>JAYESA010000016.1:143180756-143785756 GCA_036927795.1 Iris macrosiphon
ACAAAAACAAGCCCTACCTCACTTCTTTCCATCCGTCATACACACACACACAATATATATATATATATATATATATATATATATATATATATATATATATATATATATATATATATATATAAGAATGTAAATACTATCATATATGAATATCATATTATAAATAGGTAACACTCTAGTAGCCAATTCTCAAACACCTTGAGTGCACAAATCAAGGTACTCCCTATAGTGTGATGATACACTATCATTTAACATTCCAAATTTTCCAATAGACAACCAATACTAGGTATACCTATCAAATATTACTATATACAACTAATATAATTAGTTACAATGAACATTAGAGAGAAAATATATCAATAAACACAAAATTCCTAAATTACCTCTCTGTATCAAGACGTATCACAACGTATCACGATACGTCATACTCGTATCCACTTGTGGACACGTAGCTACCACAATTATATCAATTTAGATCTAATTAAATATATTTTACTCAATGACACACACTTGGTGCACCAATCTTGAATTTTCTCTAATTTGGACATAAAACTCAAGTAGAAGTCACAATAGGGGTCATATAAACCTAGTTCTTCTTTCTATGGGTAGCCCTAATGCTTGGATGGATTCCTAATACTCAAATACAACAATTATAACCTAATTAAAGAAAGATTTTAGAAATTTACCTATTGGGAGATGGATTCTCAATGAAAACTCAATAGTACACGATTTGGACACGAGCTCCTAGCCAAACTTCTTCTCCAATGCTTCTTGTAATCCAAGCTCCTAGTGCTCCTTAGATGATGAATATGGAAGGAATTGAGAGTGGTTTGGTGGAATTTGGTGGAGGGATGAATCAATTTGGGGAAGAACACCAATTAGAAAATATTTTGGAATGAAAAATGAGTGGAGAGAGAAAATCCTTCCCTAAATATAGGGCCACTCTCTCCCCCCTTGTCCAAGCAATGTGAAAAGTCAAGGATGCCCCTATTGGGTTGTCATGAAAAAATTAATTAGTGGGGGAGCTTCTCTTCTTAATGAATGTTCAATCTAATCTTTTATTAGCGAGAATGGTTAGCCGATTTTGGTCCAATGACTAGTCTAATAAATTTGTCCAATTTGTCATGTCAAGTCAAGTTAGGTTCGCTAGTGTCATGTCTAATTGGCTACTCTAATCTACTAACCAATAATGATATTAGGCACAATATATAACATACACATTTATATAAATAAAATATAAACATATTATTTATAATAATACAAAATGATAAAAATATTAAGATTCTATAAATGTGGTAGTGACAAAAATAGAAGGGTGTACTTTAAGAAATTGTGAGTTATTAAATGACCATTTTAGATTTTACAAAAAAATAAGAGGGCTCTATGCATATAAACCCCTCAAACCAATTATATTTTGCATATTTCCTCTTAAATTATTTAATCTACATATTTTTATTATAAGAAGTCTGAGGGATGTAAGATTTTAAAGATTAACTGAAAAACTGACTAGGTTGATGGGTTCCCTCCATGGAATTAATGGCTTAGTTACACTAGGTTATAGTTTTTTAACTTAATATATGTTAGACCAAAAAAAAAACTAATATAAGTGTTTCTTTTACCCTTAAATGACTTCAAAAAATTTGTTCTGACCAAAATAATTTTAATAAAATTAGATATAACGAAAGAAGTTTTGCAAAATAAGTGGGTCAGACACATTCCATTATGAACGTTGGCGATAAAATGAACAAGCCAAATTTAGCCAAAGTCTCTGGCGAAACAATGGCCCTGGTCTAATTCAGTCAGAGCCTCTAGCGAAAAAATGGGCACTACATCAGTGTGTAAGTGAAGTAGTGTACATATGTACAAGAAGTGAAGTATACATGAATTGTACGTACAAAAGTGTAGTGAAGTGTAGAAGAATTATACATATATGTGAAGTATACATGTACGTGTTGACAATCGACGTGTACATACAAGAAGTGTAGTAAAATATAGAAGAATTGTACATGCATGTGAAGAAGTATACATGTATGTGTTGGCTGTGTGTTACTCACACATAGCTAGCAAAACCAACTTCCTAAAGACATGCTCTTGATCCACTTTCTCCTCAACCTATTCTTCCGGCTGAACTTTTTCCAGCCACTTATTTTTTCACGTTGGCTCCTTCATGGGGGGGGGGTGACTCATGAATTTGTTGCTCAAGTTTAGCTTTTAGTTGAGGTTGGTAACCTATTTATACCATCCTCCTCTCAATTGATTAGTAAGAGAGATAGAAAAAAAACATTCAAAAGTTCACTCTTTCTTTGATCCTACAATCAAAAGCAAATCTCTGTTCCACCTCCATTCTCTTCCGTGTTTCGTTCTGGGCAAGGCTAAGTTCGGGTCGCATCTCTTGAAGTTGTGTGCGACAACGAGAAGCCGATAGTACCGGAGGTTTTACCACTAGGAGCATCTGAGAACAGTCTGCACATAGACCTCGGATCAACTCTTAGGACAGTGCGTTCAGCACGACTTTCCCATAGGCCGGTAACTTTGAACTCCTTTTTATTTTGGTTGCATATTTGTTGAAAGATAAAATAGAAAGTTTAATTATTGCTAACAATCTAATAGTTGAGCTTAGTGAAATACTTGTCGTTTAGTTTACTGTCGTTCAAAATAATTTTGTTCAACGAATTTCTTCACAACTTGCTGTTATCATTATATATTGTATTTGTTAGTATTAACAAATCTTCACACTGTTGTAAAACAAGTAGTGGACCTATTTTAAACATACTGGTTTCCAAATCTTCTTTCTCAAGATTGCATTTATAAAATATTTTTATTTGTCAGCAAAATTTAATTTTCCATAAACTTGCTTTTTTAATACTGTCATATTAGTGTTGCATAAGAGAATTGTTAACGTGACCTAACTGTTAAATAGTTTAGCACTGTCAGCAAATATCTTTAACACTATTAACGTGTCCGTGTTAAAGTTGATACTTCTAATACTTAGCAAATTGGTTGAGAAGTGCTAATACACGGATAATTTTTCTAAATACACTGTTAACGATTTTGTTAGAACATCAGTAATTGCTTACTTAACAATTTCAAGACTATTACATAACAAAGTGTTGTTAACAAAAGTTCCTTTGTTCACTGTTGGAAAAATAAAAAATAATTGTTGAACATATAGTGCTACAAATTTATAAAACTGCTTGTTCATTATTTAGATCAATACAGTTGTTGTTGCTTGCTGCTTTAAGAATCAGAGTATACAAATCATTGTCAGCTTTAATTATTGATCAGTATATTCTATTTAATATAGTTTATTTATTCTGTTGGAACATATAACCTAACTTTTACTCCTGTGTCATTAAATTTTCTTTTGATACATTCAATATTTTAAGTTTAAGGAATTAGTTTATTGACCTTGCAAATTCTTTTAAATCTAAAGTTCTAAAAAGTAGAGATAAGCTTGGGAACAAACCGAAAGGATCCTTCTGTCAAACGGGTGTAAACAGCCCTAAGCGACACGGTATTTAAGTGTCTTCGGACCACCGTTAGCTGGGAACCGGCCCTTACAGCTAACCCAAGTTAATCAAAACTTGATAGACTAAAGATTTATTAAGGTTGATTAGCAAGATCACCAAACTAGTATTTTTAGAGCCTCATGCACCCTCATTGAGTAGCAACACTATTCTTGCAGACTTTAGACCGCCATACTAGTTACCATGACTGGCAAAGACGAGATTTCGACTGCTAAGCCAGCTAAGTTTGATGGCACTCACTTCAAGAGGTGGCAGAGTCAGATAAAATTTTGGCTCACCACTTTATGATTGATCTCAGCTTTTGATGTGTCCACACCCATCTCAAATGATTCTGATGACACTGAGTCTGACGTAGGAGTGTCCAAACCCTCTAGTTCCTCAAAACCAAAAACTTCTAAGGAAATAGACTTTCATTGCTTCTATCGAATTCTAAGCGCTTTATCTGATTCTCTTTATGATATATTCTTTGAATATAAGAGCGCTAAAGAACTTTGGAATGCTTTGGAATATGAATATGGCTGTGATGATGCCAAAATTGAAAGATTCAATTCTTCCTCATTTAATAGGTATTTCATGGTAGATAATAAACCAATGAATGACCAGATCCATGAATTTCAAGAATATGTGAGGCATATCCAAGCCAAAGGCTCAACCTTTTCTATTGAATATAAGATAGCTTGCCTGATAGATAAGCTCCCTCTTTCTTGGTCTGATGTTAAAAAGGAGCTTATTCATACACAAGATGACCTTACCTTTGCTCAAGTCTTAAAGAAAATCAGAACAGAAGAAGAGATTAGGCTAAGGTCTAATCCCAAGACTGAGTCTAAGGCTAAGGTAAACCTAATAGAAATATCCCAAGGCAAACCCAAGTCTAATAATCCTCACAAACCCAAGAAGAACTTCTTCAAGAAGAAGAAGAAGAACTTTCAGACTCATCATCAGAACCATCAACACCAGCAAAACCATAGACCTAGAAATTTCAGTCAGATTCAAGATCAACAGAAATTTTGTTTGGTGTGTGGGAGAACAAATCATCTATCCTTCAACTATTTCCAAAGAAAGAAGGAACCTATCAAGACTCCTTATAAGGGGAAAGGTCCATCCAAACCAGAAGCTAACATGATTCTGAATGGGTCTACTAGTTCCTTCAGGTCTGTGCCTTATCAACCTTTAGTTAATATTTCTTACCATTCTGATGACTGGTGGTTGGATTCTGGAGCTAATGTTCATGTTTTATTTGATCGCTCATGTTTTTCAAACTATCAGGAATCATGTGGAGGAGGCATAACCCTAGGAGATGGCTCTTCGGCTCAGATTGTAGGAACAAGAAGAATAGATCTAAAGATGACATCAGAAATTTTTTTGCCTCTTCATGATCTACTTCACGTGCCGTCAGTTAGAAAAAATTTAGTTAGTGGATCCCTTCTTGTAGCATCTGGATACAAGATTGTAATGGAAGCCAATAAAGTTGTATTTTCCAAGAATGAGTCATTTGTTGGAAAATGATTTGTAAAGGATGGTATTTTTTATTCTCAGTACAATAAATAAAGTGTCAGACCATTCTCTTGTTGTTTCCAATGTAGAATCTTCAAATGTTTGGCATGATAGATTAGGTCATGTGAATCTAGGTTCCCTTAGAAGGATGATGAACTTAGATCTTATTCCCAAGTCTCCTGTAGATAATAAAGACAAATGTGAGATTTGTGTTCAAGCAAAACATACTAGACTACCTTTCAAATCTGTAGAAAGGAATTCTAACCTTCTAGAACTAGTTCATAGTGATGTTTGTGATTCAAATAGGATCTTGACCCGAGGAGGTAGAAAATACTTTATCACTTTTATAAATGATTGTTCAAAGTATTGCTATACCTACCTTCTCAAAACCAAAGATGAAGTTCTAGATAGATTCAAGGTTTACAAATCTGAAGTTGAGAACCAATTAGAGAAAAAGATCAAGATCCTTAGATCTGTTCGTGGCGGAGAGTATACCTCAAACGATATGACTAACTTCTGTGAAGAACACGGAATAATTCATGAGGTGACTGCTCCTTATTCACCACAGTCCAACGGAGTTGCTGAAAGGAAGAACCGCACTCTGTTAGACATGGTAAATGCCATGCTTCTCAGCTCAAGTGCTCCTGATAATTTATGGGGAGAAGCCTTATTAACAGCCTGCTACATCCTAAATAGGATTTCTAGTAAATCAAAGGATAAGACTCCTTATGAACTATGTAAATATAGAACTCCTAGAGTCCATTATCTCAAAGTTTGGGGATGTATAGCAAAAGTAGAAATTTTTAAACCTAAAAAGAGAAAGATTGGACCTAAGACAGTAGATTCTGTGTTTATAGGATATGACTCAGATAGCAATGCCAATAGATCTCTAGTGACTCATTCTGAAGTAAATAAAATCTCTAACAATACCATTATAGAAGCTAGAGATGCAGTTTACTTTAAGAATATATTTTCTTTTAAGAATAGAATTTCCTCCAACCCCACCAGCTCTTTTCTTGCTCCTTCTACTAGTTCCAATTTTCAGCCATATAGTTCACAACATGAACAAGACTTAGAACCTAGAAGAAGTAAAAGAGAAAGGATTGAAAGAAACTTAGGGGAAGGTTTCTTCACTTATTTGATAGAGGGTGATCCCTCAACTTACGAAGAAGCAATATCTTCTCCTGATGCACCTTTCTGGAAAGAAGCCATCAACAATGAGTACAACTCCATCATGGAGAATAGTACTTGGCATTTAGCAGACCTACCCTTAGGTAGTAAACCCATAGGTTGTAAGTGGATCTTCAAAAGAAAACTTAGAGCTGACGGTACTATAGAGAAATACAAAGCTAGATTAGTAGCCAAGGGTTTCACTCAGAAAAGGGATTAGATTACTTTAATACCTACTCTCATGTAGCTAGGATTGCCTCTATCAGAACACTTCTAGCTTTAGCATCCATTCATAACATGCTAATCCATCAAATGGATGTAAAAATAGTCTTTTTGAATGGAGATCTAGAGGAAAAAATCTACATGGAGCAACCTGAAGATTTATTGCTAAGGGTCAAGAAAAGAAAGTCTGCAGATTAGTAAAATCACTTTATGGCCTAAAGCAAGCTCCCAAGCAATGGCACAACAAATTTGATAAAGTGATTCTAGAATTTGGTTTCTTGCCAAATGAGTATGACAAATGTATATACTCTAAAAACGTTGATGGAAGTTGTGTCATTATATGCTTGTATATATATGACATCCTCATTTTAGGATCAACACTTGAGTTGATAAATAATACTAAAGATTATTTATGTAGCAAGTTTGACATGAAAGACCTAGGTAAAGCCAACCTGATTCTAGGAATGCAAGTGTCCAAATCCAAAAAGGGTTATACTCTATCCTTAGTACACTCTATTGAGAAAATGCTGAAAAATTTTGAGTACTTTGATAAGAAACCTTCTCCTACTCCTTTTGACAGCAGTATCATTCTCAAGAAGAATGAAGGTTCACCTGTAGAACAACATAAATACTCTCAGATGATAGGTTCTCTTATGTATATAACGAATAGAACCCGACCTGATATCGTATTTGTTGTTGGAAGACTGAGTAGATATACCAGTAACCCAAACCAATCACATTGGTCAGCATTAGAAAGAGTATTTAGATATCTTAAGGGTACTATAGATTATAGACTTCATTATACTAGACACGCTGATATCATAGAAGGTTATTTAGATGCAAACTGGATTACTGACTCACATGATGTGAAATCCACTACTGGATATGTGTTTACTCTAGGAGGAGCTGCAATCTCCTGGGGTTCATGTAAACAAACTATCATAGTTAGGAGTACAATGGATTCTGAAATGATAGTTTTGGATACTACTTGTACAGAAGCTGAATGGCTTAGAAATCTGATTATGCAAATACCTATTGCTCATATTCCTGTTCCTGTTGTTTCTATAAATTGTGATAATAAATCTATTATAGAACTACTGAAACATGATTTTGTGAATGCTAAGATGAACAGGCACCTGCAGCTGCGCTTCAAGTCAATCAAGTGCCTATTAGGCAAATATGTAGTTCTTGACTATATAAAGTCAGAAAAGAACCTTGCAGACCACTTGACAAAGGGTCTGTCTAGGACATTGATCCTAGAATCATCGAGGGGGATGGGGTTAAGCCCATAAGTAAATCATCAACAGTGGCAACCCAACCGAGTCTGACTGGAGATCCCAAGAAGCCGGTTCAATGGGTAGAAATAAGCTGAACTTCGGTGACTATTATGGAACACTGACTCAGAGATTAAATTCTCATAAACTAATACCCAAGTGGCTGTACGAGGTTGTACAATGATATCTTATCCCTATGGTGACAGTGTTCCGGTGTGATATGGTCAGGATGAGTTTTAAACTCTTAATAAGTCCAAGCATTATATGCAGGGTTGATACCTATCACCAACCCTTGAGGACTTACCTATATGAGAGGTCGTGAAGGCCGCGACTATGGGTCAGGGCGACCCTAGACAACTCTCATGAATATGGAAAAGTGCGCATGGCCAATCAAAAGCGCCGTCCCGATAGACCCAAGAACCTCTAGCGTACTATGTGTGCTATTCTCTGAATCTGGTTCAAGAAGTCTGATTCAAGGCATAGTCCATCAAGCACTTCTTCAGACAAAGACAATAGTCACTACGTGAGATTCAAGGTTGTAGTCCATCTCATCTATGCATAGTATATACTTGCCCAAAAATTCTCTATTCGTATTCCTTTGTTATCTATGTTTTCAGAACTTGGTTTTTGGGGGGGAGGATTGTTGGCCGTGTGTTACTCACACATAGCTAGCAAAACCAACTTCCTAAAGACATGCTCTTGATCCACTTTCTCCTTAACATATTCTTCCGGCTGAACTTTTCCCAGCCACTTATTTTTTCACGTTGGCTCCTTCATGGGGGGGGGGGGGGTGACTCATGAATTTGTTGCTCAAGTTTAGCTTTTAGTTGAGGTTGGTAACCTATTTATACCATCCTCCTCTCAATTGATTAGTAAGAAAGATAGAAAAAAGCATTCAAAAGTTCATTTTTTCTTTGATCCTACAATCAAAAGCAAATCTCTGTTCCACCTCCATTCTCTTCCGTGTTTCATTCTGGGCAAGGCTAAGTTCGGGTAGCATCTCTCGAAGTTGTGTGCGACAACGAGAAGCCGGTAGTACCGAAGGTTTTAGCACTAGGAGCATCTGAGAACAGTCTGCACATAGACCTCGGATCAACTCTTAGGGCAGTGCGTTCAGCACGACTTTTCCATAGGCCGGTAACTCTGAACTCCTTTTTATTTTGGTTGCAGATTTGCTGAAAGATAAAATAGAAGGTTTAACTATTGCTAACAGTATGTGTTGACAACCGACGTGTATGTACAAGAAGTGTAGAAGAATTGTACATGCATGTGAAGAAGTATACATGCATGTGTTGACAACCGACGTGTACATACAAGAAGTGTAGTGAGGTGTAGAAGAATTGTACATGCATCTGAAGTATACATGCATGTGCTGACAACCGACGTGTACATGCATGTGTTGACAACCGACGTCCATTTTTTCGACGTACATCTATTTTTTCGCCAGAGGTTTGGCTGAATTTGACCATGATCATTTTTTTCGCCAGACGTTCTGGCTGAATTTGGCTTCTTCATTTCTACTCCAAATTTCTGACGGAATATGTCTGTCCCACTATTTTTCTAAAACTTATTTCGTTTTATCTAATTTTATTAAATTTATTTTTGTCAGAACAAATTTTCTGAAATGACTTCTTATAAATAAATAAAAAATTTGATATTGGTTTCTATTGTAAAAATTTGGCTAATCATTTAAATAATTTTTGGCTTATATAAGATGTCTTATATATTAAATTTATTTGGCCCCACCAATCTGTTTAAACGATCCAAATGGTTTTTAGTTTAGATTATATAAATTACATAATCTATTAAGTCGATTTGGTTGTTGAAATTATGCATATTGTTGAATAACTAGCTAGAGCATATATCCTCATTTCATTTCGTGACTTGAAATATATCCTATATAGTCGTTACTTAAAACTCTAGAGGACTTGTGTAAAAATATACAAGATTCAAGGTACTTATATTCAAAAACCCTTAAATTAGCGTATAAAATGTTTTATGCGGACTCTTCCATAGTCCGCGGTCAATATTCGCCGGTTGGAAACGCGGACGCTTACGTCATCAAGAAAGGATGTGGCCTAACGAAACAGGTTCTTTCTTTACTTTGTCAGCAGGTGGTCCCGGATTGGGCAGGACTGGGACCGTGGGGTTATTTTTTCCAATAATGTTAAGTTTACTACCAAATGCTTACAAACTTCTTCCAACTCTCTCTTCCCTGCTATGTAGGTCACATCCGATCCCACCTCTTCCTCCAATGAACGGCTGTCACGTGACGGCCATCCGGACAGCCACCGGGTTCCATCTCTTCCCACTCCTCCAATAGACGGTCGTCACGTGGCCGCCACGTGACGGTTGTAAGAGGATTGTTAGCATAGTCCTATTTTTCCGAACTATGCTATGACTACAACCAAATGCCTACAACCCTCTTACAACCGTCACGTGGCCGCCTCGTGGCGTTCACGTGGCGGTCGTCCCATTGGAGAAGGAGGGAAAGGTCGGACCCGGTGGCTGTTCGGATGGCCGCCACGTGACAGGAACGTCACGTGGTAGCTGTTCATTGAAGGTAGAGGTGGAGCCGGGTGTGGCCCACGTAGCAGGGAAGAGAGGATTGTAAGAATGTTGTAAGCATTTGGTAGTAAACTTAGCATTATTTTATTTTTTCGGACTATGCTATGACTACAATCAAATGTCTACAATCATCTTACAACCGCTACATGACGGCCACGTGACACCCACGTGACGGCCGTCCATTGGAGGAGGGGAGAGAGATAGAATCTGAAATGGTCTATATAGCAGGGGGTGAGAGGGTTATAAGAAGGTCATAAGCATTTGTTAGTAAACTTAGCATTATTATATTTTTTTTCAGCAGTAGCCACCAATCAAAATTTGAAATTACGTTTGCAAAACATAGATTGTTGAATTTTGAGACACGTTGTTAAATCGATAGCCTCTGCGTCAATGATAGGGAGAGATTTTTTTTTTTTTTTTTTTTTTCCCATTTTGGTCACCTCCATTTTTGCAGACTATCCTCTAGAGACGAGGTGACCATAGATATTAGGCTTCTATTGACCGGAAAACTAGGATCAAGAAAGGTTGAAAATGGAAAATATTGACACATTTAGAATGTGATGATCTGTAATCCAATACCACGTTTGAATTTGAAGACTTTCTGAACTCAGAAATAATTTTTTTCGTAGAATATTTGAATTTTTTTCTATATTTACATACACGGGAATAACGTCACTCAGTTGACATCTCTCCTAGGGGTAGAGATCAGCATCGAACAAGATTGGGCCGTCAAGATCCATAAAATACGAGCTCGGATCGGACATAGATCGATCTTTTTGGTCCTAGAGGAATTTAGAGTCGGATCGGACTTAATTATTATCTACGAAGTCCAAACTCATCCACGATAATCGGACATTTCGGACCAAATCGGATCGAACACGACTAACTCTATGAAAAAGTCCAAATAGATCTTCTCGGATCTAATCGTTAAACTCGTCTTTGAAATATTGTTCCAATATTATGTTCTTAAATTCTACACTAAATTATTGTCTGCAGATAATTGCTGAGTCTTTTATCATTCAAATAATTTAGGTTGTCAAACATATATAAACAACAAAGATAATTAAACCAAATCATATAGAGAAAAACTTTCAAATATTATTCAGTGACCAATATCGATACGGGCCTATGGTATAAATAAACTAAATTATAAAAACTTCAGTACTTGTGAACTGTTACATAACATAAATAAAATGTTTGGTTCAAGTTTATTTCCTCTTTGGGTACTTAACGTAACATAAAGAACAGAGTCTATCACCGGTAGGCAAGATTCTTTTATGTCTCGTTTGGTTCGCAGAATTATGAAGTTGAGAAAAAAAAAATCATTTATTTCCTATATTTGGATGTCAAAATAATGGGAGAAGAAAGAAAAGTAATTTTCAATAGAAAAAAAAATAAGAAAAAAGTTTTTCCCTCCATCCATCCAAGAATTCATTTCCCCTCATTTAAGTAATTATTTTTCTTTCCAATTTTTTTGTTATTTATAAACACCAAAAAAATATTAGTAAAAATTATAATTTTTTATAGAAAAAAATATCAAAGAATTAATTTTCTTTTCTTTTTTTCCATGAACCAAGCGATTGCTTGATACAATGTAGAGTAGAATGATTTCCTTCCTTTTCTAATATGTACAAGTCTCTTTCTTTAGGAAACTCAAACAGACTGATGGAAGTGAACTAAATTCTTCAACCCAGATAGTTTATTGAGAACTATAAGCCAAATGTAAAATTGTAACACATAGATGGCTATATGGCCATACCTTCAAGATAAGTCGGATTTTTCGGACCGGACTTAGACGGTTTTTTCGGACCGGACTCGGCCGGACTTGTATCGGACGGATCTCATATCGGACTCGGACGGACGGATGCTTAATCCAAGTCATGTCATGTACTAATATGGACCGGACCGAACTACCCTAATAACCGGATTGTATCGAGCTTTGGCCCATCGAGCCGGACAAACTTTTTGAATGCCCATGGGCTTCAGATCCAATGACGATCCCTCCCTAGGGGAGACAGACGACAACTCTTTTAGTGCGTCCAATGTTTTGTTTTCAAAATGCCAAAAGGATTGGTGCCACGCTTGTTTGTTTAAAATAAAAAAAAAATAGTTTATCGAAATTGTTGGAAATGTTGGAAAAATTTCCAACATTTAACTTGTTCAACTAGTGGTATGAAAATGTTGGAAAAATTTATACTTGTGATCAATCTAATTGTAATTGGAGAGTATATGTTAAACCAATTGGAACTAACAAAATATTTGTCATTCATATATTAAAATGTTGCATTCTTGTTTAGGTGAACTTACGATAAGATGTTATCTACTATCTACTATTACATGGATTAAAAATAGGACAATCGATACAATTATGGATAATCAGTCATATAGTCCATCACAAGTTGTTAAGGATACACATAGAGATTATCTGATACATATTACATGGGAATTAATAAAATCGTCCTTTTAAAAGACATTTTTATATGCTTATCGAAATTTTATCGAACTATGTTTTCTGATAGTCATTTTGTTAATCTTCTTTTGCTTTAGACGAAATTGTCTTAGAATTTTTTTAATTTTTTTAATTTTCGACATAATGTTCGGGACTCGACGTAACGTTCGAAACTTTGTACATACTGTATTTGTATGTCTTTGGGCCCACACTGTTTTTCAACTCCCATGCCTTTGGGCTCACACTGTTCTCCAACTACCACAATTTATAAATGGAAGGAATAATACGCTCTCGTGTCTCGATCCACTAATTGTCTGTCATTCCGCCATGATCTTATAGTTCTCTTTGGTAATCACAAGAATCTCTCGAATTGGGTATCTTAGAAAATTTCTTATGACTGACCCGTTTAAACAGATACATGTGAGAAATTGACACTACTCTCTTCATCAGTATTCAGTACTTGTGGGCCCACAATTTCCTTCGCGTCTCGACTTCCCTTTTGTTTCCCTTCTCCTGTGGTTCAGTTGTTGTGATTCTTATTTCGCTTGTTGCTACTGTGCCCTACCATTACCAAAGACCAAACAAGTTTTCTGAGCACACTCAAGTCCAAATTATGGAAAGTTACAAAATTTTGAGATTCTAAGAGCATCATTAGTAAGTTGGAACTTCATACAAAATTTCCAAAAAATATTAAAAATAAAGATAAATTATAATAATGATAAAATTACTCTGATTTTAAAGATTATATGATTAAAAATTGACGTAATTTTTTTTTTATAAAATATAGAATCTAAAAAGTTGGATTTTAAATTGAAACTTATTATTCTATAAAATGAGTTTCTATAATCTATAATCTAGAAATTGGGAGGTCCAACCCAATAGTTTTTCTAACCCTTGGCACCTATGGATGGAATGAGACCGAAAATTTTAGAAATTGAAACTAGGAATAAAATTTACTATTATAAAAAATTTTAAGTTTCTACATTTTAATTCTGGAATATAGAATATGTGATAGACCTTACTAATGATACTCTAAGTAGCTATATATCATGGGGCAATGCTATGCCACAACCAAATGCTTACAACCTTCTTACAACCGTCACTTGGCGTCTACTGGAGGAGGGGGGAGAGATGGGACCCGGTGGCTGTTCGGATGGCCGCCACGTGATCTTACGGCCACGTGGCGGTCGTTCATTGGAGGAGAGGTGGGACCAGAGGTGGCCCACATAGCAGATAGATGAGAGGATTGTAAGAATGTTGTAACCATTTGGTAGTAAACTTAGCATTATTGATATATTATGTGAAATATAGCTCAAGTTGTACTTTTACTTGGTGATGGCGACTTTACAACAGGTTTTAACATTCACAGAGAAGGGCTATGCTATGACTGTAACCAAATGCCTACAATTCTCTTACAACCGTCATGTGGCAGCCACGTGACGGCCGTCCATTGGAGGAGGAGGGAGAGGTGGGACCCGATAGCTGTCCGGGTGGTCATCACGTGACAGAAATGTTACGTGACAACTATATATTGGAGGAAGAGGTGGAGCCGGATGTGACCCACATAGCAAAAGAAGAGAGGGTTGTAAGAATGTTATAAGCATTTGGTAGTAAACTTAGCATTATTGCTTAGAGGATGCACGCTTCAACTCACTTCACCATTTTAGTTTAAAAACCACATCTTTCTTGACTTCTCCTTTATAGTAGCGGCTGTTTGGTTTTTGGATTTGGATTGCGAATTTTGAGCGAAAAAATGGTCAAGATTTAATTTTTGGACTACTTTATGTAATTAGTTAAAAAATTTGTAGACAATATTTACTGTGATTTGACATAAAGAGTAAATCTTTTCTGTCACGAAATCAAAGTTTTGATATTGAATTTTTTTTTTCTCCGAAATAAAACGAGGAAGTAGAAAATCTTCATTTTCATTTTATGCGTTTGGTTGGAGGACCATTTCCTCTCTACTTTAAAAAAAAAAATTATTATTCATGTCACTTTAACCACTACACTTTTCAACACACTTTAACAACTATCAAAATATCAAACTTTATGATTTTTCATTTTTAACCTATATTTCTTCAGAGCACCAAACGAATGATTTTCAGTTCGCTCCACTTTCCCGTAATGTGCACGAAAAATATCGATTTTTGAATTTTTTTTTTGTCGCACTTTGTCGAACCAAATAACCCCTTAGAATCTGTTTAGTAAAGTAGATTTGGTCCTGGAATCCGAGTTTTTATGGAAGTGGGGAATCCAAGTTTTTATGGAAGTGGACAAAAATTAATAAGTCCCGTTGTTTGGTAGGGATAGTAAAGTGGGTTTGTTTTAGGTAAGATAAAAGAGAGTTGCAGTCCTTGCCCCCTCTCTCTTTCCTCTTTCTTTCAACCATTCACTTCCTCTCTTAAGATAAGGATGTGGGTGGTTTTTTTTTAAATAAATTAATTAGATGTTAGTAAATAATTAATATAGTTCCCTATTAATTGTTAAATAATTATAGTTAGTTGTTAGCTATTAGTAAATAATATATATTATAGTTAGTTGTTAGTAAATAATTAATAGTTAGATGTTAGTAAAAAAAAATATTTATATTAATTGTCTAATTAGTGTTGACTTATGTAGCATGATCACAATTTACGAATACGACACCACATGGTAAATAAGAACAAGATCGACACTAGTTTTATTTTGGAGTGTCATATGTGTATTTTTATTTTTTTTATACCTGTCAAATACGACAAATAATTTTGGATGTGTTCGTACTATCTATATTTCTATTGAATATATTTCGATAGTCTAATTATTAGTAATTAATTTATAAATATGATAGTTAATTATTATTTTAGATAATATACTTATTTTATTATATAAATAGGATAGTTAATTATTATATAATTATGATATTTAATTATTATCTCAATTTATCAAACTAATTATTTAATTTATTAAATTGTTACTAGAGTTAATTATAATTTACTACTATTGTAATATATCCCTCCACATTTCACTTTCCTATCTCAACCACACATTTGTCTACTCTTCCACTTTCAATTTTCACTTTTCACTTTTCTATCTCAACCAAACACATTTGTCTACTCTTTTACTTCCAATTTTTACTTTTCTATCTCAATCAAACACATTTGTCCTCTACTAGGAGCACAAGAAAGCGGATGAATTCATATATAAAAAATTTCAATGAAGGTGCAAATCTAAAAAAATTCATACTTACGGTTTACCAAACGTGTCCTTATAGTCAATAAAAATTTGGAAGTGGAAGGTGCTATTTGGTTGTACGAACCCAAACGTTCATAAGATGGGTCTACTTATCCTCAAACTGGCCATACTTAGGCCATCTCCAACCATGATCCTCAAAATCCTAATTAAGAAAATTCTTTCAAAAATTATCTCCAACCCATCCTCAATTTGAGGAAATTTCCTAAAAAATTTGAGGAAAAGGGTCTTTGATCCTCAAATTTGAGGAAAGAGAGCAAAATTTTAAATTTGAGGATACACAGTTCATGACTATTTTACCCTTCAAATTGTACTTAATTACTAATATATCCTACATATGTTAAACACTAAACTTAATTAACTTACTAATTTTTTTTAATTTATAAGTATAAATAATATAATAATTATACCATTAAATTTTTTTATTGAGATCTTCCAATAGAATCTAATATAGAATATTTTGTTATTAGTATTATTTTTGGTTTATTAGATTCATTTGATTAACAAAATAATATTTAAATAATTTGACAGAAATTAATAGAATAACATTAAACTCTTTAAAATAAAAATACATTGACTTAAAAAAAACATAAACAAGTATATCGAAATTTAAAATAACACCACTGACAACAACATTAAAATAAAAAAGTCTAAACGTTACAACAACATTGAAATTAAAAAAGCTTAAAGCGTTACAATAATATTAAAATTAAAACAGTCTAAAACACTTTTAGAACACTTTTAGAACAGTGGTAATTAGGAATTAGGAAGAGACTAATTAAAAAATTTATGTATAAATATTATAAAATAATATTAAGTAATATAATATTATATTATATTATATTATATTATATTATCTCATAATATTAGAAATTTTTTGACTTTCGTCCCACTTAATAATATAATTTTAGACTTATATCATAATTTTTTTGTTTATTAGACTTTCATCTCACTTTTTGTGACGAAAAATATTTGACGACAATTTTTTCGTGAAAAATAAATATTTACTAATAAATAAAAAAGTAGGATTAAGTCTAAAATTATATTATTAAGTGGGACGAAAGCCAAAATTTTTTATTTTTTTAACATACAATTGTAAACATATTTTTTTCCTATTTATTTTATTCTTTTACATACAAAATGTATAGTTTCCAGTTCTGACTCTTTTGTCAATCCAATTGGTATTGTAAATTACAGCAGTGCAACAACCTTCATTATCCAATCAGTACTGCATGAGTTCATTCAAACAATGATATATAAATCCTGTAAAAGAAATGTAATTCCAAATTGTGCATCATGGTTCTGGTAACATTGGGACATTTCTACAGGAGTTTTGCATATTGAGGTCCAAATTTATAATAAAAAAATAAATGTAGAATGGATTGGGCTTGTATGATAATAGTAAAAAATAAAATAAAAAATCTTTAGGTCCAAATGAGATAAGTGGATATAGGTCAGTGCCATCATTCATTCTTTTTTGAAAAATAGTATAAAATCTAGAATCCATAAATTGTGGCTCCAAAGTGAGTCTTACTATTCTACAAAATGAGTTCCTACATAATAAATGTAGAAATCATGAGACTTACTCTACAGTTCACATGACATGGCTGGAATAAGACTACCATGAGGCTCCAGTTGAGACTTACTATTCTATAAAGTGAGCTCCTACATTCTGAATCTAGAATCTAGAATCTAGAAATTGGGATGAACCTTACTATAGATGGAGCTCAAAAAATGCATCTTGAGGCTCAAATTTGTAATAAAGAAATAAACGTAGAATATATTGGGTTTGTATGAGAATAGTAAATAAATAAACTTTTGAGGCCCAAATGAGATGAATGGATATATATCCATGTGTCATCCTCTCTTTTTTTTTCAAAAAAAAAAATATAAAATCTATAATCTAGAAATTAAGTTTCTAAATTGTCTGACTATTCTAAAAAATGAGTTCCTACATTCTGAAATTTTGAGACCTATAGATCATGTGGCTGGTACGAGACCATTATAGAGCTGTAAGAGCATCAATAGTAGATGGTGCTCAAAATTTCATCTTAAGACCCAAATTTTATAGAAAAAAAAAGGTAAATGTAGAATGGGTTGAGTTTGTATGAGAATAGTAGATAATGATAAAATGAGCTTTGTTCCCAACAATTGTGTGGTAAAAAATTTATGTGAGAAAAAAATAATGTAAATTTAGAATTTGGCTCCAAATTGGGACTTACTATTCTACAAAATAATTTCCTACCTTCTGAATCTAGAAATTCTCAGGTTGGCGGTTGGGTTAGGCTTGAGAATCTATAAATTAAAACTCAAAATGGTTCTTACTATTCTACAAATTGAGCTCCTACATTCTCAATCTATGAGAACCAAGAAATTGAGATGGGCCTTACTAATGATGCTCTAATTGAACGTTACTCTACTACAAAACAGACTCCTACATTCTGAATATAGTTACTAGAAATTGGGAGGAACCTTACTGTAGTATCACTCTCGACGCCACGCCAAGAATTTTGTATGGAGGTTAGGGTTGCAAACACCATCACTCATCGGTGCTGTAAGCCCTGATGATGATGATGATGATGATACACATCTGTCCTCTGAATTGCTCAATATTATCATCGTTCCAGCATGTGACATAAATACCTTGGTCCCATATCTTCACTATGCAAACAAGAAAATGACCCACAACCACCTGCACTACACAATGCCCAGGAACCTTTTTTGGGCAAAGCCATAATAATGCAAGAACTCCGAACTGACACTGAAAGAATCCCAACTATATCATATTTTATTTATATATTTATTCATTCAATCCTGATAAATATTTATTTCAGGTGTAGACATCAGGGAAGTGGGGAACCAAGTACAAGAAGAGGAAATCTAAGGTATCATACAATATATATATATATATATATATATATATAAAAGATCAAAATAGATTGCCCCCTCCAATCTACCACCCTTTGTAATACATATAACAACCAAACAATGTTATTAACTACATACGAAAATTTCCGAAATCAAATGCTCCCTGTTGGTGGTTGCGCTTCCCGTGGCGGTGGCGGCCTGCAGCGATGCCGAACCTCTCGCCGCTCGATCTGTACACCCTTTTGGCCTTGTGGGTGTCAATGGTGCATTCTGACGGGGCTGTCGGATATCGCTCCCGATCGTAGCAGTAGGAATACGTTACGTGCTTCTTTCGGAAACCGTCCATTGCTGAACGTTGCTCGGCCGAGATCGTGACAGAGTCGTAGCGAGCAGACTCGTGGCGGTCGCACATGGAGAGGTGGTCGACGGGGTCGACAGAGCAGCCGTGGAGGACGAGGTCTGCAAATTCCGCGACGAAGGGGGAGTACTTGTAGTTCACCTTGTATCGGCCGCCTAGTGTGGCCCAAGCGGAGCCATCCCATATGGTGGCGTAGAGGGACATGGGCTTGGAAGGGAAGTCCCCACCCATGGATGGGGACCTCACCATCTCTCTAATGGGAATGTTGTCAATATAAAATCTGCAAAAATTATGAGACAAGGACCAAAAAAAAAGATTAAGACATCGATGCAATAATGCATACAAGTATAAAGGGATGGAATGGAATGCTTGTAAGTGGTGGTGGGTCTTACATGTAAACATACATGCTACAAACCTTTCAATTATTTAGCAAACAATTGTAAAAAAAGAAGTATCTATGACTTAGACTGTACTCAATTAAAAGTATATTTTTGTGCAGAAAAAAAGTTTAAGAATTGGGGAGGTGTATCTAAAGGCACATAGGAACATGAGTTATAAACTCTTTTATAAAACATCAGACAATATAAATAGAGCTTTCTCCACTTTACTAAATTATTACCTACTTCATTTCTAGGAATAAAAAGATGAGGTGAAAACCTAACTTCCCAAGGAATCCTGTTTATAGAATCTAAATTTGCTACAAAGGGCAGAAAATGAAGGAAAATATGATCACAAAATGGAATTAATCGAGATTATTTTTCCTAATAAGCTAGGGAGCAGGGAATCTCAAAAAATGTGGACCGTGTCGTGTCGGACACAACCCGGACACTCCAATAGGACGCAAAATTAGGTGTTCTGTCCATATTGCCATGTCCTTACCGTGTTGTGTTGAATCCGTGTCCATGCAACATAACTAATAAGAGAGCATAATTTCCCAAATTGTGAAACAACACCAATGAGACAAAGATGAGGTGAAAACCTAACTTCCCAAGGAATCATATTTATACTTTTATAGATTCTAAATTTGCTACAAAGGGTAACCAATGAAGGAAAATATGATCACAAAATGGAATTAACCGAGATTATTTTTCCTAATAAGTTAGGGAGGAGGGAATCTCAAAAAATGTGGACCGTGTCATGTCGGACACGAATCGGACACAACCCGGACACTTTTATAGGATCCCAAATTAGGTGTTCTGTCCATACTGCCATGTCCTTACCGTGTTGTGTCGAATTCGTGTCCATGCAACATAACTAATAAGAGAGCATAATTTCCCAAATTGCTTTGATTGAAACAACACCAATGAGACAGATGAGGTGAAAACCTAACTTCCCAAGGAATCCTATTTATAGATTCTAAATTTGCTACAAAGGGCAGCCAATGAAGGAAAATATGATCACAAAATGGAATTAATAACAAGCTGGGGAGCAGGGAATCTAAAAAAATGTGGACTGTGTCATGTCGGACACGAATCGGACACAACCCGGACACTCCAATAGGATGCCAAATTAGGTGTTCTGTCCATATTGTCACATGTCCTTACCGTGTCCATGCAACATAACTAATAAGAGATCCTAATTTCTCAAATTGTTTTTGATTGAAACAACACCAATGAGACAGCTTGCTAACACGTGTCGCTCCGAACTATCAAACTATCATAAAATCAAGCAACTATGTAGTTGTAAAAGGAGCGGAAATCACTAGAACAGTAAATGCAAGTCTAAATTCTACATATTAATATGAACTTACATGATCCGATCCTGGCTCCATAAGATAGAGTATAGATGAAAATCCTCAGTAGGGTCAAACGGGAGGCTGTATCTCTCTTCCCTCCCGACCCCGGTGCTTCCATTTCCGTATATGTTGGTCTGAAGTCTCCATTCCCGACCCCTTATATTCCCCAAGAACTCAAAATCCAATTCGTCATGTGTCTTCTCAAATACGTCTCCATTCGACATCTACAATAGCATCGGATACAGAAATTAAAGAGCTTTATATAGATGCTTGCATTTTTTTTTTGTTACACAAAAGAACTATGTTTGATCAAATATTTCCTCAAAGCCAAAGGACATCTAAACGAATAAATTAAGTGGAGTGATTATGATTAACCTATAATAACCAAAAAGAGCAAATTGCCCTTAATAAATTATTGACTAATTCATAGGTGAAGCAATATGGAGAGAATTGAAATTGAACTTAAAATTATTGTATGATGGGCTCTATGCAAGAACCAACAAGTAACCATAGAAAACCAATAGTTATTTGTTGTTATTGTAAGAAAAAGTAATTTGTTTAATAGTAATGAAGCATTGTACTAATTGGGTTTATACAAATGTAAAAGGTTATGAAAATATGAAATAAAAGACGGGTGGATTGCTTAAATTATTATGTACCAAGTTGAAACCTAAGAAACGGAGATATAAAGAAAATATCTGGTTTATTGAAGACACTAACCTAACAAGAAAACACCAAAACAGTTTCTCATGTTTTGGGAAAAAATCACTTGTTATTAAAAAAATTGTGGTAAATGGAAGATTGAAACTTTGCACTGATTGCATGCATAACTGGATGAACAGCTATGTTGCACAGATACCACTATACCACATGATACAGACACATCAACACGGACAAAACATTATTTTGGTGTGTCCTAGTGTTTTTTTAGAGTGATTGTGTCGTGTATCATGTGTCCAACATGGATGCTTCCTAGATGAACAGATGAAGAAGGAAAATGATGTTTATATACTAAAATTTTCAACACTAAAAGTATTGGAGTGGGTGGGGTTCCCAACCTATGTGGAAAATACTCCGGAATAGTATTGAGTATTTCTACATATAATAAGAATACCTCGATTTATTTGGATTGGATATTCCTAAATATAATAGGAATATCTCAATGGATTTGGATTGGATATTCCTACATATAATAGGAATATGTCAATGGATTTGAATTTGGATTTGGATTGGATATTCCTATCTATAATAGGAATGCTAGTTGTGGGTTTTAGGTTATATATAGGTGTCTCCTGGCCCTAAAATACATCTCTCTCTCTCTCTCTAAAAGAAAATATAGCAACAAGGAGAGAAAATGCAACATTGGAGAAGAGAAGAAGTAGGAGGCCGTTTCGAAGAAGAAGATCAGTTTCGGGTATTTCTCGTTGTCTTTCTTTTTCGTGGTTATAATCTATTTTCTGTTCCAAAAGAGTTGTAGTGATCCGTTTGGATCGGTGAGAAGTTTGTAAGGATTCGGTGTATTTCTTATTCCATTAGTGGAGGCTTTTCAAGGTTGGACTCCGATCGTTCCGTGGTTTTTCCCGCAAGGGTTTTCCACGTCAAAAATTCCTGTGTCTGCGATTTGTGTTTGGCGTGTTTGGTTTGTACGTTTTGCTCGGTTCTCTCGCAAGTACTCTCTGTTTTGGGAACTGTTTTCACACTTTCGTTCCCAACAAAGTGGTATCAAAGTAATGTTCTGGAATTTCAGAAGGGTGTTAGGAGTTGACAGGCAAACCAGGAAGGAGAGATGGACGCGAAGCCGGTACGCATGGTAAACCTGAACGGTACCAACTATCACTACCGGAGGAGCAAGATGAAGGATCTGCTATTTGTCAAGAAGCTGCATCTGCCGGTATTTGCTTCCGAGAGGTCCAGTGATAAATCCGAAGATGACTGAAATTTCGAGCATATATAGGTGTATGGGTACATCAGGCAGTTCGTTGACAAGAACGTGTACAATCACATTGCCAGTATTGAGCATGCCCTGTGGGATAAGCAGAAATCTTTGTATGCGAAGAAGACTGGAGTAAACAAATTGTTCATGATCCGGATGATAATGGATCTGTGGTACAAAGATGAGACGTCTATTACGGATCACTTGAGTGAGTTCCAGGGCGTGGTTGACTAGCTATCATCGATGGGAGTCAAGTTCGACGACGAGGTTCAGGACTATGGCTGTTGTGTACATTGCCAGACTCGTGGGAAACCGTACGAGTGTCTATGATCGCTTCTGCTCCGGAAGGCGTAGTCAGTCTGGAGTTTGCCAAGAGCGGGGTACTGAATGAAGAGATGCGAAGACGTTCTCAGGGCACTTCATTCATATCCCACTCAGAGGCGCTTATTTCAGAGTGCCGCGGAATGGGTAAAAGAAGGGGTCCAAGCGGTGGCAGAGGCAAAAGAAGGAGAAGGTCCAAGGGTTGGTACGAGAACTCGGAGTGTTACCATTGTGGCAAGAAGGGACACATCAAGCGGAACTGTTTCGCTTGGAAGAGAGAGAAGAAGGGCGACTAGGGGAAGCAAAGTGAGAACAATACAGCGGCGGCCTTGACACATGGAGGAGACGTGATCATTGTAGGTGATGAGGTAGTTATGAACCTCGCATGCGATGCCAACTCTTGGCTGGTGGACTCAGGTGCTTCAGCGCACGTATCTCACAACATGGCACTATTTGCTACATACACAACATGCGACTGCGGAGTGTTGAAGATGGACAATGAAAATGTGTCGAAGGCGGTTGCCATTGAAGATGTGAATTTGAGGACAAAGACAGGTGTAGTTCTTGTTCTCAAAGATGTTCGTCATGTCCCTGATATCTGTTTCAACATGGTGTGGGTTAGAAGGTTGGATGACGAGGATTTTTTCAGTTTCTTCGGGAATAATCAGTGAAAGGTTTCCAGAGGTTCGATGGTGATTGCCAGAGGAAGCAAGAGGTCCGGACTCTACTATATGGAAGGGGGCGCACAGGGACAAATGAGGTTAACGCAGCTACTGATGCGTCTACTGAGTTGTGGCACAGGCGGCTCAACCATATCAGCGAGAAGAGGATAAGCTACTGGGTGAACATGAAGGTGATTCCATGACTAAAGTCTACAAAGTTGGAGAAGTGCACGCACTGTTTGGCGGGGAAGCAAAATATGGTGTCTATCCAAAGTCACCCAAGTTCAAGGAAGCCGGCGTTGCTCGAGTTGATTTACTCGGATGTCTGCCGTCCTATGAAGGTAAAATCCATTGGTGCTTCTTATTTTGTAACATTTATTGATGACTGTTCCAGGAAGGTTTGAGTCTATACCTTAAAGACCAAGGATCAGGTGCTGCCTACTTTCAAGGAGTTTCAGGCCTCTGTTGAAAGGGAGACAGACAAGAAGCTGCTTTGTGTTCGGTCGGACAATGGCGGCGAGTATATCGGTCTCTTTGATGCTTATTGCAGAGAACAAGGGATACGACACCAGAAGACTCCACAAAAGACACCGCAGCTCAACGGTGTAGCAGAGCGGATGAACAAGACGCTAATGGAGAGGGTACGGTGTTTGCTGTCAGAAGCAAACTTGTCAGACAGCTATTGGGGTGAGGTACTTTACACAGTTGCTTATGTTATTAATTTCTCTCCTGGTGCTCCTTTGCAGGGTGATGTGCCTGACAAAGTATGGTACGACAAAGAGCCGTCATACAATCACCTGCGAGTGTTTAGTTGTAAGGCCTTCGTGCATGTACCAAAGGACGAGAGATCCAAACTTGAGCCGAAGACGGTGTAGAGCTTTCTTTCTACTGGATCGTAGAGTCTATAGCCAAACTCATCCCGACCATAGCCGACAAAGACGCAGGGACATGGTATTCGTCGAGGATCAGACCATGACCAACACTCAGGATTCCGAGATGCCTTTTGAGGCTGAGGAATTGCCTGAGTTCATTTCGTTTCGAGAAGTTTCCAGAAGACATCGCAGAGGATCCAGCTATGGGGGAGCCAGTACATGGAGTTGCTCCCAACCTTGATCATCAGCCTGCTGATGGTGGTCAGGGTGACCCTCAGGAGGATGAGCATGCCGAGGCAGTTCCTGGAAGGGAGGAGACTGTAGATGTATGCCAGCACCAGTGGTTCCGTTGAGGATGAGCGATAGAAAGCGTCGACCATCTACGAGATACTCACCGAGTGAGTATGTGTTACTAACTAACGGGGAGAACCCGAAAGTTTCGCAGAGGCTATGGAAGACGAACACAGGCATGAGTGGATGGAGGCCATGCAGAAGGAGATGAGTTCCTTGGAGGCCAACTCTACTTATGATCTGGTGCGGTTGCCAAAGGACAAGAAGGCTTTGAAGAATCAATGGGTGTTCAGAGTGAATCAGACAGATGATGGTACTCGCCCTCGATACAAAGCGAGGCTGGTAGTTAAAGGCTACGGTCAGCGGAAAGACGTAGATTGTGATGAGATCTTTTCGCCAGTCGTCAAGCAGTCGTCTATACGGATGGTGCTAGCATTGGCAGCCAGTTTCGACTTGGAGGTCGAGCAAATGGACGTGAAGACAACATTCATCCACGGTGATCTTGAGGAGGAGTTGTACATGGAGCAGCCAGAGGGATTCTGTGAGAAGGGCAAGTCACATTTGGTGTGCCGGTTGAGGAAGAGCTTGTATGGTCTGAAACAGGCTCCGAGGCAATGGTACAGGAAGTTCGAGTCGTTTATGGGGGAGCATGGCTATGCACGGACGACGTCGGATCATTGTGTTTTTGTGAGGTATTTCGCCGAGGATAATTTCATCATTTTATTGCTTTATGTTGATGACATGCTGTTGGTGGGTCGGAATGCCACCATGATAGCAGAGTTGAAGCGCCAACTAGGCGAAGCCTGCTCTATGAAGGATTTGGGCGCAGCGAAGACTATTCTTGGGATGGAGATCAACCGAGAGAGAGAGAGAGAGAGAGTCCAAGCTGCTACACTTGTCCCAAAAGAAGTACATTCACCGGGTACTTTAGCGTTTCGGGATGGACGGGTCGAAGAAAGTGAGTAACCCCCCTTGCGGCTCACTTTAAGTTCACTGAGGAGCAGTGTCCATCTACCGAGGACGAAAAAGAAGATATGGAGCGCGTTCCATATGCCTCAGCTGTGGGGAGTCTTATGTATGCTATGATATGTACGAGGCCAGACATTGCTCACGCAGTCGGCACAGTTAGCAGGTACACTTCCAATCCTGGAAGGATACATTGGAGTGGGGTCAAGTGGATTCTACGATATCTTCAGGGTACTGTCGATTGGAGACTTTCATTTGGTGATGACGAGCCGAAGCTGGTTGGATATACCGACGCTGATATGGCTGAAGATGTAGAGACGAGACAATCGACTTCGGACTATGTGCTAATGTTTGCTGGGGAAGCAGTATCGTAGCAGTCGTGTTTACAAAAGTGTGTTGCCTTGTCGACGACAGAGGTGTAATGCATTGCGGCGACGGAGGCTTGGAAGAAGTTGTTGTGGATGAAGAAGCTGCTGCAGAAAATTGGACTAAAGCAGGAGCAGTATCCTATGCTTTGCGATAGTCAGAGTGCTATTCACCTTGTGAAGAACCAGACATTTCATAGCCGGTCCAAGCACATTGATACCCGGTATCATTGGATAGGGAATGTGGTTGACAAGAAGGAAGTGACGCTTGAGAAGGTTCATACAGATGACAACGGAGCAGATATGTTCACAAAGGTCCTACCAAGGAAAAAAATTGAGTACTGCAGGCAGATCGTCGGGATGACGACCCCCTCCATATAGTTGTGAAGGGGGAGATTTGTTGGAGTGGGTGGGGTTCTCAACCTATGTGGAAAATACCCCGGAGTAGGATTGAGTATTTCTACATATAATAAGAATACCTCAATTTATTTGGATTGAATATTCCTAAATATAATAGGAATATTTCAATGGATTTGGATTGTATATTCCTACATATAATAGGAATATGTCAATGGATTTGGATTTGAATTTGGATTGGATATTCCTATCTATAATAGGAATGCTAGTTGTGGGTTTTAGGCTATATATAGGTGTCTCCTGGCCCTAAAATAGATCTCTCTCTAAAATAAAAAAGATAGCAACAAGGAGAGAAAATGAGGCAAGAGTGCCATTGCAACATTGGAGAGGAGAAATAAGGATTGGAGGCCGTTTCGAAGAAGGAGATCAGTTTCGGGTATTTCTCATTGTCTTTCTTCTTCGTTGTTATAATCTATTTTCTGTTCCAAAAGAGTTGTGGTGATCCGTTTGGGTCGGTGAGAAGTTTGTAAAGAGTCGGTGTATTTCTTATTCCATTAGTGGAGGCTTTTCAGGGTTGGACTCCGATCGTCCCGTAGTTTTTTCCGCAAGGATTTTCCACGTCAAAAATCTTTGTGTCTGCGATTTGTGTTTGGCATTTTTGGTTTGTGCATTTTGCTCGGTTCTCTTGCAGGTACTCTCTGTTTTGGGGAACGGTTTTCGCACTTTCGTTCCCAACAAAAAGGATCATAGAAAAGAAAAAGAAGATACCTAAATATGCTAATAACCATAATTCAAACTAGCATATTACCATAAAAAGATACATTAATTATCTTTAACCAAAAAAAAAGCTTGGTTGATTCAACGAGAGAAAGCCATAAGAGAAGGAAAAAAACAGAGGAGATCAACAAAGGCCATCAATCTCTCCCTCTAGGAATCATATATGAAATTTGACCAAGGAAAAATAATTTCATACAAAAAAGAGTTTAGATGATCAAGGGATCAAAATATACGTTTGCCCAGAAACATTATATACCAACTATGGAATAAAACCTATAAAAACAACAAACAAATGAGAGCCTTCTAACTATCACGCAAGCAATGTTATTATAAAAATCTCACCCCAAAATAAAAACTCTAGATCAATGGAAAACTTTTGTTAAAGAAAATTCCAACTCTAAGAATCATAATAAAAATGACTTGAGAGAAAAAAAAGGAAGATAAAAAAGTAAAAAAAATGCTGGATGATCTAGAGCTCGAAATAAAAGATTGCCCAGGAAAATATATACTAATTTCTATTTGAATACAAAGACTTACAAAAATAAATGGGTTCTTCAAGCTATCACTGAAGCCATTGTTTCCATAACAAACTCATCCCAAAATTAAAAAAAAAAAATTAGAGCAATGGAAATTTTGGTTAATGACAGTGATAGCTCGAAATAAAAGATTGCCCAGGAAAATATACACTAGTTTCTATTTGAATACAAAGACTTACAAAAATAAATGGGTTCTTCTAGCTATCACTGAAGTCATTGTTTCCATAACAAACTCATCCCAAAATAAAAATAAAAATTAGAGCAAAGGAAATTTTGGTTAATGAAATTTCCAACTCTAAGAATCACAGATAAAAAAAAATAAGGCTTGGGAAAAAAAACAAGAGCATCATACAAAATAGTGCTAGATGATCACAATAGCTCAAAATATAAAACTGCCCAGAAAAAGAAAACAGATTGAAATAAAACCTATAAAAATAATAAATCGGTTCCTCTAACTATCACAGAAGTGCCAAAAGCCATTGTTTCAACAACAATCTCATCCCAAAAATCAAAACTTTAGAGCAAGTCAATCTCTTATATAATTAAAGTTCGTCCAAGAATCGTAGAAAAAAATAATATTTGAAAAAAATGATGAATTTGGATATAAGGAAGTGCTAGAAGAACAAGAGCTCAAAGTATAAGATTGCCCACGAAAAAAATATCATACCAGAAAAAAAAAAAATCATACCAAAAAAAAAAATTTGAAATAAAAGCAATAAACTAGTTCTTTCTTCAACAATCTCATTCCAGTATTAAAACTTTAGAGCAATGGGGAAGAGAGGGGCTCACATAGTATGCAACAACAACACCAGCAGCATAATCAGAAGGGAGCTTAATGGAGGCACCGAAGAACCCATGCATGTAGAGGTCCTGGGACGCAAATCCAGCACCTGCCCATTTCATTTTTATTCCAACAAAATCATCACTATCCTTACTAAAAACAAATTCTTTCAAAAAGAAAAAATAATTGGTTTTTTTTTGGAAAAAAAGAGAGAAAAAAGACCTGATCTTTCATCAAGAGATATATGAACAGCCCTCCCGTCCCTCACAAGCATGAGGTTGCTGTCACCGAATATTTGGGTGTAGCCCTCCTCAAATGCAAGGGAGGTGTAGTTCTCAAACACATGCCCGTAGGAAGTAGCAACAGTGAAGAAGAAGAAGAAGAAGAAGAAGAATGGAAGAATATAGAGAGAGGCCATAGTCTCTCTCTGTCTCTCTCTCTCTCTCTCAATCTCTTCTTTCTCTGTGGGCTTTTATCAAGAAAGGAAAGGAGCAATCTTTTTGTTTGTGTTTGTTCCTTGGGAGAAGAGGAAGGAAAGGTATAGAGAGAGAGAGAGAGAGAGAGAGAGGGCGTTGGTTTGGTTGGTGTTTGCTGGCATTTATTCACAATATTCTTGGATTTTTTTTTTAAGAAATATTTTACGGAAAATTAGAGTAAGAACATTAAATTTTTAAGTTTATTATTTAAAAAGTATAAAGTTGAGAAGAATTATATATACAATTTTCCACTTAAGCCGGGTTAGGAGCATTAAACTTTCATTTTCGGTTTTATATATAAACCAAAATATACATAAAAAGAAACCTACGCCCTTCATTAGAGCCTGAAGAGTAAAGCATCGGGTTAGGAGATAATTAAGGAGATAATTGTGGGACGGGATAACTAAATTGTTTGGGAACTTATGTCCTTTTTTTAAAGCGTAAGTACAGCTTAAGTCCTATTATTTGACGAACTTATGCTGTATATATATCTTCTTCTTTTTCTAAGGGCTAATTAGAGTTTAGACCTTAAAGTTTAGATCAGCTTAGAGTTTATATTCTACATGTTCATTTAAAGAGTTTAGTTCCTGAATTTAGTGTTACAGTGTACATTTTAGGATTCAAAAATACTAAATTTCGGAACCAAAATTTTTAAATGGACATGTTAGGACGTAATCTCCAAACTAGTATAAACTCTAGCGTCTAAACTCTTATTAGTCCTTTTTTAAACTAGCACATGCTTCTATTTTAAAACAGGCAAAATTTTAGTAAAAATAGTGAGAATATATCTTAAATTTTTTAACCGTTCCGTATTTGCTAAAATATTTCTTTATTTAACTCCTTGATGAATAATAATAAATAAAAAGAATATCTTTTATGACTAATTAGCATTTAGATTCTAAATTTTATATTAATTTAGAGTTTATGTTTTGATATGTCCAATTGAAATGTTTAGATATTGAATTTATGTTTTTTATTTTTTCAATTATATCTTGAACATGAGTACAATGACAACAACCAACATATAATGGAAAGAAGGGTATAATGGGAACAATAAAACTAAGAATAAAAATTTAGGATCTAAATTTTTAATTGAACATATCAAGACTTAAACTCTAAGTTGATATAAACGATAATTAGCCTATCTTTTATACAATATATTCTCTTGTATGTGTACCACGTATAAAATTAAGATGAATATTTTTGCATGGATATCCTTCTCATGGGTATATAGGTGGCATAAAGTGTCACGTCCCAGTACCAGAATACGGAGACGGACATGACCTATCATGTTCCGATTCCGTAAAATCGATAGTCGTCCCCGGACGTGATGCCGTGTGTGCCTAGGTTACGCAACGCACAAGGCCAAGGTATTTTATATAATGAGCATATATTCAGAGTACGCAGATAATTGAACACAATGTTGAAACATGAAAAAGTTCTCTTTATTGATAATGAACGTCTTTTACAAACTCTTGAACGAGTAGGATAATTGTCGTACGGGCTTACAAAAGTGGACGCAAAAAATGAGATAACAGTCATGTACATTACATCCTTTTGCTAAAATTTTAAAGCTATTGTTTGATAATAAACGGAAGAAATAAAACTAGGTTTATACAAAACCCTTTCTTAGTTTTACAAACAAGAAGTACTATTAATCCTATACGAGGATGTTAAGTACAAATTTTAATCTGGGTAAATATTGCTATAGGAGTCTGATCTGCAGTCGATCACTTTGTCCCTTGGACCACACGATGATGAAGAAGTGCCATAGAAGAAGGAGATGCTTCACAGATTGCAAGAGCGAGTGGATGCTTGATGCCAAAATCGTCGATCACTACTCTCTATCTGAGCTCTTCTCTCTCTGTTCTTCAATTTCTTTTAACTCTTTCCGACCTTGGAATTTTCGACCCTTCGACCCTTTTTCCAAGTTTTCGCCTCTTTTACCTCGGACCTCTGTCAATAGAGGTTTCTATTTATAGGGTTTTAGTGACAGTAACCGTCCAGTCGGTGTAGAAGCCGGATAGTGGAGAGTATGGCACTTTTTACGCGGCGGTTATAATAACTGCTACCCACGTATAGATGATCTTCTGAATAAGCGTGTGACGCGTGTCCTATTAGGAGATAATGCGTATAACTGCTGCAAAGATCACGGCGTGCAAGCCACGTAGGTAACTGCCCCTTGCGTAGAAAAGGTTGGCGTAGAAGCCAATAACTGTCACCATGGCGTAGAAGCCAAATAGTTGTCAGGTTGGCGTAGAAGCCAAAGAGGCGTAGAAGCCTTGTAGGCGTAGAAGCTTGATGCTGCATGGATAGGTGGCTAGCGTAAAAGATAGTTGCTCCTCCTTCCTTGACTGAGGCCTTGAGCGTATTCTGGACCAAATAGCCTTCTCACGCACAAATGCAAATATAGTCTGAGTTGACGTATTTCAAGGAGATAGCGTACAACGTGCTCCTTATAGCTGAAAATAGCCCGGTGGCGTATTCCGAGGAGATAGCGTACAGCGTGCTCCTATAGCTGAAAATAGCCTGATGGCGTAATGTGCAGGGGTGATGATATAGACGTATTAGCCGTAATTATGGCTTGCCCAGTCTTTGGAGATATAATCAAATCTCGTGCATTAAATGTAGAGATCTGCCACCATTCTGAGCATTAAATGCGGAGACGTGTCTCGAGCTCTGTACGAAGATCTGCCACCATTCTGAGCATTAAATGCAGAGACGTGCCTCGAGCTCTGTACGAAGAGCAGCTTTTGACGTGGCAGTTTGTTTTGTCTTCTGCTGAGCGTAAAAGCTCACATCTGCCTGTGTAAAACTAGGCAGCGTATTCTCTTGTATGCGTAAGAGCACTTTGTATCAGGGAAACGTCACTAAACGACGGTTTGGGTCTCTGTGCTGCACCATCATTACAGCCGTCGTCTGGATAGTCGTGCAGTACTCTTTGTCAAGAGTCAGGTTCACTGCATGATCTGACAGATTCATTCGAGGAATACGAAGCGTTCCTCGTACACTTCCATGCTGCATTAAAAGCGGATGAGTTTTACGCCATAAAGGCGGTATAATACCCTTTTTACGTTGAAGCAGCCTGGAAATACTGCATTACGCGGATTGTCCTTGAGCTTATATTTTACGCTGCACTTAGCAAAAAAACTCTGTTGTACGCCGATGGCTCTGAAGTTATATTTTACGCCACACAGTACTGAAACACTGCGTATAACTCTGCAGCGTATTTTTCATGCTTCTACACGATCCCTTTTAAAGTTTTCAAATTTCTCGTAATTTGAAACACTTTGAATGAAGCATGAAACGGTCAAGTCTGACTCGTTCTTCGAGGCTGATTTTGTAAACCCCCTGAATTTTCAAAATTATTAAAACTTGGATTTTCCCAATTTTCTGGAATTTTCTGGAAATTTTCTGAAATTAAAATCAAGGTTCTTAATTATTAAATAATTTTTAATTGTTAATAAATAATATTAAAATATCATGGAAATAATATTTTTTGGATGTAAAATGAAAACTAGACTTAGGATAATTTTTCTGGAAATTTTTGGGCCTCAGACCTATTTTTAAATGCCTAAAAACTATTTTACAAATTAATTAATTAATTAAACTGTTTATTATTATTATTATTATTATTATTATTAATATTATTATTATTTTGTATCTTTTTGGTCCCGGCCCGGCCCAGTGGGCCGAAGCCCATCAGCCCAACCCCAGCCCGCTACCTATCGGATCGGGTCGGGTTGGTCAGACCCGAACCCGCCCACTACCCGACCCGCTGACCCTTTCTCCCTCACCGTTACCCTCCCGCGTTTTCCGCCGGCGGCTCCGGCCAGGTCGCCGGAGCCCGCGCCTGACCCGCCGTGCCCCACGCCACGACGCCTCCCCCTTCCCCGCCTTGCTCGGCCACCCTAACCGCCTCCTCCTCCTTTAAAAGCTCTCCTCCTCCTCCTTCTTCTTCTTCTTCTTCTTCTTCTTCCTCCCTCACTCCCTAAACTCCGGCCACCTGAACCCTAGCGCCGTGCCCCTCCGGCGCCTCGCCACCGCCCATGCCACCTCGCCGCCGCAGCCGCCCTTCCTCTCCTCCTCTTTCCTCCGCCGTCTCCGGCGTCCAGCAGCAGCGGAGACAGCAACAGCAGCCGCAGCAGCCGCCCCTCGCCGGCAGCAGCGTCCGGCGCCGCCCTCGACTCCGCCGTGCCTCCGCCCGGCCGCGCCCCAGCGCCCCCGACCGCCTCCGGCCAGCCAGCGCCGCCTCAGCCTCCGGCCGGCCCGCCGCAGCTCCCAAACCCTAACCCTAAATCCTAAATTCCTCGTGGCGTGTCGGACACGACACGGACACGGAATTTTTCGAATTTTCGAGCCTCGTTCAGGTACTCGTATCTTGCACCATGTATCTCCGTTTTTGATTCCGTAAATTACGTTGCGAAGCCTGTATGACCCTCTCGGTGCCCGGACAAACCGCTCGGGGCATCGCGTCCTGTGGTGATCGCACACCGCGATCCAAAAACAGGAAAAACCAGACCCTATTTTACCTCGGAACCGAGTACGCCCCGCCAAACGGGACGACTTGGTCGCGTGCGGTCTTCACAGATACGTGCGCGTCGTCGATACGGACGTGTGAGAATTTGCGGAAGCTGATTCGGGTGTGCGTGCACACCGGAATCAACGCGTATCCGCGGACATCGTCCCGTATCCGACTTTTCTGCAATTTGCCCTAACTTCTTGTACACTCGTCGGATCGAGACAAAACTTACGCCATCGAACTCGTAGCGATACGCTGGTCCTGTGGGTCAAGTTTGGTTCGATTCTGAGAACGTTGACAAAATCGCGTGTCGTGGGCCCCACAGGCCCCGCTCGACGGGCGATTTTGTGATCGGCTCATCAGAATCCAATTCTGGAAGTTCCGTTGGGTTCGTATCAGCGTTCCTGACCTGTTGACACTAAGTTTGGTGAATTTGGAGACCGTTGACCCGGACACATTTTTCGGTGCAAAGCGGGCCCACCGGCGGACCCTATTTTGACCCGAAACTGCCGTTTTGCCCTTGTCTTCAAATTGGACCCAAGGATAGGCGTTTCTAGCTTTTTGACATCTTCTGAGCGTGATGGTAATGTCTATTTCAGCTTTTGGACTCATCTCTGGAAAATTTCCCCGAGTACAATTAATTGGATCCAAACAACAGGCAAGTACCTGCACTTCAAGTTAAAATTTTATATTGTGATAATTAATTCCCTGCTTTACTAGTACCCTTGATGATTACACCTAGTGTTAGGAATACTGGATTTTATGTCTTGAATATTGGAGTTCATGTCTTATTTTTCATGTCGGGTGGGAGAATACTAGAAGGCATATAGTTTACCCTTTTCCCTGCCATGTTTAATAGCTGTTGGTACGCGACTGTACCCTCAGCCGGATCTCGATTTTCCCTGTTTAATAGCCGTTTATGATGGCCGGATTAGCCTTATAAACCCCTACATGCCAACTATGTATTCTAAAACAAACACAAGTTTACACAGATAGTTCTGGTCTTGTTATAGTTCCTGCTGACTGTGGTAGTTTCATTTCCTGTCTTATTTATTCCTGTTTCCTCATATCCCTGTTTATAGCATTAACTCTTAGTTATTGTTGGTTCTTTTATGCAACTTTCTCAATATGATACTCAATTTAATTGTCATAAATATTTAGTTTAATCTTGTTGTGTATTGTGTACTTTGCTCCTTTCCTGACTGGATCCGTTGATTTAGGCGATGATGAGGACCTTGTCCCTACATATTATGGTCCCTATGAGGGAACAGATGACACTTATGAGGAGCCAGATCCCACCCAGGAGACCCCTGCTGCAGAGTAGATAGCAGTAGCTATTTTTATTTATTGCTCTTATCTTAGTAATCGGGTTTGTCCCCGATTTCATTCCGATTTCTGTACTAAACATTTGAATCTGTTGTCGCATTTATTTCATTTGAATTCTTAAGTATCTGTTTCCCATTATTATCTTGCCTATGTTATTTGTGAATGAGCTAGATTAGTTAAATATGGATTTGACCTAGACAGCGTACTACCGCCGACTCTGCGGCGTAGGCTGGACGTACCCACGCACTCGTGCCCGAATTTTCGGGTGCGGGTCGTGACACGTTTTTATGGTGGCCCATGCAGGTCCTATCCTTAAATAGGGTAATACCCTAGGACAGGGTATGGAATAAGACTGAGGATTCTAGGAAAGGCTCATTCACAGTATAGGGTCCTTATTTCAATTCTTGATATTATTTCTGCTCAATTTTCCTATCGCCCTTGATTTCCAAGTAATCTATTCTGATCTTTCTATCCCTTAATCTTTCAGAATGGTCCAGACAAGGAACACAGTAGGAGGCACATCAGAACCAGCTGAGCAGAATGTGCCCGAGACTCTTGCACTCCCGCCGCCTCCATCTGTTCCGGCAGTTACTCTGGATGGGGCACAGCTACTTGGAGTGTTCCAGGGACTAGTGGAATCCCAGAAAGAACAGACTGCACTTCTGCGGACCAGCCTCTTAGAAGCCCTTAAGTCCCAGGAGTCGCCACTCAAGAGGCCATGGAGTGCCAAAGACTTCAAGAACCTTAGACCCCTGGAATTCTACGGAACTGAGGGCATTCTCTATGCCGATGAGTGGATAGAGAATGTCGAGATACTCCTGAAGACTGCTCGGGTTCCTGATGATCTCAAAGTAGAATCCGCAAGCCTGCAACTGTTCGACATAGCTCGAACCTGGTTCAGAGATGAACCCCAACTATCTGCTCCTGACCTCACCTGGGAGGACTTCAAGAGGCTATTCAAGGAAAAATTCTACCCCGAAGTGGCTCGGGAAGCTCTCGAAAGCCAATTCGAGAGACTGGAACAAGGTAACCTGTCTGTTGATGAGTATACTGCTGAATTTAGCAGGTTGAGCCACTTTGCGGAGTACATGGTTCGTACCCCAGAGGACAGAGCCCGTAGATTCAAGAAGGGGCTGTCTCCGGATATTCGCCTTGCTGTCACCACCAGCCGAGCTCGCACCTATGAGAAAATTCTGAGCGTGGCACAAGGCGTTGAGAGAGACATGGGGCATAAACTAAAGCGAGAGAGAGATACCGGAAATGCGGGACCCAACAAACGTCCATTTCAACAACAACAACAGCAGAGGGCCCCGCAGCAAACTCAGCGTCCTCTCCCTCGAGCTCCAGCACCCCAACACCAGGCTCAAGGACAAAACCAACAAGCTGCTGCTTGTAACTTTTGCCAAAAACCAGGTCACACTTGGCAAGTCTGCAGGAAGAGGCTAGGTGCCTGCCTCTACTGCAGCTCAGCAGCGCATCAAATGAGGGACTGTCCTGCTGCTCAAGGACGCACCGCTGCACCAAAGGCTCCAGTCCAGGTCAGGGCCCCAGCAGCACAACAGAGGGGACCCCCGCTTCCAACACAACAACAACGCTTTGCTCAGCACCAACAGCAGCAACAGAGGGGTGCACCGCAGCAAGGCCGTGCTTATGCAATAACTCTGGAAGAAGCTGAAGCCACAGCAGACGTGATCACAGATTCTGTGCTTATAAATTCAATACCAGCCATTACTTTATTTGATTCTGGAGCTTCACATTCATTCATGTCAGTAGATTTCCTTATGAAGCATAGCTTAATCACTAAACCCCTTAGGAATTGTTATAAGATCATTACCGGTGGAGGAATCATCCCGGTTAGTGATGCATGTAACAATTGTCCTATTACATTATGTGGAAGAGAACTGTATGCTAGGCTACTCGTAATGCCAATGCCCAGTTTTGACATTATACTGGGTATGGATTGGTTGAGTCAACATCATGCCACTATAGACTGCCATAGAGGTAGTGTAATCTTAAGGCCCCCTGACAAGCCAGAATTTGAATTTGCTAGAGGTTCTAGAGAAATGGATAGTAACAAAATTTGTGGAGCCCTAGTAACAGAAGAATTGCCGCTACCTATCATCTCTGAATATCTTGATGTCTTCCCTGAGGATCTCCCAGGCTTACCCCCAGACCGAGAAGTTAAATTCTCTATTGACTTAGTGTCAGGAGCAGCACCAGTATCTCAAAATCCCTACAGAATCAACAAGAAGGAGATAATAGAACTAAATGAGCAAATCAAAGAGTTAGAAGACAAATGCTTCATTAGGTCTAGTGTCTCACCCTTGGGAGCTCCAGTATTATTTGTGCCCAAGAAGGACGGAACATCCCGAATGTGTATTGACTATAGGGCCTTAAATGCCTTAACAATTAAGAATAAGTATCCCCTACCCAGGATAGATGACTTATTTGATCAATTAAGTAGAGCTCGGGTATTTTCAAAGATTGACTTGAGGTCTGGTTACCACCAAGTAAGGGTGAGAAAGGAAGACATCCCTAAAACTGCTTTCAATACCCGTAACGGACACTACGAATTCTTAGTAATGCCGTTCGGGTTGACGAATGCACCAACAGTTTTTATGAACTTGATGAACAGAGTCTTTCAGAAATATCTAGACAAATTTGTGGTGGTCTTTATTGATGATATTTTGATCTACTCCAAGACCCCCGAAGAACATGAAGAACATTTGAGGCTAGCATTGGAGACTTTGAGGAAGGAAAAACTTTATGGAAAGTTATCTAAATGTGCATTCTTCCTAGACAAAGTAGAATTCTTGGGACATGTTGTGACTGGAAATGGAATAGCAGTAGATCCTAAGAAGATAGCGGCAGTAGAATCATGGTCCACTCCAGACTCTGTAGCAGAGATTAGAAGCTTCCTGGGATTAGCTGGCTACTATCGGAAGTTTGTGAAGGACTTTGCTAGAATTGCTGAACCCATGACAAAATTAACAAGGAAGGATGAAGAGTTCACCTGGACTGATGAATGTCAGCATGCTTTTGAAGAATTGAAGAAAAGGCTGACTACTGCCCCTATTCTAACCTTACCTTCTGGAACCGGAGGTTTCGCTATTTATAGTGATGCTTCTGGAAAAGGTCTAGGTTGTGTATTGGAGCAGAACAAGAAAGTAATAGCATATGCCTCTAGACAGCTTCGACCCCATGAAAAGAACTATCCAACTCATGATTTAGAATTGGCAGCTGTCATTTTTGCTCTTAAACTATGGAAGCATTATCTTTATGGAGAAAAGGTGGAAATATTTACAGACCATAAAAGTCTAAAATATATCTTCACCCAGAAAGAGCTGAACATGAGGCAAAGAAGGTGGCTGGAACTAATGAAAGATTTTGATATCACCCTTCAATATCATCCTGGAAAGGCCAATGTAGTTGCTGATGCTCTAAGCAGATATCCTATGCCGATGTACTTGACTATGGACCGACACTTGCTCGAGGACTTGGAAAGTTTAGGTATTGAGGTAATTATCCCAGGAAAAGAAGGCCAAATGATGAACTTGCAGATTCAATCTACCTTGATAGACAAAATCAAGGAGACTCAGTTTCAAGACGAAGGCCTGCGAAGCCTTCGAGGTCAAGTACAAGCTGGATTAGTGGAAGATTTTAGAATTCATGAAGATGGATCACTGAGGCATGGCGATAGATTATGTGTACCTCAAGGAGACATAAGGGAAGAAATTATGCAAGAGGCGCACAGATCGCAATACTCTATACATCCAGGAGCCAACAAGAAGTACAAGGACCTGAGGACGCATGTTTGGTGGCATGGCATGAAAAGAGAAGTAGCCAGGTTCGTATCTCGTTGCTTAGTATGCCAACAAGTCAAGGCTGAAAGACAAAGACCTGGAGGATTGCTTCAACCACTACCCATTCCGGAGTGGAAGTGGGAACATATTACAATAGATTTTGTTTCTGGACTTCCAAGGACACCTAGTGGAAATGATGCAATTTGGGTGATAGTAGATAGACTGACCAAGTCTGCACATTTTCTACGTTTCAAAGTAGGGCTATCTACAGAGAAGCTGGCAGATTTATATATCAGACATATTGTTAGGTTGCATGGAGTTCCAGTAAGTATTGTCTCCGACCGAGATTCAAGATTCACCTCTCACTTCTGGAAGAGCCTACAAGCCAGCCTGGGGACTCAACTCAAATTCAGCACAGCTTATCATCCTCAAACCGATGGACAATCAGAACGTACAATCCAGACACTTGAAGATATGCTTCGTACATGTGTTCTGGATTTTGGAGGATCCTGGGAAGACTATCTACATCTTGTGGAGTTCTCTTATAATAACAGTTACCAAGCAAGCATTGAGATGACTCCATTTGAAGCTTTGTATGGACGAAGATGTCGTACCCCGCTATCATGGGACGACGTTGGAGAAAGAGCCCTACTGGGACCAGAGATGGTGATCGATTCAACTAAGAAGGTAAAACAAATAAGGGACAGACTTCGAGTGGCTCAAGACAGGCAACGACATTGGGCAAATAGCCACCGAAGGCCCTTGGAATTTGAGGTAATTAAATTTATGAAATTCAAGTCAATTTAAACATTTTGATTATGGAACTAAGACTTGATTATAACTTTATTAAAGGTTGGAGAACTGGTATTCTTGAAGATTTCTCCGACACGTGGCACCATTAGGTTCGGAAGGAGTGGAAAACTCAGCCCCAGATTTATTGGACCTTTTGGCATACAGGAGAAAATCGGAGAAGTGGCATACCGTCTGGCATTGCCACCCTCTCTGGATGGAATCCATAATGTCTTCCACGTGTCGCAGCTGAGAAAGTACGTGTCAGATCCCAGCCACATTTTGGATCACTCAGAGCTCGAAGTAGGCCCAAGTTTGACATACCAAGAGCAACCCATGGAGATACTGGATCGATCGAAGAAAGTTCTACGGAACCAGGTTATCTCCCTTGTTCGCGTAGCCTGGAAGCACCATTCTCCCGATGAATCCACCTGGGAGCGAGAAGACGAGATTAGAGAGCGCTACCCTTACCTTTTTGAACCCTGAGGTATATTTAATTTTTGGCCTTTCCTTTCGTGCCTTTGTTATTCTTAAATTTCAAGGACGAAATTTTTATAAGTTGGGTAGGTTGTAAACCCCCTGAATTTTTAAAATTATTAAAACTTGGATTTTTTCCAATTTTTTGGAATTTTCTGGGAATTTTCTGAAATTAAAATCAAGGTTCTTAATTATTAAATGATTTTTAATGGTTAATAAATAATATTAAAATATTATGGAAATAATATTTTTTGGATGTAAAATGAAAACTAGACTTAGGATAATTTTTCTGGAAATTTTTGGGCCTCAGACCTATTTTTAAATGCCTAAAAACTATTTTACAAATTAATTAATTAAACTGTTTATTATTATTATTATTATTATTATTATTAATATTATTATTTTTATATCTTTTTGGGCCCGGCCCGGCCCAGTGAGCCGAAGCCCATCAGCCCAGCCCCAGCCCGCTACCTATCGGGTCGGGTCGGGTTGGTCAGACCCGAACCCGCCCACTACCCGACCTGCTGACCCTTTCTCCCTCACCGTTACCCTCCCGCGTTTTCCGCCGGCGGCTCCGGCCACGTCGCCGGAGCCCGCACCTGACCCGCCGCGCCCCACGCCACGACGCCTCCCCCTTCCCCGCCTTGCTCGGCCACCCTAACCGCCTCCTCCTCCTTTAAAAGCTCTCCTCCTCCTCCTTCTTCTTCTTCTTCTTCCTCCCTCACTCCCTAAACTCCGGCCACCTGAACCCTAGCGCCGTGCCCCTCCGGCGCCTCGCCACCGCCCGTGCCACCTCGCCGCCGCAGCCGCCCTTCCTCTCCTCCTCTTTCCTCCGCCGTCTCCGGCGTCCAGCAGCAGCGAAAACAGCAACAGCAGCCGCAGCAGCCGCCCCTCGCCGGCAGCAGCGTCCGGCGCCGCCCTCGACTCCGCCGTGCCTCCGCCCGGCCGCGCCCCAACGCCCCCGACCGCCTCCGGCCAGCCAGCGCCGCCTCAGCCTCCGGCCGGCCCGCCGCAGCTCCCTAACCCTAACCCTAAATCCTAAATTCCTCGTGGCGTGTCGGCCACGACACGGACACGAAATTTTCCGGATTTTCGAGCCTCGTTCAGGTACTCGTATCTTGCACCATGTATCTCCATTTTCGATTCCGTAAATTACGTTGCGAAGCCTGTATGACCCTCTCGGTGCCCGGACAAACTGCTCGGGGTATCGCGTCCTGTGGTGATCGCACACCGCGATCCAAAAACAGGAAAAACTAGACCCTGTTTCACCCCGGAACCGAGTACGCCCCGCCAAACGGGACAACTTGGTCATGTGCGGTCTTCACAGATACGTGCGCATCGTCGATACGGACATGTGAGAATTCGCGGAAGCTGATTCGGGTGTGCGTGCACACCGGAATCAACGCGTATCCGCGGACATCGCCCCGTATTCGACTTTTCTGCAATTTACCCTAACTTCTTGTACACTCGTCGGATCGAGACGAAACTTGTGCCATCGGACTCGTAGCAATACGCTGGTCCTGTGGGTCAAGTTTGGTTCGATTCTGAGAACGTTGACAAAATCGCGTGTCGTGGGCCCCACAGGCCCCGCTCGACGGGCAATTTTGTGATCGGCTCATCGGAATCCAATTCTGGAAGTTCCGTTGGGTTCGTATCAGCGTTCCTGACCTGTTGACACTAAGTTTGGTGAATTTGGAGACCGTTGACTCGGACACATTTTTCGGTGCAAAGCGGGCCCACCGGCGGACCCCGTTTTGACCCGAAACTGCCATTTTGCCCTTGTCTCCAAATTGGACCCAATGACAGGCGTTTCTAGCTTTTTGACATCTTCTGAGCGTGATGGTAATATCTATTTCAGCTTTTGGACTCATCTCTGGAAAATTTCCTCGAGTACAATTAATTGGATCCAAACAACAGGCAAGTACCTGCACTTCAAGTTAAAATTTTATATTGTGATAATTAATTTCCTGCTTTACTAGTACCCTTGATGATTACACCTAGTGTTAGGAATACTGGATTTCATGTCTTGAATATTGGAGTTCATGTCTTATTTTTCATGTCGGGTGGGAGAATACTAGAAGGCATGTAGTTTACCCTTTCCCCTGCCATGTTTAATAGCTGTTGGTACGCGACTGTACCCTCAGCCGGATCTCAATTTTCCTTGTTTAATAGCCGTTTATGACGGCCGGATTAGCCTTATAAACCCCTACATGCCAACTATGTATTCTAAAACAAACACAAGTTTACACAGATAGTTCTGGTCTTGTTATAGTTCTTGCTGACTGTGGTAGTTTCATTTTCTGTCTTATTTATTCCTGTTTTCTCATATCCCTGTTTATAGCATTAACTCTTGGTTATTGTTGGTTCTTTTATGCAACTTTCTCAATATGATACTCAATTTAATTGTCATAAATATTTAGTTTAATCTTGTTGTGTATTGTGTACTTTGCTCCTTTCCTGACTGGATCCGTTGATTTAGGCGATGATGAGGACCTTGCCCCTACATATTATGGTCCCTATGAGGGAACAGATGACACTTATGAGGATCCAGATCCCACCCAGGAGACCCCTGCTGCAGAGTAGATAGCAGTAGCTATTTTTATTTATTGCTCTTATCTTAGTAATCGGGTTTGTCCCCGATTTCATTCCGATTTCTGTACTAAACATTTGAATCTGTTGTCGCATTTATTTCATTTGAATTCTTAAGTATCTATTTCCCATTATTATCTTGCCTATGTTATTTGTGAATGAGCTAGATTAGTTAAATGTGGATTTGACCTAGACAGCGTACTACCGCCGACTCTGCGGCGTAGGCTGGACGTACCCACGCACTCGTGTCCGAATTTCCGGGTGCGGGTCGTGACACGTTTTTATGGTAGCCCATGCAGGTCCTATCCTTAAATAGGGTAATACCCTAGGACAGGGTATGGAATAAGACTGAGGATTCTAGGAAAGGCTCATTCACAGTATAGGGTCCTGATGAACTTCCAATCGACCCAAGAAGAAGAGTCATTTTCAATGCTAAACTCTGTATAATTTGGGTACTTGGGATGTTTTTAAGACCAAGAAGGAGTATCTTCTGCGTGAACCCTTGTAATTGGCCATCTTGAGAATGGTTCAGATATACACATATTCTGGCCTGCGTATTCTCAGATATGCGGAAAGTCATAGATCTGTAATGTAGATGAGCATAAAATCATAAGTTTGTAGCATCTCGAGCGTAAAAGCTGCGGAGCATGAGAGCATCCGGGCGTAAAACTGTAGATTTGTAGCCTCTCAAAAAAAAAAACTTTCGAGCGTGGAGTCGTAGATTTGTCGCCTCTGAGCGTAAAAAAGCTTCTGAGCGTTTGTAGCCTCTCGAGCGTAAAAGCTACCGAGCATAAAACCATCCGGGCGTAAAACCATAGACTTATAACCTCTGAGCGTAAAACCGTAGATTTGTAGCTTTTCGAGCGTAAAAAAACTCCTTGGCGTAAAATCACGAATCTGCTCTGCACGAAATTTTTTTGAATTCGCTGACTGTCCGCCTTCCCTGAGTAATAGGCTGACGTAGTCCCCAATCATAACCGAATATTAAATATCGGATTTGGTTAGGGATTCGAGGAGTCCATTTGAACTCCATATATACCCCAAGGCTTTCAGAGAGAAGACTCTTCACCTATTTTTTGCAAAAGAAAACTTTCGTCTCTTTGAGTTCTCTCCTTCGTTTCCTCTCTGAGCATTCTGAGTTTTTAGCAATGGCACCAAAACCAATTTCCTCCTCTAAGGGAAAGAAGGCTGCCTCCTCTTCTCGCTCCTCTGCCCAAACAAGAGCGACTCCCGTCGGGCAGGGCGAATCTCGCTCTGAACGAAGTGTCCCACCGATGAACTGTGCACTGGGCGTTATAGGTAAAGCTTTTGGGATGACAAGAACGAAGAAAACCCTTCACACACGTTGTACGTGAACACGCTAGGTCATCTTCTGTGCTGATAGCCTCTTCGAGGAAGATGATGCAAAGGGTGTTCAACATACTTAAAGTCCGCCTTCAAGTCCAGTTGATCAAGATCCACCACATGACTCGGGTCGTACACGTACTTCCTAAGTTATGAAACGTGAAAGATATCGTGCACTTCAGATAGTGACGGTGGTAGGACAATTTGATATGTGACTGGGGCGACTCGCTTAAGTATTTCGAACGGGCCGACGAATATTGGAGTTAGCTTCCCTTTTGCTCTAAGTCTGGTAACTCCCCGCATGGACGAGACTTTGAGAAATACTCGATCACCTTCTAAGAACTCAAGAGGTCGACGGTGCGTGTCTGAGTAACTTTTCTGACGACTCTATGCTACCTTCAACCGTTCGCGGATCAAACGGATCTTTTGGATGGTTTGTTCTACGAGCTTCGAGCCAAAAATTTGCCGTTCACCAACTTCATCCCAACAGATAGGGGATCTACACTTCCGCCCATACAATGCCTCATACGACGCCATTTGAATGATGGATTGATAGCTATTATTGTATGCAAATTCGGCTAACGGTAGATGCATGTCTCAACTTGACTTCAACTCCAAGGCGCAGAGCCGGAACATGTCTTTGAGAATTTGGTTTACCCGCTCTGTTTGGCCGTCTGTCTGAGGATGGTAGACGGAACTGAACTTCAACTTTGTCCCCATTGCTGACTGAAGACTCTCCCAGCAACGTGATAAGAATTGTCCATCTCGATTGGAGTTAATGGATACGGGCACACCGTGGAGTCAAACAATCTCGTTGAGGTAGATCTGCGCCAGACGGTTAGCACTCCAAATAACTTTGATAGGCAGAAAGTGAGATGACGTGGTGAGTTGATCGACGATGACCCAGACGACATCGTTTCTCCGTTGCATCTTTGGCAAACCAACAATAAAATCCATCGTTATGTGTTCCCATTTCTACTCCGGTATAGCAAGGTTCTGCATCTCTCCGCCCAGCTTCTGGTGCTCGGCCTTTACTCTCTGACAAGCCATGCACTACGACACAAACAACGCCACATCCATTTTCATGTCGTGCCACCAAAATGTCGTACGGAGGTCTTGATACATCTTTGTGCCTCCTGGATGTGAAGTATAAATCGCATAGTGGGCTTCAGTGAGTATCTCTTTTCTGAGGTTTGTATCGTTAGGAACACACAATCTTTCCTTTATCCGCATTATTCTATATGTGCTCACCGCAAAGTCGGTCTCCCTTCCTGCTGAGATAAGATTACGCATCTTCTCTAGGAATAGGTTGTCCTTCTGAGCGGACTTAACTTTCTCCAATAAGTCTGGTTCGAGGCGCAACTGAACCACCTGTGCCCCCTTTTGTATCTGATTCGGAGTGTAATGCCTAAACTTCGAGATCCCTTCGTAGCCTGTCATTGATAGCTAAGCTCCCAACAAACACTTGACTCAGTGCATCAGCTACAACGTTGCCCTTATCCGGTGTAAATTTGATCATCAAGTAAAAGTCGCTAAGGAGTTGAAGCCAACGTCGTTGCCGTAGATTCAAATCCTTTTGAGTATAGAGGTACTTGAGGCTTTTGTGATCCGTAAAGATTTTACATGGTACACCATAGAGGTAATACCGCTATAACTTTAACGCAAACACCACCGCTACAAGTTCCAAATCGTGCGTTGGATAGTTCCTTTCATGAGGCTTTAACTGCCTCAACGCAAAGGCCATCACTTTGTCCCTCTGCATAAGGATACATCACAAAGCCTTTCCTTAAGCGTCGCTATAGATCTTAAAATCATCGGGCCCGTCTGAAAGAGTTAGAATCGATGCTGAGATAAGTCGTTGCTTTAATTCCACAAATAAAACTTCACAGTCGTCCGACCATGCGAACGTTACTCATTTTCGAGTGAGATGAGTCAGAGGCGAAGCGATCCTTGAAAAATCTTTTATGAATCTCATGTAGTAGCCTGCTAGACCATAGAAGCTTCGAATATCGTTGGCCGACTCAGGTCTCTTCCACTTCACGATGGCTTCAACTTTCTTTGGGTCGATTGAGATGCCCTTCGCGAAAATAATGTGCCCGAGGAAAGATATATGCTGTCCAACCAGAACTCGCACTTGCTCAGCTTCGCGAACAACTTATTGTATCGAAGAGTTTGAATCACCATCCGCAGGTGTCCTGCGTGTTCATCCTTATTCTTCGAGTATACTAAGATGTCCTCTATGAATACTATCATACACTTATCGAGGAATGGTCGAAACACACGGTTTATCAAATCCATGAATACGGCAGAAGCATTCATCAGTCCGAACGGCATGAAAGAAAACTCATAGTGGCCATAGCGGGTGCAAAATGCTGACTTCGGCATGTCCTCTGGCTTGATCTTTAATTGGTGGTAGCCAGAGCGAAGGTCTATCTTCGAAAACACTGACGCTCCTTACAGCTGATCAAAGAGGTCGTCGATCCTGAGCAGGTGATACTTATTTCGGATAGTGACCTTATTTAGCTCCCGACAGTCTATGCAGAGTCGCAATGTCCCGTCTTTCTTCTTTATAAAAAGTACAGGTGCGCCCAATGTCACGATCCGTACCCGGATATTCGGACACGAGTACGTGGGTACGTCCAGCCTATGCCGCAGAATCGATGGTAGAACGCTGTCTGGGTTATTTCTAACTATCTAGCATCTCAACAATATAATATGGTACATGTCAATCATCTCAACTCCAAACGGAGGAACAAAATGGTATCTCACAATATAACTAAACTCAATCACAATGTAAACTAAGGAAGAAAAGCACGAATGGAATAGCGAAGGAAAGAATAAGATATAAACCACAAACTGAAATAATATACAACCCAATGAATCTCAATAATATAATATAATACAAGTCCAACACAAATAAACTAGATCTTATCGGGCTCTGCAACAAGTCCTCCTGGTCTACCAAAGGATCCTCTAAAGAAACACCGTCATATGGACCGTAGAATGTGGGACACTGCTCTATAAGCCAATCATCTGGAAAAATATATCCAGTCAGAATTGGAGCAAAGTACATACCTCTGAAAGTAGTTTTAATAGCATAATCGAGCATATAAACAGATATAGAAATAAAATACAAGATCACTAAACATATGAATGATGAACAATAGATATACATGTAATGTACGAGAATATAGTTCAACAATATGAATATCATAATATAATAAAATAACTGTAATCTAAACTAGCTAATGTGCCTCAGAATACAAGTTCATTAAGTGATCGGGTTGGGTGAACATGATCAGGTAAGACGGATTACAAGTGAGGTATGTAACCAGAATATACACGATATAACAATGGGGCTTTGATCACATAATCAACTCCTACTCTCCCACCCCCAACTAATATCGATGGATCCAATCACGACACGCTACGAACACGAAATATATCCACTGAACACGAGCAGTGGGTGTACACGAATATCATAACCACCGAACACGAGCAGTGGGTGTACACGAATAAACACACTGAACACGAGCAGTGTATGAACATAAAATATAATCAATACCCAATATACACGATGAGATACAATGTACACGAGTACCCGCTGAACACGGTAGGGGATAACATCTCCTGACGGGATCTATATAGTACCAGTCCGTGAAATCATTGTGTCGGGATCAATGTATACAATTCTAGAACATGCATATATACAATATTATGAATTAAAAACTATCAGAGAAATGTACTCGCCTGAAGTCCTGGGCAAGGTGTGTCTCTCGATGCCCAAGCTGGTGTCACACAACCTATATATGGTATGTTATATCAATACAAGGTTCTAAATAGAAATAAGTTAAGTTGATGCAATTCTAAGTCATAAAGCCATTTCTAGGTCAAACCGATAAAATCTAGGTTGCAAGAGTCTAAAACTAAGTCACTAAGTCAAAACACTATGAAACTATGCTATACAATCCAAGCTAAGATACTAAAAGGCATTCAAAAAGCCGTATCCTAAGATACGCAAGTTCATTTATATGAAAATAGTATTTTAGATATATATATACAAGTCATTATACTTAATACTATATTAAAACAAGGAATTTAGGATACCTTGGCCTTGTACCAATGCGTATCGCACCTATCTCGATACCCAAACTCAATACCTTGGGTATCGACCCAATACCTTGGTAATACCTTGGTATCCCGAGGTAACCCAACTCTAACATATAACTAATACCAATAGATATATAAAACCCCAAACTAATACTAGCTATAACTAATACTAAAATATATATCTCAATATAACATAGAACTAACTATAATACTAACATATATAGATATGTATAGCTAATATAACTAACTATCAAGATACACTATCTATTAGTATATGAGACTAACTATCAATCATAACATATATGTATACTAGTTTACATATCTAACTATCTACATAATCAAACATATATAACTAACTAACTACTATAGTAACTAACTAGACTAAACCAACCCATTACCCAATACCTTGAGTATCCCTCAATACCTTGACATTACCTTGGTATCCCAAGGTAATTCAAATCCTAATACATATAGCTAATATATATAGCTAACCCCCAACTAAACTATACTAACATAACTAAGCTATTAAAACTATTAACTACTAACATATAATACATACCAATATATAGATACATATACCTACATAATAACTTACTACATATCTAACAAGTATATTTATATCTATCTATCTATCTATCTATCTATCTATCTATCTATCTACACATATATATAAACCAACATATATATATATATATATATATATATATATATATATATATATATATATATATATATATATATATATATATATATATATATATATACACTAGTATATACACACATATACCCAAACTCAAATACACTAACATATACATATATATATCACTTAATTATCATCTATATATATAATTACACATACACGTATAGCAAAAAGGACCAAACAACAAACACGTTGAGTACACCGCACCCGTATCACACTTTCTCTATGATACGCTTGCGATACGGCTCCAACACACAACCAAACGCATCCTGGAGGATACGAGCAAGTCTAAAACACTAATTATGAACAATACATATAGTAATTAGAGTATCCACGTGTCCATGTCATAATGTGATATGCACAAGGCCCAGTGTCGGAGGAAAACCCCCAAAATTAACCCGTTTCGTCAAATTAACGAGATACGACCTACACGTATCCAATTGTGGACACGATACTAGTTACAAACAAGCAATCAAATCTCAATTAGATCTATTAGACCCAATAAAAATTACTACATGTTCCAATCTCGGAATTTCCCCAAAATTGGAACCAAAATATACATAACTTCCACCATAGGTGTCATATGAACCTAAAACCAATTTCTATGGATAGCCTATGCATGTGGGTTAGTTTCTCATGATTAAATCTCAGATTTAGAGTCTACTAGAAGAGAAAAAATTGAAATATACCTATTGGAAGATGGATTTCCAATGAAAAAATCTCCAAAATAGAATAACTCCTCTTTCTAGATCTTGGCCTCCTCCTTCTAGATCCTTGTTTCCTTCTTGTAGATCCTTGTTGTAGTAGCCTCAATTGTTGAATAGGGAAGGAATTTGAGTAAAAATTTGGTGAGGAATGATGAGGGAATGAAGGAATTTGGAAAGAGAGCAAATTTAGATCTATTTGGAAATAAAAAAAATAAAATGAGAGACACTCTCTCTCCTCCTCTAATGGCTGATCATAAACCCTCTCCCAAGCAATATGAAATGTCCAAAACATCTCTTGGGGCCTCTCATGAAGAAATTAGTTAAGGTGGAAGGTTCTAGTCTAATGGTTTCACTAATTAATCCATCCTCCTAATCTATAGGCCTAATTTAATGGGCTCAATCTAAACTAATCTTAATGTTGGGTTCATGCAACTAATAAATGAGTTAGGTCCACTACACAAGTCCAAAATAAATCTACAACTAATAATCAATAAATAATATAATAAATAAATAAATCATGCATGCACAATATTAAATATAATTAATCCTAAGATAAATATTACCCATGTCAATTACCAAACTACCCTTAAATAAAAATGTAAGGGTGATAATCTTACCCACCTTAGAAAAATTTTGTCCTCGAAATTAAAACTCTCACCCCTCTTTCTTGGGCTAGTCATATAAATTTATACAATTGTCAACCTTCCATCAATCACAGTCTAAAATAGTCCTATCATATAACATACAATCCTACCATTCTACTGGAAGAGAAATCATACTTGGATATAGTCTCTAACTATCATAAATTTCAGTTTCTGCCTTGCTGGGGTGTCTCCCTCTACTGGTGCGGGATAATCTGCTATGCCACATGTGGCCTATTTCATCACACTAAGCATTTACTAATTATCAACCTAGTCAAAATATTCTTAATACTGAGGGTTACCAAATACTAGTGATATACTATAGTTCTAGGTCATGGACATGTTTAACTCACTGGCACTTGCTACCTAGGATACTATACAAAATACTGCTAAGATACTACCTCCTTTATCTGTTTCAATTCTTGTAATCACCAAAATTTATCAACCATTCTCTTGCAAGAAACACTTATATACTTTACAATCATGTGTTTTATTAGCACACCCTTGTCCAACTTAAATACTTCCAATATGATGCCTTACTCAAATCTTGTTACTGTCTACACAAGGCACCAGCTCTTATATGCTTTTTAGATGACATCCTCATACCAAGTTTACTCATGTTTCTCATCTATATTATTATACTAAAATGCTTGTGCCTAAACTTTCATAATACTTGAGATACTCCGGCTCTTGTTACTAGGATACTCTTTCTATCTGATACTTGGTGTAACTCATTCTCTAATACTTGTTAATCACCCCAAGGTTTTCATCTATACATTAGTATCACAATAAATACACAATTACCTTCTAGCCATTAGAACGTCATAATTTTCCACTGGTATCCTTATACCCTCGTACTATTTCCTGATACATACGACCTCTATACTCAAAATTAGAAAGGTACTATACCTACTAAACTTACTTCTATAAATAAATTGCCTCTCTCCTCTATTGCCTGGATTACTTGCACTATTACTCCCAAATGCTCTTCTATCCATATTAACTGATACATCAATCTAATATTATCACACAAGGTACTTACTTTTACTAGCACATTACTCAACTAATTCCTGATATAGAAATACTAGTACTCTTGATATAGTAACACTAGCTTCCTAACTACATCACATATGCCCTTAATATTCTAGGACACTAGTTTATCATTAGATCACCTTATAACACTCACTAGAACTCATGATCACTTGCATCCAATGCTCTACTTATTAACTTATATAATACACATGTTTCACTTCACTCTCAAAGGCAGGCACATGGTTCCAAATCTCTATTGATGTATATATCTCTCTCCTTAAACTCTTTACAGACTGATATACTAATCAGTGATACACTACATATCTTTCATGACCAATCTTGATATTTCTCAACCCACAACATACTATTGAAATTTTCTAATACTCAGGCTTCCACTTTCTGATACTCATGAACTTTCACACTGACACTCATCATCCATTGTGCATTCCGCATACAATTTCTAGATATTCTTCCACATATTGCTTCCAACACATTACTGGCCTCAATATCAGGTGATATACCCATCACTAGTCATTTACTGGTACACTCCTATCTATTCACATCAATGCTCTACTTATACACGTAACACAAGTCCTACTATCTTAGCATAATGTATTCTTATTCTCTCACACTCTCTTATACACTTATGGGAACCCTCCTACTATGGCACACTCACTAACACCCTTTATGCATATACATTTCTTTACTCTTGACACACCCAGTTATCAACCACCAAATTGAATATCATGCTCCATTAATTTCTAACACAATTTTCTTAATACTTAATTGTTTACATGGATCACTCAACTACATGAATTCATGACTATCCAGAACTGGCATGCTGACTCTGATACTAACTCCTGGAACCATCACTGATACTCTTCACTCCCCCTTCTACCTATAGTACCAATACTAACTATAATGACACATTATCATAGAACTATTGCTACAAGGTACTACGCTATGGGTTATCTCTAGATTGATGCATATTGCTCACATGCCCAACTAAGAACCACTTACAGACTCACAAGCCACACTCCCAACAGTCAATACTGATACTCAAGATACAGACCTAATTACAATTCACCAATTATCACACTAACAAGGAACCTTAATGAAATAAAGCTCTATAAAGAACTGGACTAAAGAACTGAAAGTATCTCTACTGCTAAGCTAAAAAAAATGATGGAACAAAGTCATATAATAACAGAAGTGGATAAGTATTGAGATAATACTTTAAGAACCAATTTAAGATAAAATCTGATAATCATACACATTTGTCCGAAATCATGACACTAAGAATCCTCGCGATGCCAGTAAGCATAGCTGCGATAAACGATATATTCCATAACTTAGGTATGCACCTCTATAATCATGTCGTCTAGAATCCTCACTGTGCCAACTAGTATAGCTGCGAGAAATTCTAAATTTCATAACTAAGATATGTACATCCGAAGTCAGGTACCTATATTTTCGTCACGCCAGCTAATATGGCTGCGATAAATTCTAGGCTCCACAACCAAAGCAGACATTTTACCTTTCTCACTGTGCTCATCAACATATGTCATCAGATGATACCGAAATTTAGTCCATAAAATTTATCTCGATATGAAATCAAACTCAATAATAAACACCAAGAATTAAATTCAACAACCGATCACCAAGAATCAAATTCAATTAAAAAAAAGTGAGAACGGGCAAAAATAAGGGAAAAAGATTTGAATTAGAATTTATAATAAGATTCTCAAGGGTCATCCAAGAAATCTCTCAAGAAATTTGTGATTGAGTATCCTCTATCATCCTAGTGTCCTATGTCCTATATCCTATCGCAGGTACGCAGTAGTACAACTAAGTCATCGCACTACCACAATATCACACAACTTGCGAAGCCTGACCTGCATGGGCCACCACTAAAAACGTGTCACGGCCCGCACCCGGATATTCGGGAACGAGTACGTGGGTACGTCCAGCCTATGCCGTAGAATCGACGGTAGAACGCTATCTGGGTCATTTTTAACTATCTAGCATCTCAATAATATAATATGGTACCTGTCAATCATCTCAACTCCAAAAGGAGGAACAAAATGGTATCTCACAATATAACTAAACTCAATCACAATGCAAACCAAGGAAGATAAACACGAATGGAATAGCGAAGGAAAGAATAAGATATAAACTACAAACTGAAATAATATACAACCCAATGAATCTCAATAATATAATATAATACAAGTCCAACACAAATAAACTAGACCTCCTCGGGCTCTGCAACTAAGTCATCCTGGTCTACCAAAGGATCCTCTAAAGATACACCGTCCTGTGGACCGTAGAATGTGGGACACTGCTCTATAAGCAAATCATCTGGAAAAATATATCCAGTCAGGATTGGAGCGAAGTACATACCTCTGAAAGCAGTTTTAATAGCATAATCGAGCATATAAAAAGATATAGAAATGAAATACAAGATCACTAAACATATGAATGATGAACAATAGATATACAAGTAATGTACGAGAATATAGTTCAACAATATGAATATCACAATATGATGAAATAACTGCAATCTAAACTAGCTAATGTGCCTCAGAATACAAGTTCATTAAGTGATTGGGTTGGGTGAACATGATCAGGTAAGACGAATTATAAGTCAGGTATGTATAACGTCCCGCTCCGCGCCGGCGTTATATATCAAGGTGAGTGGGCAGAACTTCGTTCTCTGATTCTTGCACGCCTTAATAATAACCTGTGTTTTTGCTTGCAATGTTTTCTTAAGAGAATGATAGAACCTGCCTTGCATGTTAATGAACGAACTCACCTAGCTTGTCTTTGAAACAATGCCTGCTTAACGAGAATCCTGAATCGCCTGCTTAGAGTGCATGAATATGTTCACTATCGTCTATGCTTCGAGAGAACCATACTGTGCCTGAACGTGTTCAAGTGATAAGTCGGATTGCCCCGCAACAATGAGTGTGTTCTGATGGTTCGTCTCGTCTGCATACTAGAGTTTATTTGATAGTGTTCCATGCATTCGCACGCGGTCGGACAATGGCTATTGGTGGAGAGCTGAACTGCATGTGTCACGGCTGCTACCATGATAGTGCAAAGCAACCATGAGTCACAGCTGCCTCTAGCATCAGATAAAGAGTCATTGGTATGCTGTTCCACCAGCTGCCGATCCTGAGTTACTCGGGGACCGCCCTGCATATAGCTAAGTCATTGTGTTGGCTTGGATAGTGACTGCCCCTAAGAATGTGCATCGTGTGTCTAGCTATGCATCTGACCCTCGAGTCGTACGAGACACGCTACGCACACCCTGAAACATGAACGGTTTGCTTGCTTGCATATTCAATATGAAACTCTGTTTCCAAACATGTTTCTAAACAAGTAAATCGACTCTGCTAGAACTGCATAAAACGAACCTAGGTAAAACTAGAAAGATCACTAGTAATGTAATGTTTTATAACATGATTACTTAGTGCCTGTTTGAGTGAATGCTTGTTTCTGTTCAGTTGATTTATCTCACCAGTACTTGTATAAAGTGCTGACCCACCAACAGTTTACTTGTTCGCAGGTACTGGATCGTTCGAGGGAGCGATAGGCGTGCCACAGTCCCGAAGACCCGGAATCCTGGTTTCGATTGTTGCCCCGAGAATGCTATCGTATAAGGGGGCATAATGTATGGAACGAACGTGTGCCTTTGCTAAAGGAAACCCAAGTTGCCTCGATTGTCCCGAACACTCAGTTGGCTAATGCATTGCATTGCAACAAGTCCCTTTCCGCTGCTTACTCGATTGATGCGATGATAGCCAACTATCAACTTAAACGATTGCCCTTGCACGGGCGCAACCCCAGGCCCGTGCGGCATCACGTCCCCCGAAAGCTCGAACGGGCCATTCGCTTGGCTCCCTTCCTCCCTCGCACCCGCGGGACGGGCGCGGTGATTCGCGTCCGGCGCGCCGAGGCACGGTGATACGTGTCCGGTTCGTTAATTCCCGGCTGCACGGGTGCGGGACAGGACGGAGCGGCTGCCCGGACGGGACCGGGGCGTGACAGTATGTAACCAGAATGTACACGATGTAACAATGGGGCTTTGATCACATAATCAACTCCTTACGAACACGAAATATAACCACTGAATACGAGCAATGGGTGTACACGAATATCATAACCACCGAATACGAGTGGTGGGTATATACGAATAAGCACATTAAACACGAGCAGTGTATGAACACAAAATATAATCAATACCCAATATACACGATAAGATACAATATACACGAGTACCCGCTGAACACGGTAGGGGATAACATCTTCTGACGGGATCCATATAGTACCAGTCCGTAAAATCATTGTGTCGGGATCAATGTATACAATTCTAGAACATGCATATATATAATATTATGAATTAAAAACTATCAGAGAAATATACTCGTCCGAAGTCCTGAGCAAGGTGTATCTCTCGATGCCCAAGCTGGTGCCACATAACCTATATATGGTATGTTACATCAATACAAGGTTCTAAAATGGAAATAAGTTAAGTTGATACAATTCTAAGTCATAAAGCCATTTCTAGGTCAAACCGATAAAATTTAGGTTGCAAGAGTTTAAAACTAAGTCACTAAGTTGAAACACTATGAAACTATGCTATACAATCCAAGCTAAGATACTAAAAGGTATTCAAAAAGTCGTATCCTAAGATAAGCAAGTTCATTTATATGAAAATAGTATTTTAGATATATATACAAGTCATTATACTTAATACTATATTAAAATATGGAATTTAGGATACATTGGCCTTGCACAGATGCGTATCCTACCTATCTCGATACCCAAACTCAATACCTTGGGTATCGACCCAATACCTTGGTAATACCTTGGTATCCTGAGATAATCCAACTCTAACATATAACTAATACCAATAGATATATAAAACCCTAAACTAATACTAGCTATAACTAACACTAAAATATACATCTCAATATAACATAGAACTAACTATAATACTAACATACATAGATATGTATAGCTAATATAACTAATTATCAAGATACACTATCTATTAGTATATGAGACTAGCTATCAATCATAACATATATATACTATTTTACATATCTAACTATCTACATAATCAAACATATATAACTAACTAACTAACTACTATAGTAACTAACTAGACTAAACCAACCCATTATCCAATACCTTGAGTATCCCTCAATACCTTGACATTACCTTGGTATCCCAAGGTAATTCAAATCCTAATACATATAGCTAATATATATAGCTAACCCCCAACTAAACTATACTAACATAACTAATCTATTAAAACTATTAACTACTAACATATAATACATACCAATATATAGATACATATACCTACATAATAACTTACTACATATCTAACAAGTATATATATATATATATATATATATATATATATATATATATATATATATATATATATATGTATGTATATGTTAGTGTATTTGAGTTTGGGTATATGTGTGTGTGTCTATGTGTGTATATACTAGTGTATATATATATATATATATATATATATATATATATATATATATATATATATCTATATCTATATCTATATATATATATATATATATATATATATCTATATCTATATATATATATATACGTATAGCAAAAAGGACCAAACAACAAACACGTGGAGTACACCGCACCCGTATCACACTTTCTCTATGATACGCATGCGATACGGCTCCAACCCACAACCAAACACATCCCGGAGGACACGAGCAAGTCTAAAACACTAATTATGAATAATACGTATAGTAATTAGAGTATCCACATGTCCGTGTCACAATGTGATATGCACAAGGCCCCGTGTCGGAGAAAAACCTCCAAAATTAACCCGTTTCGTCAAATTGACGAGATACGGCCTACACGTATCTAATTGTGGATACGAAACTAGTTACAAACAAGCAATCAAATGTTAATTAGATCTATTAGACCCAATGACAACCACTACATGTGCCAATCTCGGAATTCTCCTAAAATTGGTACCAAAATACACATAACTTCCACCATAGGTATCCTATGAACCTAAAACCAATTCCTATGGGTAGCCTATGCATGTGGGTTAGTTTTGTCATGCCCCGATCTCCCGCAGGCAAATCGGCTGTTCCCGCTAGGCGGGAATCACCCTCGCCAGCGCTCCCGCGGAACGATCGCTTAATCCATCCGGGCGTGATACCGCACGAGAGTGATCCACGCCCGTGCAAGGCCATGGTTCATTGGCTGGCGGCAAAAGTTCTAAGCCACAGAGTCATGAACGCATAGCAATTTGGTAACAGGTTCACTGAGTCGACAAATATAGCGGAAGCATTGAAACACAAGTTTGAAGTAAGTAAGCTCTTTTATTGATATGAACGAGTGTTACAGACGGCGTATAGCCGAGATTACAAGTCGCTCAAGCCTCTCTCTTTGGAACAGTAAAAGCGTGCCAAGTGGCTACAACTGTGGAATGAATGTACAGGCGATGGTCAGGCGACGCTCCAACATTATGTCTTGTATATGTGCTTCAGTCCCGGACGCACCGTTGCAAGGCTTCAGAGGGAACTCCTGGCCTTAGCACGCACGTTGGAGGCATCCGCACCGAGCGAGATTCCCCTGCACCCTGCATACAAACTGGTGGATTATCAGTATATTGAATGCACTGGTGGGGAAGCTACTCGCCCGCTCGATAAATCCAAACACGTAATATTAGTTCCGTGCACAACTATTAAGTTGTCTTTCTAGTTGCCTTAGGATCAGTTTCATGCAGATATTGAATAGCCTAACGTGTCGGACAGTGTGCCGTACAACATGAGAGGAAACACGGCGAGACTTACCAACTTACCATCTCCTTCCCTGTCCAAGGCAAACATTGAGGCAACATTTGTTAATTCAAGCATGACATGTATAAGCATTCAGGAGGCATAGCATATGCAAACACGCGGGTCATTTTAACATGATCGTTCAGGTGTTCAGTTGTTTGATGCGATGCAGTGACTCGCACGCGGATAGCCGCTAAGCGAGGATGACTTATCTATATGAACGTTTGTCGCTGGCATAGCCATAAAGAACACTAGTCTTAAACGAGAATAGTTTGCAACGAAAGTACAGTGGGTGCTACAAGCCATCTCGTTTAGTACAGTAGACTATACAGTAAGTTCAGCCATGGAGTGGATGGTATGCAGCGAAAGAACGGTAGGTGCTGCACACTATCTCGTCCAGTACAGTTGGCTGAAACAGTGGAGTTCCATCCGGATCGGAGCGGCCCCAGTGCCCCGGAGACCGTCCGTGGAACTATGCCTCATTTCCGAGTTGTCCGCGACATGCAGGTCAGGGTCAGGGTCAGTTTCCCCTTCACTAGATACTCGAGTACTGTAGAACAGGAGTACAGTGGTACAGTGGTACAGTAGAATAGTAGTACAGTGGTACAGTATTACAGAAGATGTTTGAATCATGATTCTGTACAGTGATTACTTGTCTTGATGCATTCCCCTGGTTCGGGGATGCCTTGGGTGACCTAGCGGTCCCGGATACTTGCAGGAACATTCAGGCACGGAACGACTACGTAGTAGTCTTCCGGGGTTTGGATGAAAACACGGTAACATTCAAGCAGACAAGCATGCGTTTCTAAGGGACATAAGCAGGCACGTTGCTCGGACCCGAAGGTAAGCCGAGGGATAAAACCGTTAGGTTCTTAACATGCGAGGGTCTGAACATATATAAGCAGTATTTCAATTTCCATGTTCTAGCAAGCAATATAAGTTGGGATTATTCCCTTAGCTAGGTGCGTTGGATTTATTAGCATGCAGGGGGTGATTCACCTAGCGACTAGCATGAATATTCCAGATTTTATGTGTGCTGGCTAAGCAAAGACAAGTTCACCGTAGCCACCCACCTTAGCGATGATTCACCTCGGTAGAGTGATACGTCTGAGCGAGCCTCTGAAAGTCCAAGCTGGATTCCTGTAGGGGCAAGTCTGGATATCCTTTGCTTCTTGTTTGAGGCAAAGCGGGTCGGGACAGCTGCACGATTGCCGTTTGAGACGGCAGTCCGCTTGAGCGGAACGGGGTGTTACAAATTTCTCATGGTTAAATCTCATATTTAAAGTCTACTAGAAGAGGAAAAACTAAAATGTACCTATTGGGAGATGGATTCCCAATGAAAAAAATCCCCAAATTAGAAAATAACTCCTCTTTCTAGATCTTGGCCTCCTCCTTCTAGATCCTTATTTTCTTCTTGTAGATCCTTGTTGTAGCAGCCTCAATTGATGAATAGGGAAGAAATTTGGGTAGAAATTTGGTGAGGAATGGTGAGAAAATAAAGGAATTTGGAAAGAGAGAAAATTTAGATCTATTTGGAAATGGAAAAATAAAATGAGAGACACTCTCTCTCGTCCTCTAATGGGTGGTCATAAACCCTCTCCCAAGCAATATGAAATGTCCAAAACACCCCTTGGGGCCTCTCATAAAGAAATTAATTAAGGAGAAATGTTCTAGTCTAATGGTTTCACTAATTAATCCATCCTCCTAATCTATGGGCCTAATTTAATGGGCTCAATCTAAACTAATCTAAATGTTGGGTTCATGTAAATGGGTTAGGTCCACTACACAAGTCCAAAATAAATCTACAACTAACAATCAATAAATAATACAATAAATAAATAAATTATGCATGCACAATATTAAATATAATTAATCCTAAAATAAATATTACCCATGTCAATTACCAAACTACCCTTAAATAAAAATGTGAGGGTGACACCCAAAGGAGACACGCTCGGACGAATATATCCATGGTCAAGCATTTCTTGTAGTTGGCACTTTAACTCATTTAGTTCAGCAGGGGCCATTCGGTACGGGGCTTTGGAAATCGGTTGGATATTTGGGAAGGTATCGATGGTGAACTCGATTTCTCTGTCGGGTGGAATGCCAGGTAGTTCTCTCGGAAACACATCAGGGAACTCCGCCACAACGAAAGAAGACTCAACATTTGCGCAATCTAGCTGCGTATTCCGAACTGACGCTAAGTATCTCTCGCATCTAGAGTGTAGCATCCGTCGAGTTGATATCGCAGAAATCACCATGCAGGTCTTTGACGCTTCTGTTGCTGGACTACTTGTGTAGCAGAATTCGGCCTCTCTAGGTAGACGGAAGATGACCCATTTCTTTGCACATTTGATAGTTGCCGAGCAAGCACCGAGCCAATCCATCCCCAAGATGATGTCGTAATCCTGAACATCTAGGACTAACACATAAATCGAGAGTTTCCTTTCCCCAATACAGAAGTAACCGCCCTGACATACTGAACGAACATGTATCTTCGTACCAGATGGGGTGCTAACACTAAGGTCTAGGTATAATGGTGTCATTTCTATCTTATTTTCTACGACAAAATTTGTGGATATAAAGCTATACGTAGCACCAGAATCAAATAGCACGCGAGCATGTATGTTATTGAAATTAATGTACCTGACACAACGGTGTCCGATGCTAGGGCCTCTTCCCGTGTCAAAGTGTACACCCGACCTTGAGCTTGATGACGCTCTTGCTGTGAAGCGACTCGGTTGGCTTGAGGTGCTGTGGCATGATTTGGATGTTGAGAGCGAAGCTTGGAGGGGAGCAGACAGTTCTTTGATTGGTAACCTTGACTACTATAGTTGAAGCATGACCCGTTCTTGAAGTGACAGTCGTCGATGGTGTGCCCTGGTTTCTTACAGAAATTGCAGTATGGTCATGGTTTCCCTCTTTGTTGACCGTCATTATGAGGACGCTTTGAAGCGTTATTTTCTCCCGTGTTGCTATGGAGCTTGTGATTGGAAGTATGCACAGCGCCGAAAGCAACCGAAGGATACTGTGGTTCAAGAGAAAGAACATGGTTAAGAACTTCCCAGATAGTCAGGTATTGGGGAATGACCACGTGCGCATGAATGGCAGGTCGCATGCCGCCTTCTAATTGTCTTGCACGACTCACCGCATCAGGTAGGTAGGAACTTACAAATTTGGCGAGCCAATTGAATTCAGCGGAGTAGTGCTTCACGGGCATATTGCCTTGCCAAAGCTGCACGAACTCGTTCTTCTTTTGCCGATGTACGAGAGGGGGTATGAACGCCTCTTCGAGCGCGCTACGAAAGGTAGCCCACACAATCGTTTAGTCATCAATGTCTACAGAGAGTGATCTATGATGTACGTCCCACCAATCGTGCACATTTAAACGGAGCTGCAATTGGGCATATAAAACACGCTTCTCCACAGGTACCTTTAGCAATTTGAAGTGATCATCAAGCTCCGCCAGCCAATCAAGAGCCACGACCGGATCCTCAGTCCCTTTGAAAGGAGTGTTTCAGACATTCTTGAAGTCGGCAAAGTCGAAGGTAGTCACTTCCTTCTTCTTTAGAGTTTGAGGCATTTCGACTTCAGACATGGGTCGCTCCACCGGTGCTGCTGCTGTCGTTGCAGAATGGTTGGAGGCCAAGGTATGAACGATATGTTACAGGGCATCTACTTGATTCTGTTGGACTGCAAATTGGACTTCTAGATTGCCTTCGAACTTGCTCTTTTGCTCTTTCTCCCACTTCTCGGCTCGCTCATAGCGAGCCTCATCTCTCTGCTGGCTTGCTTCAAGCATCCACATCATTCGCTCAATCGGGTCGACATGGGACATGGCCCGCTGGCTTTTGGAACTTTTCGATGTGCCGAAACTACTTTCCCGGGCTTGTACCTCACCAGGTGCTAGCGCTGATGCTTGCACTTGAGTCATTCCTTTAAAAGAAAGTAACTTGCATCAGGCTCATAATGTATTATGGACTCACTGTATGGAACGCATCTCATTTTAGCCAAACGAGTTCAATAGTTCGCATAGGGAATAGATCGTTAAAGGAACTTTTCCGAACGAGAGTCAAATGAACTTGAAGCTGTGCTCTGATACCAATATGTCATGTCCCGATTCCGTAAAATTGATAGTCGTCCCCCAGGCGTGATGTCGTGCATGCCTAGGTTGCGCAACACACAAGGCCAATGTATTTTATATAACGAGCATATATTCAGATATATGCAGATAATTGAACACAATGTTAAAACATGAAAAAGTTTTCTTTATTGATAATGAAAATCTTTTACAAACTCTTGAACGAGTCAGATAATTGCCGCACTGGCTTACAAAAGTGGACGCAAAAATGAGATAACAGTCATATACATTACATCATTTTACTAAAACTTAAAAGCTATAGACACCTTCGGACGAAGCTATCGCCTTTCCTCGAAGCTGCATAAGTTATGTGCACGGGCTCTTGGAACTTTTCAAACACACTTCAAGGGCACGAACAGAACGTGTCGGTGGCTGGACTGGATAAGGAAGTCGCTTTATCTTCTTGCAGGATCTCCTTGGTGCGGGGAACCTATTGCAATGAGGGTCGGTACATCAAAATATACTGGTGAAGGCGAGCAAACCCAACTATACCAATCAACACGTTGTTTATATGAAGCATGCAGGTTATTAAGTAGTATTTCTATCTTGCCTTAGTTTATTTTACAAGTAAGCTTTAGATATGTAAGTTTACTTAAATAAACATGCCACCATTCTGTGACTTTTATCTTCCCGTCTGAACCACCTGCACTATACTTACCATGATATTCCCTGTCACGAAGACATAGTTAGCTTGTATAGTATAAAATATACGAGGGGGTCACCGGCATGATGCCATAAAAGACGATTTATAGTCTTGAGACGGAAAGGGTATGCAACATAGGTGGCGAGCTCCCGCTACACGCCATTTTTGCCGATATAGACGATTATACAGATCGTTCCGTCCGGATCGGATCGGTACCAGTGCTCCAACGACCGTCCGTAGGAACCAGAAACCTTGTGCACAAGTTATCCGTAACCAAACGACGTCTAATACTATGTTATCAAATGGTACAGTTTAAGGCAACACAAGCACGAGACAAGTTACATGGCATGATCTGTTTTGCATTGTCTCCCTGATCAATTTATTATATAGCAATGTGTGTTCTATATATAGCACAATCATAGAAAAAGTAATAAATTCTAACTAGAATTTAAGCATGATGATGAATATTCTAAACGAACTAGCATGCAACAAGGTAATTGTTCACAAGGTTATTGACAAGCAAAAGAAACTCCAAGTCTATTTCTTTTTATCTTGACATCTTTTAGTTATTATATTATCGTTTGATCGGAACAATCAAGAAGGTAAGATTTTAGATGTGAAGACTTGGAAGAAGGGTTAACTAAATCGAATTATAGCCACTCACAAGTAAGTTGGAGAGAGGAAGCGAAAGAGGTTCTTCAAGACTCCGCTCGCACGACGTCTGCTGCACGATTACCTGCATTGCCACAAACAGATGATCAATACCTCTTCTACTTTTTCCAAGCTCGGAATAAAATACAGTTCAACGAACGAAAGCAATGAAATCCATCAAAACCGTTCAAGTAAACGCAAATCCGAAAACCAACTCAAAAGCACAAAAGCAACAAGGTGACAACAAAAACTAGGCAAAATAACTTGCAACGGAGAGGTCCCTCTTGACTCAGCCTCTAAGTCCATCCTTGGGGTACGGTCCACTGAATATTAGAATCGATTCTGAAGAAGCAAATCTATAATGAGAAAAAGATCTTGATTCAGTCTATCCCGATCGAACGATACCGAAAGTATTTTTTAGTCGCGCTCGATAACGGGGCACCACATGGCCAGCTACCCCGTACAAGGTACTATACATCATACGGTGATCACGACTGTATAAGACTAGGGGGTGCATGCTACAATCAAGTCTCATATGGTAAAAAACTTTTATGTCTCAATCATTCAAACAAGAAACAGTAAGCATATAGCATATATGATAAGCAATATGGCATCCCAAACGCTTTCTCAAAATATTCTGGAGTCTAGCTGTGCAAAAATAAGAAGCTAAAAAAGTAGCAAAAATACATGACAGTGATTCAGATGCAGTATGATTTAATACATTCATGTAAGAAAACTAATATCCAGACGAGCCGGCTAACAGGTGCCGGTGGCTAATCGTCCAAAAGAAGTAAATGTGCAAGACGATAAGGGAAGAAGAAAAACCCACTCGCTATCCCCTGTGACTATATGTCTGGTGCGCGCCATGAGTTGGGGGAAAGAATGCTGGATCCTCAGGTGCTGGCTTAAGACCTGACCATGCAAAACCAGTGGGGTTAGACCCCAAATAGCAAATACCACAAAGAAGCACAAAATAGAGAAACAAAAATCCAAGAAAAATAATATAATATTACATAGGTTCAGTGTCATAACTTAGGTCCATGGCATATCCTAGTGCTAAGGCTCAACCCTACAACCAAAGAAGGACAAGGGTTGAACCCTCACACTATGATAGTCCAATTTCCTAAGCTACTAGCTGAAATAATATAATCACAAACAATTTTATTTCTTATATCGGCCAATTATTTGTACGGCTTGCTATTTTGTGGTGTCTGAGGTTATCTCAGAATAATACATAACAAGTATCCTCAGATCAAGCCAGTGCCAAATATGAGCTAACCGAACCAATATAATAAAATAAGCACTTGCAAGATGCACCAGTCCCCCATAGGGCCACTGTGCTAAAAATACGGTATTAGCGGTTCTAGTGTTCCTATATTGAAACAGTGGCTCGGCATTATAATAAATCAGATATTGCACTCCACTAAGGCAGATGATATACAGTATCTGTGGTGGCCAGCCCACAACGTACTTCGAATGAATCTTCGTGGGATAGTTTTTTGGCATGATCTCGGGATACCGTTTCCTCCAATGTTACTACTACTTTTTGTTACCTAATTAGCCCAAGGTTGTATTTGAAATCTCAATGCGTGGTCACATGAGGATTTTTCTTAAGATATCATACAAGGTACGGGCACGCTAGATACGAATCCATGAAAGTTAAATATGGATTCACCCAAGCGTGTATGCAACATTCATACAATCAAATATCCTAGCCACGCTTTGGTAGTTCGACTCTCTTATTATGCCCGTGCTGGGGAAACAATGTTCATATTTATAATATCATGCATTCAAAAATTTGGAGGCTTCTCGATGTACACCCGAAATATAATTACTTAACACATGACACGATGTGTCGTACCTCGACGCATATGAAAACATGAATAATCATCAGGCAATAGTAGTATCAGCACAGATACAATATTCGAGTCCAATTACCAATTAAATATTGGGTCACATGAATCAAAAAAATATTCAATCAAACAAGCAGGACCGCATGGGTCTCTAGGCCGCATAACAATCCTGGACGCATGAGAAGTCAGGCCGCTTGACAATCCTAGCCGCATAAAATTATGCCGCATGAAGTCGATGTCTCATGGAGTCATGTCGTATAGAGTCAGGGCTAAGATCTACTCCTCGGGATAAGTGATGATGCGACAAAAAATAATAAAGTGTCAGTGATGTGACATAAAGTAACCGAGGTGACATAAAATGTGATGTGACATCAAGTGTGTCAGGAAGAAAAGACAAAACCATAGAAAGATGCGTCAAGGATGCGCCAAAGTTCAGCCAAAGTTCAGAGTCATGCGTCCAAGAGAAGGTGGTTGTATGCTCTGTTTGTCGCATAAGTCAATGTCGCATAGAGTCATGCCGCATAGAGTGTCTTTTGGACTTAGCGAATTTCTCATTCGTTCAGCGAGTGAATGCACAAAGTGTTTAAGGGCACTTGTGTAGATCATCATTCATGCGTCCAACAGGATGGACGCATGCTCTCAGTATACGATAAGAGTTCAGCCGCATAACCCTCTCGGGCCGCATAACACTCTTAGCCGCATAGATCGCTGACCGCATGAAGACTTCGTCTTCTCCAACAGCGGTTCGACCATGGCAAAAATTTTCAAAACTGAAATCTTGTTTTCTTCATAAAAAACTCATTTTAAGTCCAAATTAGGCGAACTAAAATTCAAAATGCTCTAAATCGAAAGATCTAACATGTAGCAAAAAATGGTTTTCAAAGACACAAGTTTAATCGATCAAAACCAAGAAAAACTCATAAAATCCAATAAAAACCTAAGTTAGAAATATAGATCTATACTAATCCATCCATCAAAACAGAAAACTCCAAGAACTAAAATATCTTAGAAACACATAATAAACATAATAGAACAATAATATGGAGGGTTTCTCCATTACTCATGCAATGTGTACTTGCCTATGAAATGGGGAGAGAAAGCTAAAGAAAGAGGAAGAATGAAGAAGTGAAGAGAGAGAATGAAATGTTGGTTTATATATGCTTGGGTTTGAGGGTTGAACCAAAGACTCTCATGAGTTGAACCAACCCACAAAATAAACCATGAACCAGATTAAACTAAAGAATGGGTCTAGTCTCCATGCATATGCAACCATACTAAAATAAAAATATGTTCTAAATACCTATATCGAAAACGGGAAGTGACATAAAGAACGCTTAACTATGTGCAATTTAGTTAAGGAACAATTCTATTAAGTTATACAATTTAAATAATAAAAATTGACATATATATCCAAAAAAATAATTTATTCTAGTTAAGAGATTAAGCATGTGGTTCGGAGATTAATTCAGTTATCATTGTCTGTATCACTGCCTTGTCTAGAAAATATATTTGTACTAAGACCAAAATTAATCTTTTATTTAATAAATATAAGTAATTACGTAAATAATAAATCTAAAATGGTAATATACTGTATGATAAACTTTTGGGTTAGTAGTTTAATTCAAGTTGAAAAGATGTCGGAAAATTAAGTAAATTTTAAAGAAGAAGTTATGCTATGAATTTTGGTCTTAGTACCAAATATATTTTTTAGCCATTTGGGCTTTGATATATACATCATTTTCATTGCGTTTTACTTATATGCTTACTTTATTAGTATTATAACGCTGCATTGCATGTCTTTGGACAAACTGTCTTCCAACTTCCACCATTTATAAATGGAAGGAATAATACGTTTCCATGGCTCGATTCACTGACCTTCTGCCACCCAGTCGGAGTCTTATATCTCTCCTCGGTAACCACAAGTGCCACTCGAGTTCGGTACGATTAATGATGGTTTTACTTATATGTTAGTATTAACGGTTAAATGTTGACATTGTGTTTTTCCCTCTTGGTTTTCTTATTATTTTTATTTGTTTGTGATGTTATCTTAAACCATAATATATTTCTAGATATAGATGATCAAACTTTTGATAAATATACATTGCATACATGCATATCCTAACAAGGGCCTTTTGCAAAGAAACACTCTTTTTTGGGTATACATGCAATTAGGAGCTTTATAAGAGTTTACAAGCAAAAATGAGTATATAAAGGGTGTACATGGAAAAATCCAAATAAACTAACTTAAACTATATTATAGGAGTTTATTTAAATATGGAGTGGTTTTGACGTTTGGTAAGGAAATTGACTTTTTCTTGGTTCCATGGACATGTCCCCATCTTTTGAAGAAGAAATAAGCTAGTGGTATGAATTATAATAGTAGTTGATTTGTGGTGCTTGGGAATATTTTTTGGATGGAAATGAACTTTTCTTGATATATGAGAAAAAGATTACTATAACCAAGATGGCCAATTAAATACTAGGGGTTTGGTTTTGTAATTTTGAGCTTTAGCTTTGGGACAGACATCAGCCAATATTTAGAATTTTTAGGACTGCTTATTTGATTTTGGGAAGTAAAGTAGAGTGGAATCCGGATTTTCATTCCTCAAATTTTTTTTTTTTTTTTACGTGTTTGATTCAAAAGAAAAATTTGGAAAAAAGTAGATTGAAGTGACATGAATATAAAATTATATTGGCTGAAAATCATTTTTTTATTATTAAATTACTAATTTGATCAATTATTATATTGACTAATTTATTTTAATAGTATTTTTAGTCTTAATAATTGTGCAGATGTCTGTCCCGAAGCTAAAAGACTAATTTATTTTCAGACATTTGCTAAAATATGTTTTAAATTTTGTCGGTGTTTGTAAAAGTAAAAGAAAATTAGAAAAGAAAAATATATTTTAATATGGAAAAACGAATCCTTGAAAAAAATATTTTTTTCTTTATTTTTTTTTTCCTTTGATAATTTTATTTTTTTCTTTTTCTTTCATGTATCTGAACATAGAAAAGTAATTACTTTTTTTTTTCAGGTCCATAATTCTGTGAAACGGACCCTAAATGTCATGGAAGTTTTTTGAATTAATGTTCAATATAATGTTGGTGTCATAATTTCATCATTGTCGAATTTCCAACAATAAAGGAGAGATGAAATTTGGATTCAAGATTACAAATATGAATTCATATTTTTTTTTACCTATCAAAACTAAAATGAATGTTCAATCAAGATTGTCATTTGTCGTCAAAACAACTGTAGATGTTTACCAAACTATCCCTAAATAAATTTTTGGTTGGATAAAAATGAAAGATTGTAATTCTAATTTTAGTGGCCGAAAAAAATAGACTATTTTCTAGAGGACTAGTAAATTCAAGTTATTGCACGTAAAATAATTTTTTCCTTCTAATATTAATATAAAATTATTTAAATATTTAAATATATTTAATTTAAATTTAATTTATATATTTATATATTTTAGTTAGAGTTTATTATATATTTGATTATATTTTAATTATAATTTGTTATGGATATATTTCTAGTTTTCGTAAAAAGTCTTGAAAATGGTTAGCTATATAAAATTATCTAATTATAAACAAAAATCACTTGCAACTCATGTGGTTAAGATGAGATGTATTTTATTTGCTTGGCTGATTTTGAATTCTTGTAGTGTTATTTATAATATATTTAAAAAAATTAATTTTTTTTATGTAATATTAAAATTTTAAAATAAATAATTGATGATATATATAAACATACGATTTAGACGGCTAATTTTTGAACCGTTTTGAAGTCTCATTATATTATGTACGGATGGATGGATGGTCAATGTGTGTATTCGGTCGGGCCGGGCCGGCCCGTGCCCCGAGTCAACCGGGTTTGACGGGGTTCGGTCCGGGCCGGTCCGGTTAGAAATAAATCCGATCCAGCCCGGGCCCATGACCCGGTCAGGGGAGGACTGGGCCGAACCGGTCTGGGTCCGGCCGGTTCACGGTCGGGCCGGGCCGGTCCGGTTAATTTTTTTTAAGTTTTTTATATATATTTTTTATAAATTTTTTATTTTTTAAAATTTTGCTAAAAATGGCCTAAATATTTCTAAAATGGACAAAAAACTGCCACTAAAACGAAAGTATTTTAGTAAAAATACCTGTAAAAATATCCCTCAACGAGTATATTATAAAAATAAATAAATTAAAATACAGTCGAATCGGATCGGTCCAACCGGACCGTCTGAATTCGACTCGGTCCGAATGGAGCAGAGATTGGATCAGGTCGGATCAGGCTTGCGGGTCGGATCCTCCGATCCAGTTCAAACCTGCAGGGGAGAGTGGACCAGAACGGATCGATCCATTGACTGAATTCGGACCGATCCGAATTGAATTTGATCGGGTAGGACTGGAACGAGTTCCGGACCGCCAGCCCTTTTAGACATCTTGAATGGATGGAAGGAAACGAAGAAATCAGTCCACGTCAGCGGCGATTAATTCGTGGAGCTGCAACGTCCATATTTCGGAATAGATTGCCAACTCGTCGGGAGTCCCGCCAGCGTCCAAATGAATCGCAACGTCAGCGAAAAATAGCCGTTGACGAAGCAGACATGTGGAGCCCAGAAGAATCATTTGATTATAAAATATAAACTAAACCTATTTATTATTTTCGTAGGGGAAAAAGAGCCTTATTGTTGATGTTTTTTTATAAAGGAAACCAATTTAAACATTAGTCATTAGAGTCTGTTACAGAATTATCGCTACAAATGCATTCATCAGCAAGTAGCTGATCCAAACACCCAGGATGATGGATATAAAAGGAAGTAGACTTGATGGAGATTGCTTCTTTGGTAAGGGTACTGTAGAAACATAAAATTTTTGGATTCATGCGTCCAACAAATATGTGTTTCAAGATCGTCTCAGAAATCATATCACAGAATAATCATGTGGTAAAAAAAAAATAACATTCATGTGTCCCAATATTGACCACATAAAGGCCTGATACAGATTATATCTGATATAGAATACTGACAAAAATAATTTTCTGAACGTCTCGTGTCACGCCCCAGTCCCAAAATACCGAGGAACTGGACACGTGACAATGGCCAGCAGCACACACCGATGGACAAACCCAATTTAATGGATCCATCGGGGCGCACTTAAGCTGTAGTACAACAATAAGGATCTAGATATACTAATCTCATCAACATAATAAATACAACAATATCAGAATCATAAAGCAAGATCATATCTCAATAAAATATAAACTCGGAAAATAACCCGACAATGAGTCTGATACATCTGTCAAGATACAAGAATAAAGATAACTACAGCCAATACTGAGTATGGAACAATATATACTCAAAAGATACCATCGGTGATCACTCGTCTACGGGATCTGGTACTGCTCCAGTAACTGCTCCTGTTCCTGCTTCTGCTCCTGCTAATGCTCCTGTACTGTATAACTCTGGGTCGATCTCCTCTGCTAATCCTGGGGACATAATCCGGATCCAGGTCCTCAGGGGACATAACAAGGTACAGATAATACAAGCCAAAATAATGCAGTGCAGAGAATAAATGAATAAATAGGATAAATATGTAACCATCTATGTGAAATGTAAGTGAGAGCACCACTAGTACTCAGGCTGAGACTACTACAAGCTCTGTGTCGGGGAGCCGGCAACAGTGATATCATGTGGTTGTCTAGCTCAGAGAGAGACTGAGACGCCGGCATAATATAGTCAACCTGTAGCCTGTGTGTCTCTCCAGCAATAAATGAAATAATAGGGAAACACTAAATAACCAGCTAAGTGATATGCAAGATGAGAGCAGCACTAGAACTCAGGCTGAAACCACTACAAGCTCTGTGTCGGGGAGCCGGTAGCAGTGATATCATGTGGTCGTCTAGCTCAGCGAGAGACTGAGACGCCGGCACAATATAGTCAACTTGTAGCCTGTGTGTCTCTCCCCACCCAATGTAATCATACGTCTCATCTCCACGAGGCCCCATGTCCATGTCACACAAGATCGTAGCTAATGCAACAAGTCATATAATGTCTATGTCATAAAACCTGTATCCTATACAGAATCACCATGAATATCTCAGAAATATTCTGTCTCATGAAGAGTGTCAAGTGTCCTGGGTTATGAGGTACTTGATAAGACAAGTACGAGAATATAGGGTCTCGATGTCACTACCACATTCCGAAAACAGGGGTATTTTTGACTTTTGTAATATTGAATATTATTATAGTTACAATTAACTAATTGCATGATAGTATATTTAATTTAAATAAATATGTGTGATGTGTAATTTAAATATAATTATATACAGTGTTCATTTGTTTTGAGCTAGTAGACTTGACCTAGAAGCCCAGTAGATGACCACCTGTCCAAATTGTGGAATTCTGTATTTATTTATTTCATCTAGAATTTATTTAATGGATATTGTAATTAATTATCGTATTTTAATTAATTATTGCGCATTGCCTTTGCTTCGATATTTGGAGCACTACCCTGACTTTTGTCTCCCAACAAATTTTACCATCTTGCCCTAGACATGCCCGCCTTCCATTCTGCTATTTTTACAACTCATAATTATGCTCCCTGTGCATTAATTCTGGCCGCACAAAAATCGTCGCGGACGTTATTTAATAAATTCCTATTTTGTATCGTTGTGCGTTCCAATTTAAATTGGAGATAATCTTGACCTATTTTTCGTGCAACCCAAATTAGGGTAATATTCTGTTCTGAGTCTTCTTCATTATTGGTATTGATGACCTGACCTGATTTTGGCCCCATGTACTCCTAATTAATTTCTGAACACAACTTGCATTTATTTCTAATTAAATTGAGGATACTATTTAAACCAATTCTGAAAATCCTAATTTAATTCCAGTGCCCTGCTAATTGAGCCCACACCGATCATACAGCGCCCCCTGACCCTACAAAACACCGGACACCGAATCGCCGGCCAAATTTTCGCCATTTTATGTGTTTGTGCAATTTCCCGAATTTAAGGGGCTAAGTTGCAATTATTCAATTGTAGGTGTCATCACCCCATTGTCCAAGACCAAATGGAAAGGTTATTTATTTGTGGACCAAATTGCATTTTTCCCACATGAGAAATTCCTTCATGTCCAATTTGGACCCCTCATTTAAAAGGGGGTCAATCACAACCCTTCATTTCAACAACCTCTCTCCCTATATAAGTCCTATCTACATCAACCCTAATCCCTAGAAACCTAGGTTTTCCCAACCAAGCCTCCATCCTCAACCTCAACCGTAGGAAGAAAAATTTCTTCCTTTCTTCTTCTCTTTTCTTTCTCTTTCTCTTTCCTTTCTTCTTCTTCTTCTCCTTCTTCTTCTTCTTCTTCTTTTACTTTTTGAATTCAAATTCAAATAGTTAGGGGGGGAACACTGTTCATTTCCCCCCATATACTGTTCCCGGCCATTGCCCCGGCCGAGTCCCTAACCATTTCCCTGTGTACACCCTCCGGCCGGCCACCTTCACCCCGCTGCTGTGCTCCTCCTCCCTGCTGTGTACAGCCGGTCCCCATCTACTGTTCACCCGACTCCCCCTGTCCTAGACCGGCGGCTGCCTCCTGCCGAACTCCGGCCGGCTGCTCCTTCCCCCATTTCTCCCACTCCTCCTCCTCCTCACCTCGATCTCGGCCACAACTCCGATCAGTCAACAACCGCAACTCCACCTCCCCATCTCCATTGCCATCACCTAGCTCCTCCCCCTCGCACCACCGCTGGCCTACTGCTCGGGCCACATCTCTCCGGCGGCGGCCTAGCTCCAACCCCCTCGACTCCTTTCTCCCTCCACCTGTACAGCGGTCCATCCATCCATCCACATCTCTCCGGCGAACGTCGGTGCCGACTCCGGCCGTTCCCCGTCAGTCCAAGATCGACGAGCTCCTCCTCCCTGTTTAGTCCGGCGACCGAGCTCCCTCTCCGGCGTAATCAGCAGTGCTCCGGCGGCCCCGATTTCCCACCACCACCACCACCATCTCCATCTTCTCCATACACCACCACCATCTCCATCAATCCATCACCACCCCGTAGCCCTCCGGTCGAGCTCCGGCCGTACTCCGGCCAAGCCAGGACTCCAACCTCTGTAAGTATTCTCCCTCTCTCCCTCTTCTTCTTTAGTTATATATATATATATATATATATATATATATATATATATATATATATATATATATATATATATATATATATATGTATGTATATATTTATATATATACGTATATACGTTTATGTATATACTAATATAGGTATATGTAAATTAGTGTAATTAATGTATTAATGTATATATATAACTAATTTAAGGTATTGTATATATTTAATTAATGTGAATGTAAGTGTATGTATTTAATTTAATTTGGTATATATATATATATGTATATATATGTATTGATTTATTTTTATAATTGTATTAATAAAATGTATACTAGGTATAATTTCAATTAATGTTTTAATATCTGTATTGTTAATTTTAATGATGGTATATATATACATATATTTTGTATAAGCATAGTATATATATATATACTTTAGTATATGTATGTATTAATGTATATATATATATGACATAGGAAAATGTTTTTTATTAGTATATATATATGAACGTATTTTGATGTATAGTACGTGTCTTTCATCTAATATATATATGTATGTATTCTAGTATAAAAATATATAAAGTTTGGTATATGTATATATTTTGTATATATATATGTGCTTAATGTTTTTCAAATATGTATAATTAGTATAAATGTATATATATATATATATATATATATATATATATATATATATATATATATATATATATATATATATATATATATATATATATATATTGTACATACATTAATATATTTTCTATATATATATGATTGATATATATAAATATGTGTTTTACTACATGTATTTTATACTTAGCATGTTTTCAATATATATTTAATTGGTATATGTGTATACATGTATTATATATATATATACTCAGCATATTTTTAATGTATGTTTAATTGGTATATATATATATGGTAGGTATTAATGATTAACAACAGGTAATGTGTCCCTGCTAGATGACCCTAGTTGACTAGTGCCCTGCCTGGCATGGCCTGAGGCCAGTGTTTATAGACTGTGTGTTAGGGTAGCACCTGATACAAGTGTTATTGTGATGTGTTTTTAGGACTGTTGCTTCACCCAGGGGATACTCTGGAACAGGACATCCATAATTACCAGCTAAGGACCAAGGCAAGTACATTATCTGATAATTTCCAATCTCTTGATAATTTCTATAAATTCAATAAATCTTGAAATGTTACAACTGAATCCTTGACACTGTGCTACACGGACTAGTATAGCTTGGATCTGCAGTCATAAGATGTTACATTGATTATCGTATTGACATTGTACACAACATGTATATTAGACATCGTACATGATAGACTGGACTTGCTCGTGTATCGTGACGTGTTATGGTTGGATCCACAGTACTAGTTGGGGGCGGGGAAGTAGTTAGTAAGAAATGTGATCATAACCTCTTATTGTAGTGTAGAACAATGTAAGTGTTAATCATGCTCTTCACCATGATTAGCCAGGCCCTGTAGCTATCGTACATGTTCCCAAGCCGATCACATTTTGAAACTACTATTTCAAACACTTAGAATAGATTACTGTTTCCCTATTTAAATCATATACTACATCACCCGTATATGATACTATTCCTTGTTCTTTTATTTTCATACATGCACTGACTGTATTATATTGCCTGTCTCTTTACATTGCCTGTCTCTCTTTAATTGCCATTGCATTTATTTCACTGTCTTCTCAGTAGCTAGCATGACATGTTTATTACTTTATAGTCCTTATCAATTAAATGGAACTGTTATTTGAGATTGTGCTTTGCTCCTTCCTAACTGGAAACATTTTTTCAGACTATGCCTTAGAGGACCGCTGTCCGACACTTTATGGACCATATGGTGAGTAGCTGCAGACTTGGTAGTAGTTGTGATTCCGAGAGGTCTAGTCGGAAATCACTAATTCTTCTAGTTTTCTGATTAGTTCTTTAAGTAGACTATTGGTACCGGATTTGTCTCTGGCATTTTTATTGAGACTTGGATATTGTTGAGTTAGATTATTACTTTTGACTTGTGTTGTATTTAATTTCTGTTCGATATCTTATCGTGCTGTAATCCTGTGATTGAGTATGTGTTTATTTTATTTGTGTCATCCGTGCCTCCTTATGGAGATTGGATGCTTGTGTGAGATTGGCTAGATAGTATCAAGACCGTGACAGCGTTCTACCGTCGATGCTGCGGCGTAGGCTGGACGTACCCACGCACTCGTGCCCCTAAACCGGGTGCGGGTCGTGACACTCGATATCCATGTCTAGATGACAATACACAACGCCGCGTACGGTGTTGGTACCCGACTATTAATCGGACGCTAAGTAAGTCACACGGTCCTAGGTCAAGCATGTACATAATATATATATATATAAGCCAAGGAAATAAGTAACAAAAACTGCAAGTTTTGGCAAGGTACACTTGCCTGGGGTTCTGGCTCCAACTGTAGTTCTGGTATCAGCGGGTTCTGCAGGTAGTACTCCGGTTGCTGAAATAAATATCACCATTAGATTCAGAAAATATCAAATAGCTAGAAACGCCTGTCCTTAAGTCCAATTTGGACACAGGGGCAAGAATAAAAGTTTCTGGTCAAAGCGGAGTCCACATGTGGGCCGCTTTGCACCAAAAAATGCGTCAGGGTCAAAGGTCTCCAAATTTATCAAACTTAGTGTCAACAAGTCCAGAACGATGATACAAACCCAACGGAACTTTCAGAATTGGATTCCGATGAGCCGATCACAAAATTATCGATCAAGTGGAGCCGTAGGGCCCACGATACGCGATTTTGTCAACGTTCTCAGAATCGAACCAAACTTGGGTCACAGGACCAGCGTATTGCTACGAGTCCGATGACGCAAGTTTTGTTTCGATCTGATGTGTGTACACGAAGTAACGACGTGTTCCAGAACAGACGGATACTGGGCGTTGTCGACGGATACGCGTTGATTTCGGTGTGCACGCACATCCAAATCAACTTCTGCAAAATCCCGCACGTCCGTATCAACGGCGCGCACGTTTCGCTGAAGACCGCACGCGACCAAGTCGTCCCGTTTGGTAGGGCGCACTCAGTTTCGGGGTGAAACATGACGTTAATTTTCCTATTTTTGGTCGCGGTTCGCGATCGCCACAGGACGCGATGCACCGAGCGGGTTATACGGGCATCGAGGGGGTCACACAGTCTACGCGTCATAACTGACGAAATCAAAAACTGGTCAACGAGGAGAGAGAACGGGTTACCTGAACAGGGCTCCGTGAAATCTGAATTTTGTGTCCGTGTGTCTCCTCGACATGAGCTGTGTCCTGTGTCCGAGCTGTGTCCTGGCTGTTCTAGGGTTAGGGTTCCGGCGGCCAGCGGCTAGGGCTTCGCCGGAGGGAGTCGACGTGTGCGAAGGCGGAGCGGGCTCGTCGGGGCTGGGTCGGACTGAGGCACTGCTGGCCGGGGGCGGCTCAGGTCGGAGTTGCTGCGGCGAGGTCGGGCTGGGGCTGTGGGGTCGTGCTCGAGGCGGAGGAAGAGGGAGACGGGGGAGGAGATGGTGGAGAGGAGGAGTCGAAGAAGACGGTGGGGTGTCGACGGGGCTGTGCTGGGGTTTATAATTATAACTTGGTTTTTTAGGGCCTTATGATGTTCCCGGAGTCCAATAAATTTTCGGAGAATTATCCTATGTCCAGTTTTTCATTTTACACCTAAAAATATTATTTCCATAATATTTTAATATTATTTAACAGTAATTAAAAATTATTTAATTACCAAATACCTAGGTTTAATTACCGAAAATCCCAGAAAATTACAGAAAATTGAGAAAAATCCAAATCAAAATTCTTGAAAAATCAGGGGGCTTACATCTCGAAAGATGTGAGCACACTAAACGACAAGAAACTCTCGTCAGACAAATAATGACTCTTGACAGGCGTGCAGCGCCACGTGTACAACACAACAAAGGCACCATGCGTTCCTGGCCATATGCGTCACAGACTCCATGCGTTCCATGCGTCTCTGACCTCATGCACTACCAAAATATGATGCAATAGCGACATCATAGTAAAACGTCGCTAATATTAAAGACTTGAGTGACTCCTAAAATAAACGTCGCTATACGTCGCTATTGGCGACACATAGCAACGTTTAGCGACTGTACTTCGGTTTTTAAAAGAATAGTCGCTATAAGCTTCTTTAACGTCGCTAAACGTCGCTAAAATCAATGCCTTATTTATTCAGTGATTCTTACCCTTCGTCGAACGGTTATCCATGCAGCAGACATACAAGTTAGCAATAATTTGCATAAACATATATGTTCTATTCCCAGTTCGTCTCTGCATCAAACAGTTAGGTATGCAAGAAGGCTAACCTAGCATGCGTCCCAACTACATGATGGTCCATGGGTAGCCCCATGATTAGCAGCGGTGACTCAAGGTTCAGCTCTTCACTAGCAAGCGCATGTGTCGGCAGCTGTGACTCAAGGTCCAGCTCTTCACCAACACACATGAGTACTAGCAGTTGTGACATCATGGGTTTCGCACAACACTAATAAACACATCACCCCACTAGACCCCGTAGGACCGTATCCTCAGGGTGAAACAAAAATCTCTTCCTGACCGAGCGATTTCTAGTTTTCCAGGAACCGTTCGAGAGACAAGACCTTGTGCACAAGTTTTTCGAGACCAATGCAATGACATGAATCATCAATAATGCAAGCAAAAAAATGATCAAGCAAAATATATATGGTCAAGCAAAACATATCTTGTCAAGCAAAACACATCTTTCTCTTTCACACAACTAATAACACACCCCACTATATCACAAGGACTGTACCTCAGGGCACACTATTAGTCTCTGCTTACACGAATCAAAGACTTATAGCAGTTCGATATAGCAAAACAGGCAAGTGAAACATATATTAGCAAGCACGATATCGATTTCATAACAACTAGCATGCAATATCTATCTCTTTCAGTACGATAGCGAACAGGCGAGAAAACTCTATATATGTAAGCATGATAGTAGTTCTTCTATCTTTTTTTACTAAAGCATGCAATTTTACTCTTACTTAGCATATGCCAAAGGGACTTGTTCAAGCAATTTCTTTCACTTATCTTTTTAGCATGGCAATGGTTCGTTTGATAGCGGTGTTAGTGTAACTAAGCATACAACACTTCTTTTCTATCTTGACTTAGCATGGCAAGGTTCTTTTTCTTTTTAGACAAGCATACAAGTTCTTTTGTTAAGCAAGCAGGTTCTCGTTCTATCATTCTTAATGCGAACATTATCTTCTTAAGCAAACAAGCATTTCAAAAAATCAGATTCATTATTAAGGCGTGCAAGAATCAGAGAATGAAGTTCTGTCCACTCACTTAGATCAATCGTCTTTGTTTCGATCGAAAACTCTCCGAGAAGGCTTTCACTCGAGCAAGTAAAGCGATATCACTTGTACATAGTGCCTACGCGGAGCAGGGCACTACAACCTATACTTGGCTCACTTGATAACCACTTGTATTAACACTAACTCACACATATTGCCTAAAACATATATATATATATATATATATATATATATATATATATATATATATATATATATATATATATATATATATATATATATATATACTTGACAATCTATGATACCTACACTCACTTGATATCCATACTACCTAGGCTCATAGGATACACAAAATGCCTATGTCGTATAGTCAGTTCTCTACGTGTAACCAATACTGTACCTATTAAACATATTCAATAAATTCTAGGGTTAAAGTATGTCTTAGCCCTTCGTATTAGCTTTTCGAAACTTTAAACGGATCACATTTTTGTGTCCGAAAGCTCCCAAAATCGTAAAAACACCGAAATACGTTCGCCTTTCGGACACCTGTGCCACTACCACATTTTCTAGGAAAGAATATTTTGGTCATTTCATAATTAATTAAATATTATGCATGATGAATATTTATTTATTGTATTATTTATTTATTGTTAGCATGTTAGATTTATTTTTGGACTTGTGTTAGTGGACCTAACTAGTTTAGATTAGATCCATGGACCAACATTTAATTCTAGTTAGAATTGAACCCAATAATTAGAAGTCCAATCATTAGGATGATGATTAATTAAGTTAAACCCATTAGGCTGGAACCATTCCTCCCTAATTAATTTCTTTATGAGAGGCCCCAAGGGGTATTTTAGACTTTACATAGTAGCTTGAGGGAGGGGACAAGTGAGGCATATATAAAGGGGGTAAAAACTTTCTCTCTCTTCATTTTTTATTCAAAATATAGATCTATAATTTTCTTCAACCAAATTCTATCAAATCCCTACCAAATTTTTATCCAATTCTTTTCTAAATCACCATTGGAGGCTAGTAGAACAAGAATCTACAAGAAGGAGGTAAGGATCTACAAAGAGGAGCAAGGATCTACAAGTTAAAGGCTCATTTTATCCAATTTGGAGGTTACATTAGGAATCCGTCTTCCAATAGGTACAATTCAGTTTTTCTCCTTTAATTAGACTCTAAATCTGTGATTTAACCATAAGGAACTACTCCACATGCATAGGCTACCCATAGGAATTGGAATTACGTTCATAGGAGGCCTATGGAGGAAGTTAATTGTGTTTTGTGTCAATTTTGGGAAAATTTCGAGATTGGCACATGTTGTATTTGTCAATTGGTCAATTAGCCTAAATTGACATATGTTTGCTTGTTTGTGGCTTGTGTCATATCCACAATTGGATATGTATACGCCGTATCCCAACAAATTGGCGATACGGGTTGATTTGGGAATTTTTTCTCCGACACGGGATTTTGTGCATGTCATATTTTGACACGGACACGTAGATATGTAATTGACTACTCGTATTGTTCATATTTATTATTTTAGACTTGCTCGTGTCCTTCGGGGTATGTTTGGTTGTGTAGTGGACTCGTATCGCAAGCGTATCATAGATCTAGTGTGATACGGGTGCGGTGCACTCCACGTGTTTGCTTCATTGCTCTTTATTTCAATGTGACTTTTGTAGAACTATTAGTATGATATATATATATATATATATATATATATATATATATATATATATATATGTGTATGTATCTATATTGTATCATATAGATAAGTATAAGTGACTATATGTATAGATGTAGTGATATATGAATATGTGTTTATATAGGTATATATATATATATATATATATAGCTATGTGTTATATATGTATATATGATATATATATATGTGTATATGGTTGTATATATATGTATAAGCATGAGGGTATAACTATAACTATAACTATAACTATATATATATATATATATATATATATATATATATATATATATATATATATATATATATATATGTTTGTATAAGTGTATATGGATATCTATGTATATGGGTATGTTTGTATGTGTATATATGTGTGTATGAGGAAGGTATATCTATATATGGATAGAGATGAGAATGTGTATACATATATATATATATATATATATATATATATATATATATATATATATATATATATATATATATATATATATATATATATATGTGTGTGTGTGTGTGTGTGTGTGTGTGTGTGTGTGTGTGTTGGTTGTGAGTAAGTGTATATATATATCTATGTGTTTGTGCGCGCGTGTGTGTGAGTGTGCATAATGAGTGAGCAATCTAGAGGAGGCGCAGCGAGACGTGCAGCAGCAGCTGCATCAGAGAGTTGTCTCCGTTGAAAATTCTTGTGACTGTGAGAGAATCTCCTTCTATTATGGCCATTTGTAGATGTAGATTTTTTGCTAGTAGGATGCCTTGGTGAACTGCTACAATCTCCGCCTGGATTGATTGGTCAGAGAAGATGAAGTTATCCGAGACCTATGATAAAGCTCCAAGGAATCTTCCTGTGTAATCTCTTGCCACCGCAGCCGCAACTATAGATGATGAGTTAGTTGCCCCATCTACATTGATTTTGACTTCTCCGATACTAGGTGGGCACCAACGACAAGTCTTTGTAGCTATGGTTCTCAGGCGTGCGCCAAATGAAGAACTGGAACCTTGAAGACATCCTGTGCAGTTTCCATAGTCTACGCCACACTAAACCCTTATTTGTGGAGTTAGAACAACTTGCTTCATGTCTCCTGATCGTCTCATAAAGAGATTTTGTAGAGAATATGCCATTTTTTTACAGGTCCATATGAGTTGGTCGGGACCATCTCCACCACTCATATCTATTTTGGAAATAGCCTGTTAGTTAATTCTGTTGAGTAGGTTGAAGAGGTTGTTATTTGAATTTCAATAAATCTTAGTCTTTAGGATTTTTGTTATTTGATCTATGCTTTTGATTTGTTTTGATTTGTTATCACTTAGTTAGAATATGGTTGGAGGGTGCTACTTTTATGCATTATGTTAGAGTTGTAAATGGCTATTTAAAGGCCAAGTTGAGGTTGAACATATACACAAATTATTCTGATCAAGAATCAAATACTCCTCTCATCTTTTATTTGGTATCAGAGTTATGTCAACCAACGACGAGCAAAGCCCCACGACGCCGACATCTATAAAGGAGACCTCATTCACCTTAAAGTACCTCATGCTGACACTGACCAACTACGTGGATTGGACTCCCTTAATGAGAGTCAACATGCAAGCGCCAGGCCTGTGGGAGGCGATCGAACCCGAAAAAGCCGACTACCGCGACGACAGGATGGCCCTGTCCGTCATACTCTGTGTCGTGCCGCCAGAGATGCTGCGGACACTGGCAGTGAAAGACACTACCAAGAAAGCATGGGACGCTGTGAAGATGATGCGGATGGGGGTCGAGCGCGTGCGCGAGGCCAAGGCGCAGAAATTGTGCGCCGACTTCGAATCAATGAAGTTCAAGGACGGCGAGTCCGTCGAGGACTTCGCGATGCGACTCACGGGACTCGTCAGCGACCTACAACTACTCGGCGATGAAATGGACGACGAGAAGGTAGTTATTTTTTTTTTCGATTCGTTCCATCCAAGTACACGCAAGTCGCCATCGCCATTGAGACTTTAGTGGATCTCAAGACGCTATCAATTGAAGAGCTTACCGGTCGTCTTCTAGCAGTCGAGGAGCAGTACGATCTTGGCAGCATCTCCGGCAACACAAGTAGCCGCCTTCTCCTCTCCGAAGAGGAGTGGCTCGCTCGCACGAAGCAGAGGAAGGAAGGCAAGGCCTACTCCGACGGTGGCAAAAGTTGTGGTCGTGGATGCGGCAAGCCAAGAGGTCGTGGCCGCGGCGACACGAACAACGGCAACAACAATGCGTCCGATGGCACGCGCGACAAGAAGGATAAGTACCACAATTTTGGCATCTACGGCCACTGGGCGAATGACTGCCGCAAGCCGAAGCGCGATGAGCGCGCCAATCTGACGCAAGTCGACGATGATTGTCACGCCCCGATCCCGAAAGGGTCGGTCGTCCTCGCTTGATCCTTTACGGAACCGATTCGTCCTCGCTTTGGGGCGTGATGCCGTACGAGCCTGGAGTTGCGCTCGTACAAGGCAAGAACTTGCAGTTATAGGAACCCATTTTGAAACACAATTTATAAAACACATTCACAGAGATTTGAACACAGTGCAGGAAGAAACATGCTTTTTCATTGATAATTCAGAGTAATTTACATAGAGTTTACATTGATGCGCCTCTCGGCTACTTGATTTGCATTACAAAAGATAAACTCAAAAGGCAGGGCGCGCTCCATCAGATAGTCCACGTCGTTCATACATTACGCCCTTGTATAGGTTGAAAGTCGAAGCCTCCAAAATGATCTGACTCCAACTATACTTCAAAATAGAGGTGCTCCTAACGCCTCCTCGTCTATCCACTAGCGTTGCACCGTCTGAGTGCCTGAAATAGTTGCCCACAACGTGGGTCAGTACTCAACTTGTACTGGTGAGCGGGATGAACCCACTCGACTAAATCGACACTAGCTTATTAGGGGCGAGCATGCATTAAGATGACTTCTATAAAGAGGCAAGTGAATTCAATTCATATCAGTTGCATGTTTTGATAGGAATGAAAATAATATCGAATCCAACCAGTGCATCGATTTCTTACTCAACCGATGCACGCCTTCCCTGCAACGAAACGCAAGTATACTTACCATCTGCACAAGACAATAGATTAGCATGTGTTCTAGTCTATGCGGTCATTGGTGTGATCGACACCTTAGGGACATATTCAAGCATTAGCGGCGCGCCCTATCAGCCCGGGTAGCAAGCCCTGCTGGAGGTCCCGCAATGCATCGTGACGAGCACGAATCAAATATTTCCCTCCGGATCGATACGGTTCCAGTGCCCCGGAAAGCCGTTTCGAGGAAATGATAAACCTTGTGCACAAGTTGTCCCAGACCATGCAAATGCATGAACAATTCATATATCATACAATGCATCGATTGAAACTGAAAGAAGTTAAGCAGCAATATATATCTCATGCAACAGTTCATATTTTCTCAATGCGGTGTTCCGATTTTGATATCCCATAGGTCCAAACTCCGTCCGAGGCACTAGGCCACCACCAACAACCAATCCCCATTATAAACAAACTCAGTTATAAGGTGTGCAAGCATATAGAAATATTAGTCTACAAAAATCCCCTGTTCCTTTCTTAGTGGCTGGCATGCATTGTGGCAAGGATTTCCTAGGCGTCCAACCGGGCATCATCGAGTGAACGTTTGAAACATTAAAGATGTTGGCGTGAAGAAGTAGGAAAGAAGGGTCCAAACCACTCACTGGTTAAGGAAAAAGGTAGCTGAAACAAAGATTCCCGCCTAGCGACGATCAAACGTCAGTTACGCGGACCTGCACAGCACGAGCACCAATTAGAATCTTGCCTATCCTTCCTTGCCGAACTCCCCAAGAATCAAAGCTCCAAACGATAAAACCAGCAGCGAAAACCAAGCAAATCGAAAGCAACACCAAATCAAATCCCAAAGCGGAAATCAAGAAAACCAAGCAACCAAACACGAAAACTATTGGACTCGTTTCAATAGAGGCCTTTCCATGAGTTGGAAAGGATCATCGCATTTCGTCCGTGGCAAGAAGATGCCGAAGTTCTAAGTTATGACTCAAACGGACTAGCCACAAGCCCAATTACGTAGTGCACATCCCGGTCGGATCAGGATTTGAGGCACTACATAATATACCACTAAGAAAAAGTTTCGACCCGAAACTTAAGAACAAGGCCGACCCGAAACTTAAGAACAAGGCCCTACCTCCGACTGAATGAACAATGAAGGGTACTTCTCCTTCATCTCCGATTCCATTTCCCAGGTTGATTCCCCAGCTGAATGGTTCCGCCACAGCACGCGAACCAAGGACATCGTACGGTTGCGAAGTACTTTTTCCTTACGATCCAGGATCTGCACCGGTTCTTCTGAGTATGACAAGTCCGCGCGCAGTTCCAACTGTACAAAACTAACCACATGACTTGGGTCATGCACGTACTTTCGTAGTTGGGAAACATGGAATACGTCATGCACTTTTGCCAAGGCGGGAGGTAGTGCTATTCTGTATGCCACAGCTGCAACTCGTTCTAGTATCTCAAAGGGGCCGACAAATCGGGGACTCAGTTTGCCCTTCACGCCGAAACGCATCACACCCCGCATCGGCGTCACTTTCAAGAAGACATGATCCCCGACCAAGAATTCCAAGGGTCTTCTATGTGCATCAGCATAACTTTTCTGTCGGCTCTGTGCTGTGCGGAGTCTTTCCCGAATCAAGCGAACTTTTTCAACTGCCTGCTCTACCAGCTCTGGCCCGAGTACCTGCCGCTCGCCGACTTCGTCCCAACAGATAGGAGATCGACACCTTCGCCCATATAGTGCTTCGTACGGTGCCATCTGGATGCTTGATTGGTAGCTGTTGTTGTACGCAAATTCTGCCAAAGGAAGATGCGTGTCCCAACTAGTCTTTAAATCAATAGCACACAGCCGTAACATATCTTCGAGTATCTGATTTGTCCTCTCTGTTTGTCCATCAGTCTGCGGGTGGTATGCGGTACTGAACTGTAGCTTGGTTCCCAAAGCAGCTTGTAGACTAGTCCAGAAACGAGATAAGAAGCGTCCGTCACGGTCAGAGACGATTGAGGCAGGTACTCCGTGTAATCGGACGATCTCATCTATGTAAATTTGTGCTAACCGATCGACGCTCCAAGTAACTTTTATGGGAAGAAAGTGGGCTGATTTGGTCAAACGATCAACTATGACCCAAATCGCATCGTGCCCCCGTGGCGTCTTCGGAAATCCCACAATAAAATCTATAGTGATGTTGTCCCATTTCCACTCGGGAATAGCGAGGTTCTGCAGTTCCCCGCCGGGCCTCTGATGCTCAGCTTTCACCTGTTGACAGGCCATGCACTGTGACACAAAGGTCGCCACATCCCGCTTCATACCGTGCCACCAGAAGGTCCCGCGCAAGTCCTTGTACATCTTAGTGCTCCCCGGATGTAAGGAATACTTCGCGTAGTGTGCTTCCGCCATAATTTCCCTTCGGAGTTCTGGGTCGTTAGGAACACATAGCCTCCCTTTCATCTGTAAGGCCCCATCTTCGCCTGCCACAAAGTCAGACGTCTTCTCCGCCGAGATCAATCCGCGCACCTTCGCTAAGAACTGATCGCCCTCCTGAGCTGATTTGATTCTACCACGTAAACCCAGTTCAAGATGGAGTGGTGCCAGCTGCACTCCTGGATGCCGAACTCGAAACTCGATGCCCATCGCCTCTAGATCTCGAAGTAAACGGTTGTCTATAAATAACGAGCCCACGTGCTTCCGACTCAGTGCATCAGCAACGACGTTTCCCTTGCCCGGAGTATACGCGATCGTTAGGTCATAGTCCTTAATAAGTTCTAGCCAACGCCGCTGCCGGAGGTTCAATTCCCGCTGGGTAAAAAGATACTTGAGGCTCTTGTGATCTGTGAAGATTTTGCAAGCAACACCATAAAGATAATGCCTCCACAACTTCAATGCAAATACAATCGCCGCCAATTCCAAGTCATGCGTCGGGTAGTTCTTCTCGTGCGGCTTCAGTTGCCTGGAGGCGTACGATATTACCTTGTCCCTCTGCATGAGCACACACCCTAAGCCGAGTCCTGAAGCGTCGCTGTATATCTGAAACTCTTCTACCCCATCTGGAAGTGCAAGGATCGGAGCTGAAACAAGACGCCGCTTAAGTTCCCGAAAGCTGGCTTCGCAGTCATCACCCCATTCGTATGCAATCCCTTTCTGAGTAAGGCGAGTCATAGGCGAGGCCAGTTTAGAGAAATCCTTCACGAACCTACGGTAGTATCCCGCAAGGCCCAGAAAGCTTCGAACTTCGCTGGCTGACGTAGGTTGCTTCCAGTCCACCACCGCTTCTATTTTCTTCGGGTCTACGGCGACGCCTTCGGCCGAGATGACATGACCAAGGAACGCCACGCTGTTCAACCAGAACTCACACTTGCTGAGCTTAGCGAACAACTGATGGTCTCGTAATGTCTGCAGCACGATCTTCAGGTGTTCTTTGTGCTCCGCCTCATTCTTGGAATAGATTAGTATGTCGTCTATGAACACGACTACAAACTTATCCACAAACGGCCGAAACACGCGGTTCATCAGATCCATGAAAGCTGCAGGGGCATTCGTCAAACCGAACGACATCACGAGGAACTCATAGTGTCCGTAACGGGTTCTGAAAGCAGATTTTTGAATATCCTCTGATTTGATTTTCAACTGGTGATACCCTGACCTGAGATCAACTTTAGAGAAAACTCTTGCACCTTGCAACTGATCAAATAAGTCATCTATTCTTGGCAAAGGGTACTGATTCCGCACGGTCGCTTTATTCAGTTCTCGGTAGTCAATGCACAGCCGCATGGATCCATCTTTCTTTTTTCACGAACAGCACCGGAGCGCCCCAAGGAGAAACGCTTGGACGAATGTATCCTCGGTCCAACAGGTCTTGCAACTGAACTTTAAGTTCCTTAAGCTCTGCTGGGGCCATGCGATAAGGTGCCTTTGATATCGGTCGCGAATCCGGAAAAGTGTCGATGCTGAATTCGATCTCACGATCAGGAGGCATTCCAGGCAGCTCGTCTGGGAACACGTCGAGAAAATCTGCAATGACTTCAGCCTGAGCTGCATCTGCACATTCCCGCCGGGTGTCTCGAACAGAAGCTAAGTACCCTTCACAGCCCGAATGCAACATACGCCTAGCCGAAATTGCTGATATCACCATTGCCGTCTTCGGTGCAGCGCTGCACGAATAGTAGAAGTCTGCCTCGCCGGGTAGACGGAATACGACTCGCTTCTCCGCGCACTCGATTGTTGCATGGCAAGCACCCAACCAGTCCATACCGAGAATAATATCATAATCCTTGATGTCTAGTACAATGACATCTAAGGAAAGCTTCCTACCTCCGATGCAAATGTAACCATCCCTACAGATCGCATGGGCGGGCATATCGACTCCCGAAGGGGTACTTACGCAAAGGTTCATATTTAAAGCAGTAGAAGCTAATTTATGCTCAATAGTAAAATCAGCAGATATGAAACTATGCGTAGCACCTGAATCGAATAAGACTCTAGCAGGTAATTCTCGGTATAGTAGAGTACCTGTTACAACAGTGTCGGATACAGATGCCTCATCCCGAGTCAATGCATAGACTCGGCCCTGAGCACCCTGGCGTTGTGGATTTACTGGCACAGCATTGGCATCACTTGCTGGAGGCCCTTTGTTTTGATTTCCATTATTCTGATTCGGCTTGCCCTCTCTGCAGTTAAACTGTTTGTGACCCAGGCGACCACATTTAAAACATCCTTGAACCCGACAATCATTCACTTTATGCCCTGATTTGCCGCACCGGTTGCAGTTCAGTGATTGGGATTGGCCCCTATTATCAGATGTGTGCGAGCGCTTGTGTGCTCCAGACCCTCCCGTTTCATGAGGACGCTTATTGTTATTGGCACGGGGGGTTTGCACCTCGGTCTTTGGGAGAGGGCGCCCGAAGATCCGTTCGCTGTTCAGAGCCGCTTCATAACATTCCCTATATGTTTGGCATCTTTGGTTGATGACGTCCCTACGTAAATCGTCATTCAAACCTTTCTGAAATCTATAGCACCACGCCTGCTGATTGGGCAAGAATTGCCCAGCAAACTTTGCTAGCTTAGCGAATACTGAATCATAATCATCCACAGACAGACTTCCTTGGACCAGGTTGCTGAAGTCGTCTTCCTTTTGCTGCCGGACTGCTCGGGGAATATACTGTTCAATGAATGCAGATTTGAACATTTCCCAAGTAATCTTGCAGTTGGGATTGGCATCGTAAATTCCTTGCTTCGTTGCCTCCCACCAATCATGCGCACGCAGTTCCAGCTGAACCGATGCACAGGCAACTCGCTTGGATCCCCGGATGCCAACCAGGTTGAAAAGTCCTTCCAGCTTAGCAATCCACCCCAAAACCACGTCCGGCTCCGCTCGTCCGTTGAACGTAGGGGGATGCATTTTTGTAAACTCAGCTGCTCGGCAGGAGTTCCTTGCTGTAGGCTGAGTCTCTTCTGACTCATCTTCTACAGCCACGGCTGGAGGCGTGACAGGCGTTGCTGCGGATGTCCCGTTGCTCGGTGCCAGGGATGCAATCAGTTGCATCATTGTATCCATTTGCTTCTGTTGAGAAGCAAACTGCGCTTGTATGTTAGCTTGTTGGGTAACAGCTTGTTGTTGCTGCGCCTCCATGAGGTGCATAAGCCGTTCCGCCATTCCGGTTGAACCCGCTCCTCCGGATTCTCCAGAGCTTGCTGGATCGCTCTGAATGGGTTGAGCACTGCTGGCAGTTGCAGTGTTCTTCTTAGCCATGGCTACAAAAGAGAGTAGCTTGTTAACACTCCAAAAACGATAGATTTATATCTATGGGCTCATTGTATAAGCGACTCTTCCCATGCAGCGGACGCCGAACGCAACTCAATTGAGAGGCGCATCAAACTCCTTTATAATCTTTTGAAATCCCGAGGAAGTAAAACCTAGGCTCTGATACCAATATGTCACGCCCCGATCCCGAAAGGGTCGGTCGTCCTCGCTTGATCCTTTACGGAACCGATTCGTCATCGCTTTGGGGCGTGATGCCGTACGAGCCTGGAGTTGCGCTCGTACAAGGCAAGAACTTGCAGTTATAGGAACCCATTTTGAAACACAATTTATAAAACACATTCACAGAGATTTGAACACAGTGCAGGAAGAAACATGCTTTTTCATTGATAATTCAGAGTAATTTACATAGAGTTTACATTGATGCGCCTCTCGGCTACTTGATTTGCATTACAAAAGATAAACTCAAAAGGCAGGGCGCGCTCCATCAGATAGTCCACGTCGTTCATACATTACGCCCTTGTATAGGTTGAAAGTCCAAGCCTCCAAAATGATCTGACTCCAACTATACTTCAAAATAGAGGTGCTCCTAACGCCTCCTCGTCTATCCACTAGCGTTGCACCGTCTGAGTGCCTGAAATAGTTGCCCACAACGTGGGTCAGTACTCAACTTGTACTGGTGAGCGGGATGAACCCACTCGACTAAATCGACACTAGCTTATTAGGGGAGAGCATGCATTAAGATGACTTCTATAAAGAGGCAAGTGAATTCAATTCATATCAGTTGCATGTTTTGATAGGAATGAAAATAATATCGAATCCAACCAGTGCATCGATTTCTTACTCAACCGATGCACGCCTTCCCTGCAACGAAACGCAAGTATACTTACCATCTGCACAAGACAATAGATTAGCATGTGTTCTAGTCTATGCGGTCATTGGTGTGATCGACACCTTAGGGACATATTCAAGCATTAGCGGCGCGCCCTATCAGCCCGGGTAGCAAGCCCTGCTGGAGGTCCCGCAATGCATCGTGACGAGCACGAATCAAATATTTCCCTCCGGATCGATACGGTTCCAGTGCCCCGGAAAGCCGTTTCGAGGAAATGATAAACCTTGTGCACAAGTTGTCCCAGACCATGCAAATGCATGAACAATTCATATATCATACAATGCATCGATTGAAACTGAAAGAAGTTAAGCAGTAATATATATCTCATGCAACAGTTCATATTTTTTCAATGCGGTGTTCCGATTTTGATATCCCATAGGTCCAAACTCCGTCCGAGGCACTAGGCCACCACCAACAACCAATCCCCATTATAAACAAACTCAGTTATAAGGTGTGCAAGCATATAGAAATATTAGTCTACAAAAATCCCCTGTTCCTTTCTTAGTGGCTGGCATGCATTGTGGCAAGGATTTCCTAGGCGTCCAACCGGGCATCATCGAGTGAACGTTTGAAACATTAAAGATGTTGGCATGAAGAAGTAGGAAAGAAGGGTCCAAACCACTCACTGGTTAAGGAAAAAGGTAGCTGAAACAAAGATTCTCGCCTAGCGACGATCAAACGTCAGTTACGCGGACCTGCACAGCACGAGCACCAATTAGAATCTTGCCTATCCTTCCTTGCCGAACTCCCCAAGAATCAAAGCTCCAAACGATAAAACCAGCAGCGAAAACCAAGCAAATCGAAAGCAACACCAAATCAAATCCCAAAGCGGAAATCAAGAAAACCAAGCAACCAAACACGAAAACTATTGGACTCGTTTCAATAGAGGCCTTTCCATGAGTTGGAAAGGATCATCGCATTTCGTCCGTGGCAAGAAGATGCCGAAGTTCTAAGTTATGACTCAAACGGACTAGCCACAAGCCCAATTACGTAGTGCACATCCCGGTCGGATCGGGATTTGAGGCACTACAATGATGAGCCCGCATTGCTGATGGCGCAGGAGTACACGCTCGCCGAGACCACCGTGGGCACGACCAACAACATCGTACTCGATGAGGTGCACGCTCAGGTGCATATGGGCCGTGAGGAGAATGAAGTGCTGCTTGTTGGAGTCTATGTTGACGACCTTATCATCACCGGCTCAAATCTTAGACATGTGGAGGAGTTCAAGCAGCAGATGAAAGATGAGTTTGAGATGAGTGATCTTGACGACCTCAACTACTACCTTGGCATAGAGGTGTAGCAAGGTGTCAATAAAGTCAAGCTGAAGCAAACGACCTACGCCAAGAAATTCCTCGAGCAAACCGGTTTGTTGGAGTGCAATGCAAGCAAAACACCCATGGAAGCAAAACTGAAACTCACCATGTCAGATACAAGCCCAAAGGTGGATGCAACACACTATCGGAGTATCGTCAGAAGTCTTCGATACTTGACGCTCACTCGGCCCGACATCGCATACTCCGTTGGCGTGGTGAGTCGCTTCATGGAGGCACCGACGCAGACTCATTACGCTGCAATCAAGCAGATACTGCGATATATATGTGAAGGGCACACTACATTATGGCCTTGAGTTTGTCAGAGGACAAGCAGAGGAGCAGCTTCAAGGCTACTGTGATAGCGACTTGGCCGAAGATTTGGACGATCGCAAGAGTACCACTGGGATCATCTTCTAGTTCTGTAAATGTCCGATCACTTGGACGTCACAGAAACAGAAGACAGTGGCATTATCTTCGTGTGAGGCAGAGTATATGGCGGTGTCGGCAGCAGCTTGTCAAGCTATTTGGCTAAATCGCATGGCGGAGATGATGACAGGGAGTGAAAATTGTTCAGCAAAGCTACTGGTGGATAACAAGTCTGCAATTGCATTGGTGAAGAATTCTGTCTTTCACAATAGAAGCAAGCATATAGATGCACGCTATCATTTTATCAGGGGACGTGTCGAGAAGGGACATATTGATGTGGAGTACGTGAGCAGCAAAGAGCAAACTGCAGACATCCTGACAAAGGCTCTGAATCGATCCATGCTTGAAGAGAATCGTAGGAACATTGGAGTCAAGGACCTCTCAGAGTGAAGTCCAGATTAGTGGAGGAGCATGTTAACAATAATCATGACTTGGTCTGAGACGTTCCTTGCATTGTGCATATTGGTTGAAGTGGCAACCTTGAGAATAGGTCCACAAGCATGCACAGATCCTGAATTGTAGCCAACGTGAGCATGACTCTAGGCATTTTAGTTAGTTTGCTTTCATGTATTTAAGCAGCCGTGTAGTAACTCTTTGAATCAAAGTTGTATTAGGAATCATCAATTATAAAAGGTTCCTGTGTTCTCCTTTGTTCAACGAGAGTGTTAAAGTTCATGTGTTCTCCTTTGCCATCAACGCAAACTTGTTGTCTCCTCTTACAAACACACATATGTGTGAACGATCCCTCCCAGCTGACAGATTTGTGTGGTTTAATGGCACCGGTAAAGAAGCGTAAGAGAAAAATAATTGGACAGTTGAAGTGAGATCATTACCAATGATATTCCAGCAGCTTTGGTAGAAAATGGCAGTAACCCCATCCGGTCCAGGTGCTTTTAGAGGACCCATATTAATTAATAGTACTTTCTATCTCCTCTTTTGTTGGAATGTTGCTCATAGCTATATATATTTTCCTCCTGACTGATAGGGGAAGATGACACTGTAAAAGCCGGATCCATTGGTACACAATTGGCCCCCCTGAAATAAAGATTTGAAATGATTGATTAATGCACGAATCTCATTCTTTCTTTTGCGATTTGTAGCTCTAATATGAAAGTACTTCGTAACTCTTTGTCCCCTTCCTTCTCTGATCCAATCACATCTGCTCCTCTGTTTCCAGGAGGATTCTTCTATACTAAGCAAATCATTAAGTTCTTCTTCTAATTTTCCTTCTTCTAGAAGAGTATGATGTAAGAGGGGAGAAGCTGCTTTTTTATGATTCAAACCGCAAGAGATACTGTTGCATCCAATATGATTCAAACCGCAGGAGTTTCTTCTGATTAATCAACCTATTGCTGGTATTTAATAGGATTGGATCCAGCATGATCGCTGTTTATACGAGGAAGTATAGATACTGTTGTTGCATGTGGATAGTAAATTAATCAACCTATTGGAGCATTATTGTTGATGTTCACGTTAGAAAGCTGGTAAACTTTGCATTCACTTCACGCGCATGAAAGAACCTCACTTCACGCGCATGAAAGATTAATCAAAATTTTCCATGATTCTGTTTTGGGCTATGGCTATAACTACAACCAAATGCCTACGACCCTCTTACAACCACGTGGTGGTCATTCATTGAAGGAGGAGGAAGAGATGGAATCCGATAGTTGTTCGGATAGTTGTCATGTGGCCAGAACATCACGTGACGGTCGTTTATTGGTGGAGAGTTGGAGCAGAGGAGGGGTGAGAGGGTTGTAAGCATTTGGTTAGCATTATTGTTCTGTTTTTCCTCTCTCTCGCGGTAGGGTGAACCCGCGGAACAATAATGCTCTCTTTTTTTCTTTTTTTCTTTTTTTTGCAATGTCCGAAATCTTATGCACGCTATGTTGTATGCTATTTGGTCCACTATTTTACATCTTTTCTGCGGTTTGATCTCAAGACCGTTTGCCTAGCCAGAAAGATTATACATTTTCCCACTGACCATAAGAGCCAGTTGAGTTCGGTTAATAATGCTCATTTTAATTTGGACTAATTAGAGTTTAGACCCTGAATTTTATATCAACTTAGAGTTTAAGTTCCGACAATCCTGATTTTTTTATTTTTGTTTTATTTTTTCCATTATACTCTCTCTGGTCTATATAGAAAGGTTTTAATGTCAAGCATGGAAAAGAGGTTATAATGAAAAGAAAAAAAAGTGGGCTAATTAGCGGTTAGACCCAAGATTTTATACCAATTTAGAGTTTAAGTTCTGAGATGTCCAATTGAAAAGTTTAGGTACTGATATTTTTTTTTTTTACTTTTTATTCCTTTATACCCCCATAACCTATATAATGAAGTTTCATTGCTATGCATGAGAGGGAGGGTATAATAGAAAAGATGAAAAAAAAAAATTAAGAGGCTAAAATTTTCTATTGGACATGACAGGACATAAACTCTAACTCGGTATAAAATTCAGAGTCTAAACTTTCTCAATGGACAAGTCAGAGCTTAAACTCTAAGCTGGTATAGAAATAGGGTCTAGACTCTAATTAGTCCTTTCAATTTGTACATTCTAGATTTAGAATATGGCAGCTCAAATTGTAGAATAGTAACGTCCAATTGAAGCTCCATAATTGTTCCATCCTAGCCACATGAGCTATGACTTTGACCTGAAAATCTCTACATTCAAAATATAGAAACTCACTTTGTAGAATATATAGTAAGCCTTAATTTAGAGTCAAAATTTTTAGATTATATATTTTACATTATTTTTTGACCACACAACCTTTGAAACCAAAAATTCTTTACTATTTTTGTACAGTTCAAATCCATTATAAATTTATTATTTTATTATAACTTTGGGCCTCAAATACATTTTTAGTCCTATCTACTATTGATGTTCTAAGATAGACATTTCCTGTGTTGTTCAGTTCAAATTTTGGAGAAGGGAGAACGTAGTTTGGATTTCTTAACTATATTTGATTAGTCTTGAAATTTCAGTTTTCTATAGCCGTTGAAAAATAAAATTCAAGGTCCTTGAAAATAATTTTGCTCTTCTGAAAATTTTAGTTGAGTGCATTAATTATAAAAAAAATAGACGATAATACCCTCCATAACACCAGCTGAATTTAAATAACAATAACATCATAAAATTAATAAAAGAACATTTGTAAAAATTTAAATAAATTAAAATTTTCATTCTTGTCTGTATCAAATATGAGAATAGAAATTTTAAAAAAAATTTGCTGCATATTTTCAGCATAACCAAACAAGAATAAATAAATATTGAAATACTTTTCCATTAAAAAACAACAATAAGAGGTTAAATTTTAGTAATACCAAATCTTCGTCCAAAAGCTACCTAGATTAGCATTACTTCATAAATAAATTTGTAAAAAGACAAAGTAAATAATATAAAAAAGATGTACGTACATAGATGAAAATAGAAAACCCTAAACACAAATTGAGACGGACAAAAAATAAATTTAAATATTTTTTTATTCAAAAAATATAGGAGGCCGATGTCCTATGTATTTATTAACATTATACGACAAATTAATGAACATTAACCGAAGTAAGCTCGAGTTCATTGACTTCATTCTATATCCAAAGATTTCAATATAATGTAATATAAATAGGAGAAATTTAGTGTTATATTTTTATGCATCTCAAAAGATGAAACTACTATATTCTAATATCAACTACATCACATGTGATTAGGAGAGAAGAACAATAGTTATGCACACGTGAGAGAAGGTGCAACTTTTATTATTCACTAAGTACTCTGCTAGCATGAAGACTGTGGAAGAATGGGATGTTTGCTTTATTTCTTCTTCTTATTTCTCTTAGTTCTCTCACCTCTGCTGTGCTGCTGCATTTTTATTCGGGAACACCCCCGTCTGCTGCTGACTGCATTATGCTATGACTACAACCAGATGCCTACAACTCTCTTATAACAGCCACGTCATGGTCATATGACGTCCACGTGACGATTATTCATTGGACGAAGGAGAAAAGGTAGGACCCGGTAGCTATTTGGGTGGCCGCCATATGACAGAAATATCAGATGACAATCGTTTATTGGAGGAAGAGGTGGAACCGGATGTGACCCACATAGCAGGAGGGAGAGAGGGTTGTAAGAAAGTTGTAAGCATTTGATAGTAAACTTAGCATTATTGGTTGTTGCTCTGCTCCATCGGGAGAGATGTGGCGCTTGCGTGGCCAGATTACAACTCTTCTTTCTAGAGGTCACATGTAACTTCTTTGCAGGTCACACTAAAAATGATTATTTTGTATAAGGGTACTAGATTTAGGATTTAATTAGATTTTGGGTATTCGGTTTATCCGTTTTAGACTTTGGATATTCGAATATTTTTACTGACACATCTTACTGACGAAGTTAGACTTTCAGTGACGAAATGAGTCTTTAATGACGAATGCTTGTCACAAAAATGTGTCGCTAAAAAAATCTGAGTATCCAAAATCTAAAATGGACAAACTCAGTACCCAAAGTCTAATTAGATTATAAATTCGGTACCCTTATACAAAACAACCCCTATAATTTGAGGGTTATCCAACTTATATAGAGAGAGAAGGGTTGTTCAAATCTAAAGTTTTGTCGGACTTATTTTTGGATCAATTTTGACAGGCCGACCCTGATCCAGGACAGCTAGAACAACCGTTCAAGACACACGGAACAGGAGAAACAAAAAAAAGTTTAAAAATAAATATATAAATAATCTTGTATATAAATAGAATTAATATGTACCATATTGGACCCCCTTTAATAAGAAATAATTTTGGTGTAGTGGTAATTACGTTAGATCCTCATAAAAGAGGTCCTTAGTTCAATCCTTGGTAGTGACATTTTACAACACTTCTTTCTAGAGGTCACATGTAACTTCTTGCAGGTCATACTAGAGAAATTAATGTATGTGCCGGGTGTTGTAAACCCCCAGATTTTGCAAGAATTTTAAATTGGAAATTTTCACAATTTTCTGGAATTTTCTGAAAATTTTCTGTAATTAAAATCAAGGTTTTAATTTTTAAATAATTTTTTATTGATAATAAATAATATTAAAATATTATGAAAATAATATTTTTGGGTGTAAAATGAAAAACTGGACTTAGGATAATTTTTCTGGAATTTATTGGGCCCCGGACCTATTTTAAAACACCTAAATCTGTTTATTAATTAATTAATTATATATTAATTGTTTAATGATTTTATTAATTATTTTTATTATTATTTTCCTAAACTAAAGCCCGGCCCATTCCCCCAGCCCAGCCCGGCCCACGGGCCCAGCCCGCTCACCCTACCGGGTCGGGTCGGGTCTGCCCGCCACCCGACCTGCCCGCAACCCGTCTCCCCTCTCTCCCTCTTCCCCGCAAACTCCGGCGGCGCCCGCTTCCAGCGCCACTCCGCCCGGCCGGCCGCCTGCCTCGCTCGCCCACAACTCGCCTCCGCCTTCTCCGCCACTCCTCCGCCTCTCTCGGCCCCCAGCCACCTCCCCAGCTCCTTTAAATCTCCCCCTCCCCCGTTCTCTTCTCCGGCCACCCTCCTCGACGAGCCCCACTCCGCCGCATCCCGCTGCGCCCTCCGTCGACCACCACCGCAGCGCCGTCAGCCTCTCCCCCGGCCTCCTCCTTCCTCCCCTCCTCTCCACCGTCGACCTCCGCCCCGACAGTACCCAGCAACAGCAGCAGCGGCCGCAGCAGCGCCTCCGGCCGCCCTGCGCCACCTCAGCCGCCTCGCCGTGCACCGACGACAGCAGCCCCGGTCCCCTCCGCCTCCGCCCGTCCGCAGAGCCGCCGTCCCCTCGCCGGAATCCCAAGCCCTAACCCTAATTTTCCTGTATCCGACACGTGTCGGACACGATTCAACCCCGGTTTTTTTTTCAGTCCCGTTCAGGTGCGTGTATCTTTTTGCTCGTAGCTCGGATTTCGATTCCGTAAATTGCGTTGTGAATCCTGTATGACCCTCTCGGTGCCCGGACAAACCGCTCGGGGCATCGCGTCCTGTTGTGATCGCACCCGGAACTGAGTACGTCCCGCCAAACGGGACGACTTGGTCGCGTGCGGTCTTCACAGATACGTGCGCGTCGTTGATACGGACGTGTGGGATTTCGCGGAAGCTGATTCGGGTGTGCGTGCACACCGGGATCAACGCGTATCCGCGGACACCGTCCCGTATCCGCCTTTTCTGTTTTATGTCCTAACTTCCTGTACACACTTCGGATCGAAACAAAACTTGCGCCATCGGACTCGTAGCGATACGCTAGTCCTATGACCCAAGTTTGGTTCGATTCTGAGAACGTTGACGAAATCGCGTGTCGTGGGCCCCATAAGCCCCACTCGACGGACGATTTTGTGATCGGCTCATCGGAATCCAATTCTGGAAGTTCCGTTGGGTTCGTATCATCGTTCCTGACCTGTTGACACTAAGTTTGGTGAATTTGGAGACCTTTGACCGTGACACGTTTTTCGGTGCAAAGCGGGCCCACATGCGGACCCCGTTTTGACCCGAAACTGCCGTTTTGCCCTTGTCTTCAAATTGGACCCAAGGACAGGCGTTTCTAGCTATTTGATATCTTCTGAGCATGATGGTAATATTTATTTCAGCATCTGGACACATTTCTGGAATATTCTTCGAGGACAAAATTGTATTTGGATCCAAACATCAGGCAAGTACCTGCACTTCAAGTTTAATCTTTATATTGTGATAATTAGTTCCTTGCTCTACTAGTACCATTGGATGTTTACACGTAGTATTAGAATACTGGATTTTATGTCTTGAATACTGGAGTTCATATCTTGCTTTTCGTGTCGGGTGGGAGAATACTAGGAGGCATGTAGTTTACCTTTTCCCCTGTCGTGACTGCTAGCTGTTGGTACGCGACTGTACCATCAGCCTGATACTCGATTATTCCTGTCTGATAGTCGTCTATGACGGCCTGATTAGCCTTATAACCCCCTACATGCCAACTATGTATTCTAAATACACAATCACACACACATAGTTTCTTGTCTTGTTACAGTTACATTTTTTTCTGTCTCATTATATTCCTGTCTTGCTCATGTCCCTGGTTTATAGCAATTAATTCTGTTTTACTTATGTTCCTGATTTTTAGTATTTAACTCTTAGATAATTTTTCCTACTTATTATGCATATTCCTATCATGATACTTAGACAGTTTTTTTTGTACTTGTCATAAATATTTAGTTTAATCTTGTTGTGCATTGTGTACTTTGCTCCTTTCCTGACTGGATCCGTTGTTTTAGGCGATGATGAGAACTTTGCCCCCACCTTTTATGGCCCATATGAGGTAGCAGGTGATACTTTTGAGGAGCCAGTTCCTACTCAGGAGACTACTTTTGAGGAGTAGTTAGCCAGTTAGCTAGTATTATTCTTTCAGCATAGTAATCGGGTTTGTCCCCGATTTATTTTCTGGTTCTGTATTAAACTGTGGATTTGGATGTCACAAATTTGTTTTATGAAATCTTAGCATTCCTATTTCCTGTTATTATCCTTGCCTATTTATTTATTGTGAATGAGCTAGATTTAAATTTACCTGTGAATATGATCTAGACAGCGTACTACCGCCGACACTGCGGCGTAGGCTGGACGTACTCGCGAACCGGTACCCGAATTATCTGGGTGCGGGTCGTGACAGGTGCAATACATCATTTATATGTCAACTATTAGATTACCATGAGAATGTGTGCATGCACACATCTCTGTGCAATCTAACGGTTGGAAAGGGATCGGGTGTACTGTGTCCGGTCCATACAATAATTTTTTGTCACACTATTTCATCTTCGAAGTAGCCGTCAATTCCCCCCTCTCTCTCTCTCCAAAAGTTGCCTCTTTGTTGCTTAGATTATGATTAGAAAAAAACCTAATATATACTCCATCAATTCTGCAACTAATCTGGACCACTGGATGTGATCCAACGGTGTATAAAATATCCCAAATCCCGCACAGCTCGTCGACAATCGAACTCGATCCTAGTTCGGAGTTTTCGAGCCATCATATCGAGCTAGGTGCTTCCTCCCAGGGACCGAATTCGCTTGGGTCTGGACAGAACTGCTACTGCTCCGATACACGAGTTTCTTTGATACTTCTAATGGCACTTGTCGCATTCTCCGAACTTTTCCGACACATTGACGACATTCATCGTACTCCGTAATATTTTTTACATAGGTTAAAAAACTTCATCCAACTCCAACAAATTTGATATGATTATGGTTAACTCCGATTTTTAATTTTTGTTGGTTGAATTTGGTTGAAACCGAATAAGCCCTGTGCTCACAGAAGGACACTATTTTAGTTTTGTACACAACACAATTAAGGAACTGTTAGATTCATAACGAACGATGTGATTGACAATTGATGGATAAATGGATTGATCGGCGCGGAAGGAAGGAATTCCTTGGTCCCCACATATAGTCTCTTTTTTTTCTCTCTAAATCACAAGTTCTTATATTGGACTTTGACAAATTTTAATCTATTACTCTTTAAACCGTCGCCAAATTAATTTGTGCAAAATCAGATGCAAACAAAAACCCAACATGTATAACATTGTAGACGTGAATTATTATTGTGTCCCTAAGACACTAGTTTAGTGACAGTGGGGGACACCCACGGATAGATCATGTGTTGGAATTTTTTTTCGGACTGCTGGATGGCTTATATAGCTACGATTTGATTTTAAAAAAAAAGACAAAACAAAAAAGGAAAAAGGAAAAAGGAAAAAAAAGTAGACGTGAATTATTGTTTGGTGGATTGGAAATGGCTAGTTCAAGATATTAGACTCGTGATGTCGGTTCCCTTTTGCATCATATGTAATGCTGTGATTATTTAGTTTTAGGATATAATATAATATTTATATTTTATGTTTAAATTTTTATATTGTTCATTACATGATTTTGATTTTGTCGTGACGGATGACTTGGAATAATCGTTAAATCTCCATAATACTCAAATTTGTGTTTTATTTAGGATCTAGTATAATATCCAAAATTGATGTTTAAATCTTCATTTGGATGGATAGACCAAATCAACCGTCAAGACTAACTAGATTTAGATTCTCTTTCGGACAATAAAAACCTAACTATGAAACCTACACGAAAACAAAGGTTAAAAAAAGGATTATTTAGTAATAGAGTCTAATATAATAGTGAATATTAGGGTTTAGATTTTCAAAATGTCCAACGTTAGTATTTGTGTCTTAAAATTACTGTTCACGTAGGCTTATGAATAGTAATTTTAAGATCTATATACTAACGTCGGACACTTTGAAAATTCAAACTATAATTTCATATATTATACGAGTTCCTGTTATAAATAATCCTTAAAAAAAAAGGACACGGAGTTATGATGCCATTGACTTTATCCTTTTCTTGTGTCCACGGCACAGCTGTGTTCCCTGTGGAAAGTGTAGTGTTGGGGTGGCAAATTTGGTGGGTTGGGATTAGGGTTAGGGTTAGGATTAGGGTTGGGGGTGGGGGTATGGATGTTGCATTGCTTCGTACGCAAAGGCCTTCACCACTTTTCTATGACCAATGGCAATGGGCTATGGCTGTGGGATAGGCACATTTGGGTTTGGGGGATGTGTGATAAGAACAAAGCATTCCATGTGGCTCATATCTTCTGCATCTTTTCTTCTAGGGAAATTTTGGTTGGAGCCCCTTAACAATTAATTCTTGGTAATTTTTTTTACTAAGTACCTTGGATTTTTTTAGTATTCGTGCAATTTGTTATTGCAAGTGATATTTTAATTTATTTTCAACTTGATACCCTCAACTATATATGTTTTCAACTTGATATCCTAAACATTTTTATCCAACAACTTGATACTATAAGCTATTAAATATTTTCAACTTTATAACCTAAAAAAATCCAAAAGTATTCCCCTCCCCCACTCCCCTCTCTCTCTCTCTCTCTCTCTCTCTCTCTCTCTAGCTGAGGCGATGGAGGCGGAGCCCGCAATGGAAGGAGTGAGGACGTGGGAGAGAGAGGGGAGAGAATTTTTTTTTTTCTTTTTTTTTTAGGATATTAATTTGTTCATTAAAAAAATTTAGAATATTAAGTTGAAAAACAAAAATAGCTCGTAACATGATGGTGCAAGGTTCAAAAATTTTCTGTATCGAGTGATGTAATTAGTATTTGGTTGTAACTTTGTATAAATGTGAAATTAGTTTGATTTGACTTTATGATAATTAATAAATGGAGTGCAAGAGGATGTAAATAATGTAATAAATATTGTATAAAAAATGTCGTGTCATTTTGATAATGCTTAGAACTCATGATATATGTGTTTCATTGTCACTATTTACATAATTCAAAGCACTTTAAATAATATAATGGATACAACAAATGTAATAACGATATTAGTACAACTAGCCAATCTAACAACTCTTACTAAAAAAAGTATATGGAAAAAAAAATACTAATAACATAAATCTTTTCTTCATATTTGGAAGTCATAATCTCTTTCACAACCTCAATTTAAGTTTGTTTTAAGCCTACAATTATTCTAACTTTTACTAACTAATATGTTACCGTCCTATTTCTAATTGGTGTTTTTCTTTAGTTTAGTTTTAGACCTACAATTATTCTAACTTTTACTGACTAATATCCTATCGCTCCGGCCCTAATTGTTGTTTCTATTTAATTTTAGAGCAACAATTATTCTACATTTTGTTAACTAATATCTTTTCGCTCTGTTTTTAATTGTTGTTTCTATTGGCCTATATTGCCCAGGTACAAAATCCCTATTTTTTTTACCAAGACCTAGTCAAGAACTTTTCCAAGAGAGACTTGATAAAATATATCTATATCAAGATAGGACTTTAGTCGAAAATTTCCAAGCCTTCGATAAAGGCACTAAAAAAAAGATTTGGAACTAGTCTAGTATTGATGTTAGTTCATTAATGAAAATATTTTACTCATACTAGTTCAAATCTTATTCATGACTGTCCACCCTCTCCTCCCCCACATCCACCCCCCTCCGTTATCCGTCCAGTTAGGAAGGATCCCGTCCTGCCGCCTCCCCCATCGTCGCTCGAAGCCCTCGCCGACGATCCCAGCCTTCCTCTTCCCCTCCTTCGACTCCGCCGTCCTCTCCTCCGGCTATGTCGTCTCCCGCGCCGAGTCCTTCCAGGACTCCATCTGTCTCCTCTACCGTCACCTCCGCGACGATGTCCTCCTCCGCCACGACTCCCTCCTCCTCCCTCTCCCACCTCTCCCACCCCTCCTCCCTCTCCGTCCGTCGCGTCATCTCCGACCTCTTCGACCCCCGCCGCCTCCTCTTCCTCCGCACCTTCCAGACCTCCACTCCGTCGTCCACCTCCTCGTCTCGCGCAGACACTCCCTCCTCTGGAGAGGTCAAAGATTTTGAAAGTCCTATCAATTTGAAGAACTATCAAAATTTTGATAGTACTAAAGAATCAACATATTTTTTCTATTCTTTAGTACTGGACAGTCAAAATTTTGACAGTCATAAAAAAAAATCAATTAGAAGTGGACAATTCCGAATTATTTTGGAGAATAATGACAAACTTATAAATATTGAAAAAAAAAAAACTAGCTCCGAATCATTTTGGTATTGCCTTTAGCAATGGCCCTTTGGAATTATATATTACACAAAGCAATGCGCTTTAAATATAAAGCACAATATCACTACTGGGGAATAATACTTTAGGTGGCAATGAAATTTGGTTGTATTCCAATAGCGGGGTGTAGTTAAAAAGAAGGGTTAGAAGGAATTCCTCGCCACCAGAGGTTCATGTGCTTCAAATAAGCACATATGGCACTGTTTAATTAGAGGGAAAATATATGGAAATATGATGTTGCTTGTATGGATAGGCACTAATTAATGGTGTGACATAACTCTTGGTATTTTTGTTTTTGGACTATAAAAGATAGGGATGAGTAACGGTTCGGTTCGGTTTGAACCGACTGAACCGAAAATTACTTTTTGCAAAACCAAAAACCAAACCGAATTTGTAAAGACCGAAAAAATCGAACCGAATTAAATCGGTTTGGTTCGATTTTTTAGGTCCAAGTGGTGAGTGTATACCAAATTCATAAAAACCGAAAAAAAAACCAAACCTAACTGAAAAAACCAAAATTGTGTACCAAAAATAACAATAAACTAATTTTATACAAAAAAAAAAAAAAAAAAAAAATCAAAAACGAACTGCAGCCTATCCCAACTCCTATTGTATTATACAAAAAAAAAATTACAAAAATTATCGCATGTATGTTGCTCAGATTACATTCATACATATATTGTACAAATAAATTACAATTGATCGCCAATTGATTTCTGGATCAGACCAAAAAAAATCATCATTGTACAAACACTGCCACATGTATATGTATGTATTACAATTACATTCATTGTACAAACAAAAATCTCAAAATCCCTAAAATTCAACATCAGACCAAAAAATGTCACATAAACCCAAATCGATTTCTATTTCCATATATCTGCTCAAAAACCCTCAAAATCTCAATTGATCTATCAAGAACCGACAGATCCATCACATTCCCTCAAAATCGACTAAATCGAACAGATCCGATAAGCATTTGTGCGAAATTGGAAGAAATTTAGAAAGATTGCAGTCGACGGAGATCTGATAAAGAACGGAGAGAAGCACCACCACGAGAGAGTCTATGAGAGAGCGGAAGAGACTCAAACTCTAGGTCAAATAGAGGAAGAGGCGGCAGGAAGGAATAGAGAGAGGAGATTGAGTAGGGAACTGTAGAATGGGGAGAGCAAAAGAGTTTTAGAGGCGGTGGAGAGAGAGAGAGAGGAGTTGGTTTTGGTTTTTTTCTTTCTTTTATATAGACTGGAGGGTAAAATAGTAATTGCATTTGACTGACTGATTCGATTTTCGGTTCGGTTCGGATTTCGGAATCAAAAACCAAAATTTGACCCGATAACCGAAATTAATCAAATGATTAAACCGAAATCCGAACCGGTTGATTAAAAACCGAACCGAATTTCAATTTCGGTCCGGTTCGATTCGGTTTTCGGTTAAAAACCGAGAATTGCTCACCCCTAATAAAAGATAGTCTCATATTGGTTACACCATCAAGTGTGTATCTCAATATAATATTTTATTTGTGTTGATGTGTGCACATGTGATGTGGTGAGGCACATGGGTGCCATGTGTGAGTGTTTTAATTAGGAGGAAAAAAAAATAAAAACCTCAATGAAAGCATTATGGATATTACAACGAGAAAAACCAATCCATATTTTTTTCTTTATTTGTTTCCCCTTTTTCGCATTTTGTCATGCTCTTGAAATTATTTCCATTGGAGCTAAGCCCCAAAGCGACTCGGACTCAGACTCAAGGGCGAAAAGGGGCGTATTGTTGGCGCACTTTGCACTTAGCATGCGCTGCTGCGCGCATGCGCGCTGAGCCGCTGCGCTGCTGCTGAAGCGAGTCGGTTATGGAAAGATTGCATCTTTAATCCAGATCCGATTTTGTGGGATTTGAATTAATTTCGTTCTTATCTCTTTGTAACCGACTATGTGGCCAGGTTCCTCTATAAATACTCTCCGACGTTGCTCTTTCACGGAGGATGGATAATTCGAGAGAATGAGAGAGAGTTGAAGAGAGGTTGCCGGCAAGAGGAGTTCAGGAGTTCGTGCGAGTCCAGGAGGGAGGTGACGCGAGCGTTCTAGAATTTTTTTGAGAACTTGCTTGATACTGGGAGCATATCGCGTATAGGACGAATCTTGCTTTGAGCACTGGTGGTTTTGATCACCCCAGCAGGAATTCTTTTCTGTTCTTTCTTTTCTTCTTCTCTTTGTTCTGTTCTATCTCATTCTAGTGTCTGCGAACGTAAAAAGAAGCAAATTTTAATTTCTTGTTGTAGCTTCCTTTCCTTTCCTTTCTAGTCAGTTTGTAATATGTTCTTGGAAGTGTGCTTCTCAGGAGTTGTGTATTACTTAAAGAGAGACTTTTGCAAGTTTCTGGTGAGCCACCTTCTCTCTTGGTTCTGTGATTCGTTGGAATCGAGTTTTTCAGAGGGCAAACTTGTTTGCCGGAAGCTCTATGTCTCGACGATAACTTGGATTCTAGTAGAGAGCGGACTTTCGGGTTTCACTTGTAGCTCTACTATTGGCCCGTGTTCTACCATCATTGATCTGCCTCGGGACTAACAATCTCAAAGGAAGATCCGAACTAGATGGAGAACACTCGTAAAAACCTTCTCGATATAAGGTTTAACAAAACTTGAGAAGATCGACGGGCTACACTTATATCATTTGGATGAGGAAAGAGTCATCTGTCAAATCTTGGATGTGTGTTCACAGATCCTGGATCTACCATTCCTGTGGATGGAGGTGAACTTGTTATGGCGTCTCTGGAGACGCACATTCCAAAAGGAAGAAAGATGACATCTGATGCAAGTTGACGTCGGTGGAGACGACTGCTCCGTTTTCACCTCAAACAAATGGAGTAGCTGAGAGGAAGAATAGAACGTTGACAGAGATAATGAACTCAATATTGTTGACTGCAGGTCTTTCAAACTGCTTCTGGGAAGAAGTTGCGCTTACGGGTACTTTTATTCTAAACAAAGTACCGTACACGACTTCCGAAGTCACTCCTTATGAACTCTGGTTCAAAGTCAGACCCAACTTGAATGTCATTCGAGTATGAGAGTATCTGGCGTATATAAAGCTTCCGGACTCGAAGATACATAAGCTGGGTACGAGGACTACGAAGACCATCTTCCTGGATTATGTTGAGAAGAGTGATGCTCGGAGGTTTCTTGATATATAATCAAATCATATAATTGAATCTCGCGACACAGAATTTTTTGAAGATAAATTTGTAAGGCACAAGAACATTGTTATTGCGGATATTCCGGAGAATAGTGTGGGTGCACAGGAGGCTAACGCTTCCAATGAAGATGTAGTCCAAGGATAAGTTGTCATTCCAGAGACAACTTTTGAACCAGAACTCGCAGAACCGGTGTCTAAGCGAGTGAGGAGACCGAAGGACTTCGGAGATGTTCGTCACCTATCACGTTAAAGCAGATCCGCTTACCTATGATGAGACGATGAAGACCAAAGATGTTATTTTCTGGAGGGAGGATATAAATGGCGAGTATGACTCAATAACCTCCAACAATACTTGGGTGTTAGTCGATCTACCTGAAGGAGCTAAACCAATCGGATGTAAGTAGATCTTCAAGAAGAAGATGTATGCCGATGGAACTGTTGACAAGTTCAAGACAAGGCTGGTGGCCTAAGGATTTTCTCAGAAGTAGGGGATTGACTACTTTGACACATATGCTCCAGTAGCTCAGATGACAACCATCAGGATGTTAATTTCTTTGAGTGCAATTCACAAGCTAGTTTTACATCAGATGGATGTTAAAACAATATTCTTGAATGGAGAGTTGACTGAAGAGATTTACATGCAACAAATAGAAGGATTCATCGTCAAGGGCCTTAAAGACAAAGTCTACAAATTGGTGAAATCACTATACGGTCTGAAGCAAGCTTCAAGATGTGACACGAGAATTTTGATACAATCAAAAGATTAAACGGCTACAGGGTCAACGAGATGGACAAGTGTGTTTACACAAAGTTCGCTGACGGAAAAGGAGTCATCATTTGTCTATACATGGATGACATGTTGATCCTAGGCACGGGTCTAGCACGAGTCACTGAGACAAAGAAGTTTCTCTCATCCAAGTTCAGTATGAAGAACTTAGAGGAATCTAATATTTTCCTCAGGATAAAGATCATACGGACAGACACTAGAGTGGCACGGTCACAGTCTCATTATATTGAGAAGATGCTCACACGCTATGAATATCAGGATCTTCCAGTGTAAACCCCCTGAATTTTCAAATTTTTTAAAAACTGGATTTTTCATAATTTTCTAGAATTTTCTGGGAATTTTCTGTAATTTAAAAACAGGGTTTTAATTATTCAATGATTTTTAATTGATATTAAATGATATTAAAATATTATGAAAATAATATTTTCGGATGTAAAATGAAAAACTGGACTTAGGGCAATTTTTCTGGAATTTATCGGACCCCAGACCTATTTTTTTTAAATGCCTAAATAGTATTTTATTATTTATTTAATTACTGTTATTATATTTATTATTAATATTATTATTATTATTATTATTGTTTTTTTTATTATTTTTTAGCTTGGGCCCGGCCCGGCCCAGTGGGCCGAGCCCGTTCGACCGAACCCAGCCCAGCCTTGGGCTAGCGGGTCGGGCGGGTCGGTCAGACCCGAACCAGCGCCCGACCCGGACCCGCATCCCTGTTCCCCGTTCTCTCCCACGACCGGGCGATTCCGCCGCCGGCGCCGGAAAACGCGCGCCACGACCGCCTTCCCCTCCGGATCACCCGCCACGTCCTCCCCCAGCCCCGACTTCCCCGGCCTCGGCTCCGCCCGCCAGCCCTATTTATTCCCCCTCTCTTCCTTCTCCGCCTCCTCCACACCCGAAACCCTAACCCCAGCTCTACTCCGGCAGCCCGATCCCCGGCGACTTCTCCTCAGCCTCCCGCGCCACCTCCCCGCTGTGAGCCACCGCCCAGAACCCCTTCCTCCTCCTCTTCCCTGCTCCTCTCTCCTCCCCGCTGCCGGAACTCGCCGCCGACCCCCTCGACGCCGCCGAATACCTCGCCTGAGCCGCCTGAGCCCCGGCCCGACCTCGCCGACCGACGGCCAGCCCCCCCGAGCCCCGGACACGGCGGCAGGACGCAGGACACAGCACTGCCCTAGGCTGGACACGCTGACACGTGTCCAGGACACGATACCGACACAGTTCGATCCTCGGTTTTTCGGTCAGGTTCAGGTACTTGTAACTTTCACCTCGTAGCTCGGATTTCAAATCCGCAAATTGCGTTGCGAAGCCTGTATGACCCTCTCGGTGCCCGGACAAACCGCTCGGGGCATCGCGTCCTGTGGTGATCGCACACCGCGATCCAAAAACAGGAAAAACCAGACCCTGTTTCACCCCGGAACTGAGTACGCCCCGCCAAACGGGACGACTTGGTCGCGCACGGTCTTCACAGATACGTGCGCCTCGTCGATACGGACGTGTGGGATTTCGCGGAAGTCGATTCGGGGGTGCGTGCACCCCGGAATCAACGCGTATCCGCGGACATCGCCCCGTATCCGCCCTTTCTGCAATTCGACCTAACTTTGTGTACACACGTCGGATCGAGACGAAACTTGTGCCATCGGACTCGTAGCAATACGCTGGTCCTGTGGGTCAAGTTTGGTTCGATTCTGAGAACGTTGACGAAATCGCGTGTCGTGGGCCCCACAGGCCCCTCTCGACGGGCGATTTTGGGTTCGGCTCATCGGAACTCAATTCTGAAAGTTCCGTTGGGTTCGTATCAGCGTTTCTGACCTGTTGACACTGAGTTTGGTGAATTTGGATTCCTTTGACCCTGACACGTTTTTTGTGCAAAGTGGGCCCGCATGTGGACCCCATTTTGACCCGAAACTGCCGTTTCTGCCCTTGTCTCCAAATTGGACCCAAGGACAGGCGTTCCTAGCTGATTGATATTTTCTGGATCTGATGGTGATGTTTGTTTCAGCAACCGGAGTACCGCCTGCAATTCCAGCTGAAGTCAGAGCCGTAAACATAGCCGGAACCACAGGCAAGTGTACCTTGCCAAACCCTGCAGCTTGCTAATTATTTTCTGGACTTAATTATGCAATAGTGGGCAAGTAAAGCTTGCCAAATCTCAGTAATTCTTGACATAGTAGCTTACTTGATTTTATTAAATGTAACTTGTTCCAAACTGTTAAAACCTAGGACCGAGTGGCGTACTTAGCGTCCGATTACCAGTCGGGTGCCAACCCCGTACGCGGAGTTGTGTAACGTCACATAGACATGGATATCGAGACCCGATAATTCTCGTACTTGTCCTATCAAGTACACCAGAACCCTGGACACTTGACACTATTTCCTGAGACAGAGTCTTCCTGAGATATTCGAGGTGATTCTGTATAGGATGCATGGTTATACATAGACTTTACATTCTTAGACATTTGATTCAAAGCTATCAGACTTGCTGCATTAGTTATAATCATGCGTGACATGGACATGAGGCATCGTGGACATGAGACGTGGGATTACATTGGGTGGGGAGAGACACACAGACTACAGGCTGATATTATATATAAAACATAGTATAAACATAGTGTAGTTCATAGTTATTGCTGCTACCGGCTCCCCGACACAGAGCTTGTAGTGGCGTCAGCCTGAGTTCTAGTGTTGCTCTCATATTGCATATCACTTAGCTGGATATATAGTTTACCCTGTTGTTTCATTCATTGCTGCTTTGCATATATGTTTGGCTCGTATTCTTCTGTACCTTGTTACGTCCCGCTGAGGACCTGGTTTTGTTCACCAGATATAGCAGGAGAGAACTACCCAGAAGTGTACGGTACCGGAGCACTCCTCGGAACAGAACCAGGAACAGAGGACGAGATAGTGGCCGAAGACTTCTCTTGAGCGCCGGCTGCAACTACTCAGTATTTACATTTTCCAGCATTTATTTCCTGTCTTTTCTTAATTGTAACAGAATAATTCTCGGATTTGTTTTCCGAGATAACCTTATTTGATATTGCATATTTATTTCCATTGCATTATTTCTGGCAATTAATCTGTCTATTTCTGTGGATGAGATTAGAAATACCTGAGACTTGTACTTATTACTGCTAGACTACAGCTTAAGCATGCCCTGATGGATCCATTAAATTGGGTTATCCATCGGTGCGTGCTGCTGGCCATTGCTCACGTGCTCAGTCCCTCGTCATTTTGGGACTGGGGCGTGACATGGTTTTTGTGGTGGCCCATGCAGGTCTACGACTAAATTGTTCGGTTTCAACTTAGGGACCGAACAGGCCTGCAATAAGATAGGATAAGTTTTTAGGATCTCATCCACTTGCTTGAATCGTTTTTGATCTCTATATCGACTTCAATTAATTTACTTGCATCTTGCCTTGATTCCCGTGCGCCTCTTATTGGTTATTTTTGATACAGGAAAATGGACCCCCAAGAATGCAACGAGACTCCCGTCGGAACCCCACAAGCTACAGGTGTCACCTATGACGACGAAGTGACACCAGTCGGAGAAGTTCCACCAACTCAACAGAGCCAGCAGGCAGGTCCACCTACCTCCCGATTCCGACGCGATGACATTCCACCTCCGCCGCAGTTCGTCCCACCAACCCCCGTACTCCCACAAGGACAGCCAATTGACGGGCAGCAGATATTCCAAATGATCTACGCGATGATGCAAGCCCAGCAACAAGTCCAACACGAGGCTCAGCGTCGCGAAGCCAACTTCTGGAGGGACAGCATCGTAACTGTACTGGAGCAGGCCAACCTACCAGCTCGACGGCCAACTACAGGCTCAATCACTGACTTCCGCCAACTGAAGCCCCGCAAATTTTTCGGAAAAGAGGAGCCCACAGAAGTTCACGAGTGGCTCACCAACATACGGCATCAACTTGAAGCAGCCGAGCTCCCCCGAGAACGCTGGATGACGGCCGTCCGAATGCAATTGACAGGCAACGCGCACCACTGGTGGTTGTCTGAGGAGGCACGACTCGGACCAGACCGAGTCACTTGGGAAGAGTTCTCCAGACTCTTCCAAGAGATGTACATTCCGGCTATCGCTCGATCAGAACTGCGGGACAAATTTAATCGCCTCACCCAGGACTCTATGACGGTAGAAGAGTACAACGCAGAATTCATTCGTCTGAGCCGCTTCGCCCCAACTCTGATCCCGACAGAGGAAGAGAAGGCCGAGAAATTCTTCGACGGACTGAACATTGAGCTGCAGAAACTCATCGGATCCGTCGTACCTACCTCATACTCGGACGTTCTCGCTGCAGCCCGACGCATGGAACGCGTCACCAGGAGAGAGTCTCGCCTCAAGCGGCCAATCACCTCAGCACCAGACAGAACATCGCCAGGAGAATCTGCAAAGAGATCTCACACGAACCAGCCACCTAGGGCAGCTTCGCAGACCCTTCCTACCTGTCACTACTGCGGCAAGATAGGCCATGTCGAGAAGGACTGCAGACGCAAGTTAGGGTTATGCTTGATTTGCGGGACCAATCAACACATAGCCAAGGACTGTCCTCAGCATCGAGATGGAGCACGAAGGGCAATCCAACCAGCTCTACCCGCACCGAGGCCACCTCTGGCTCCTCAAGCAGCACTCTTCCAGCAAGCCCAGCAGCAGCAGAGGAATCTACCTCAAGGACGAGGACAAGCTTATGCGTTGACTGTGCAGGACGCTGATGCGAGTAAGTGATTTATAGTTTTCCGTTCTAGTCTGGTTGTAGTTCGTGCCGTTGGTCCGTGACCACAGCCCCAACCTAGTAATTTGCAACTTGTTAATAATAACCTGGTTTTCATAAAAGTTATAGTTTTAACTGGATTTTCCTGGAAAGTGCATAACTTTTATTTTTAGGGAAACGGTATTTCCCTAAGTATCTTGTGACGTGTTTCGAACGATACCGTGTCATCTCTACTGACCGGTTATTCTTTGATTGCGAGGACGCAATCTTCTTAAGGGGGGTAGATTGTAAACCCCCTGAATTTTCAAATTTTTTAAAAACTGGATTTTTCATAATTTTCTGGAATTTTTTGGAATTTTTCTGTAATTTAAAAACAGGGTTTTAATTATTCAATGATTTTTAATTGATATTAAATGATATTAAAATATTATGAAAATAATATTTTCGGATGTAAAATGAAAAACTGGACTTAGGGCAATTTTTCTGGAATTTATCGGACCCCAGACCTATTTTTTTTAAATGCCTAAATAGTATTTTATTATTTATTTAATTACTGTTATTATATTTATTATTAATATTATTATTATTATTATTATTATTGTTTTTTTTTTATTTTTTAGCTTGGGCCCGGCCCTGCCCAGTGGGCCGAGCCCGTTCGACCGAACCCAGCCCAGCCTTGGGCTAGCGGGTCGGGCGGGTCGGTCAGACCCGAACCAGCGCCCGACCCGGACCCGCATCCCTGTTCCCCGTTCTCTCCCACGACCGGACGATTCCGCCGCCGGCGCCGGAAAACGCGCGCCACGACCGCCTTCCCCTCCGGATCACCCGCCACGTCCTCCCCCAGCCCCGACTTCCCCGGCCTCGGCTCCGCCCGCCAGCCCTATTTATTCCCCCTCTCTTCCTTCTCCGCCTCCTCCACACCCGAAACCCTAACCCCAGCTCTACTCCGGCAGCCCGATCCCCGGCGACTTCTCCTCAGCCTCCCGCGCCACCTCCCCGCTGTGAGCCACCGCCCAGAACCCCTTCCTCCTCCTCTTCCCTGCTCCTCTCTCCTCCCCGCTGCCGGAACTCGCCGCCGACCCCCTCGACGCCGCCGGATACCTCGCCTGAGCCGCCTGAGCCCCGGCCCGACCTCGCCGACCGACGGCCAGCCCCCCCGAGCCCCGGACACGGCGGCAGGACGCAGGACACAGCACTGCCCTAGGCTGGACACGCTGACACGTGTCCAGGACACGATACCGACACAGTTCGATCCTCGGTTTTTCGGTCAGGTTCAGGTACTTGTAACTTTCACCTCGTAGCTCGGATTTCGAATCTGCAAATTGCGTTGCGAAGCCTGTATGACCCTCTCGGTGCCCGGACAAACCGCTCGGGGCATCGCGTCCTGTGGTGATCGCACACCGCGATCCAAAAACAGGAAAAACCAGACCCTGTTTCACCCCGGAACTGAGTACGCCCCGCCAAACGGGACGACTTGGTCGCGCACGGTCTTCACAGATACGTGCGCCTCGTCGATACGGACGTGTGGGATTTCGCGGAAGTCGATTCGGGGGTGCGTGCACCCCGGAATCAACGCGTATCCGCGGACATCGCCCCGTATCCGCCCTTTCTGCAATTCGACCTAACTTTGTGTACACACGTCGGATCGAGACGAAACTTGTGCCATCGGACTCGTAGCAATACGCTGGTCCTGTGGGTCAAGTTTGGTTCGATTCTGAGAACGTTGACGAAATCGCGTGTCGTGGGCCCCACAGGCCCCTCTCGACGGGCGATTTTGGGTTCGGCTCATCGGAACTCAATTCTGAAAGTTCCATTGGGTTCGTATCAGCGTTTCTGACCTGTTGACACTGAGTTTGGTGAATTTGGATTCCTTTGACCCTGACACGTTTTTCGGTGCAAAGTGGGCCCGCATGTGGACCCCATTTTGACCCGAAACTGCCGTTTCTGCCCTTGTCTCCAAATTGGACCCAAGGACAGGCGTTCCTAGCTGATTGATATTTTCTGGATCTGATGGTGATGTTTGTTTCAGCAACCGGAGTACCGCCTGCAATTCCAGCTGAAGTCAGAGCCGTAAACATAGCCGGAACCACAGGCAAGTGTACCTTGCCAAACCCTGCAGCTTGCTAATTATTTTTTGGACTTAATTATGCAATAGTGGGCAAGTAAAGCTTGCCAAATCTCAATAATTCTTGACATAGTAGCTTACTTGATTTCATTAAATGTAACTTGTTCCAAACTGTTAAAACCTAGGACCGAGTGGCGTACTTAGCGTCCGATTACCAGTCGGGTGCCAACCCCGTACGCGGAGTTGTGTAACGTCACATAGACATGGATATCGAGACCCGATAATTCTCGTACTTGTCCTATCAAGTACACCAGAACCCAGGACACTTGACACTATTTCCTGAGACAGAGTCTTCCTGAGATATTCGAGGTGATTCTGTATAGGATGCATGGTTATACATAGACTTTACATTCTTAGACATTTGATTCAAAGCTATCAGACTTGCTGCATTAGTTATAATCATGCGTGACATGGACATGAGGCATCGTGGACATGAGACGTGGGATTACATTGGGTGGGGAGAGACACACAGACTACAGGCTGATATTATATATAAAACATAGTATAAACATAGTGTAGTTCATAGTTATTGCTGCTACCGGCTCCCCGACACAGAGCTTGTAGTGGCGTCAGCCTGAGTTCTAGTGTTGCTCTCATATTGCATATCACTTAGCTGGATATATAGTTTACCCTGTTGTTTCATTCATTGCTGCTTTGCATATATGTTTGGCTCATATTCTTCTGTACCTTGTTACGTCCCGCTGAGGACCTGGTTTTGTTCACCAGATATAGCAGGAGAGAACTACCCAGAAGTGTACGGTACCGGAGCACTCCTCGGAACAGAACCCGGAACAGAGGACGAGATAGTGGCCGAAGACTTCTCTTGAGCGCCGGCTGCAACTACTCAGTATTTACATTTTCCAGCATTTATTTCCTGTCTTTTCTTAATTGTAACAGAATAATTCTCGGATTTGTTTTCCGAGATAACCTTATTTGATATTGCATATTTATTTCCATTGCATTATTTCTGGCAATTAATCTGTCTATTTCTGTGGATGAGATTAGAAATACCTGAGACTTGTACTTATTACTGCTAGACTACAGCTTAAGCATGCCCTGATGGATCCATTAAATTGGGTTATCCATCGGTGCGTGCTGCTGGCCATTGCTCACGTGCTCAGTCCCTCGTCATTTTGGGACTGGGGCGTGACATCCAGGGATCGATACTTCGTACATGTGTGACAAGAAGCTGAAGCCAAAATCTAGGAAAAGCGTTAGGCAACTGGAGTATTCAAGCGTCATCGGGAGTTTGATGTATGCAACAACTGCCACAAGGCTTGACATAGCTTTCGTCGTGGGGATGCTTAGTCGATTCACGAGAAACCCAGGTGTGGAGCATTGGAAGGCTGTGAAGAGAATGATGAGATATCTAAGGAGGACTCAGAAGTATGCACTGCACTACAACGGATATCCGACAATAGTGGAAGGCTTCAGTTGTCACGACCCGATTCCGTAGAATCGTTTGAGGCGTCCCCCAAATCGTGACCGTCGTGCAGGCCTGGGGTTGCGCCCGCACAAGGCTTTAATGATTTGCATAGCAAGCACATATTCAGATTACGCAGATAAATTGAACACAAGTTGAAATATGGAAAAGTTCTCTTTATTGATAACGAACATCTATTACAAACTCTTGAACGAGTTAGCTAATATGCCGAACGGCTTACAAAAGTGTTGACTCAAAATGAGATATCAGTCATGTACATTACATCCCTTTATAACTTCAAAATGATAAAGACCTCCGGGCTGGAGGACAGCTTTGCCACGGAGCTGCATTGTGTATGAAGAGTGCAAGCTCCTGGATTCAAAATGCTTCAAAGGGGCACGGTAAATGTAATACCCCGTTCCGCTCAAGCGGACTGCCGTTTCAAACGGCAATAGTGCAACTGTCCCGACCCGCTTTGCCTCGATCAAGAAGCAAAGGATATCCAGACTTGTCCCTACAGGAATCCGGCTTGGACTTTCAGAGGCTCGCTCAGACGTATCGCTCTACCGAGGCGAATTATCGCTAAGGTGGGTGGCTACGGTGAACTTGTCTTTGCTTAGCCAGCACACATAAAATCTGGAATGTTTATGCTAGTCGCTAGGTGATTCACCCCTGCATGCTAATAAATCCAACGCACCTAGCTAAGGGAATAATCCCAACTTGTATTGCTTGCTAGAACATGGAAATGAAATATTGCTTATATGTTCAGACCCTCGCATGCTAAGTCCCTTAACGGTTTTATCTCTCGGTCTACCTTCGGGCCCGAGCAAACGTGCTGATTATGTTCCTTAGAACGCATGCTTGTCTGCTTGATTGTTATCGTGTTTTCATCCAAACCCCGGGAGACTACTACGTAGTCATTCCGTGCCTGAACGAACCTGCAAGTATTCGGGACCGCTAGGTCACCAAGGCAATCTCCGCCCCAGGAGAATTGCATCAAGGCAAAAGACAGTCACTGAACAACGAAACAGGCAATGCATCTTGTCTTGTACTATTGTTGCCTCAACAGCTTGCCTCTTGTCTTGTATTCTTGTCTTGTACTCTTGTTGCCCCAACCAAGGCCCCGTTCGATCATGGACAACCAGTGCACTGGGTAACGGTCTCGCGGGTGATGCTGGGGCACTGGCATCGACCCGGTCCGGGCGAGACAATTATTCTTAGTCTCTTGTTCGGCGGAATGGCATGCAGCGCCTCTTGTACTTTGTTGCATACCATTCTCGTCTAAACTAAATAGTCTCTTGTTCGGTGGAATGGCTTGCAGCGCCCCTTGTTCTTTGTTGCAACCCATCTCGTCAAAGACTATACCGTCCATATCGCATACGCCAGTGATCGCCTTGTATTTAACTTGTTGCATGCTTGCTGGTAAAGAAATAAAAGATAATAAGTAATCCTCGCTTAGCGGCTATCCGCGTGCGAGGCACTGTATCGCATCAAGAGCAACTAAACACCTGAACGATCTTGAAATAAATACTCTTGTTTGCATATGCTATGCCTCCTGAATGTTATACTTGCCCCTGCTTAAATTAACAATGTTTGCCTTGGACAGGGAAGGAGATGGTAAGTTGGTAAGTCTCGCCGTGTTTCCTCTAACATCGCACGGCGCACTGCCTGACACGTTAGGCTATTCAATATCTGCATGAAACTGATCCTAAGGCAACTAGAAAGACAACTTAATAGTTGTGCACGAAACTTATATTACGTGTTTGGATTTGTCGAGCGGGCGAGTAGCTTCCCCACCAGTGCATTCAATGTACTAATAATCCACCAGTTTGTATACATGGTGCGGGAGAACCTCGTTCGGTGCTGATGCCTCCTTCGTGCGTGCTAAGGCCAGGAGTTCCCTCTGAAGCCTTGCAATGGTGCGTCCGGGACTGAAGCACATATACAAGACATAATGTTGGAGCGTCGCCTGAACATCGCCTTTACAATCATTCCACAATTGTAGCCACTTGGAACGCTTTACTGTTTCAGAGAGAGAGGCTTGAGCGACTTGTAATCTCGGCTATACGCCGCCTGTAACCCTGTTCATATCAATAAGAGCTTGCTTTACTTCAACTTGTGTTTAAAATGCTTCCGCTATATTGTCGACTTAATGAACTTGTTACCGAATCGCTATGCGTTCATGACTCCACTGCACTCGGACAATCTGTGCGACTCTGTGGCTTAGAACTCTTGCCGCCAGCCAATGAACCATGGCCTTGCACGGGCGTGGAAAATGCTCGTGCGGCATCACGCCTGGATGGGTTAAAGCGATCGTTCCGCGGGAGCGCTGGCGAGGGTGATTCCCGCCTAGCGGGAACGGCCGATTTGCCTGCGGAAGATCTGGGGTATGACAGTGAAGATGCGCCAACAGCTGGACTGGATCGGGAAGACGACTTCGGCTCCTCGCTCGGTTCGCCTTAGTGCGGAGAACCTGTTTCAACGAGGGTCAGCATGTCGAAACATACTGGTAAAGGCGAGCTAACCGAACTATACCAATCAATACGTTGTTTTAATGAAGCAAGCATATTTGTGGGTTTCTATCTTGCCTTAGTTCATTTACAAGTAAGCAGCATATAGAATTTACTGAAATGAACGTGCCACCATTCGGTAGATTTTACCTGCCCGTCTGAATTACCTGCACAATACTTACCATGCCTTCCCTGCCACGAAGACACAAGTTAGTTTGCAACAGGTTTAAATATACACGATGATCACTGGCGTGGTGCCATAACGGACATAGTCAAGGACAGGGATAGCATGCAACGAGAACACGACAAGCACACGATAAGCACATGATGCGTTGCAAGCTATCCCCTCCAGCACACGATGACTACACACGAGTTTCGCCCGGACCGGAACGGTGCCAGTGCCCCAGCGACCATCCGCAGAACTTACCCTTGTGCACAAGTTGTCCATGATCGAACAATACGTTATCTTAAACAATCAGTTTATGCCTTCGAGGCAACACGAGCACAAGACATATCCATAATTGTTAAGCATTCATGCACTTCAGGCAACACGAGTATGAAATATGTATTTGCATAAGACAAGCAACAGTTTATGATTATTTCCAAGCGAACAAGCATGCAATTAAGTATCCGTTCGTGAAGTTTATTGACAAGCAAAATATACAAAGTCTATTCTCTTTTATCTTGGTTTCTTTTATTATTACTTGGTATCGTTTGATCGGGGCAAAGAAGAATGCAGATTTTAGGGCGTGAAGCTTGGAAGCAGGGCTAGCTAATCGGGTTGGTAGCCACTCACTTGGATTGTTGGAAGGGAGAAGGAAAGAGGCGCTTCACGACTCCGCTAGTAAGCCGCCTACTGCTCGTTCACCTGCACACGAACAGCTCGATTAATACTTCTTTCTCTCTTTCCAATCTCGGAATAGAAGTGCAAGTCAATGAACGAAAACAATAAAGACCATCGAAACCGTTCAAGGAAAACAAGCAAATCCCAAAACCAACTCAAAGCACGAAAGCAACAAGCGATATCGAAAACCGAGGGCAATAAAAGATAGCAGCGGAGAGGTCCCTCCTGACTCTGCCGCTAAGCCGATCCTTGGGGCGTGATCCACTGAATATGGGAATTGATTCCGAAGAAACAAATCCATAACGAGGACGAGTTCTTAATTCAATCTATCCCGATCGAACGATACCGTCTTGTGTTTCTTAGCCGCGCTCTCCGCATTGGGAGAACGGGGCGCTACATCCTACCCAACTAATTGGACGTTTTGTCCCGAAACTTAGAATAGAACCTACCGTTAAGGATTATTTTGTTGGGGACGACGACCATGAAGGTTCAGACAGGAGGTAATAGCATGGCCTGGATCGCCACAAGCGAGGCATAACCCAAGTCTTTTGCGGCAATACTTCTTAATATGCCCTTTTCTTTTACAGAAGTGACAAGTTTTGCTCCAATCCCCGTCCTGCTGACCAGCATTATTCGGGCGCTTTGTAGCTGTATTTCCTCCCTCATTGCTTTGGCGTTTGTGACTGGATGTATGCACAGCGCCGGCAGCAACATGAGGATATTGTGGTTCAAGTGATAGAGCGTGATTCATGACTTCACGCATTATTCTATACTGATTATTGACCACGTGCGCATGGATGGCAGGGCGTAGTCCACCTTCAAACCTTCTGGCTCGACTCGCTGCATCAGGTAAATAGGCCCTAGCGAATTTGGAGAGTCGGTTGAATTCGGCGGAGTACTGCTTAACTGTCATGCTGCCCTGCCGCAGCTGCACGAACTCGTTTTCCATCTGACATTGCACTGGAGGGGGTATAAACTCCTCTTCAAACGCGGCACGAAAAGTCGTCCACGTGATTGCCTCCTCTCCGTGATCAAATTGGAGAGATCGTCGATGCACGTTCCACCAATCGTGCGCGTTGAGGCGGAGCTGAAGTTGTGCGCAGGCGACGCGCTTCTCTTCGGGGACCTCTAACAGAGCGAAGTGATCTTCAAGCTCGGCTAGCCAATCTAGAGCTACCATTGGGTCCTCAGTCCCGTTGAATGGGGTGTTGCAGACTTTCTTAAAATGGCCCAAGTTGAAGGCAGTCACGTCCCTCGGCCTTGGGATTTGAGGCGTCTCCACTTCAAGCACGGGCTGTTCCACCGGAGTCGTTGTTGTTGCGGCGGAATGGTTGGCAGCCAAAGTCTGAACGATTTGTTGTAGGGTATCTACCTGCTTCTGTTGGACTGAGAATCGGGTCTCTAAATTGCTTTCGAACTTGGCTTGGCGAGCATCATCTCTTTGTCGTTGCGATTCTAACATTTGCATCACCCGCTCTAGCGGGTCGACTTGAGATATGCCACGCTGGCTCCGAGAGCTTCCCGAAGTACCCGAACTACTCTCTTGTGTTTCGTTCGGTGCTTGCGCTGCAGATTGCGCTGGTACCATTCCTTCAAAAGAAGGTAAATTACATTAGAATCATAATGTATTATGGACTTATTGCGTAAACGTATCTCATTTTGGCCTAGCGAGTTCAAGAGTTCGCACAGAAATTTGATCGTTAAAGGAACTTTTCCAGCACGAAGTCTAAGAAACTTTGAATCTGTGCTCTGATACCACTATGTCACGACCCGATTCCGTAGAATCGTTTGAGACGTCCCCAAATCGTGACCGCCGTGCGGGCCTGGGGTTGCGTCCGCACAAGGCTTTAATGATTTGCATAGCAAGCACATATTCAGAGTACGCAGATAAATTGAACACAAGTTGAAATATGGAAAAGTTCTCTTTATTGATAATGAACATCTATTACAAACTCTTGAACGAGTTAGCTAATATGCCGAACGGCTTACAAAAGTGTTGACTCAAAATGAGATAGCAGTCCTGTACATTACATCCCTTTATAACTTCAAAATGATAAAGACCTCCGGGCTGGAGGACAGCTTTGCCACGGAGCTGCATTGTGTATGAAGAGTGCAAGCTCCTGGCTTCAAAATGCTTCAAAGGGGCGCGGTGAAGATGCGCCAACAGCTGGACTGGATCGGGAAGACGACTTTGGCTCCTCGCTCGATTCGCCTTAGTGCGGAGAACCTGTTTCAACGAGGGTCAGCATGTCGAAATATACTGGTGAAGGCGAGCTAACCGAACTATACCAATCAACACGTTGTTTTAATGAAGCAAGCATATTTGTGGGTTTCTATCTTGCCTTAGTTCATTTACAAGTAAGCAGCATATAGAATTTACTGAAATGAACGTGCCACCGTTCGGTAGATTTTACCTGCCCGTCTGAATTACCTGCACAATACTTACCATGCCTTCCCTGCCACGAAGACACAAGTTAGTTTGCAACAGGTTTAAATATACATGATGATCACTGGCGTGGTGCCATAACGGACATAGTCAAGGACAGGAATAGTATGCAACGAGAACACGACAAGCACACGATGCGTTGTAAGCTATCCCCTCCAGCACACGATGACTACACACGAGTTCCGCCCAGACCGGAACGGTGCCAGTGCCCCAGCGACCGTCCGCAGACCATCGAAACCGTTCAAGAAAAACAAGTAAATCCCAAAACCAACTCAAAGCACGAAAGCAACAAGCGACATCGAAAACTGAGGCAATAAAAGATAGCAGCGGAGAGGTCCCTCCTGACTCTGCCGCTAAGCCGATCCTTGGGGCGCGGTCCACTGAATATGGGAATCGATTCCGAAGAAACAAATCCATAACGAGGACGAGTTCTTAATTCAATCTATCCCGATCGAACGATACCGTCTTGTATTTCTTAGCCGCGCTCTCCGCATCGGGAGAACGGGGCGCTACATCAGTGATGCAAGCTGGTGTTCAGAAGAAGAGAGCAAAAGAACCACAGGAGGATACGTCTTTTTTATGGGTGGAGATGCTATATCGTGAAAGTTGAAGAATCCGACAAGGCTCTCTCATTCCTAGAAGGAATATGAGTTATATACACTGGCAGGCTACACCGGATAAAGAAGAGTGGCTTCGGGGGCTCATGTATGATCTTTCAGTGGTTGGTGCGCAGATTCTGGCAGTATCGATATACTGCGACAACCAGGCAACTGCAGCGGTATCATCAAATGATCTCTTCAATGGAAGAGGACTGTGCAATTTAGGCACAGAGCACTGAGTGAGCACATCAAGGATGATGTCATGGTAGTGGTTAATGTTCGTAGCTAGGTGATTCTAGAGGATCCGTTCAAGATACTACATGAACGCATCAAATATGGCATCATTATAATGGTTGATGATCGAATCCAGGAGGGTCTAGTGGATCTGTTCATTTAAGACCTCAAGCGCCAGCTGATCATAAGAACTATAAAGGAGCGTAGTACTCCATGCTATAGTGGCGACACTACATGAGGTACCTCGACAGGGTAAAGTCTCGGCTTCAGGCCATATCATAGCGGCGTAACACCGCATATAGTGAAGGACACAACATATATGGGCTTGGAGGACTTCTGATATTGTGTCTTTGTAATCCTACCATTTAGTTTTATGCTATTAGTTCAAAGAAAAATCTTCTAGGCATCTAGCTATTGGTTCAAGGGAGGATCATTGACTAGAGAATATCAGGTACAATGGGTAGTCCTCAGGGACATTGTGGGATACATACCCAAAATTATTGTGTTCTACTATTTGTTCTTGAACAGAACATTTCCTGTGGGAGGATGGCTTTGACACCTTAATGAGTTATCGGGCGGAGTGAATGTCCGGTGTGCTTTACAGGAATGTAGCGAAACACTACAATGAAGTGTAAGGTCTCCATGCTACCGTGGGTGACACCACCATGAGGTAGGTAGCATCGGCTTCGTAAGCCATGTCACAGCGGCGTAGTACCACCCATAGGCAGGTAGCCTAATGCTGTAGAATTAAGAGTAGTAGGCAGCACTACAAAGAGGTCGGTGACCTCATGTTACAGTGTGACACCACAGAGGTAAAAGATATAAATCCTTGGCTATGCGAGCCATATCACAGCGACGTAACACCGCAAGGAGACACAAGACTTCATGCTGGATAGTTTGGCACTACAAAGAGGCTGATACCTGATGCTACAGTGGATGACACCACATAAGGGAGTGAACCTCAGCTTTAGGCCATGTCATAGCGGCGTAGCACCACAAGGAAGCGCAAGGCTTCATGCCAAGGACTCTTTAAAAGAACTCACCTAGAGTGTATGAAAGAGATACATGCCGTCTCTTAAGAAAAAAAACTTATAGACGTCCAAATTACATACACCAAAATCAGACGTGAACATGGCCTTTAATGTGCAACCAAAAATACAGCTGATGTCATTGTGTGAGTGGAGAGAATTACAGCTATGGTGCAGAATTCAAGGCTTAGTTCATTCTTATATCATGTTGTTATTTGACCCATGTGGGAAGATTCAAGTCGAAGCGACATCTATCCTAATGTATGATGGGAAATTACTGTGAGGAACGCTCAACCCATATATTGAAATATGTGTGGGATTGTTGGTGTTTTTTCCTTTGGACTGTGAAAGATAGTCCCACATTGGCTACACCATCAAGTGGGTAACTCAATATAATGCTTTACTTGTGTTGAGGTATGTGCATGGGGTATGATGAGGCACATGGGTGCCATTTGGGGGTATTTTTATTAGGAGAAAAAAGGATTAACACCTCAATGAAAGCATTTATGATTTTTGTCATGCCCTTGAAATTATTTTCATTAGAGCGAAGCCCCGAAGGGACTTAGTGACTCGGACTCGGGCTCAAGGGCGCAAAGTGGCGCTTTGTTGGCGCACTTTGTACTTAGCACGTCAGCATCGGCGCATGGCGCTTGTGCGCATTTGATGCGCTCATGCCCTCGTTTTATGCGCGGGTATTGCGCAGGCACATGCACAGGCGTTGCACGGCCATGCGCAGATGAGCGCATATGCGCTGAGCCGTTGCGCTGCTGTGAAGATGCGTTGCTGCTGAAGTGAGTCAGTTATGGAAAGATTGCGTCTTTAATTGAGATATGATTTTGTGGTATTTGAATTAATTTTGTTCTTATCTCTTTGTAACCGACTATGTGACAAGGTTCCTCTATAAATACTCTCCGATGTTACTCTTTTACGGAGGATGGGTAATTCGAGAGAAGGAGAGAGAGTTGAAGAGAGGTTGCTCCGCCGACAAGAGGAGTCCAGGAGTTTGTGCGAGTCTAGGCGGAAGGTGACGCGAGCGTTCCAGAAGTTCTTCGAGAACTTGCTGGATCCTGGGAGCAGATCGCGTATAGGACGAATCTTGCTTTGAGCACTGGTGGTTTTGATCACCCAGCATGAGTTCTTTTATGATCTTTCTTATTCTCTTTGTTCTGTTCTATCTCATTGTAGCGTCTGTGAACGTAAAGAGAAGAACATTTTGATTTCTTTTTGTAGCTTTCTTTCCTTTCTGGTCAGTTTGTAACGTGTTCTTGGAAGTGTGCTTCTTAGGAGTTGTGCATCACTTGAAGAGATACTCTTGCGAGTTTCTGGTGAGCCATCTTCTCTCTTGGTTCTGTGATTAGTTGTAATCGAGTTTTTCGGAGTGCAAACTTGTTTGCCGGAAGCTCTGTGTCTCGACGATAACTTGGGTTCTAGTAGAGAGCGGACTTTCGGGTTTCTCTTGTAGTTCTGCTATCGGTCCGTGTTCTACCATGTTTGATCCGTCTCGGAACTAACAATAACTAGTCAGTTTCTTTCTTCTCCTTATTCGTTTTTATGTGTATGGATCCCTACGTTCTTGTTCTTCTATCAAATCTGATCGAAGTTGCCAAAATCTAGCTATTCAACTTAGGTTTTCATATTCTTGTTGGAAATTCAACCTGATTTGAGGCATGAGGAAGTCTAGATCGGTTACGGAATGATGAAAGAGCCTATTCGGTTCGACCGGATTCGATTTGGGCCAAAACAATATAATCAAAATTTTGCTAGAATTCTGATCAAAGCTCGACTACGTGGCCAAGAATTCTAATAGAACTAGCATTCAGGCACACACACATTGCGTGTGCATCGTATTTTCTAATTTCGTTATAAATTGTTAAAAAGTTTTTGAATTATATTTTCCGAAAAGATGCAAATTGTATTTGTCGCAAAAAAATTACTGTACTAACTTCCCATAATTTGATCATAATTTGTGGATTACTTAATTATGATCATAATTCGCAAAATTAAATAAATACTGTACTAACTTCCCATAGTATCGGACACATACGTTGTGTGTTTAACGTAGTTTAGAAATATTGATATAAGTAGCAAAGCAACTATCATAATTTAAATGCAAATGACCACATTTATGGATTACTTATAATTTGATCGAATCCGTAGTTTCGAAAAGAGATTTGCCAACATCAGAAGTAAAAAAAATGCATGAAAGAAAAGGTTACTATAATTAGAATACCATGTCCTTGTGACTGAAACTGAAATTTACTTAGTTTCAGGACTTGCATAGAAATTTACCTTATTTAACACAACTCCATCTGAATAAGAAACGGTAGGATTCTCCTTATTCTTACTAGTATATATGCACGTGCTTTGCACGTATATTGGAGTGAATGATGTTGATGAGTTAGTTTATTTCTACTGCTTTTAATTATATAGGTTAATGGTTCAACCCTTCGAATTCATTGGTAACAATTTAAAAGACTTAGCAAGTAGCATGAACCCTTTGATTTCCGTAAATGGTTGTCATTATTGCATCTCTTAAATGGTTGTCAGTGTAATTTATTGTAAGTATTCTTTTTAATTACTAAATATGTCGAAGGGTATTTTTGGAACGAAAATTTTTTACGGTGAAGCCTAGTTTTGACATTATATAGAGGAGATTTTGAAACAGTGCGGGAAATCGGACGTGCAAGACAGCAGGCAAGGCAAGCGCGCACTCGATCGACTACAGGAACAATCGCGACTTATTATTTAATTTTTTTTTAATAATTTGTATTGATTTATTATTTTATTATAGTTTAATAATAATTATTTAATACTTTAACCTTTTGTTTTTTATATTTATTATTATTTATTTTCTAATACAATTCTATTGGGATTAAATTGTATCATTAAATTACATTTATGGTGATTAGCTATATATGGTGATTGGCTGGCTATATATGGTGATTAGGGTATTATAATTAAATTATATTTATGGTAATTGGCCATGTGACACTTAGGTCCCAAGTTGATATGTTGATGTATATATATGTAATATCGTGAAGAATGAAATACCTAGAATATTATCTCCTATCACTTCTTCACATAGTATCAGAGCCTGACGGCTAGGGCACGTTTTCTTCGAGCAACAGCGGTGGCGGTATGTTGAGCGGCAACAACGACATGACGAGCGGCGGCGGGACTTCTACGCCGGCGGTATCGCGGATCGATCCCACATCCCCGTATTACCTTGGTTCTAATGACAATCCGGGTAATACAATTACGAAAGTGGTATTTCGTGGGAAGAATTATGAGGAATAGTCAAGATCTATTAGGCTTTCTCTACGGGCTCGACGGAAATTTGGATTTGTTGATGGGTCTATCAATAAACCTTCGAAGAATGATTAATTGGAGGATTGGTATTGAATCAAATCGATGCTTGTGCAGTGGATTTTGCATACTATCGACGCTTCAGTGAAGAAGACAATACCATACTTTGAGGAGGCGAAACCACTGTGGGATTTGCTCAATGTCCGATTTAGCGGACATGCGGCTGGTGGTGGACGTGGACGGGGTGCGAAAGTGCGTGCGGCGGTGCCAGGACGTGGCTTCGTTGCTGCACAGCCGTGGATGGCAGATGATGGTGCAGGCGGCGGTGGTGTGCCGGGATTGACTTCGGACCAATGGCAACAACTTATTTCTATGCTTGGTAATTCTTCGGCCAAATTCTCCGGAGGAGTGTCCGGTTGGACTCCCGGACGGACGGACTGCGGTTGCCTCGTGCTACGGGCGTATTGCTCTTACACCAGGCGTGGTTCTTACGAATGTTCTATTCGTACCTCAATTATATTGTAATTTAATTTCTGTGGTCCATCTTATTGATGATATAAATTGTGTTGTACAATTCACTAAAAATTTGTGCGTGATAAAGGACCCCAGTTTGAGGACCCTGATTGACGTCGGTGAACGGCGGGACGGACTCTACTACTTTTGTATTGTACCGAAGACTCAGGCCTTGGCAGTGATTGGGACGACTTCTCTGGATATTTGGCATCAGCGACTTGGGCATCCTTCTGATAAAGTAGTAAAGTCACTTCATGTTGTCAATAGCTCTAGTAGTTCAGTGAATAAGGCATGTGAAGTTTGTCATCAGGCAAAGCAAACTCGGGGTATCTTTCCTGTCAGTGACTATCGAGCTGTTGCAATTTTTGATTTGATACATTATGATATTTGGGGGCCATATCCTATGCCTTCTTCGTGTGAAGCTCGATATTTTTTGACGATTGTGGATGATTTTTCTCGTGCTGTTTGGGTATTTTTGTTGATTGATAAGATTGAAGTATGCAAGATGTTCTCGTTATTTTTTTTCTATGATTGAGCGGCAATTTAATTCCAAAGTTCGCATTGTGCGAAGTGATAATGGTACTGAGTTTAATTACATGCGCGACTACTTTGCACAGAATGGTATTTTGTTTCGAACATCTTGTGTAGGTACACCTCAGCAGAATATGAGGGTCGAACGAAAACATAGATATATTTTGAATGTGGCACGTGCTTTACATTTTCGAAAAAATTTGCCAATTTCTTTTTGGGGTAAACGTATTTTGGCGGCTGGTTATTTGATCAATCGAACTCCTTCGAGCCTTCTTAGTTTTAAAACCCCCTATGAAATATTATTTGGTGCTTCTCCTTATTATGAATTACGTGTTTTGGGTTATCTTTGTTTTGCCCAAACCAAAAAGCTAAGATGGATAAGTTTGCTCCTCGCAGTCAAAAGTGTATTTTGTGGGATACCCCCATGGCAAGAAGGGTTAAAAATGTATGATCTAGCTACTGGTGATTTTTTGTCTCTCAAGATGTTAAATTTTATGAGAATGAGTTTCCCTATTATGTTGAAGATGATCGTGGTGATATGGCTCCTCCTGACCTGGGGCCCCCTTGTCTTGGGTGATGGTGCTTTGGGGTTTGATCTACCTCATATGGATAGGATGGCCGTCGTGGAGGCTGAGGCTGCCGAGGAGGACAACACGGCTGAGGCCGAGGCCGCCATGGAAGATGTGGCAACAGAGGCCGCCGTGGCGGAGGCAGCTGCGACAGCATAGGATGAGGCGGCGGTGGTGGTGTCGAATGGTGAGGGTGCACTGGACGTGGCATGCGTACCAAGATTTCGTCTGTGAAGCTCCGTGACTTTGTTACAAATACAATACGAAAGTTGTCTTATAGTCCTCCCTCCCAACGTTCCACCACGTCCAATCACTCCTCATGTACTCCTTATCTTATAGCACATTTTTTGAATTGTGACCGATTTTCTCTGGGACACATAAATTTTCTTGCAGCTGTACTGCAGGTACAGAACCGATCTCCTTTAAAGAGGCGGTTAAAGATGCAGGGTGGCGAGAAGCTATGCAGAAGGAGATACGGACGTTGGAGGATAGTGGTACCTTGACCATGGAGATGCTTCCGGCTGATAAACGTGCTTTGGGTGGCCGGTAGGTGTACAAGATAAATTATAACTCTAATGGGAGTGTTGAACGGCTTAAAGCCCGTTTGGTGGTTTTTGAAAATCATCAGGTTGAAGGGATTGATTACATTGATACTTTTGTTCCAGTTGCAAAAATGGTTATCGTTCGTGCCTTTCTAGCTATAGCCGCAGCAAAGAATTAAAAACTATATCAGATGGATGTTCACAATAACTTCTTACATGGAGACCTTATCGAAGAAGTGTATATGAAATATCACCTGGTTTCCAAACCAAACATCCTGATCAGGTATGTCAGCTTCGAAAATCTCTTTATGAGCTTAAACATGCGCCTCGTTGTTGGTTTGCGAAGTTGGCATCTTCTTTGCGGGAGTACGAATTTTGCCAATTGTACTCTAACTATTCGTTTTTTACTCTTCATATGGACGATGTTCAGATAAATGTTCTTGTGTATGTCGACGATTTGATTTTATCTGGAAATAATTTTGCTGCTCTTACTGTCTTTAAGAATTATTTGAGTACATGCTTTCACATGAAGGGCCTTGGGGCGTTGAAGTTTATTCTTGGTGTTGAGGCAGCTCGAAGTACTGAAGGTATTTTTCTGTGTCAATGAAAATATACACTTGACATTATCTCTGAGACATGATTGTTGGGAGTGAAACCCACAAGCTTTTCCATGGAACAACATCATCAACTGGCACGCTCTACAAGTCCACTTTTGTCTGATGGAGAAGCATATCGACGACTTGTGGGACGGCTGATTTATCTTTCGTTTACTTGGCCGAATTTGGCTTATGTTGTTCACATCTTGTCGCAGTTTATGCATGAGCCCCTGCGTGATCATTGGGATGCGGCTTTGAGGGTTGTTAGATATCTGAAGGGTTGTCCCGATTAAGACATTCTTCTTCGCTCTGACTGTGATTTGCAGCTCCGGGGGTGGTGTGATTCTGATTGGGCGAGTTGTCCCATCACACGACGTTCTTTGTCTGGTTGGTTAATTTTTCTTGGTGATTCGCCATCTCTTGGAAGATGAAAAAATATGTGACGGTGTCCCGTTCTTCAGTCGAAACAGAATATTGTGCGATGGCGGCGGTCACGTGTGTGCTTAAGTGGCTTAATGGGTTGCTTGGCAGTTTGGGGGTGCAACATTCGTGTGCTATGGATTTGTTTTGTGATAGTAAATCTGCTTTACATCTTGCGCAGAACCCAGTTTTTCATGAGTGCACAAAACACATTGAGGTGGATTATCATTTTTTGAGGGATGATGTTCTTGCTGGAGTTATTCGTCTATCTCATGTGCCAACGAATGGGCAACTGGCGGATGTTTTCACCAAAACTTTGGACAAACGACAATTTGAGTTTTTTTGCACAAGTTGGACATTTATGACTTGTATGCTCCAACTTGAGGGGAGATATTGGGATTAAATTGTATCATTAAATTGCATTTATGGTGATTGGTTGGCTATATACAGTGATTGTGGTATTGGAATTAAATTGTATTAAATTGTATTTATGGTGATTGACCATGTGACTTAGGTCCCAAATTGATATGTGGATATATATATACGTAATATCATGATGAATGAAATACCTAAGATATTATCTCCTATCACTTCTTCACAAATCCTTAATCTAATACTAATTATAATTCCAGTCATTTACCTTGCTACCCTCCACTCCAATCTCATGTGTGTCGACATTCCCTGCACGTACAATGATTCTTTTATTCTTGTCACGACACCCACAACCTTAGGTGTAGGTGTATACCATGCTACTCTTATTTTATGACATAAAATAAACCATTCCTTCATTTTCAATCTCTTTTCATGCAATTTCTTTTTTTCACTTTTTCACTTCTCCATCCGATCTCTTTCCATTCAAAATTTTAACAGTCATAAAAATTAATAGAACTGTCAAAATTTTGACAGTCCTAAAAATATATATTAAATTTTTAGGACTGTCAAAATTTTGACAGTCCGGAAGGAAGGACTACGCAAGGTGACGCTAGAACTGGACTGCGTGGAGACCGGAAGGAGGGAGGAGCGGAAGGGGAAGGAGGAGGAGGAGGAAGAGGCGGCGGAGGAGGAGGTGGAGGCGAGCGCACGGTGGAGGATGGGGCCGCTGCTGCGCGCTGGGGGCGGCGGTGAGCGGTGAGGACGGCGGCGAACGGTGGAGGACGGAACCGTTGTTGTGCACGGAGACGACGGCGAGCGGTGGGGACGGCGGCGAGCGGTGGAGGAGCGAGAGGGGGAGCAGGAGGAGAGAGGTGAAGAGTCCTAGTAAAATTTGGACTAATCTGAGTAAAGTTTCTTCATAACTGGAATAGCCTCAATACTGAACTAGCACTGAGTCTACTTTGTAGTGTCTTTATCACAAGCCAAAAGAAGGTGCTGTAGATCAAACTGTAATCCCTAATGACCTAAAATTTTGTGTGGGTGTACTTAACTTATATATGATGAATATTGAGTTAGATGATTTCTATAATGACGTCCATAAGTTCATTTATTAATCTCCAAAGTCATGATATGAAATCTGATTTTATGCAGCCCAAACTTGAGATGGTTCTACATACTAAGTTATTACTTTGAATGACCCAAAACTTGTTGGATACTTCTGTTAAACTCACTTACGACCCTTGTATTGTCCAGATTCATTTACATTCTAAAAAAAAAATCACTTGACCAGTACAAGATATCTACAAGTTTACATTGGTAATATTATTATAACAAGAGGCTCCCTTCAAAGTACGTCGAGCTATCATTTTGCCATAAAGGCTCCCTGCAAGGATATGCTGAGCTATATGTGTTAGTTCAATGATTAAATTGATATTTTGGTTACTACTAATCGATTAAGTTGTTTTTATTAAATAATCACATTGTTAATACGTGATTAAGTCATGTGTTAATTATTTCTTTCTCATCATTCACGCTTGTATTCACGAGATCTCTATTAGTGTTGGATATAATACAAATATTGCTTGTTATTATGTTATTGTTTTGTATCCCTAACTTTATTTTGCAGAAAAAATAAGTTGGATAATTCGAAACAAGATTAGTCATGGACATATGCTGATTATATGAAGAAATTATGTTGGTCCAGTGATACAAAAACTCGAGTCAAATCAAAATGATATGTTTGAGGAATTTTGTTAATTTGCTAGCTTATATGGCTTAGGTGAGGATATCGATATATCACTTAGAGAATGAGGTGGAGTTGATAGCTCAATCCATCAAACCTTATATAAGATATAAAATGCAAAAGTCTTGCTTGCATTCTACTTACATAGTTCACAAGTTAGAAGTTGGACCATATTTTCAAATATCAAATTACTTCTACATTTGTATTTATATTCATCCAAACATCATTCAATTCGCTGATTCAATTATATACAGAGCTGTAGGCATTTTTTTAACTTGAAACCTAGATTTTTAGAAACTAGACTTCCATAACTAAAGGTCATATGTTCGTGCAAAATCGAACTTACCGTTGATCGGATTGTCATTTTGTGTTGCGTCCCCAAATGAAAATTTTGGCTACGCCACTGCCTACTTTCTCTATACAGCAATAAAATTTAAGGAATTTTATGCTTCCATAGCCGGTGGAAGTAGAAAGCTGTTTGATTCTCAAACAAGATTTTACGAGCGTTCAGCCATCGCTGAGGCGTTCAAGTACATGAGGGAGATTCTGAAGTGGGAAGATACAATGGACGATGGTTTGTTAGGGGTTGAGTCAATGTATAGCACGACAAATGTTTTCTATTCAAGAACTAAACTGAATAAAATATATGTAGTTTTGTGGTATATGAGTGGAAAAAAAAAAGAAATATATGTAGTCCCTTTTAATTTCATTTTCCAAGGTTCAAGTTTCCAATTAAATGCTTTTAAATTGTTTGGTTAGTGTGTGTGGTGTTCTTTTTTTTTCTTTTAGTTTGACACATGACCCACGATATGGTAGACTTTGGACCGTACAGGACAGGGCCGGACCAGGTCGAGCCGAACCGGGTCGGATCTGAGTCTGAGACAAATTTATTTCCTTTTAGTTCGAAAAATTGCCTGCAAGATGCAGTGAATGGCAGCAAAGTCCTTACCCACTGATAGTACGATGTAGCAAAGTTCTAACCGTTGGGTGCATAATTTTCATTAGTAGAAGGGATGTTTCTGTGGTTCCTTTAGTAAACCAGATAGTGTGTTATACCCACGCACTCGTATGTTGGTTATTGCCATTAGAAATTGGTAGCCCTTAACTGTGAATTATAGGAAATTAATTGACAGGTGATGTATACTTTACAGGCCTGCCCAAAATAATTGCATTATTCATGCACCAACTTTTGTAACAAAATCCAGTCATGATATTTGTCAATTTTCTTATACTATGTTTAATTATCCTCCCCGTGGCAGCCTCAAAGTATTCTCAGTTGGCATTTCGATAGTTGGATGGGTTTATGAAGCGATATTATTCAAGTCCCCTGGCTTGGACTACTTAGAAGAAGGATTTCAGTTTTGGGATTTCTTCACATAGTGCCAGACTTAGAAGTTTCTACGTGGCGTTGTCCAACCAAATCATAACACAAACCACATGTAGCTCTTAAGTCTTAATTAACAAGAACATAATATAACAACAACGATCAACAAAACAAACATTTACTTGTAGCATCACGTTAAGTTTTGAAAAACATTAATTCAAGTACTTTCTGTTTGGGAATTAGTACTCGGTTTGAAGAGAGGAGAGTCCCATATTAATAAGAGGCTCATCTCGTCTCATAGAACTATATATATAATAAGAAATCCTTGATTAAAAACATCAAGATTGAATATTATGTAGGAAAAATCATTAGTATTCTAAATATAGGAAAGAGGAGTCGATCGACTCCAGCCAGCTTCGCATAACGATGCGTCCTAGTGAATCAACTCCTCTGCCTCTTCCATGATAGGCTCCAACCTGTATGGCTTACCTAGCATTAACTTCAACCTGTCAAGAGAATGTTCGGTGTCCTCCTCTCGCTCTGTCGGCCCGTACGGCCTTTGCAGCATCAACTTTAGCCTCTCCAGAGGGTGTTCGGTATCTGCAACCTCCTCCTCTTGCTCCATCGCCTTGTGATCGAACGACAAGTTGGGAAGCAGCAAACGGTCGGAGACATCATCGAACTCCTTGACCGAACTGGGGGCGACTCGTGATGTAGAGTGGACGGTGGACGACCTCTTGCACTTCTTCTTCTTCTTCATGCGAACTCCGACCTCGGGATCATGAACGGAGAAGCATTGGAGGAAGAACCTTTTACGACAAAACATGATGTTGAGGAAGCTACTGTATGAAAAAGGCCAAGGAGAAATGGAAGGGACAATGAGCTTGTTATAGCTTGTGAGAGTCCAATGGTTGGATAACAAGATTATATGCAGTTGAGGAGTTTCCGAAGGGCTTATTTTTAACCTTGTATTCCAAACAAGAGTTGGTTTTAAAATACAACTGAGACTGCTGACTTTTTCTCTCTCAATCAATAATAGGGAAAATATGGACTAAGCAAAACGAAAATAACCCATAATCTGCAGATTACTTGAACACGAACACTTGCAAAAGCTCCGACGAGCTTGAACTTACTTTAAGATTATAACATGTCGGAAGAAAAGGTTTGGCATCATCTTTTGCGCAACATATTTAAATAAAGTACATAACCAGCTATAAAGAACATGAAAAAGCTTCATACCCGCTGCTTCTTGGTTGCCTCCATTCTTTGGAGCAGGCCTGCAATCTCCCCCTGCATCCTCACCTTCATGCTTTGGTAGTCGCAGTGGGAGTTCTCGAGGAGCTTAAGCTCCTCGAGCTTCTTCCTTCGCCTCTCCTCAGCCTCCTGGAGGCGGAGCCTTGCTATCTTGGCAGCGTACTCTTCCTCCACCTTCTCCATCTTGGCTCTGGCAATCCTGCGGTAGCCGTCAACCTCCCTGCAGGCATCATCAGCGAGCCTCTGGAAGAGCTTTGCCTCTGCCTCCTTGAACCGGACAAGCATCTCCAGGCTCTGGAATCCCCCGTCATCCTCCTTTGGCTGTGGCAAGCCGAAGTGGGGCTCCTTGGCAATGGGGATGGCCTTCGGTGTGGCTTCTGATTTTCGTTCTGGTTTAAGTATGTCAACAATTTGTGTCCCAATAATGGAAGTGGATGGTTTGGTTAGATTGAATGTTGACTTTGGTGGGACGATTATGGGTTTCTGTGGGGGGAGGGGTGGTATGTCAGCAAGCAGGCTTGGCTGAGTAGCGAGTATGTTCTTAGAAGAGCTACCAGTAACAGAAAGATCTGAAACCCCATCTGCAAGAAACGAATATCTAATGGTTAAAAGTTCATTCATTGATCACAGACACACCCATTTATGCTCAAATGCAGTTCATTAGAGCATTTAATGGCATCCAAGCACAAAGATGAAAGAGAAATTAATATCAGAGAAATATATCAATTTTACTATTTTGCATTAGAACTTCGAAGTCGATGGGGAAAGAAATGTATGAAGAAGATAAATCAACATCATAGCAATTTTACAAAGTTATTACTTCTTTGAATATTGTAGGTATAACAAGTGGAGCAAGTGTCACATTGTAGCCTGTATCCAAATGTACTCTTCTACTACTATGAAATAAAGTATGAATCTCATGTTCTTAATTGTTTACGTCTTACAAATAATCTTCGTTGGAATTCATGTTACTTTCTTATGTTCGCATTCACATAGTTTTTTAAAAGGGGTCTTAGTGCAATGAGGTTCCATCTAATGCAGGATCCGAAGACGATCAAGATGTACACAACCTCACCCCCGATATATGGAGAGGTTGTTTCCGTAACCCGGACTTGTATCCTCCAGGATACAAGCATCAAACATTCACATGGTTTCTCTGTATAGCAAATTTTATTGCTGGTCAGCATATTCTAGATGGTTCAGCTTGTCTTTTATATGTCCAACTTTGTAGTGACTGAAGTGGGATATTTTGTAACTTTGCAATTGCAATACTGTTTTCTCGTCTTTTTTGAGCAAACGTTTTCTCAGTCTTCTTTGCAACCATAATTTCGTGATACGGAATATACTTGTTCATAATTTGTAGTTCTCTTAAGGGCATGTTTGGGTTGGTGAAAATGTATTGAAACTTGCACTTTCATTGCAACTGCCCAATGTGGAGAGAGTTTTCATGTTTGGGTTGACATTGCAACTCATGTGATATGACATTTCATTGCAACTGTCCCTCTCATTTCTTCACTTCTCAGTTGCAAGAGAAATGGAGAGGAACTCCATCGCAAGTGGCTATGCTTTCTACTTTTTTAATTCTCACCTACACTTTCACGTTGTCATCCAAACAAAATGGTTTGGAACGTCTCACTTGCGGGGGACAAAAAATTATGTATCCAAACATATTTTGGAAAGTGATACATGCTACAAGTGAATTGCATTACAACATGTTGAAAGCGACCTTAAAAAATTCAAAAGGTTAAAGGCTTCATTTCTTCTTACGTGAAGTTATTCCCTATTAAGGTGTAGTTTCTATGTATACTATGAGTGTACTTCGATTGTTCCTTTCTTTTATATACCAAAATTTGTTGACGGTGACCATAGTGCAGATGGCGCCACTAGTCTTATTTCTCAACTTGTAGTGACTGAAGTCGATTCTAAGAAAATTGCCATAATTTTATTCTTCTATTTGCTTGGTTCTATCAATCATAATTGTGTGAAATGGAATATACATGTCCTTAATTTGTAGTTCTCCTAAAAAAGTCAAAAGGTAAAAGGGTAAATTTCTAACTGCGAAGTTATTCCCTATTCAGGTGCATCTGAAATTTCAATAGAATCTGCCATCTTAAGACATGCAATAGGTGAACCCTTATATATGCCAGACCAAGATCTAATGGTTAACAGACTAAACGAATGCAAGAATAGGCTTACTATGCTTTATTAATAAAACATATTTTCAGAAACAAAAATCTAGGTAGTATCCCAAAAGTAAATTTGTGCATTAAGTGGTCATGATAATCTAGTTGTTGTTCTTTTAGAGCTTTCTTTCCGACACATGCATCTTTCCAGTTACTAAGCACAATTCCCAACTCCACATCTGAGGTTTACTGAATAAATGACAACAGAGACGCTGTAAACTATAGAGGTTGACCAATTTCACACCCCAAATGCCTATCAAGAAGAAAGAAGTAACACCATTTGAGACCTCTTAGACTATCTTGACCCTAGCTATGTCCACAATTTAATGAAGACATTTGGAAATTTATCCATGTACACCAGGGGAGGCATAGGAAAAGCCAGCAAGAGGCACTTTTTTACTGCAACATCATGAAATCCCGCACTTTGAAAAGGTGCAGGTAAAGTATGGCCTTAAAAGAGACACCCTCATGATGAATCCACTAAACTCGTCGGGAGGACCCCAGCGGTGCCCATATCCATATCCGACACGTATTGGGCACGATAATTCTTGGACATTCCTGTTGGATATGGTTCACCCATATCCAGGCTATAGATAGACCCAAGACATAGTTGAAAGTAATTTTGACATATTTATGATCATGCCAAACATAATTGAGATATGAGAAACTAACATTTCTTTGTGATGAATTATTTCTAAAACATTTTGGAACCTAGTTACTATCTAAAATATGATTAAATATAGATATTATTAAGATGTAATATACAACATATGTATATAAATATGTTTTCATGTGTATATATAACTATATCCAAGCCGTACCCATATCTCAAAAATATCGTATTCTGAATCCGTATCGTGATCATATTCGCATCCATGTCTATGCAACCTAGACCACATGCACCCTCTTCGGAGTCTATCTTGATTTAGCCATATCCAAGATGTAATGAAAGCATTGGGGGGAGTTATTCGACACAATGAGAGGCAAAAAATGTATACCACTCCAGATAAATATTGTATTTCATTCAGAAAAGGGAACACACTGTCAAGAGGAAGGTGGAGATAAAATAATTTGCCATTCCAAATGTGTGCGCATCCTCTTGATCTTCCATGGACATGAATATGATGCAAAATGATACAGACACCAAGAAACGAACAAAAGTCTTAGCATGTTCTGGGGAATTCACGATGTGTCCCTTATGTGTCTAATATGGACATGAGACTAGTTTTGGAGTGTACATGCTTCCTAGATGAAATCTGACATAGACAAGTTTAAAAAGTCAAAAATCGTGTTTAGAAGCATGTAGCTCCAACCCCAATACCCTAATTAAAAGATAAGCTGAGAGGAACCTCAGTTAACAATTCCAGCCTAGTTAGAACAATCTCTCTAATGTAGAAGATAACAAAATTATCATACAGTATTGCATTGATAAAATGCATCACTAAAGGTTCCTCTTGGGAACAATCATACACGGCATCTTTCGTGACCCAACTAAAGAGAGAAGATAAGGATTGCATAATACTATAAAGTATAAACATAGGCATAAACTGCCCAAATGAAATAATCTACATACACATCCATTCATGTAAGCATCTCCTTATGCAATGAAATGAAATAGAATAATATGGTGTTCAAGGATTAAAAAATGGCTGACGTTCTGGTGACAATCAAGATTTTAGGTATCAGCCAAAACTAATATGTTTCTGTCATTTCATATGGGTGATAGGAGGGTCTGAAACTGCCCAACTACCAAAACAGACCTTTTCATAACCACCAAAACTTCCCGAACTGCCGAAATCGATACTCAAGAGGAAGGGTATGAAACCGAAAATCTGAAGCCGAGGGTGTTGAACCTTTGTTATAATTGACTATGTCGGGCCACAATTTATCACATAAAGGTTGATTGGTAAGAAAGAAATAGGTACATAGAGATTTGATCTCAGTAACATACTACCTGAAGAGATCTACAATTAAAAGGATTGGATTGTGACAGAAGTGAATGAAGAAGTAGGATACGTATGCCTGAGGAGTGGCAGAGGCAGGAATTTCGTGCAGGTGCATCTAGCTGGTTGGTACTCTTTTTCTTTCTAAAATGACACTTTCATATAGTAGTTCAAACTCATCTATCTCCCTTCCCATCATCCCCTCTCTACTCAATCAAAATTGAGGATTTATTTTTTAATGCCAATATATATTTGGATATAGTAAATTGGAGATAAACTGATTCGGCAGACTCGTATCTACTAAAAAAAAAATGAATAAAGTAGAATCTGCAGTCAGTATAAAATAGTCATGCAAAATTCCAAATTAGATATTTCCATGAATAGAAATACAGTTGGTCGGCATATCAAGTTATCATAAATCGCCAAGATATACACATAATTGTGATACAAGTCATCTTGATAGCATATAACCAACAATAATACATATTCTGGGCAGTGCTTGTGTAAAATGAATCATCCGCTTTCATAAATTATCACTAAACTATATAACAATAAGCATCTGACTTGTCTAGACATAATAGATGTATGTCATGAAAGGTACAAATACAGGCAAGAGAACACATCAAGTAACTCAAGAGAGCATACACAATATAAATCCTAGTGTAGCATTGTTCCAATAATTATGATTATGCATGACGAATGTTAACCATTTAATTCTCTGTAGATTGCGACCTGACAGAATGATACGAAGTAGACTTACACTTGAAAAAGTGCAGCATGCCATTACAGGCATCAGCTGGTGAAATCTGGTTTTTGCTGAGCTTTGTGAGCATCTCTTTCGCCTTCTTCTCCAACTCCTTCCCTTCAAAATCCTCACTCACTTGGAAGATATTCTTGACGCAGTCCAACTCCTTCATCAGGGTCTCGAGCCCCCAATCCTTTGCGCAGCAGGTGAACACTTCCTTCACGAATCCAAACATCTCAGAAGCATGGCTGCATCCGGGGCACATGAACTGCATCTCCGTCATCCCATTTTGCACCTTCTGGTTAGACCCGGGCCTAATGATATTCTTCTCTAGCCCGCAAAGAGCATGGCACCAGTGAGAGCAGCCGTCGCACCCTACCCAACTGCAAGTATTCGAAGCACAGTCGAACTTGAGACAGATCGGGCACATGCACTCACTGCAGAAACCCTTCTCGCCGGAGCAGAACTTGCAGTCACAGTCGTCCACGGGGAGCTCGCTCTTGCACCGCAAGTTCTTACACCTCATCATCAAGAAGATCTCTACCAATTCTTTGCTAGAAACCCTAGTCTTCCCCGAAAGATAGCCTGCTATCCCTGTCTTGGTCGCGACCAGGATCTCGAGCTGCGGCTTGGCCGCTCTTGAGAGGGTCTCCATGGTGAGATCGGATCGCCGCTCGAGCCTCCTCTGAAATCCCATGAACTCTTCCTTCCTCTCGGGAGCGTCCATGAGGTTCCTCAAACACTCCTTCAGTGCGTCCACGGACTCCTTAGGGAAGTCCTGCACTACCTGAGCCATGTGGGAGACCGACTCCGAAACGATCTCTCTCAAGACCCGGTCCGGTCGTCTAAGCATCGAAGCTCCCATCTTCCAGCTCTCCGCGCTTGCGGAAACGACACCCCTACCGTTCTCTCCTACTGCTACTTTCTCCATCCTCACCGTCTCCGAAGGAAAGAACGGATTGCCGTTCTCTCCACCATTAGGGTTAGGGTTCGCGAAGGTGATGGCGTTCCCGTCGCCAACCGGCTTGAACCGGCTGTGAACCGAGCCGTTGGTCCCTTCGCCGGCGCACCAGATCTGGTCGTTCTCCTTCGACATGGAGAAGTTCTCGGTCGAGCATAGGGTCAGGGAGCAGCTGGGGTTGTGGGAGAAAGGCACCGACTGGGAGTAGGACAGTGACGGTGCGTAGTCGTCGGAGTTCGCAGTCCGGGCGCTGGCCGCGGCCGCCGGCGGCGGCGGCGGCGGCGGAGGAGAGGCGGTGAGAGAGAGGGAGAGGTTCAAAGATTCGATATTTGGCTTCTTCTCGCGGCCGCCGGCCTCGGCGGGGGCCTCACGCTTGAATTGGAGGAAGTTGCGCTCGATGGGGTTAGAATTTTCTAGGGTTAGAGTTACGGATTTGGGGTTTTCGCAGAGGTAGCTAAGGGTGAGCTCCTGGGAGGTGATCGGAGGCTCGGCAGAGAACGGAGGAGCTCCTCCGGAGGTGGAGGTGGCGGTGGGTTTCGGATCCGAATTTGACAGGTTCGGATCGACTTCGGAGGAGTCGGAGTCGATAATCATGGTGTAGAGAGAGAAACTTAGGGTTTCGAGAGCTCAATTTCTTCTTCTTTCTGGAAAGAGAAAATTTTGGTATTTTTTAGGGCTTCGAGTTGATCTTCTTCTTCGACTGAGTCGTCGTTTTTTTTTTTTATATTCTTACTCCATTTGTCAGTAGGAAGCAGAACGTTGGAGATTTTGTAATTTTAAATTTGTTCGGGGGTGGGGACGCGGGGATGATGATGAGGTTGGTTGTTTGGCAAGAAAGGTCTTGATCATTTTATAATTTGCATAATTGGCTATTTATGGTCAAAGCGTGTTTTTTTTCCTAATAAAGAGATCAACAATATTGAGTTGGATTGACATAGACATTTCTATTTCTTCTCTGACACGAAGACTAGCACAATAGGGGACACACACACGCCGTTCATGTCTATCATGGCCCCACATGTCATGGCCACTGTAGCACGTTGTTATTTCAGAAAATTGCACATGGAACATCAAATTTACCTTTTATTGTATAAAAGGTATAAAATTTTAAAATTTTATAAATTGAACATAAAATTGTCCTAAAATAGGACGTAAATTAGTTTTTGTTTACGTCCCAAACTAGGGTGTTATGGAAAAATAAAGTATGAATTTATAACTTACTCCATTCTTTTGGACGTTAGTTTGTTATTATTATTTTTTTACGTTGTGCAACAGAATTTTAACGAATAAATTTTTCTTTTTTTAAATGTTTGAGGCTGTAAAATATTATTTATGTTGTGCAATAGAATTTTAACTCCTTCAAAAAGTAGCTGAAGGAAACTTACGTCCTATTGTAGGACGTAAATATTATTTTTCCGTCGATTTAATTATTAATCCGGTGATGAGAAGTTAAGGGATAATTAATTTATGATTAGATATTTTACGTTCTTAAATAGGACGTATACTAACGGGAATTATGATTTACGTCCTATTTTAGGACGTAAATTGATGATACTATTTGTTTATTTGAAATCTGAGTTAGAATTAGTATTTACAATCCTAAAGTAGGACGATCTTATGCTCATTTTATAAATTTTTGAAACTTTATGCCTTTTATACAGTAACCAGCAGGTGTAATGCACCGTGTGCAACTTTCTGTTGATATTTTGCCCATCGTTCAGCATTTGAAGACAAATGTGACTTCGGATAAAACTCTCATTGGAATGGAACAAGTAACAATTAATTTCTCCGAGACAGTAAAACAAACAAAAACAATAATTAATATATAATTATCATGGATGGATGGATCCAAGCTTAATTATTATATGGTGATGACTCTAGGGAGGACAGTTGAGAGGCCGACAGCGACTCCGAAGAGGAGGAGGAAGAAGGCGGTGAAGTTGATCACGCGGGTCTCCGTCCCCGGATCCGTGCCCTTCTGCACGAAGCCCGTCTCCGCGGTGCATATGGTCATCAGGAAGAGGGCCAGACCAGCCGAGGCGTGCAATGGCGCCACCAGGGCCCTTGTTGCCATTGGTGCCCCTGGGTACCAGAAACTGAAGAACCCACCCAACCACTGCATGCAGCAAAAACATATTACTCCCTATTAGTAGCCGCTACTGTTTCTTATCATAACTTAGACTAATTAACTACTTTTGAGATATCATCCTATATATATATATATATATATATATATATATATGCAGAAGATTACATGCATGGTGTATAGCATAGTTTGTAGTATCGGTCCATACCGATACGATTTGACATGTCCCGATTCTATATCTACCGATATCGATACTGACCGATATCGACATTAGGGATCTCTTTTCCAGACAATTCAGCAGAGAAAATTGAACGAAAAAAAGCAATCAACAAGGAGGGTGTAAAAGAATGTAAAAGAAGAAAATTGTGACTCCACTATTTCATTCAAAACAACTAAGAAACAGCAAAGAAAATACTTGAAAGCATGCATGCATGCATGCATAATTTTTTTTTTTTTTCCTTTTTCTAAAACTATAGTAGTTATTTCTTTTTTCGATACCAACAAATTCGATACTCCGATCCGAAACCGCTGATATTGCAAATACGGCCTATCTCGATACTTGTAGAAAGAATTTGATATCGATACCAATCAATACTGCGTACCTTGGCATATAGATAGATACATGAGATGCATGCACACAGGCGCCCATTCGTGATGAATTTCTGACAGATGCGATCGATTGTTGCGATAGAGCTAAGGCTAAAGATGATAGATAGATAGATAGATGTTGAAGAGCTTTTAAGAAAGCGCACGGCTTTTTGACCCATGGAGAGGAAGTTAGCTGGCATTTCTAGCCATTACTAATGACTTATTTTAGAGTTGTAGGGATTTTGGAACCTCCCTTCCCTTGATTTGAGCTTTAGTTACCAAAGAGGCATTGACAAATTAACCCTAATTTCGATACCATGTTGGTAAACCAGTGTTCCCAAGAGATGGAGCTGATAGGAACGGAGCAACATTAATTATGTATTATGTATTAATATTTATAGCTCTAATTAACAAAGAAAATAGAGGAAGGAAGGAAGGAACCTGCAGGCCAAACAAACATATGGTGATCATCCCCAACCATGAGTGCAACGTATACATGTGTTGTATCTCGCCCAACCTGTGGAATTTGAAAGCAACGTACACTCCGAATATGCCCAAGACGAGCGCCACCAGCTGGAGCACCATATGGATGCTTTTGCGCACCTTCCTCCCCCCAGGGATCATCTTGTGTACCATAATTCCTGTTCCATGATTAATTAAACATTCGTCACCAATTCGGGTTTCTCCATTGTCAAAAAAGGCAACAACGGGTTCACTTAATTGCAAGTCATAACGCTGTTCGAAACTTCAGCTGCAAATAAAGTTTGCTAGAGCTATTCTGTTCAGAGACAAGTTTGTTTGCACCTTCTCCGATAACGAGAATGAAGCCCAAAGTCATCACAACCGGATGTACCTGTCAAAAGGCCAAAATTTTAGTTTATTCCGGACTGAACTTAAATCTGAAATTTTTTTATCAAACGCGCGCAACCTCAAACTAATCCTTAGATACTAACATTAGTAAATTGAAAGGATAGTGTTACTGGAGCAAGAAAAAGCTAGCTAGCAAGTAGGAACAACTACAACCTGACCCTCTAGACTGAGAGCAAGATGATGGTTAATATATATCTTTATATGCATATACGCAAGTGTCGTCTAACCTAGCGGTTAATACCGATGCATACTATCCAAGAGGTTGTGGGTTCGAGCCTCCTACGCCAAATTAAGTGGCCTTCGGACTGGATGGGAGACCTTCGGACTAGGGTGTCTCAAAATTGTATATATATTGGCCTTTGGACAAAAAATCTTAAGAAAATGCTAATAAGGGTCAAAATATATATATATATATATATATATATATATATATATATATATATATATATATATATATATATGACCGATACCAATATGTTTTACTAATATTTTACATATATTGCAAATTATCATATCACAATAAGGTGCCCTCTCTTTCTTAATAGAAACTTTTTTGCCAGTTATATACTAGAAGGAAAAAACAATACACAAAAAGTAATTTTTTGGTGATATCTTATTTCTTACCGTTTTATGCATGGAAAGGTAATTACATGGAACATTTTATGAATAAAACACTAAATGTTACACTACCAACACCTACACAGAAACAAATATATATAGAATTGGAACAACTCTCACAGCAAGTGTTCATATTACACTTGCATATACAATTCTTACACTAGCATTAGTTTATTACACTAATATGCACCATTGATACGAAGAGTAGGCCACTAAACCATGTTTAACTATCAAAAAGAATACCATTCGCTGCTATCATGCACAGACGTCAGCCATATATGTTACGATCGAACTCCTATCAACAACATGTTCCGATGCATAAGCATATGTACTAGAGCGTACGCATTGGCTATAATGTGCACTAGTTGCACTACTTAAAAAAGGAAAGCTAGCTTATGGTGGAGAGCATAATCATCATGCGCATGCCTACTGTGTTCATTAGCCTATAATGAAGCCTGGACATATATATATATATATATATATATATAACTCCAATATGTTATGAGAAAGGCAAATGATATTTGGCTGCGGACCAGGTGTTAGCAATCCTTTGCCCCCCTCCTCCTATTTGTATGGGCCCACCACCGATTGGACAGCAAATGAAGCAATGACATTTGGCCTGGACTGCGGACAACGTAGCACTGCGGTGTGAGAAAAGATCATGCATTGGTTTTATATATATATATATACGTACATTGAAGACGAGATCAGGGTTGTCGACCGAGTGCAGATTGAGCCCGCCCCCGAAGTGGATCGTCCACACGAGCACGAGGATGGCCGCGATCAGAGCGAAGAGGTGCGCGGCCATGCTGATGCGGGAGGCCACCAGGAGGAGAGCGGGCCTCGCGGTGATCATGGCCATGGTGGACGGACTTCGGGATGGATGGTTGTTGGGCTCAGGCCGGGTGGGATACTGGTGCAGCACCGGTGGTCCATGTTATAATGAAGCAAGGACTATAGTTTGATGCCTGCTGTGGGAATCTGGGTTTGGTATATTTGGTTGTCCTCTAAGCAAGGGATATAGCCCTGGTGAAGCAAGTTGAGGTTAACGTCAAGGTATCTAATTGTAATTAAACATCCAATCCTAGAAGCTAAGTGCCTGTTTGGTTCGACGAAGTCAGTTAGAAGTAAAAAAAAAAAAAAAAATTGAAATCGACATTTTACTTGCGCAGTGCAATGCGAACACAGTCATGTGTATGCATAATTTTTCAATTCTTTTGTTTGGATGTTACGTGATAGTGGAGGTTTGAAGTGTGGAGTTATATATAATTTTTTGTTTTGTTTTAATTTCTGTGTTTGATTGTTGTATGAAATACAGTAGTGGTATAATTTTTTCACTTTTGAATAGTGTGGAATTACCCCCTACACATTTGTGTTATTGCCCAGGTTGACTGAAAACTACAAAATATCCAAGATTGCAAATGATTGATGCTCTTGTGAAGTCTTAAGCAACCAAATAATGAACTTGGATCTTACTACAACTAGAACGATACAGAGTTTTTCAAACTGACTCAAGAACATAACTTGCAACAAGAAAAAAATGCTAGAAATAGAAAACTGTTTTTCTCTTTGCAATCACAGTTGTTGCACTTAAATAGAATATGTACAAATAAAAACAAACGAACGAACGAAGAAGAACTCTTGCTGGGTGATGGAGAATGTTGCTCAAAGCAATATTCGTTCCATTCGACGATCTGCACCCTAGGAACTAGCAAGTTCGGTGTGTTGAACTTCTGGAAACGCTCCTGATGAACTCGGATAGACGAACTCATCGGACAGAACTTCGTGGATAGGTGGCGACTGCTGTTGTGAAAAAAAATTGCGTATGTCCAAATGAGGAAAGAGCAGTCGGCATGATTCGTTATTCATGTCATTTCATCCAGCTTTTTTCATCCCCCTCTTTTGTAACCAAACACGCAAAATGGGAAAGAATATCGGATGACAAATCTGAATTTGTCTCCACTTCACTGTCAAAATCAAGAAACCAAATAGCCCCTAAGAGCACAACAAAACTTGTTAAGGGATATCGTACTTTCTACATTTTTGAACTGTCAAAATTTTGACGAAATTATATAAGAACTATCAAAAATTTTATAGTATTATGTGAATATTGTTAAAATTTTAACAGTCATGTGCATATCCAGGACTACCAAAAATTTGATAGTGCCAAATTTTCTACAATCATGACTATGCATAAACTGCAAATATTAGTGACAATCCTTAACAACAAATGTAGTGTCCTTAGCATTGATCTACATATATTATAGGCTTGATGACCAAACACATCTTCAATCAATTATGGGTCTAGCAAAATTATATTGTATCAAAACTAATGTGTATGTTCACCATCTGTAAACTCCCTAATTTTTTATTTTTTATTTTAGTATTTTTATTAAATTATTGAATTTTTTTTATTTATTTTATTGGTTAATTAGAAAGTAACTTCTTTGATTTAATTAATTATATAAATACTTATTTAGAATCATTTTCAGGTTATTTTAGAATTTGTTGAATTTTTGTAGAATTTTTGGGTAATTAAAACCTAGAAAACATAATTTTCTAGGACTTCCATGATTTACTGTGAGACCATACTTACATATTTTTTTACCAAACATTTATTTTAGAATTAAAATACTTAAATATTTTTTCTGTAATTTTTTTGAATTTTTTTGAATTTTTTTTGAATTTATTTGGTTTTAAAATAGTCTAATAACTAATTTTCTAGGACTTTTGAAATTTACTGTAGAAGTCTATGACCATAAAATGGCCGCAAGTATTTTTATATAGTTTATAATATTAATTTACATTTTCTAGAATTTTTCTAAATTTTTATGATATTTTTATATATTTATTTGGATTTAATTAGGTCAAAACTAATTAATAAATAAATTTTTGGATATTAAAATATATTTAAATATCCAGTCAGTATACACAGTCATCCCTAACCAACCCGCCTGGGTCCATCTGTCGTCTACTGCCTATATATATGTGTGTATGTAAGGTTTCATTATTTTTGCCGAAATTAGAGGAGAGAGAGACTTTGAGGAGGTTTCATCTAGGATTTCTCCCAACTTCGTGAAATCATAACTCATAGCTGCGGACTCCAAACACATTCCCGTTTCTTGCGTTAGAACCGTATCGAGGTATAGTTTCTGAATATCAAATTTATTTTAAATAATTTTGAATCCAAAATTCTGTAAAATTTGTTGAGTGTCAGTTGTCTGAAATCTAACACATTTTGGTGTTTTCGAGATTACGGAAGATCCCAAACTCGGAATCACGATACGTTTAAAGTTTCAAAAATCTGACATGATGAAATATAATATATATTTTTCTCATAATTAAATATGCTAGTTTACTATTCTGAAAAATTCGTGCAACCTAGAAGTAACTAGAAAACCACCAAAAACTTTCATATGTGCGCCATATGGACAATAATTTCTTACTGGTTCAAGATTTAGTAAAATCGTAGTTTCTAGCGTTATGTAGCGCTAAAATATACATAATTTCACACACAAAATTTAGTTTTGTGTTGGTTGACTTTTTGGTCAACAAAATGCCTCTATTTGTGTGCCACGGATCACGAATTTATAAAATTGATTTTCTTTAAACTGAAATCTAGTGTTAGCCTTAAAATTAGAATATAATTAAATTAAATTAGTATACTAAAAAACTTACCCAATCACTTTTGTAGATCTAACTTGTTTAATTTATGTGACGGATAGATCGGACGACGTCTTGAGTTGCAACTTCATCCTTTTTCGGAGCAGACAAGAAACATTGCCAACTCTTGTACAGTATTATGCATGTTTATTTTCGCTCGTTCTTGTTTATGTCTATTTTTCTTGTAATTGTTTCATGTTCTTGTACATGTTATATTCTTCTTCTTTATTGATTCCAAATATGTTGTTTGTCTCTATTTTCTTTTTACGTACTTGCTTTCATACTTCACCATACTTGTCTAGATTCTCGTATTCTTGTACACACGACTTGACCCTATTACTAGTACTTGAATTGACTTGGACTTGACTTGGACTTGACGTGAGTATGACTTGACCTTTGTGTTCTCTTAGGAGAGGAGATTGATAATAGGATTGGCTACATTGACCATACTTGATTGGAGTCTCTTGCATTGAACTTGTCACGACCCGCACCCAGAAATTCGGGCACGAGTACGTGGGTACGTCCAGCCTACGCCGCAGAGTCGGCGGTAGTACGCTGTCTAGGTCATATCCACAGTTAACTAATCTAGCTCATTCACAATTAATGAAATAGAAAAAGATAATAACAGGAAAAGAATGCTGAGATTTCAAATGAAATAAATGTGACAACAGCTCAAATATTTAATACAGAATCCAGAAATGAAATCGGGGACAAACCCGATTACTAAGATAAAAGAGCATAAATAAAAAGCTACTGCTAACTACTCTGTAGAAGTAGTCTCCTGGGTGGGAACTGGCTCCTCATAAGTGCCATATGTTCCCTCATAGGGGCCATAATAGGTAGGGGCAAAGTCCTCATCATCGCCTAAAACAACGGATCTAGTCAGGAAAGGAGCAAAGTACACAATGCACAACAAAGATTTAAACTAAATATTTATGACAATTGGGAAAAGAATTGACTAAGTATCATATTGAGAATGTGCATAAAAGAAGCAACAATATCTAAGAGTTAATACTACAAACAGGAATATGAGTAAACAGAAATAAAGATGAAACAGGAATTGAAACTACAACAAGGCAACATGAACTATAACAAGACAAGAAGCTATGTGTGTGAACTTGTGTATTTAGAATACATAGTTGGCATGTAGGGGTTTATAAGGCTAATCAGGCCGTCATAGACGACTATCAGTCAGGAATAATCGAGTATCAGGCTGATGGTACAGTCACGTATCCACAGCTAGCAGTCAGGACAAGGGGAAGGGTAAACTACATGCCTTCTAGTATTCTCCCGCCCGACACGAAAAGCAAGACATGAACTCCAGTATTCAAGACATGAAATCCAGTATTCTAACACTACGTGTAATCATCAATGGTACTAGTAAAGCAGGGAATTAATTATCATAATATAAAGGTTAAACTTTGAAGTGCAGGTACTTGTCTGTTGTTTGGATCCAATTATAGTTTGTATCTCGGAGAAATTTCCAGAAATGACTTAGGATGCTGAAATAAACATTATCATCATGCTCAGAATATATTAAATAGCTAGAAATGCCTGTCCTTGAGTCCAATTTGGAGACAAGGACAAAAACGACAGTTTCGGGTCAAAACGGGGTCCGCATGTGGGCCCGCTTTGCACCGAAAAACGTGTCAGGGTCAACGGTCTCCAAATTCACCAATCTTAGTGTCAACAGGTCAGGAACGATGATACGAACCCAACGGAACTTCCAGAATTAGATTCCGATGAGCCGATCACAAAATCGCCCGTCGAGCGGGGCCTGTGGGGCCCACGACACGCGATTTTGTCAACTTTCTCAGAATCGAACCAAACTTGACCCACAGGACCAGCGTATCGCTACGAGTCGAGGGCACAAATTTTGTTTCGATCCGACGTGTGTGCACGAAATTAGGATGAATTATAGAAAAGGCGGATACGGGCGATGTCCGCGGATACGCGTTGATTCCGGTGTGCACGCACACCCGAATCAGCTTTCGCAAAATCTCACACGTCCGTATCGACGGTGCGCACGTATCTATGAAGACCGCACGCGACCAAGTCATCCCGTTTGGCGGGGGCGTACTCAGTTCCGGGGTGAAACAAGGTCTAGTTTTTCCTATTTTTGGATCGCGGTGTGCGATCACCACAGGACGCGATACCCCGAGCGGTTTATCCGGGCACCGAGAGGATCTTACAGGCTTCACAACGCAATTTACGGAATTGAAAACGGTGGCAGCGAGGAGAAAGATATGAGTACCTGAACAGGGCTCTAGAAACAGGAAATTTTTGTGTCCGTGACGTGTCCGACACGACACGACGAATTGGGGATTAGGGTTTTCGGGTTGCTGGCCGTAGACGGCGGTGGCCGGCCGGAGATGCGCCGGAGAGGGAGGGAGAAGGTTCGCCGAGGTGAGGCGGAGCTGCTGGCGGGGTCGAGGGCGGCGCCGGAATGGAGGTGGCTGCTGTCGGCTGCTGCGGGGGAGGAGGAAAGAGGAGGAGAGGGAGGCGGCGCTGCGGGCTTCGTCGATGGGGCGGCGAGGCGGAGGCGGTGGTGGCGCAGGGAGGTGGGGCTCTGCGGGGCGTCGGCCGGGCACGGGGAGAAGAGCGGTGGAGAGGGGATGGCGGCTGGGCTTAAATAGGGAAAGGAGGGCGGAGGGGAGGCCGGGTTAGGCGGCGACGAGGCGGAGAAAGCGGAGGCGAGGGCGGGGAAGGCGGAGCGGAGCAGCGACGTGGGCTGGCCGCCGGAGGCGGCGGTAGACTCGGGCGTCGGAGGCCACGCGGGGAAGAACGGGGTGGCTAACTGGGTCAGCGGGTCGGGCAGGAGGCGGGTCGCTGGCCGGTCCACTGGGCCGGGCCGGCCCAAAACAAAATAATAATAATAATAATAATAAGTTAGATAAATAATTAATTAAATAGTTTTTAGGCATTTAAAAATAGGTCTGAGGCCCAATAAATTCCAGAAAAATTACTCTAAGTCCAGTTTTTCATTTTACACCTAAAAATATTATTTCCATGATATTTTAATATTATTTATTATCAATTAAAAATCATTTAATAATTTAAAACCTTGATTTTAATTACAGAAAATTCCCAAAAAATTCAGAAAATTGTAAAAAATCCAAGTTTAATAATTTTGAAAATTCAGGGGGTTTACAGAACTACAATTGAGATTTTATATAGATTGGGAGACCTTGCAATGGCTATACTCTATAGAAATATTTGATTTATTATTAGACACGTCTAACATCATTTTTCTCTATGGCATGCCACTATCTTAGATTGTCTTCATGTATTTTCTTGATGCCTTCCATACATGCTATTACTTGTTGGCTCGTATTATTTTTGTGTATCTTGCTATGTCCCCTGAGGATCTGGATTTGTTCTCCAGATTTAGCAAACGAGAAGTACCCGTAGATTTACGGACTGGCACCAGATGAGGGTACGATATCAGTTGATGGCCCTACAAATGCTTAGTTTACTTCTAGCATGGAGTTAGTTTTATTTTCTTATCTTTTATTTTTCGTCTACTAGCAGTGGATTTGTCTCCACCGGACGTCTTTAAATTCTTGATGAACTTGAATCTTTCGTATTTACATTCATCATTATCTGTTGGATTTAGTTTATTTTTATATATCATTGATGAGATATAGATTGTCTATGGAGATTTAGTTATGCCCTGTGACTTGTGACTTATATATATATACCACTTGTGAGTTGTTATTCATAAATACAGCATGCGTATGTGTTATGGTTTTCATATATTGGAGTTGCCATATACATACGGCTGGCATGCTTACTTATTCCTAATCCTGCGTATTTTGGGACTGGGTGTGACATATTTTTGTGGTGGTCCATGCATGTCGAGAATATATTGTCTCGGTTATGTTACTATACCGAGCAAGCATGCGTATAGGATTAGGGTTTAGGATCTCATCCACTTATTTAAATCACCTTCCTTGATTTTGTTTTGAATTCTCATTTGACTACTTGAATTACATCTTACTTGATCCTTTCACAACGTCAATCTTATCTTTCTTTCGTGCTTGATAGAGATTAGGAAGGTGACTTGTACTAGGTATATATGCTTCATTGGTCAATTACACTATTAGTTGAGTTCTTGTAAGTTGGATAGTGTAGATGAGTTTAAGGGATAAAAGAATAGTGTATAAACAATAAGAAAGAAAAGTTCTATGATGGCTCACCATAACCTTTTAGAAAGAACTGCTAGTTTGCAATGATGTGTTAATCACTATAGTGAATTGTTACGAATATGGGTTAGTTTTAATTTCGAGGACGAAATTATTGTAAGTTGGGTAGAATGTAAACTCACTAATTTTTTTATTTGTAATTTTATTAAATTATTGGATTTCTTCTGGTTATTTTGTTAGTTAATTAGAAAATAACTTCTTTGATTTAATAACTTATATAAATACTTATTTAGAATCATTTTTGGGTTATTTTAGAACTTTTTGATTTTTCTAAATTTTTTGGTTAATTAAAACTTAGAAAATATAATTTTTTTAAGACTTTCATGATTTACTGTGAGACCATACTTGCATATTTTTCTACCAAACATTTATTTTAGGCTTAACATATTTAAATATATATTTTGTAATTTATTTGAAAGTTTTTATAATTTATTTGATTTTAAATATAGTCTAATAACTAATTTTCTAGGACTTTTGAAATTTACTGTAGAAGTCTATGACCATAAAATAGTCCCAAGTATTTTTTTAGGGTTTATAATATTATTTTACATTTTCTAGAATTTTCTATTTTCCTGATATTTTAACATATTTATTTGGATTTAATTAGATCAAAACTAATAAATAAATAAATTTCTGGATATTAAACCATAATTAAATATCTAGCCAGCATACACAGTCAGCCCTAACCTATCCGTCTGGGCCCAACCGTCGGCTACTGCCTATATATGTGTGTATATGTAGAGTTTCATTATTTTCGCCGAAATTAAAGGAGAGAGAGAGAGACTTTTAGGAGGTTTCATCTAGGATTTCTTCCAATTTCGTGAGGCCATAACTCCTAGCTCCGGACTCCAAACGCATTCTTGTTTCTTGCGTTGGAACCGTATCGAGGTATAGTTTCTGAATATCAAATTTATTTTAAATAATTTTGAATCCAAAATTTTGTAAAATTTGTTGAGTGTCAGTTGTCCGAAATCTAACATTTTTTTGTGTTTTCGAGATTTCGGGAGATCCCGGACTCGGAAACACGATCCGTTTGAAGTTTCGAAAAGCTGAAATGATAAAATATGACATATACTTTTTTCAGAATTAAATATGCTAGATTACTATTCTAAAAAATTCGTGCAACCTAGAAGTAACTAGAAAACTACTGAAAACTGTCATCTATGCGCCATATGGACGATAATTCCTTACTGGTTCGAGATTTGGTAAAACCGTCAATTTTAGCCTTATGTAGCAATGAAATCTACAAAATTTTACACACAAATCTTGGTTTTATGTCGGTTGACTTTTTGGTCAACAGAATGCCTCGATTTGCGTGCCACGGATCCTGAATTCGTATAATTAATTTTCTTTAAATCAAAATCTAGGATTAGTATTAAAATTAGAATATAATTAAATTAAATTTATATTTTGGGTTATTTTATTCAGAACTAAAATTGATTATACTAGAAAACCTACATAACCACTTTTGTAGATCTAACTTGTTAAATTTATGTGACGGATAGATCGGACGACGTCTTGAGTTACAACTTCATCCTTTTTCGGAGCATGCAAGATACCTTACCAACTCTTATACAGTATTATGCATGTTTACTTTCGTTCGTTCTTGTTTATGTCTATTTTTTTGTACATATTTTATGTTATTGTACATGGTTCATTATATTTTTTTATTGATTCCAAATATGTTGCCTGTCTCTATTTTCTTTTTACGTACTTGCTTTCATGCTTCACCATACTTGTCTAGATTCTCGTATTCTTGTACACACGACTTGACCCTATTGCTAGTACTTGAATTGACTTGGACTTGACGTGAGCACGACTTGACCTTTGTGTTCTCTTAGCAGAGGAGATTGATACTATGATTGGCTACATTGACCATACTCGATTGGGAGTCTCTTGTATTGAACTACAATTGAGATTTTCTATAGATTGGAATACCTTGCATTGGCTACACTCTATAGAAATATTTGATTTATTGTCAGCCACGTCTAATATCATTTTTTTTCTATGGCATGTCACTATCTTAGATTGTCTTCATGTATTTTCTTGTTGCCTTCCATACATGCTATTACTTGTTGGCTTGTATTATTTTTGTGTATCTTGCTATGTCCTCCGAGGACCTGGATTTGTTCTCCAAATTTAGAAGACGAGGAGTACTCGCAGATTTACGGACCGACACCAGAGGAGGGTACAACATCAGTTAATGGCCCTACAAATGCTTGGTTTACTATCTAGCATGGAGTTAGTTTTATTTTCTTATCTTTTATTTTTCGTCTACTAGTAGTGGATTTGTCTCCACCAGATGTCTTTAAATTCTTAATGAACATGAATATTTTGTATTTACATTCATCATTATCTGTTGGATTTAGTTTATATTTATATGTCGTGGATGAGATCTAGATTGTCTGTGGAGATTTAGTTATGTCATGTGACTTATATATATACCACTTGTGAGTTGTTATTCATAAATACAGCGTACGTATGTGTTATGGTTTTCATATATTGGAGTTTTCATATACATACGGCTGGCATGCTTACGTATTTCTAGTCCTACGTATTTTGGGACTGGGCGTGACACCATCCAATCAAGTGTTGCACGTGTTAAAATAGGACTCAAAACTACTTTGACTATTCACAATGAGAGTATTGTATTTATAGTTGTTATATACATATATATATATATATATATATATATATATATATATAGAGAGAGAGAGAGAGAGAGCGCTATGTTTCTATTTTATTTGTGATATGTTGGTGGTCATTGGAGAGTAGGAAAGTTCATGTTCACCATATATATATATATATATATATATATATATATATATATATATATATATTGTCACGACCTGCACCCGGATATTCGGGCACGAGTACGTGGGTACGTCCAGCCTACGCCGCAGTGTCGGCGGTAGTACGCTGTCTAGGTCATAATCACAGATAATATAAAATCTAGCTCATTCACAATAAATAGATAGGCAAGGAAAATAACAGGAAAATGAATGCTAAGATTTCATAAACAGAAAGTGACAACAGATCCAGAGTTATTACAAAATCAAAAATTAAATCGGGGACAAACCCGATTACTAGGATGAAAGGAAAATAAATAACTACTGCTAACTACTCCGCAGGAGTAGTCTCCTGTGTGGGAACCAGCTCCGCAACTGTATCATCTGCCCCCCTCATAGGGACCATAATATGTGGGGGCCAGGTTCTCATCATCGCCTAAATCAACGGATCCAGTCAGGAAAGGAGCAAAGTACACAATGCACAACAAGATTTAAACTAAATATTTGTGACAGGTAGAAAATAACTGACTAAGCATCATGTTGAGAATATGCATAAGTAAGTAGTGAAATTAACTGAGAATTAATGCTATAAATCAGGACTATAAGTGTAAACACCCAAAATTTTCAAATATTTTAAAATCAATTTTTAGAATTAATATGCAATTTTTCAGGAATTTACATAGGACCTGTGGTGAGTTTGTAATTTTTAATTACCAATAAACAGCATTAAAATGAAATAAAAATATGATTTTATGGTGTAAAATAGAAAACCGGACTTAGGGTAATTTTCTGGGATTTTATTGGGCCTCGGACCTATTTTTAAAAGCCTAAAAACTATTTTTATAATTAATTAATTAATTACTGTTTTATTATTATTATTATTATTGTTATTATTTTTATTTTAATTAGCTTTAGGCCCGGCCCGGCCCAGTGGGCCGAGCCCGTTAAACCCAGCCCAGCCCCTGTTAACGGGTCGGGCGGGTCGGCCAGACCCGGATCCGCGCCCGACCCGACCCGGACCCCATCATCCCCAACCCCACGAACCCCCGCGTTTTCCGGCCGGATTCTCCGCCCACGTCGCCGGAGAACCTCCCCCTCTACCCCCACGACCTCCCCTCGGCCCGCCTAGCCCGGCCTCGACCCCCGCGTGGACCCCCTATAAATACCCCTCGTCTCCGCCTCCTTTCCCCCCCAAAACCCGAAACCCTAACCCTAACCACCCCGACTCCGGCCACCCCCTCACCGGAGCTCCGCCCTCCAGCACCCAGCCGCCCAGCCAGCGCCGACGCCGGCTGACCTTCCTCTCCTCCTCCTCCAGCAAGCCGACCCCGACCGGCTGAGCATCCCCTAGCCCCGCTGCCCTCCGCCGGAGCCCGCCCCAGCGCCGCCCAGCTCCTCCAGCAGCGCCGCCCTAGCCGGCCGACGACGCCTCGACCGTCCAGCGCTCCTCCAGCGAAGCCCCGGATACGCGGACACAGCCCAGCACTAGGCCGGACACAGCGGAACACGAACTGGCGTGTCGGACACGAGTCCGACACGAGGAAACTCGGGGTTTTCAGGCCTCGTTCAGGTACTCGTATCTTGCACCCTGTATCTCCAATTTCGATTCTGTAAATTTCTACGCGAAGCCTGTATGACCCTCTCGGTGCCCGGATAAACCGCTCGGGGCATCGCGTCCTGTGGTGATCGCACACCGCGATCCAAAAACAGGAAAAACCAGACCCTGTTTCACCCCGGAACTGAGTACGTCCCGCCAAACGGGACGACTTGGTTGCGTGCGGTCTTCACAGATACGTGCGCCTCGTTGATACGGACGTGTGGGATTTCGCAGAAGCTGATTCGGGTGTGCGTGCACACCGGAATCAACGCGTATCCGCGGACATCACCCCGTATTCGCCTTTTCTGCATTTCACCCTAACTTCGTGCACACACGTCGGATCGAGACGAAACTTACGCCATCGGACTCGTAGCGATACGCTGGTCCTGTGGGTCAAGTTTGGTCCGATTCTGAGAACGTTGACGAAATCGCGTGTCGTGGGCCCCACAGGCCCCGCTCGACGGGCGATTTTGTGATCGGCTCATCGGAATTCAAATCTAAAAGTTCCGTTGGGTTCGTATCAGTGTTCCTGATCTGTTGACACTAAGTTTGGTAAATTTGGAGACCGTTGATCCTGACACATTTTTCGGTGCAAAGCGGGTCCACCGGTGGACCCCGTTTTGGACCAAAATTGTCGTTTTTGCCCTTGTCTCCAAATTGGACCCAAGGACAGGCGATCCTAGATGTTTGACACCTTCTGAGCGTGATGGTACTATTTATTTCATCTTTCGGAGACATCTCTGGAAATTTCCGAAACCAGGACCTAAGTGGAATTCAAACCTCAGGCAAGTGCACCTTGCCAAACTTGCAGTCATTATTTTCATATTTTCTGTAAAAATACTCTGCTGGATTTCTTGTGCAAATTCATATAAACTGATTTAAACTACTTAACCTAGGGAACGTATGACGTACCTAGTGTCCGATCATAGTCGGGTACCGACACCGTACGCGGTGTTGGGTTCGTCATTTAGAGATGGATTTACGATTCCCTTACTTTGTACTTGACCTATCAAGTACCCTACAACCCAGGACACTTGACACTATCATGGACAGAATCCTCCTGAGATATTCGTGGTGATTCTGTATAGGATACAGGACTTGATAGAGACATTTATTATAGACAGTATGACTTGTTGCATTAGTTATAATCCCGCTGACATGGACATGAGACGTTATGGTCATGGCTTGCGTGATTACATTGGGTGGGGAGAGACACACAGGCTACAGGCTGTTCTATATATATATCTACTATTATTGTGAGGTTGTAGACTCTCCAGCAGAGCTAGACCCTTTACGTGTTATTACTGCTACCGGCTCCCCGACACAGAGCTTGTAGCGGTCTCAGCCTGAGTACTAGTGTTGCTCTCATTTGCATATCACATAGATGGTTACTTAGTTTACCCTGCTGTTCATTTATTTATTGTACTACTTATTCAGTTGGCTTATTTTATCTTGTGCCTTGCTATGTCCACTGAGGACCTGGAATGGATTATGTCCCCAGGTCTAGCTGAGGAGCAGTATCCCGAGGTATACGGGACCGGAGCTGAAGCTATTGCTGGAGCTGAACCGAACACTGAAGACGAGGTGACTGCCGAGGACTTATCCTGAGTGCCTGTCCCAGTACTCATTTATTTATTTCATGTTTATATCATTTGTTCCTGGCCTATAGAGCCAGTTTATTCAGACTTAAGTCGGATTGTTGCTCCGACTGACTTGCTGTGATTTGTTGTTGCTACTTATTTTCATTTAGTATGCAGTTTATTTCTTTATCTTTATGGATGAGATTAGTGTGACTTGTGTAGTAGACCTTATTTACAGCTTAAGTACGCCCTGATGGTTCCATTAAATTGGGTTATCCATCGGTGCGTGCTGCTGGCCATTGCCACGTATCTCCAGTCCCTCGGTATTTTGGGACTGGGGCGTGACATAGTTTTTGTGGTGGCCCATGCAGGTCCTAACTAAATTGTTCGGTTTCAACTTAGGGACCGAACAGGCCTGCAATAAGATAGGATAATTTATAGGATCTCATCCATTGATTGAATTATTTTTGAACTCTATGTCGAATTCAATTTAATTGCTTGAATTGCATCCTGTTTTGATTCCTCTGTGCGTTCTCATTGTTTCCTTTTGGTGCAGAGTTATGGATCCCAGAAGTGGTGACGAGACCCCCTTGGGTACACCGACTGAAGCAGGGTTTACCTGCGAAGCTGGAATGACGCCAGATACCAGAGGACAATCCTCTCAGAGCAATCAAACTGGCCAGCCAAGTTCCAGGTTCAGGCGTGATGACATCCCGCCTCCTCCCCAGTTCCCTCCTACGATGCCTGTTTTTCCCCCAGGACAGGCAATGGACGGCCAGCAAATGTTCTAGATGTTCTACGCCATGATGCAGGCACAACAACAGAACCAACAGGAGACCCAACGCCGAGAGGCCGAGAACCTAAGGAACAGCCTAGTCGCAGCATTGGAACATGCAAACCCACCAAATAGGCGGCCAGCGATGGGATCTATTACAGATTTCTGCCAACTCAAGCCCCGTACCTTCTCGGGCAAGGAAGGACCAACTGAAGTGCATGAATGGCTTACAAACACACAGCATCAGTTGAAGGCCGCCGAACTACCAAGGGACAAATGGATGACTGCCGTCAGGATGCAACTGACGGACAACGCACATCATTGGTGGTTGTCCGAAGAAAGAAGGCTCGGACATGATCAGGTTACCTGGGAGGAGTTCTCCAGACTCTTCCAGGAAATATACATCCCTGCTGTGGCTCGGTCAGAACTCCGAGACAGATTCAACCGCCTGATCCAGGGCAACATGACGGTGGAGGAATATAACGCCGAATTCATTCGCCTGAGCTGCTTCGCCCCTTCGCTAATTCCTACCGAAGAGGAGAAGGCGGAGAAGTTCTTTGATGGGCTCAGGTTCGAGCTTCAGAAGTTAATCGGATCGGTCGCGCCCACCTCTTACACCGACGTCCTAGCTGCAGCACGTCGGCTGGAGCGCGTTACTCGGAGGGAATCAAGCCTGAAACGTCCCTTCTCCTCAGCACCGTCCAAGTCATCACCAGGGGAATCTGCTAAACAGCCCCAGAAGAGCCCGCCACCAAGAGCAGCAACTAAGAACTTGCCTACTTGCCATTACTGCAGCAAGGTAGGACATATTGAAAAGGAATGTCGACGCAAGCTGGGACTCTGCCTGGTTTGCGGATCTGGACAACACTTCTCAAAGGACTGTTCGGAACGTCGAGAGGGAGTTCCGAATCGACCAGCTCCACCTACAGCTCTTCCAGCTGGGGGAGCAACTCAGACAGGGCCTGGAGGAGCCAGGCCACCTCTACCACCTCAGGCAGCATTGTTCCAACAAGCTCGTCAGCAAAGGGGTCCCGCTCAGGGACGAGGTCAGGCATATGTGTCACGCCCCAGTCCCAAAATACCTTGGGACTAGACACGTGACAATGGCCAGCAGTACGCACCGATGGACCAACCCAATATAATGGATCCATCAGGGCATACTTAAGCTGTAAAACAAGTCTACGACAATCATGGCACAACTAATCCCATCCACACAAGATATAAAATATGATCCACAGAATAAATAAGGAATGTAAATCATCAGCAAGTCTCACAAAGTACTTCGGGAACAACCCGATAAATATCTAGTACAATGGTTCCACAGACCAGAAAATAAAAGACTGAAATAAATAATAAAACTGAGCATGAACATGGATGCTCAAGAGAAGTCTTCAGCTAAGACCTCGTCCTCAGATGGTGGTACAGCTCCTGGATCGGCTCCTCCTGCTGCGGTCCCGTAAACCTCGGGGTAAACCTGGTCTGCAAAATCTGGGGACAAAATCCATATCCAGGTCCTCAGGGGACATAGCAAGGTACAAAAAATAATACAAGCCAGAATATAAACACTGCAGCAAATAATGAGATAAGCAGGGTAAGTATGTAACATCTGTATAAATGCAAGAGAGAATATCAATAGTACTCAGGTTGAAACAACTACAAGCCCTGTGTAGGGGAGCCGGTAGTAGTGGTGTCAAGAGGTGGTATAGCTCAGCTGGATACTGAGTAGCCGGCATAACATAATCAACCTGTAGCCTGTGAATCTATCCAGCAATAGATGGAACAATAAGGGAATACTAGAATAACCAGCTAAGTGATATGCAAGATGAGAGCAGCACTAGAACTCAGGCTGAAGCATACTACCAGCTCTGTGTCGGGGAGCCGGTAGCAGCAGTAATAATGAGTAATGGGCCAAGCTCGGGCTTCAGAGTCTTGGCCTCACAATAGTAGGGGTGTATATATATAATCAGCCTGTAGTCTGTGTGTCTCTCCCCACCCAATGTAACCACGCAAATCATGAACATAACGTCTCACGTCCATGTCAGCGAGGTCATAACTAATGCATAAGTCATAATGTATCTAGAATATAGGATCTATGCCAAGTCCTATACAGAATCACCTCGAACATCTCGGGAAGATCCTGTCTTATGATCAGTGTCCAGTGTCCTGGGTTAAAGTGTACTTGGTAAGACAAGTACGAGAAGATAAAGTGTCACGTATGTCCATATCTAGATGACATTATCCAACACCGCGTACGATGTTGGCACCCGACTGATAATCGGACGCTAAGTATGTCAAACGGTCCTAGGTTGAGCATGCACAGTAATATAATGAGATAAGAAAATAGGTAACAAACTGCAGAGTTGGCAAGGTACACTTGCCTGATGTTTGAATATCAACTGTCGTCCTGGTATCGGTGGATCCGGTAGGTGCTACTCCAAAAGCTGTAATAAATATCACCAACAGTCTCAGAAGGTATCAAACTGCTAGGAACGCCTGTCCTTACGTCCAATTTGGACACAGGGGCAAAAAGGTCATTTCCGGGCCAAAGAGGGTTCCATATGTGGCCCACTTTGCACCAAAAAGTGTGTCGAGGGTAACAGTCTCTAAATGGGACAAACTATGGGTCAAATAATTCTAAATTTCAATACGATCCCGATCCCAACGGTATATCCAAATTTGGATTCCGATGAGCCGAACATAATTTGGTCCAAAAAGTCAACTGTGGGGCCCGCCAATTGGCGATCTGGTCAACTGTCTCAGAAATGCGTGAAAATTGGGTCACAGGACCAGCGTGTTACCACGAGTCCAGTGGCATAAGTTTTGTCGCAATCTGACAAGCGTGCACAAAATATGTACGAGTTCCACAAAAGTGGCGACACGGAATGCGTTCGCGGATACGGCCTGATTCCGGCGCGCACACGCGTCCAATCAGTCCCCACGAATTTTCACGTGTTCGATTATGCTGCGTGCACCATTCGGTACACTTGGCACACAGCGGGGCAGCCCCGTTTGGCGGGGCGCGCTCCGATCTCCAACTTTTAGAAAACCGGAAAAATGGGTGCGCGCAGTTTTGTGACGATTATAATTTTGTCCACAGCAACTAATAGCACAAAGTTATTATACAGAAAATAAACTAGGCCATGTAATCTACAGGTATCAAAAAGAATCACCGAATTCGGATCTCTGTGGTGGGAGATACGAACTCGGCAATAGGGGTGGTCATCGCAAGTTTCTGCGATTGCAGAATTCTGTCTGCTCGCGCTGACTTGGACGCTATTTTTCACCTAGGGGCACACGTTTTCCGAGGTTGACTATAAAACAGATATTGGAGAGGGTTGAGGGAAGATCATACCTATGAAAACAGAACAGCGTTTGGTCGAGCGAGTCAACAGAAAAATACGCCGGAGCGAAGGTGCTTCGAGTGGGAAACTGCAGTTCGCGATGTCGGCGTCGACGGGATGGTTGGTTGGCTTGGGGAGGCTTCTCTGGCTGCGGTGATGGCTCTAGATGGGAAGGGGAAGTCTGGAGTTTTAGGTTAGGGTTTTGGGGAGCTAATATATATACATATATATATATATATATATATATATATATATATTAGAAGAGAGAGGGTGATAAGGCTCGCGGGTCCGCGGGTTTCCATGCGTCCGCTGAAGGGGGTTCGGGTCATTAGTCCATCCGCTGAAGGGAGGGGGCTTCTAAGTTGCTGAAGTGCAACTTTAGCATGGCTAAAGTTGCTGGCAACTATTCCCAAGGCTAAAGTTGATTAGTTGCTTATTATTACGCTTATTATTATATACTTATGTTAGTATTATTATTATACTTATTCTATTAACTTTTCTTTTCCTTTCCTTCTTTAATTAAAATATATATACATATATATTTGTATATATATATATATATATATACTCATAAGAAAATTTATATAATAGGGTATTGCACATCGTTAGGCTAGCAACTGCTCAAGGGGTCTCCTACATGGAATAAAATTCGAAAAATTCCTGATGGTCCCATAAGTTCTCTAAGTGCCCGAACACCTAACATAAAAATTATTAAAAAATTTGTTTCTCCTATTTGGACCTAATTACTACAATTTAATTAATAATTAATAAATAAAGGGCATATACGATTTTCTAGGAAGGGGGTTTTACAATATGCACTAGCAGTCACTGAGGAAGCTACTGCAGACGAAGTGATAGCAGGTACCATATTAGTAGCTTCAATACCTGCTGTAGCATTATTTGATTCTGGAGCCTCGCATTCATTTATTGCTGCTAGCTTCGTAGCCACACATAGAATAGCTACCGCACCTCTCTCGAAGATGAAGAGAATTCTAACGGGAGGTAAAATTATCCCGGTTAGTGATACTTGTAGATCATGTTCGGTAGTGGTCTGTGGCCGAGTGATGCGAGCCCAATTCCTGATCTTTTCTATGCCTGATTACGATGTTGTACTTGGTATGGACTGGTTAAGTCAGTACCATGCGACACTGGATTGCCGGCTTTGAAAAGTGCTATTTAGACCCCCTAGCCTTCCTGAGTTTGAATTTTTACGAGGAGCTGTAGAACAAGGGGTCCAGCCAACTCATAGGGTATTGACTGTAGAAGAAGATTCAAGTTACCCAAGAGTCATAACGGAATTTGTGGATGTGTTTCCCGACGATCTTCCAGGTTTACCACCTGATCGGGAGATAGAATTCACAATAGACCTAACTCCAGGAGCCGAACCTATCACTTCATCGGTATATCGGCTAGCACCTAAGGAGTTAGTGGAGCTGAAAACACAAGTTGACGACCTTCTGGAGAAAGGATTTATCCGGCCCAGTGTTTTACCATGGGGAGCACCTATACTTTTTGTACCCAAGAAGGACGGATCTGTACGAATGTGCATTGATTACAGAGCCCTTAATGCTGTAACTATTAAGAACCGGTACCCATTACCACGCATTGATGATTTGTTTGACCAATTGAGTGGTGCTAAGATATTCTCAAAGATTGACCTTAGATCCGGTTATCACCAGATTAGGGTGAAGAAGGAAGATATCCCAAAGACGGCCTTCAGAACTAAGTATGGGCATTATGAGTTCCTAGTTATGCCGTTTGGTTTAACCAACGCACCCGCCGTATTTATGAGTTTGATGAACGGGGTCTTCCATCAGTACTTGGATAAGTTCGTGGTGGTGTTCATTGATGATATCCTAGTCTACTCCAAGAACCACGAAGAGCACGAGGAACACCTTAGAATTGTGCTAGAAACCTTGAGAAGGGAGAAGCTGTATGCCAAACTCAGCAAATGTGAGTTCTGTATGGACAAGGTGCCATTCTTAGGGCATATTATCTCGGGTGAAGGACTGTCTGTGGACCCAGAAAAGGTCACTGCTATAGAGACCTGGCCTACCCCTACCTCTGTTGCGGAAGTGAGAAGTTTTCTTGGACTTGCTGGGTATTACCGGCGGTTCGTAGAAAATTTTTCAAGGATCGCAGAGCCGATGACTAAGCTGACACGGAAGGATCAGGAGTTCATATGGACGGAAGAATGCCAGAATACCTTCGAAGAATTGAAGAGGCGTCTAACAACAGCACCAGTCTTGACTCTTCCCTCAGGGTCAGGAGGTTTTGTTGTATATAGTGATGCGTCCGGTAGTGGACTAGGTTGTGTCTTGATGCAACATGGCAAGGTTATCGCTTATGCATCAAGGCAGCTGAAGGTCCACGAGAAGAACTACCCAACACACGACCTGGAGCTAGCTGCAGTGATTTTTGCATTGAAGATCTGGAGACATTATCTGTATGGAGAGAAGGTCGAGATATCCACTGATCATAAGAGCTTAAAGTATGTTTATACACAGAAGGAGCTCAACATGAGGCAAAGGCGTTGGCTTGAGTTGATGGTGGACTTTGACATCGATCTGCAGTACCACCCGAGAAAAGCAAATGTTATAGCCGACGCCCTCAGCAGAAAACCCTCGGCTTATTTCTTAACGGAGCAGCCTCAGCTATTACAAGACTTGCAAGATCTGCAGATAGAGGTTGTTCTACCTGGACAAGATGGTTTGCTGGCTAACCTCGAATTGAAGTCATCGCTGGTGGAGAGAATCAAGAAAGCTTTGCCTAATGATGCCAGATTCCGAAGGCTGAAAGAGAGAACAGAAGCAGGCCTGCAGACGGGACTTCGCATCCACGAGGACGGAACATTAAGGTGCGGAAATCGCCTATGTGTTCCAAATGGAGAATTAAGGCAGGAATTGATGACAGAAGCCCATAGCTCCATATACTCGGTTCATCCAGGAGGAACCAAGATGTACCGGGACCTAAGACAATATTACTGGTGGCATAGAATGAAAAGGGAGATTGCCCGATTTGTGGCAAAATGCTTAGTCTGCCAGCAGGTGAAGGCCGAGCACCAAAGGACTGCAGGTATGTTGCAGCCGCTTCCCATCCCTGAATGGAAGTGGGAGCATATTACCATGGACTTCGTCACTGGATTTCCAAGAAGCCCTAGGGGTAAGGATGCAGTATGGGTCATCGTGGATCGGCTCACTAAGTCGGCTCACTTCTTGCCGTTCAGAGTTGGACAATCCACAGAAGTACTAGCCGACATGTATATGCGTCAGATCGTAAAATTAGATGGAGTGCCGGTTAGTATTGTATCAGATTGAGACTCGAGATTTATATCTCACTTCTGGCGAAGCATGCAAGAGAGTCTCGGCACCAGGCTCAAGTTCAGTACTGCCTATCATCCCCAGACAGATGGCCAATCAGAGCGCACAATTCAGTTCTTGGAAGACATATTGCGATCATGTATACTGGACTTTGGAGGATCTTGGGAAGATCACCTGCACTTAGTGGAGTTCTCCTACAACAACAGCTATCAGGCAAGCATTCAGATGGCACCTTTTGAGGCGTTGTACGGAAGAAAGTGCAGATCGCCAATATGCTGGAGCGACATTGGCGAACGTCAAATACTGGGTCCAGAGTTGGTAACAGAGACAGTAGAGAAAGTAAAACAGATTCAGAACCATCTTCGTGCAGCCCAGGATAGACAGAAGCATTGGACAGATGCACACAGACGACCCTTGGAGTTCAAGGAAGGAGAGCATGTATTTTTGAGGATCTCGCCCACTAGAGGTACTATCAGATTTGGCAGCAGAGGCAAGTTAAGCCCAAGGTACATTGGGCCATTTGATATCTTGGAGCGCATTGGTGAGGTGGCTTACCGTCTGGCATTACCTCCATCCTTAGAGGGAGTGCATGACGTATTCCACGTCTCACAACTGAGGAGATATGTGACGGACCCAAGCCATATAGTCGATCATTCTGAGATTTTGGTGGGACCTAGCCTGAGATACGAGGAGCAGCCAGTGGGTATACTCGACACCAGCGAGAAGACACTGCGAGGGCAGACAATCAGGCTGGTTCGAGTAGCTTGGAAACAGCACTCTCCTGGCGAATCGACCTGGGAACGAGAAGATGTTATGCGCCAGCGTTATCCACACTTATTTGCAGAATCAGGTAGAACTTAAGCATTCTTTAATTCTGTAAATCTTGCCTTTATAGTTTATGTCATGCCCCACTTTCGGCTAATCGATAATCGTCCCCCGGGCGTGATGCCGTGCACGCGTAGGGCGCGCGTGCACAAGGCCTTAGGCATAAGGATATTCTTTAGAACAATGCAACAGAGTAGACATATAAGATAACACAAGGTTGAGGCATAGAAAAGTTTCCTTTTTATTTATAATTAATATCTTTTTACATCGCTTGACTCAAAAGTATAAAATGCCCCACGGGCTTACAAACTTGGACGCAAAATGAGATAGCCGATCCATACATTATGTTCCTTTACATAGATTCAAAAACGCAAAATCACCTTGGGTGCGAGTAAGCACCATCGCCTTAGCGATATTCAGCAACGGGGAGAGTGAAAGGCTTCTAGCTTGAGCCTCCAAAAGTCTTGGCCACGAACCGCCAAGGATCCCAAAAGTTCGGAGAGAACTTCAGCTCCTCGCCGCGTCGCCTTGCGCCGGGGAACCTGCTACAACGAGGGTCAGTACTTCGAAAAGTACTGGTGAAGGCTAGCTGCTCAACTTTACCAAGCTCATGAGATGAGATCTAATGAGTATGCTACAATTATGTTCTTAGGTGGGTTTCTATTCTTGCCTAGTTCAGATTTCATTTAGCAGATATGCAAGAACAAAATAACATAACTTCACATGCCACCGTTCGGTGACTTTACCTGTCCCGTCTGAACCACCTGTACAACTTACCATAGCCTTCCCTGTCACGAAGACATAGTTAGTCTGCACAGTTTAAATATACACTATATCTTTCTTTGTTGTCTACCAGCCATCATGGGTTTAGTCTGGGCTGGCGGCGACGCTTGCAGCGCGGGTAGCTAGCCCCGCTACAATTCCCCGCTCCCAGGACTAAGAAAGTAGATTCCGCCCGGGTCGAAATGGCCCGGTGTCCCGGTAACCGCTCACAGGAACCTGGATCCCTTGTGCACAAGAATTCCCATGACCATTTCTATGAACTCTACATCATAGATTTACTTACTAGCCATTTAAAGAACATCATGTACGAAACTGCTTTACTGTACTATAACAATCAACCAACAAGTTATATGAAATAACATGCAGCAGTTTATAGAAGAACACTTGAACTATCAATAAATACCAACCCATTAAACACCCAACGAACATGCATGCATCAATAAATTTATGCAAGGTTTTGTATGACAAGCAATGGGTGTTCCAAGCCTACTTCTTATCTTATCTTGTTATCCAACTTGTTACTTAATTGGTATCATTTGATTGAATGCCCAACTGAGTCAATTTTATTATGAACGGAGCCTTTGGAAAGAAGGTGCTTATCGAAATAGAGCCACTCACAAGTTTGGTTGAATAGGAAGAAGAAGGAGAGACCCCTAAGACTCCGCTCGCGCGTCGTCTACACGATCACCTGCACGCACCAACGGATGATCAATACCTCCTGCTTCGGTCTCCAAGGCTCGATACGAAATGCGAAATCCTAAGAACGAAAGTAATAAAATCCATTGAAACCGTTCAAGAAAACGCAAGTCATAAAACCCACAAGAAAGCAACCAAGCGGCACGAAAACGGACAAGAAACCAACGCAACGGAAAGGCCCCTCTCGACTCTGCCGCCGAGTCCATCCTCGAGGCACAATCCATTGTATATGGGACCTGATTCCGAAGAAACCAATCCATAACGAGAAAAGGATCTTAATTCAATCTGTCCCATTCGGACGGTCGTAAGTATTTCTTGGCCGCGCTCCCCGAATAGGGGGAACGGGGCATTACATCATAACCATCCAAAAGAAAGTTTCGTCCCGAAATATAGGAATAGAACCTACCACTAAGGAATAATGAGGGGAACCTTTCCCTCATATCAGCTTCAAGTTCCCAGGTCGACTCCTCGACCGAGTGGTTCCGCCACAGGACGCGCACTAGTGAGACGGTTCGGTTCCGCAACTGCTTCTCTTTACGATCCAAAACTTGGACAGGCTCTGCCGCGTACGACAAGTCCGCTTGCAGATTCAACTGACCCAAGTCGACTATGTGGTTCGGGTCGTGTACAAACTTTCTCAGCTGTGAAACGTGAAAAATATTGTGTACTTCTGATAGGGCAGGCGGCAGAGCAACTTGATAGGCGACCGGAGTAACCCGTTTGAGTACTTCAAACGGTCCAACAAATCTCGGACTTAGCTTTCCTTTTACTCCGAATCGCATAACTCCGCGCATAGGCGAGACTTTCAAGAACACATGGTCCCCTTCAAAGAATTCAAGGGGGCGACGTCGAGCATCGGCATAACTCTTTTGTCGGCTTTGTGCTGTCTTCAACCGTTCACGAATCAACCGAACCTTTCGGACGGTTTGTTCAACCAGCTCCGGCCCAAGGATTTGCCATTCTCCGACTTCGTCCCAGCAGATTGGTGACCTACACTTCCGCCCATACAAAGCCTCGTACGGAGCCATCTCGATGCTGGACTGATAACTGTTGTTGTATGCAAATTCGGCCAGCGGCAGGTAGACGTCCCAACTTGACTTCGAATCGATCACGCAGAGGCGCAACATGTCTTCTAGTATCTGATTCACTCGTTCCGTCTGACCATCGGTTTGTGGATGATAGGCTGAGCTAAACTTCAACTTGGTCCCCATCGCCAGCTGAAGGCTTTCCCAGAACCGCGAGATGAATCGCCCGTCCCGATCTGATACTATAGAAACTGGCACTCCGTGCAGCCGGACTATCTCGTCAAGGTAGGTCTGGGCGAGGCGATCGGCGCTCCAAGTACTTTTGATGGCAATGAAGTGTGCAGACTTGGTTAACCGGTCGACGATAACCCAGATTGCGTCGTTCCCCCATTGCGTCATTGGCAGGCCAACAATAAAATCCATGCAGATGTGCTCCCACTTCCATTCCGGGATAGCAAGATTTTGCATCTCCCCGCCCGGCCTCTGATGCTCTGCTTTCACCCTTTGACAAGTTATGCATTGGGACACAAAGAGTGCGACATCTTTCTTCATGTCGTGCCACCAGAAGGTCGTTCGGAGGTTCTTATACATCTTCGTGCTCCCGGGATGGATCATATAGGCTGCGTAATGAGCTTCCGCAAGGATCTCCTTTCTAAGTTCTGAATCATTGGAGACGCATAGCCTTCCTCTCACCCGCAACGCTCCATTTTCATCTACTGCAAAGTCCTTCGCCTTCCCCGCTAGAATTTGCTCATGCATCTTCCTTAGGAAAGGGTCGTCTTTCTGAGTAGATGTGACCCGCTCTATTAGGTTGGGTACAAATCGTATTTGAGCGACCCGCGCGCCACGATATCGAATTCGGAGTTCGATGCCCATTTCTTCTAAGTCCCTTCGTAACCTGCGATCGACTGAGAGAGATCCAACGAAGATCCGACTCAAAGCATCCGCTACAACGTTCCCTTTTCCAGGCGTGTAGTCTATCGTCAAGTCGTAATCTTTTATCAATTCTAGCCAACGGCGCTGACGAAGGTTGAGGTCTGTCTGGGTGAATAGGTACTTTAAGCTCTTGTGATCAGTATAAATTCGGCAAGGCACTCCATAAAGGTAGTGTCGCCACAATTTCAAGCCAAAGACAATTGCCGCTAATTCCAGGTCGTGTGTAGGATAATTTTTCTCGTGCTTCTTTAGTTGCCTGGAGGCATAGGCTATCACTCGATCTCGCTGCATAAGTACACACCCCAAGCCTTGCCCGGACGCGTCGCTAAATATTTGAAATCCCGAGATCTCGTCTGGTAGTGCAAGTAACGGGGCAGAGGTGAGGCGATACTTTAACTCTTTAAACGAAGCTTCGCAGTCGGCGGACCACTCAAATGCGACTCCCTTTTGTGTGAGGCGAGTCAGAGGTAGTGCAAGTTTGGAAAAATCCTTTACGAACCGTCTGTAGTAGCCCGCCAGCCCAAGGAAGCTTCGAATCTCGCTAACGGATGCAGGTCGCTTCCACTCGACGATGGCCTCCACCTTCTTCGGATCGACTGAGATGCCTCCCGCAGAAATGATGTGCCCGAGGAAAGATACACTACTTAGCCAGAATTCACACTTACTCAGCTTAGCATATAGCTGGTTGTCCCGAAGAGTTTGTAGCACGGTCCGCAAGTGCTCTGCATGTTCTTCCTCACTCTTCGAATACACCAAGATATCATCGATGAATACTACTACAAACTTATCGAGATAGGGCCGGAACACAAGGTTCATTAAACTCATAAAGGCAGCGGGTGCATTGGTTAGTCCGAACGACATCACCAGGAACTCATAATGGCCATAGCGAGTTCGAAAAGCTGACTTTGGCACATCGTCTGGCTTGATCTTTAGTTGGTGATAGCCCGAACGGAGGTCGATTTTAGAGTATACCGTGGCAGCTTGCAACTGATCGAAAAGATCGTCTATTCTTGGAAGAGGATACTGGTTACGAATGGTTGCTTTGTTCAATTCTCGATAGTCGATGCAGAGCCGCAACGAGCCATCCTTTTTCTTTACGAATAGTACTGGCGCACCCCACGGAGATACACTAGGCCGAATGTATCCTCGATCTAGCAAGTCTTGCAACTGTACTTTAAGCTCCTTCAATTCTGTCGGGGCCATTCGATACGGCGTCTTGGAAATTGGTCGAGTTTCTGGGAACGTGTCTATAGTGAACTCTGTCTCTCGATCGGGCGGCATGCCTGGCAACTCGTCGGGGAACACATCAGGAAAATCCGCCACAACGGGAATAGACTCAACGTTTGCGCAATCTTGCCGAGTGTCTCGAACGGACGCTAAGTATCCTTCGCAGCCGGAGTGAATCATCCGTCGAGCAGACATTGCTGAGATCACCATGCAGGCATTCGACGCTTTCGACTCAGGACTGCACGTGAAGCTAAACTCGATCTCGCCGGGCAAACGAAATACGACTTCCTTTTTCGCACAGTCGATTGTAGCTGAACAAGCGCCGAGCCAATCCATCCCCAGAATAAGATCGTAGTCCCTTATGTCTAGAACTATCGCATCTAATGACAATCTCCGTCCCCCGATGCAAATGTTACCTTCACGACAGACTAAGCGAGCCGATAAATCTTCGCCCGAAGGAGTGCTAACACTTAGGTTTAAGCCTAGCGGTGTCATAGGGAATGTGTGTTCGGCGGCAAAATCTGCCGAAATGAAGCTATGTGTTGCACCAGAATCAAACAATACTCGAGCAGGTACATTATTAAAAAGTAATATACCTGACACCGTCGTGTTCGATGCAAGTGCCTCGTCCCGAGTCAAAGCATAGACTCGGCCCTGAGCGTTTGCCGGTGCCTGATTCGCTCGTTGAGTTTGCCCCTGACCCTGAGCTGAGTCATTATTCTGCTGCGGACGGTGTGAAGATGGATCGTTGGAACGGGTTGGACAATTACGAGCAATGTGGCCCACCTTGCCACACTTGAAACATCCTCCTTTGCCCGCACGACATTCGCTGATGTGGTGTCCTGGCTTGCGGCAGTAGGCACAATTTTGTCCTTGCCTCTTTCCCTGATTCGAGTCTTGGGAGCCGCCGTTGTTGTTGTGGCGCTTATGCGCGTTGTTTCCTCCCGTGTTGGCAGGACGCTTGTGATTGTGATTTTGCACAGCGTCGGTGCGAACTGGAGGATACTGCGACTCTAGAGACAGTGCATGATTCAAGGACTCCCGCATGGTACGATATTGAGTCACTACGACGTGAGCACGGATAGAAGGTCGTAGTCCGAGCTCGAACTTTCGTGCACGACTTTCGGCATCGGCGAGCTGAGACTTGGCAAATTTTACAAGTCGGTTGAACTCTGAAGCGTACTGACGCACCGTCATGTCTCCCTGCTTCAGTAGCGCAAACTCGTCTTCCTTTTCACGACGGACGGCGGGTGGAAGGTATTCCTCCACGAAGGCCTTGCGAAACACGGACCAGGAGATAGCCGTTGTGCCACCTTCACTCAAAATAGCTTGCTTGTGCACATCCCACCAGTCATGTGCATTTTGTCGGAGCTGAAGCTGGGCACACGCCACTTTCTTGGTCTCGTCTAGGCACAGCGCTTCGAAGTGGTCCTCCAACTCGACCAGCCAGTCCATCGCTAAGGAAGGGTCCTCGGTGCCTTTAAACGTAGCACGGCACATCTTCTTAAATTCTGATATCGACACGATTGACCCATTCTCGCCTGAGGGTAAGGTACCCTGGGAATTCTGTGGTCCGGTGGCTTCAGCAACTATAGGCACGGTTGTGGGGGCGGATGCAGAATGATTGTTGGCGACCATATTCGTCACCATTGTTTGCAGGCTATTCATCTGTTTCTGCTGTGTATTCGCCTGAACTCGCTGCGCCACGAATTGAGCTTCAATCCGTGACTCGAACTGACTCTGCCGTAGTTCAGCTTGTTTCTGCTGCGTCTCCATCAAACGCATCATTCGCTCGAACGGATCGGCAGAGGGTGCGGCAGCTGGACTCCCAGAGCTGCCCGAGGTGCCTGAACTACTCGCTTGCACTTGCGCCACCATCTGCGCTTGTGCACCCGGCTCGGAAGTCGTTCCTTAAAAGGAAAGTAACTTGTATTAGTCTCAAGGTATATTATGGACTCACTGTATGGAACGTATCTCATTTTGGCCAAGCGAATTCAAGGGTCTACTCGGAAGGAACAAGGTCCTCTTTAGAAACTTTCTTTGTGAGATCAAAGGATCTGAAGCATGCTCTGATACCAATATGTCACGCCCCACTTTCGGCTAATCGATAATCGTCCCCCGGGCGTGATACCGTGCACGCGTAGGGCGCGCGTGCACAAGGCCTTAGGCATAAGGATATTCTTTAGAACAATGCAACAGAGTAGACATATAAGATAACACAAGGTTGAGGCATAGAAAAGTTTCCTTTTTATTTATAATTAACATCTTTTTACATCGCTTGACTCAAAAGTATAAAATGCCCCACGGGCTTACAAACTTGGACGCAAAATGAGATAGCCGATCCATACATTATGTTCCTTTACATAGATTCAAAAACGCAAAACCACCTTGGGTGCGAGTAAGCACCATCGCCTTAGCGATATTCAGCAACGGGGAGAGTGAAAGGCTTCTAGCTTGAGCCTCCAAAAGTCTTGGCCACGAACCGCCAAGGATCCCAAAAGTTCGGAGAGAACTTCAGCTCCTCGCCGCGTCGCCTTGCGCCGGGGAACCTGCTACAACGAGGGTCAGTACTTCGAAAAGTACTGGTGAAGGCTAGCTGCTCAACTTTACCAAGCTCATGAGATGAGATCTAATGAGTATGCTACAATTATGTTCTTAGGTGGGTTTCTATTCTTGCCTAGTTCAGATTTCATTTAGCAGATATGCAAGAACAAAATAACATAACTTCACATGCCACCGTTCGGTGACTTTACCTGTCCCGTCTGAACCACCTGTACAACTTACCATAGCCTTCCCTGTCACGAAGACATAGTTAGTCTGCACAGTTTAAATATACACTATATCTTTCTTTGTTGTCTACCAGCCATCATGGGTTTAGTCTGGGCTGGCGGCGACGCTTGCAGCGCGGGTAGCTAGCCCCGCTACAATTCCCCGCTCCCAGGACTAAGAAAGTAGATTCCGCCCGGGTCGAAACGGCCCGGTGCCCCGGTAACCGCTCGCAGGAACCTGGATCCCTTGTGCACAAGAATTTCCATGACCATTTCTATGAACTCTACATCATAGATTTACTTACTAGCCATTTAAAGAACATCATGTACGAAACTGCTTTACTGTACTATAACAATCAACCAACAAGTTATATGAAATAACATGCAGCAGTTTATAGAAGAACACTTGAACTATCAATAAATACCAACCCATTAAACACCCAACGAACATGCATGCATCAATAAATTTATGCAAGGTTTTGTATGACAAGCAATGGGTGTTCCAAGCCTACTTCTTATCTTATCTTGTTATCCAACTTGTTACTTAATTGGTATCGTTTGATTGAATGCCCAACTGAGTCAATTTTATTATGAACGGAGCCTTTGGAAAGAAGGTGCTTATCGAAATAGAGCCACTCACAAGTTTGGTTGAATAGGAAGAAGAAGGAGAGACCCCTAAGACTCCGCTCGCGCGTCGTCTACACGATCACCAGCACGCACCAACGGATGATCAATACCTCCTGCTTCGGTCTCCAAGGCTCGATACGAAATGCGAAATCCTAAGAACGAAAGCAATGAAATCCATTGAAACCGTTCAAGAAAACGCAAGTCATAAAACCCACAAGAAAGCAACCAAGCGGCACAAAAACGGACAAGAAACCAACGCAACGGAAAGGCCCCTCTCGACTCTGCCGCCGAGTCCATCCTCGAGGCACAATCCATTGTATATGGGACCTGATTCCGAAGAAACCAATCCATAACGAGGAAAGGATCTTAATTCAATCTGTCCCGTTCGGACGGTCGTAAGTATTTCTTGGTCGCGCTCCCCGAATAGGGGGAACGGGGCATTACAGTTTACCCTTCGATTGCGAGGACGCAATCCTCTTAAGGGGGTAGATTGTAAACACCCAAAATTTTCAAATATTTTAAAATCAATTTTTGGAATTAATATGCAATTTTTCAGGAATTTACATAGGACCTGTGGTGAGTTTATAATTTTTAATTGCCAATAAACAGCATTAAAATGAAATAAAAATATGATTTTATGGTGTAAAATAGAAAACTGAACTTAGAGTAATTTTCTGAGATTTTATTGGGCCTCGGACCTATTTTTAAAAGCCTAAAAACTATTTTTATAATTAATTAATTAATTACTGTTTTATTATTATTATTATTATTATTGTTATTATTTTTATTTTAATTAGCTTTAGGCCCGGCCCGACCCAGTGGGCCGAGCCCGTTAAACCCAGCCCAGCCCCCTGTTAACGGGTCGGGCGGGTCGGCCAGACCCGGATCCGCGCCCGACCCGACCCGGACCCCATCATCCCCAACCCCACGAACCCCCGCGTTTTCCGGCCGGATTCTCCGGCCACGTCGCCGGAGAACCTCCCCCTCTACCCCCACGACCTCCCCTCGGCCCGCCTAGCCCGGCCTCGACCCCCGCGTGGACCCCCTATAAATACCCCTCATCTCCGCCTCCTTTCCCCCCCAAAACCCGAAACCCTAACCCTAACCACCCCGACTCCGGCCACCCCCTCACCGGAGCTCCGCCCTCCAACACCCAGCCGCCCAGCCAGCGCCGACGCCGGCTGACCTTCCTCTCCTCCTCCTCCAGCAAGTCGACCCCGACCGGCTGAGCATCCCCTAGCCCCGCTGCCCTCCGCCGGAGCCCGCCCCAGCGCCGCCCAGCTCCTCCAGCAGCGCCGCCCTAGCCGGCCGACGACGCCTCGACCTTCCAGCGCTCCTCCGCACGCGAACACAGCCCAGCCCTAGGCCGGACACAGCGGGACACGAACTGGCATGTCGGACACGAGTCTGACACGAGGAAACTCGGGGTTTTCAGGCCTCGTTCAGGTACTCGTATCTTGCACCCTGTATCTCCAATTTTGATTTTGTAAATTTCTACGTGAAGCCTGTATCACCCTCTCGGTGCCCGGACAAACCGCTCGAGAAATCGCGTCCTGTGGTGATCGCACACCGCGATCCAAAAATAGGAAAAACCAGACCCTGTTTCACCCCGGAACTGAGTACGCCCCGCCAAACGGGACGACTTGGTCGCGTGCGGTCTTCACAGATACGTGCGTCTCGTCGATACGGACATGTGGGATTTCGCGGAAGCTGATTCGGGTGTGCGTGCACACCAAAATCAACGCGTATCCGCGGACATCGCCCCGTATCCGCCTTTTCTGCATTTCACCCTAACTTCGTGCACACACGTCGGATCGAGACGAAACTTGCGCCATCGGACTCGTAGCGATACGCTGGTCATGTGGGTCAAGTTTGGTCCGATTCTGAGAACGTTGACGAAATCGCGTGTCGTGGGCCCCACAGGCCCCGCTCGACGGGCGATTTTGTGATCGGCTCATCGGAATTCAAATCTGAAAGTTCCGTTGGGTTCGTATTAGCGTTCCTGACCTGTTGACACTAAGTTTGGTGAATTTGGAGACCGTTGACCCTGACACGTTTTTTGGTGCAAAGCGGGCCCACCGGTGGATCCCGTTTTGGGCCGAAATTGCCGTCTTTGCCCTTGTCTCCAAATTGGACCCAAGGACAGGCGATCCTAACTGTTTGACACCTTCTGAGCATGATGGTACTGTTTATTTCAGCTTTCGGAGATATCTCTAGAAATTTCCGAAACCAGGACCTAAGTGGAATTCAAACCTCAGGCAAGTGCACCTTGCCAAACTTGCAGTCATTATTTTTATATTTTCTGTAAAAATACTCTGCTGGATTTTTTGTGCAAATTCATATAAACTGATTTAAACTGCTTAACCTAGGGAACGTATGACGTACCTAGTGTCCGATCATAGTCGGGTACCGACACCGTACGCTGTGTTGGGTTCGTCATTTAGAGATGGATTTACGATTCCCTTACTTTGTACTTGACCTATCAAGTACCCTACAACCCAGGACACTTGACACTATCATGGACAGAATCCTCCTGAGATATTCGTGGTGATTCTGTATAGGATACAGGACTTGATAGAGACATTTATTATAGACAGTATGACTTGTTGCATTAGTTATAATCCCGCTGACATGGACATGAGACGTTATGGTCATGGCTTGCGTGATTATATTGGGTAGAGAGAGACACACAGGCTACAGGCTGTTTTATATATATATCTACTATTATTGTGAGGTTGTAGACTCTCCAGCAGAGCTAGACCTTTTACGTGTTATTACTGCTACCGGCTCCCCGACACAGAGCTTGTAGCGGTCTCAGCCTGAGTACTAGTGTTGCTCTCATTTGCATATCACATAGATGGTTACTTAGTTTACCCTGCTGTTCATTTATTTATTGCACTGCTTATTCAGTTGGCTTATTTTATCTTGTGCCTTGCTATGTCCACTGAGGACCTGGAATGGATTATGTCCCCAGGTCTAGCTGAGGAGCAGTATCCCGAGGTATACGGGACCGGAGCTGAAGCTATTGCTGGAGCTGAACCGAACACTGAAGACGAGGTGACTGCCGAGGACTTATCCTGAGTGCCTGTCCCAGTACTCATTTATTTATTTCATGTTTATATCATTTGTTCCTGGCCTATAGAGCCAGTTTATTCAGACTTAAGTTGGATTGTTGCTCCGACTGACTTGCTGTGATTTGTTGTTGCTACTTATTTTCATTCAGTATGCAGTTTATTTCTTTATCTTTATGGATGAGATTAGTGTGACTTGTGTAGTAGACCTTATTTACAGCTTAAGTACGCCCTGATGGTTCCATTAAATTGGGTTATCCATCGGTGCGTGCTGCTGGCCATTGCCACGTATCTCCAGTCCCTCGGTATTTTGGGACTGGGACGTGACATGGTTTTTGTGGTGGCCCATGCAGGTCCTAACTAAATTGTTCGGTTTTAACTTAGGGACCGAACAGGCCTACAATAAGATAGGATAATTTATAGGATCTCATCCATTGATTGAATCGTTTTTGAACTCTATGTCGAATTCAATTTAATTGCTTGAATTGCATCATGTTTTGATTCCTCTGTGCGTTCTCATTGTTTCCTTTTGGTGCAGAGTTATGGATCCCAGAAGTGGTGACGAGACCCCCTTGGGTACACCGACTGAAGCAGGGTTTACCTGCGAAGCTGGAACGACGCCAGATACCAGAGGACAATCCTCTCAGAGCAATCAAACTGGCCAGCCAAGTTCCAGGTTCAGGCGTGATGACATCCCGCCTCCTCCCCAGTTCCCTCCTACGATGCCTGTTTTTCCCCCAGGACAGGCAATGGACGGCCAGCAAATGTTCCAGATGTTCTACGCCATGATGCAGGCACAACAACAGATCCAACAGGAGACCCAACGCCGAGAGGCCGGGAACCTAAGGAACAGCCTAGTCGCAGCATTGGAACATGGAGATCCTATTGGATTATTAGTAATACATAAATATGAAGACCTTCCAATGATTAGAGAAGAATCACCTGCTGAGACATCAGCAGAGCCCATAGTAACCAATCTCCGAGAGGGATCAAGAGAAAGTTACTATGAATTCAGAATCTATATGAATAAATTTTTATTAGAGAAAACTTCTAATTCAAGTTTCCCTGATAGTGAGGGAGAACATTTAGAAATATCGGATGAAGATTTAGAAAACCTAAAAGAACTAATTCCTCATTCTGATAAAAGAGAGGTTTATAAGCCTGTCTCTCTCCAATCTAGATTTTTAAATAAATACACATATATATTTGAAAGAATGCAGGGAAATATAGAATTAAAAGGAGATGAAGACTTTTTTTCAATACAACTTCTTGACAAAGTCAAAATGGAACGATTACGAAGAAAATATCCTAAAATGAAATATCTTCATATAGGATTAATTCAACTAAAGATTACAGGTCTATTTAGATCGGGTATTGATACTCCCATCCTTTTGGTCTGTATGGACGAAAGAATAATAAATAATCCTTTAAACAACATCATAGGTGGTGCTAAATCCAACCTGGTGAATAGATTATTTGGTATAAATATCCATCCAGATTTTTTGATAAGTCTTGATGATCAGAACATTGAAAAAACTATTACTTTATCAATAAATTTATAAGGAATTGAATTATTACCTGGTTCTAAAGTTATTGGAATACAATGGGAGCATATGATGGCTCTCAATGTCACACCTACTTTTAAATCCATTACACCTAAAGAATTTGTTAGGCTATTCGAAGTTGGAATGGGTAAAACTATCCAATCAAGATTAGTAAAACTTGAACATTTAAAATTAGACAATGAAGTGCAATTATTTGTCAAATCTCTAAAACCCAAAATTGAGGTTCCTACTGAATATTTTATTGCCTCAGGAAATACTATATCAACCTATGTTCATGGGAAACATCCTAAAGATAATTCTGGTACAAATCATGAAATGGGATCAAGCTCTAGATTTTCTAGAGTAAACTCAGAATTTGATTCAAACCCAAGGTTGACCAGAGCAAGGTCTATTGATAATTTTGTTAATATAGAACTATTACCTGAAAATATCTCTGATATACAACAGAGAATGAGTGTTGGTAATCCTCTTGAAGGGAGAACACATCAAATTCTTGAAAAAGAAAAACAAGAAAAGAACCGAAGGGATATGATCCTAAAGGTTCCAATTTCTCAAATTTGTAACAAATGAATAAACCCACTCATAAGGGAAAAAAGAGTGTTAGTTTCGATCCTGAAACTAGCAATAAAAGTAAAAAAAGATATCCCGATTGGTATATTGATCATATGAGGTACGATGAAGATAATATTACAGACGCTCATCATATGGTTCACCTAATCAAAAAATTCAAGGGAATTATAAAGGATACTCATTTGAGTAATTATCGAACAATAGTTATGCGTCATCTGGATAGAACCCTTCAGGTTCTAAATAAACATATTACTCGCTATCGTAACGAACATCCCGACATTAATATCTTTACTACCAATCCTTGGATTCATGATATACTCAATATCGAAAATTTACTAGACCAAGAGATTGCTAGTACCTCTTTAGACCATATAGATTTAGCTCTTGAAGCAACAAATCATCCAATTGATTTTAATTGCTGGGAAAATTTTCTCGAAAATGAAAACAATATAGGACAGGATGGTTTCGTTAATCATCCTTCCAATATTAATATGGTCTGCTCTATTGACTTGCAATCCAAGGCTCAACTACACATATATGTTCCACTAACCATCTGTATTCAGGGATATAATGAATTTACTATTCATGCCCTTTTCGATACAGGTGCCGAAGTTAGTCTTCTTCAGGAATGTTTCATTCCTGAGAATCTTCGGCTACAGCTTGACAAAAAAGGAAAACTAAATGATTTCATGGGACGGCAGGTCCAAGTAAATCATAAAGTAAAAAATTTACATATTTATTTTCCGGATATACATGGTACAACAAAATCATATAATTTTGATTTTGTACTTCTACCAAAGGAATTTGACATGGATTGTATTATTGGAATGGATAACCTACGCCATTATCCACCCTTTAATACTCATTATATACAATTCGACAATATATCTATTCCTAGAATTCCTTTTATTATACCCTTAGCAAACACTTTTCAACACACAGCACAACGTGGTGATAATACACCTCTGGTCACTATGATAGATAAAATTTCTACACATGAAAAAATTTGTACTTATTATATTCCTGTTACTAATAATTTTAGCAAAACTATTCATGGAATGCTAGAACCCCTCTACACGGATAATCCGTTAAAATGGTTCGACAAAGCTCCTCGTTTTTGTAAAATAGAGCTTATGGATCTTTATAAAGATTCAAAAATTTGGGTTAACAGCATCATGGTTACCCCCGCGGATAAACAAGAATTTGCTAAACAAATTGATGAGTTACTTAAACTTAAACTTATACAAAAAAGTTTTAGCCCCCATTCTTCTCCCACTTTCTTGGTTAGAAACCATGCTGAGATTAAAAGGAGAAAACCGAGGATGGTTATTAATTATAGAAAACTAAATAGTTACACCAAGTTTGATGGTTTCTTTATTCCATCTGCTGAAAACCTAATCAAACAAATCCAGGGTGCCAAATTTTATAGTAAGTTTGATGCTAAGTCAGGATTTTGGCAACTTAAACTCCAAGACAAAAACTCCATTGAATTAACAGCTTTCAGTTGTCCTCAGGGACATTTCGAATGGCTGGTTATGCCATTTGGATTAAAAAATGCTCCACAAATTTTTCAAAAGTGGATGAACTCCATATTTGGACATCTTGATTATGTGGTTGTTTATATTGATGATATTTTAGTCTTCTCTAAAACTGAAGAAGATCATAAACAACATCTTCTTAACATTGTTCAATTATTACTTCATCATGGTATTGCTCTTAGCCCCAAGAAAATTGAACTATTTAAAACAGAGATTGATTTCCTTGAAAAAATTATTAAAAATGGACAAATAGAACTTCAGCAGCACATTTATACAAAGATAAGAAATTTTCCTGATACTTTTAAAACCCTAAAAGAATTACAGAGTTTTCTTGGTCTTCTCAATTACGATAGAAAATTCATTCCTCATCTTTCTGCCAAAATTAATAAGTTACAAGAACGATTAACAAAGGAACAAGCTAATTATAAAATGATTACTGGAGAACAGCCCCATAAATGGGATACTGGCAGAATCTCTATTTTCCTCCTTCCTGAAGAACAAAAGGAGATTGCTATTATAAAAGAAGTGCCCAGAAATTATCAGAGGCATCGGTTTGTAGAATAATTTTTTCGTTTTCTAATGGAAAATAAAGAATCTTTTGATCTTTGACCATTTCTTTTATAAAAGCAATCTCCTTTTGTTCTTCAGGAAGGAGGAAAATAGAGATTCTGCTAGTATCCCATTTACGGGACTGTTCTCCAGTAATCATTTTATAATTAGCTTGTTCCTTTGTTAATCGTTCTTGTAACTTATCAATTTTGGCAGAAAGATGATGAATGAATTTTCTACCGTAATTGAGAAGACCAAGAAAACTCTGTAATTCTTTTAGGGTTTTAAAAGTATCAGGAAAATTTCTTATCTTTGTATAAATGTGCTGCTGAAGTTCTATTTGTCCATTTTAATAATTTTTTTAAGGAAATCAATCTCTGTTTTAAAGAGTTCAATTTTCTTGGGGCTAAGAGCAATACCATGATGAAGTAATAATTGAACAATGTTAAGAAGATGTTGTTTATGATCTTCTTCAGTTTTAGAGAAGACTAAAATATCATCAATATAAACAACCACATAATCAAGATGTCCAAATATGGAGTTCATCCATTTTTGAAAAATTTGTGGAGTATTTTTTTAATCCAAATGGCATAACCAGCCATTCGAAATATCCCTGAGGACAACTGAAAGCTGTTAATTCAATGGAGTTTTTGTCTTGGAGTTTAAGTTGCCAAAATCATGACTTAGCATCAAACTTACTATAAAATTTGGCACCCTGGATTTGTTTGATTAGGTTTTCAGCAGATGGAATAAAGAAACCATCAAACTTGGTGTAACTATTTAGTTTTCTATAATTAATAACCATCCTCGGTTTTCCCCTTTTAATCTCAGCATGGTTTCTAACCAAGAAAGCGGGAGAAGAATGGGGGCTAAAACTTTTTTGTATAAGTTTAAGTTTAAGTAACTCATCAATTTGTTTAGCAAATTCTCGTTTATCCGCGGGGGTAACCATGATGCTGTTAACCCGAATTTTTGAATCTTTATAAAGATCCATAGCTCTATTTTACAAAAACGAGGAGCTTTGTCGAACCATTTTAACGGATTATCCGTGTAGAGGGGTTCTAGCATTCCATTAATAGTTTTGCTAAAATTATTAGTAACAGGAATATTATAAGTACAAATTTTTTCATGTGTAGAAATTTTATCTATCATAGTGACCAGAGGTGTATTATCACCACGTTGTGCTGTGTATTGAAAAGTGTTTGCTAAGGGTATAATAAAAAGAATTCTAGGAATAGATATATTGTCGAATTGTATATAATGAGTATTAAAGGGTGGATAATGGCGTAGGTTATCCATTCCAATAATACAATCCATGTCAAATTCCTTTGGTAGAAGTACAAAATCAAAATTATATGATTTTGTTGTACCATGTATATCCGGAAAATAAATATGTAAATTTTTTACTTTATGATTTACTTGGACTTGCCGTCCCATGAAATCATTTAGTTTTCCTTTTTTGTCAAGCTGTAGCCGAAGATTCTCAGGAATGAAACATTCCTGAAGAATACTAACTTCGGCACCTGTATCGAAAAGGGCATGAATAGTAAATTCATTATATCCCTGAATACAGATGGTTAGTGGAACATATATGTGTAGTTGAGCCTTAGATTGCAAGTCAATAGAGCGGACCATATTAATATTGGAAGGATGATTAACGAAACCATCCTGTCCTATATTGTTTTCATTTTCGAGAAAATTTTCCCAGCAATTAAAATCAATTGGATGATTTGTTGCTTCAAGAGCTAAATCTATATGGTCTAAAGAGGTACTAGCAATCTCTTGGTCTAGTAAATTTTCGATATTGAGTATATCATGAATCCAAGGATTGGTAGTAAAGATATTAATGTCGGGATGTTCGTTACGATAGCGAGTAATATGTTTATTTAGAACCTGAAGGGTTCTATCCAGATGACGCATAACTATTGTTCGATAATTACTCAAATGAGTATCCTTTATAATTCCCTTGAATTTTTTGATTAGGTGAACCATATGATGAGCGTCTGTAATATTATCTTCATCGTACCTCATATGATCAATATACCAATCAGAATATCTTTTTTTACTTTTATTGCTAGTTTCAGGATCGAAACTAACACTCTTTTTTCCCTTATGAGTGGGTTTATTCATTTGTTACGAATTTGAGAAATTAGAACCTTTAGGATCATATCCCTTCGGTTCTTTTCTTGTTTTTCTTTTTCAAGAATTTGATGTGTTCTTCCTTCAAGAGGATTACTAACACTCATTCTCTGTTGTATATCAGAGATATTTTCAGGTAATAGTTCTATATTAACAAAATTATCAATAGACCTTGCTCTGGTCAACCTTGGGTTTGAATCAAATTCTGAGTTTACTCTAGAAAATCTAGAGCTTGATCCCATTTCATGGTTTGTACCAGAATTATCTTTAGGATGTTTCCCATGAACATAGGTTGATATAGTATTTCCTGAGGCAATAAAATATTCAGTAGGAACCTCAATTTTGGGTTTTAGAGATTTGACAAATAATTGCATTTCATTGTCTAATTTTAAATGTTCAAGTTTTACTAATCTTGGTTGGATAGTTTTACCCATTCCAACTTCGAATAGCCTAACAAATTCTTTAGGTGTAATGGATTTAAAAGTAGGTGTGACATTGAGAGCCATCATATGCTCCCATTGTATTCCAATAACTTTAGAACCAGGTAATAATTCAATTCCTTGTAAATTTATTGATAAAGTAATAGTTTTTTCAATGTTCTGATCATCAAGACTTATCGAAAAATCTGGATGGATATTTATACCAAATAATCTATTCACCAGGTTGGATTTAGCACCACCTATGATGCTGTTTAAAGGATTATTTATTATTCTTTCGTCCATACAGACCAAAAGGATGGGAGTATCAATACCCGATCTAAATAAACCTGTAATCTTTAGTTGAATTAATCATATATGAAGATATTTTATTTTAGGATATTTTCTTCGTAATCGTTCCATTTTGACTTTGTCAAGAAGTTGTATTGAAGAAAAGTCTTCATCTCCTTTTAATTCTATATTTCCCTGCATTCTTTCGAATATATATGTGTATTTATTTTAAAATCTAGATTGGAGAGAGACAGGCTTATAAACCTCTCTTTTATCAGAATGAGGAATTAGTTCTTTTAGGTTTTCTAAATCTTCATCCGATATTTCTAAATGTTCTCCCTCACTATCAGGGAAACTTGAATTAGAAGTTTCTTCTAATGAAAATTTATTCATATAGATTCTAAATTCATAGTAACTTTCTCTTGATCCCTCTCGGAGATTGGTTACTATGGGCTCTGCTGATGTCTCAGCAGGTGATTCTTCTCTAATCATTGGAAGGTCTTCATATTTATGTATTACTAATAATCCAATAGGATCTCCATGTTCAAATATGTAATCTCTATCTTCATAAGAAGTATTTTTTATTATTATAGAAATATTGGCTTTAGAAACGGGTTCAATAAAACCATAGGTAATAAAGATGTTCTTACTGGCATGTAAAGGTATATTATGGATAATTCCGTAATATCCCATAGGTATAAAGATTCTAATATCAAGGAAAATTTCCATAGTATGATATCTTCTGAGTCTTACATTCTTATTAACATATAAAGTATATCCAGTAGATATTCCTCCTTTCTTAGGAAGAATAGCTTGGACGTCCAATAAGGTGACCCTTATTTGATTTTGGGTTTTATTTATAGTAATCATATTGATTTTTAGATGATTAAGACTATTCTCAAAATCATTAGAATCAGAACTGTCCGAATAGTCAGTCTCGACTTCGTATATAGATGAGGCAGAAGTGTCACTGCTAATTTCATCAATAGTTCCAAGATGAATACCGTATTCATCAAGATCTCTTATAGTAACTGCTTGAATGCTAGTAGGACATTCATTAGCAAAATTTCCCTCTTTATTGCATTTAAAGCATTTACAACCCTTTCTAAACTTTTTCCTTTTTATGAATTTCTTCTTTTTAACCATATCCTTGCCGTTTTCATTTTTTTCAGATTTAACCTTTCGCCTAAAATTAGGCTTCCATTTTCTTCTCGTGATTTTATATTTAGTTTTTCCTTTCTTCTGGAAAGCTTTATATTTCTTTTTAATCGTCTTGCCATATTCTGGCGGACAACCAAACTGGGCGTTGATATCGTCGTCATATTTCGGACAACAATTATATCCCAACTTAGAATTCTTAATGGTCTTATTCATCTGTTTTTGTGCTTTGGCTTGTTCACAAATTCTTTCCATAGCTTCCATACAAGCTCTTTTTAACAAGCCGGTTGAGTGAGTATTATTTCGGATTTCATCATACCTTTTCTGTACAATATTGTTCAATGGATAGGGTATTTTAGTAAAAAATCCCTTTAACCAAAATTCCTTTTGGTTAACCACTTTTAGATGAAATAAAAGACTGTCTTCATCATCTGAATATTCACTATATTTCCATTTATAGAAATCAATAGCCGAAAAATGCTCTTCATAGAAAGCATAAATTTGACTACTGTTTATTTCTCCCAAGAGCTCTTATTTTTGGAGTTTAAGGAATGTTTCATAGAAATTCCTTTGGATTTTCTGAGTGTCGACCTTATTTTTTTCTTCAGAAGTATATTTTATCATCCTGATATTCCAAATAAGGGATGGAGCATAGAAACTAGTTCTTGAGTATGTAACGGCACCTATTTAAATGTTCTCGAACTAATTGGTGTTTGGATATCACGCAATGAGGTAGGAAACGAATCATTGCTGTGCTCAAATTCTGTGAAGCGATAGCTTAGGCTTGTGGTCCTGCTCGAGGCTTAACCCCCTCATAAATCCACGAGAGATCATCGACTATGTTGTCTTGATGATATGGGGAAGCTATGACTAGCCGCAGAATTTTGGGTCAAACATTATCCAAACCCACTTGGGAAGAGAATATTTAAGGTGTTCGTTTACATATTCAAGAACGATCATCCTTTGTGATGAACGAAAATAACCCTATTACGGGAAATGCTTATGTTTATGCAGACACCCACCAGTGTCATTATAAATTAGAAAAATTACATGATCGCATTATTCATCTTCCTACTAAAGATAATGCTGAAAATGGTATTTTTAATTTTATGGTAGATATTCTCCAAAAAATTCAGACATATGTGAATAACATCTCAAATGATATGAATAATATCAAAACTGATGTGAATAACATCAAAGATTGCGTGAATAACGCAGGCGTGAATAACGCAGATCGGATGAATAATCCAACTGACAAGATGAATAATCTTGGTGCTAAAAGCACAAATAATCCTGAACCAAGTCTCTATTGGAATATCAGGATGATAAAATATACTTCTGAAGAAAAAAATAAGGTCGACGCTCAGAAAATCCAAAGGAATTTCTATGAAACATTCCTTAAACTCCAAAAACAAGAGCTCTTGGGAGAAATAAACAGTAGTCAAATTTATGCTTTCTATGAAGAGCATTCTTCGGCTATTGATTTCTATAAATGGAAATATCGTGAATATTCAGATGATGAAGACAGCCTGAATATATTAAATAATGAAGAAGGTAAAAGTAGCAGTCAAACACAGCTAATGTTACCAGGACCTCCTGGTCTCTACCATACTTTCACTGGAAGAGAAGAACCTATGCCTCCAGTGGAAACTCCTCAAATAAATCCTGAGATTAGTCTTGCTCACAGAGAGACAAGTACTGAACCAAATATTACTCCTAATATGCCTGTATCTAATTTCAATCCTTCGACAAGAGAAGATTGGGTTAATTATAGAACCCAAAAAAGTTACTATAAAAATAAACAAAATAACTCTAGTGATGGACTCATCCTTAACATCGACAATATTTCTCATAGAGAAATTAAAAGATATGTTGATAATTGGGGACAGCAGATGTGTGGAACTATCTATTTCACCCATCAACCTTTAAATACTAAACAATTTCTCAACATGGCCACTAGCTATTGGAAGGGGGATGCCCTTGCATGGCTAAGAAGCCTAGAAGTTGGGAATGAAGCTATGACTGAAAAAGTTCGTGCCATCGAAGATCCACAAAAGGCACTCGGAGAGCTTATTGCTCTTTTGGTAGCTGATTTCACGGGAGATGAAATCCATAGTGAAATCGATTATGAAAAATTACTTCATAAAATGAAACTTTGCGACATTTGTATGCTAGAAATGGTCTTATTCATCTGTTTTTGTTCACAAACTTTACCACAGCTTTATTCACAAACTTGGCTCTGATACCACAGATTACAACAAAGAGAAAAAACAGAGAGAAACTTGAAAAACTGAAGAGATTACAAGAGAGATTACAAGAGGAAAGAGAAAGAGTGCCAACTTCGATGCCCCCTACTCTGGACATCCATCCCTTATTTATAGGTCTAATGTGACCTTCAAAAACCTCCAGTTCCCGGTTAGTTTACCGGATCATTTTTCCTAAGTGCGGTTTGTAGTGCGGTTGGTAGTAGTGCGGTTGGTGTAGTGGAAGCTTTTTTACTCAGTGCGGTTGGTAGTGCGGTTGGTGTAGTGGAAACTTTATCAAAAAGTATCCGCCCAGTTCAGAAGTTGCTTTAGTCTTTCTACCTCATCTTCCAGCTCTTCGATCCGTACGATAAAGTAGTCCACCTGTTTATCCCTGTCTTCTATTCTTTCCCTTTGGTCTTCCACAACTGCTTCAAGATTCTTTATCTTTTGGTGGTACTTTCTTTTTAGGTTTTGATATTTCTTCCGTTTTTGCTTTTTCCGTCGTTTCTTTGAAGAAAGAAACCGCCTAAGAAGTCTTGAACTAATCTTGATCATTGGAAAAAAGTATGGGCCCACTGTGCTTCTACAAGCTTCTCATGCTGCCCTCAAGTCCATCGATGTCATCTTCAGGATCGTTGGGCTCAATTGGCAAATCTTTTTCTGCAAGTCTGTCTTCGTAAACTTGTAAGGCAATTCCTCCGAGGTTAAGGTTTTCGGAGAAATTAATCACCAGATCATACTTGTCATTGTAATCCTGGTTGCGAGATACGAAGTCGATGAGCAAAATGTTCTGTGAGACTGAGGCAGAACCCGTTCTGTCGGTAGAAGAAATAGTGATCCGAGAGAAGAACTCCTCAGCGGCAAGCTTCCTGTCACGATCCTCGGAAAAACTCTGTTTTTGAAATTTGACATAGGATAGACATGGATCTTCGGTAACTTTAAATAGTTCCCAAATCTGGACAGAGGGAAAAAGCTTGATGTGCTGTCTTTCTTCCCAGATTGACCAAATTCGAAACCGAAAAATTGTTTGGAACTTTGTTGCATGAAGATTTACAGCATTGACACAAATATCTGGAATAATACCCTCATATTCCTCTGGATTTTTGATATTGATATAAACTTCGTGAACCAATCCCTTCTTAATATGGGATCTATACTTGGAAATTTCTTGGAAGCAAGTAATAATGCAAAGTCTTCCCATGGGATTTCTGATCATATCTTCATTATCCAGAAGCTGGAGTATATCAGTGTCTTCAAGTTCTTTGAAGAACTTAATTAGCCGTTCCTCATTGATAACATTCTGTTGAAATATTGTTAGCATTTGTTGAACCATGAGTTCGGCTTCTAGCTCATGGACGTGATCATTTTGGATTTTTAGTAGATTAAGTAATTCTACAAGTTCCTGCATTCGAATGTTGACCATATCATTGGTTTCAAGTGTTTGGAGAATGAGTTTTAACTCTCCAGACCTGGTATCCTTTAGGATGGAATCTTCTTTAATAGCTAGGGCTCTGGACTTAGAAGTGGAAGAGAATCCAATCAGGGTTTCCAGAGCGCTAGTAACCTTATATATTTTTTCCTCGGCAATCCCTCTTTTTTGTTCTTCGGTGGAAAGAGTTTTTCTACCTGTGAAAGCCAATAACTAGTAGTTTTTATATCTGCTGATTGGAGAGGACGATAGCAGTTATTGAAGACTTCCCATGCATCGGCTCTCAGATTTCTGTTATACCAGTCTTTAACTAATACATTAGCAAACTGCCTTTGTATTGGAAAAACTTGGTTTACAGTTCTTTGGTTATTCACCATTTGATTTTGCGGGTTATTCACCCTTGGATGGTTGTTCACCATTTTTTGCGGGTTATTCACCCCAGATTGGTTATTCACCAAAGGTTTTGGGTTATTTACCCTAGAAACTGCAGTAGCAGGAGCTGGTTTCTGGCTATTCGCCCCAGCAGCATTTGAACTGGTACTGGCCACTCCCTTGTTCTTCTTGGAGCTGACCAATTCAAACTCGCCTTCCCTCTTCATTGATTCGAGAAGTTTTCTGAAACGAGCTAATTCGTCATCATCCATTGTTCATAACCTGGTAAGAGTGTCAGCAAGATAATTAGTATAACCCGGAATATATTTGACTTCATAATTGAAAATTTCTAAATACATAGCAATCCTGATCCGTCGAAGATTTTCTTCAGGATTATTGATTGTTCGTTTTTTTAAGAATTGGGAAACAGATTTATTATCTGTTTGAATAAAAAAGTTTCTATAAAGAAGATAAATCTTTAAACTTTTAATAGCAAGCTTAACCGCTAATAATTCTTTATCATATGTAGCATATTTAAACTGGGTTTTGGAGAATTTTCCAGAAGTATAAGCAATAATTTCTTTATTTCTAGTAATAAGAACACCTGCCCAGAAATTATCAGAGGCATCGGTTTGTAGAATAATTTTTTCGCTTTCTAATGGAAAATAAAGAATCTTTTGATCTTTGACCATTTCTTTTATAATAGCAATCTCCTTTTGTTCTTCAGGAAGGAGGAAAATAGAGATTCTGCTAGTATCCCATTTACGGGGCTGTTCTCCAGTAATTATTTTATAATTAGCTTGTTCCTTTGTTAATCGTTCTTGTAACTTATCAATTTTGGCAGAAAGATGATGAATGAATTTTCTACCGTAATGGAGAAGACCAAGAAAACTCTGTAATTCTTTTAGGGTTTTAAAAGTATCAGGAAAATTTCTTATCTTTGTATAAATGTGCTGCTGAAGTTCTATTTGTCCATTTTTAATAAATTTTCCAAGAAAATCAATCTCTGTTTTAAAGAGTTCAATTTTCTTGGGGCTAAGAGCAATACCATGATGAAGTAATAATTGAACAATGTTAAGAGATGTTGTTTATGATCTTCTTCAGTTTTAGAGAAGACTAAAATATCATCAATATAAACAATCACATAATCAAGATGTCCAAATATGGAGTTCATCCACTTTTGAAAAATTTGTGGAGCATTTTTTAATCCAAATGGCATAACCAGCCATTCGAAATGTCCCTGAGGACAACTGAAAGCTGTTAATTCAATAGAGTTTTTGTCTTGGAGTTTAAGTTGCCAAAATCCTGACTTAGCATCAAACTTACTATAAAAGTTTGACTATGGATTTCATCTCCCGTGAAATCAGCTACCAAAAGCACAAAAACAGATAAATAAGACCATTAAGAATTCTAAGTTGGGATATAATTGTTGTCCGAAATATGACGACGATATCAACGCCCAGTTTGGTTGTCCGCCAGAATATAACAGAAAAAGGAATGCTAAGATTTCATAAACAGAAATTGACAACAGATCCAGAGTTATTACAAAATCAGAAATTAAATCGGGGACAAACCCGATTACTAGGATGAAAGGAAAATAAATAACTACTGCTAACTACTCCGCAGGAGTAGTCTCCTGTGTGGGAACCAGCTCCGCAACTGTATCATCTGCCCCCCTCATAGGGACCATAATATGTGGGGGCCAGGTTCTCATCATCGCCTAAATCAACGGATCCAGTCAGGAAAGGAGCAAAGTACACAATGCACAACAAGATTTAAACTAAATATTTGTGACAGGTAGAAAATAACTGACTAAGCATCATGTTGAGAATATGCATAAGTAAGTAGTGAAATTAACTGAGAATTAATGCTATAAATCAGGACTATAAGTAAAACATGGTTAATTGCTATAAACCAGGAATATGAGTAAAACAGGAATAAAATGTGACAGGAAATGTAACTGTAACAAGACAACAAGAACTGCAACACGACAAGAACTATGTGCGTGAACTTGTGTATTTAGAATACATAGTTGGCATGTAGGGGTTTATAAGACTAATAAGGCACGCCATAGGCGGCTAGCAGTCAGGAATAACAAGTATAAGGCTGAGGGTACAATCGCGTACCAACAGCTAGCAGTCACGACAGGGGGAAGGGTAAACTACATGCCTCCTAGTATTCTCCCACCCGACACGAAAAGCAAGACATAAAATCCCAAAATCTAACACTAAGTGTAATCATCAATGGTACTAGTAAAGCAAGGAATTAATTATCACAATATAAAGATTAAACTTGAAGTGCAGGTACTTGCCTGATGTTTGGATCCAATTACAGTTTTGTGTCTCGGAAAAATTTCCAGAAATGTGTCCAGATGCTGAAATAAATATTACCATCATGCTCAGAAGATATCAAATAGCTAGAAACGCCTGTCCTTGGGTGCAATTTGGAGACAAGGACAAAACGGTAATTTCGGGTCAAAACGGGGTCCGCATGTGGGCCCGCTTTGCACCGAAAAACGTGTCAGGGTCAAAGGTCTCCAAATTCACCAAACTTAGTGTCAACAGATCAGGAACGATGATACGAACCCAACGGAACTTCCAAAATTGGATTCCGATGAGCCGATCACAAAATCGTCCGTCGAGCGGGGCCTGTGGGGCCCACGACACGCGATTTCGTCAACGTTCTCAGAATCGAACCAAACTTGGGTCACAGGACCAGCGTATCGCTACGAGTCCGATGGCGCAAGTTTCGTTTCAATCCGACGTGTGTACAGGAAGTTAGGGCATAAATCAGAAAAGGCGGATACGGGGCGGTGTCCGCGGATACGCGTTGATCCCGGTGTGCACGCACACCCGAATCGACTTCCGCAAAATCCCACACGTCCGTATCAACGCTGCGCACGAATCTGTGAAGACCGCGCGCGACCAAGTCTTCCCGTTTGACGGGACGTACCCAGTTCTGGGGTGAATTGGGTCGATATTTTTTCTGTTTTTGGATCGCGGTGTGCGATCACCACAGGACGCGATGCCCCGAGCGGTTGTCCGGACACCGAGAGGGTCATACAGGCTTCACAACGCAATTTACGGAATTGAAAACGGGACAGCGAGGAGAAAATTACACGCACCTGAACAGGGTCCAAAAGCCCAAGAATCCCGTGTCTGACACGTGTCCGACACGTGTCCAATGAATTGGGAAATTTAGGGTTAGGGTTCAGGGGAAATTTCGGCGAGGATGCGGCAGGGCCGGCCGGAGGAGCACCGGGGAGGGGCTGGGGCGGCTCGTCCGGGCGAGGCGGAGACGCTGGCGGCCGGGCGGCGCCGGAGTCCGGGCGGAGCTGTTGCTGCGGCTGAGTTGGGGGGGCTCGACGTCGGCTGAGGAGGAGGAGGAAGAAGGAGAAGAGGGAGGAGGCTGGGGCGAAGTCGTCCGGCGGCGAGGCGGCCCACGGAGACGGCTGCGGTGGCGGTGGATTAGGGTTCCGGTGGTCGACGGGGGAGAAGGGGAGGGAAAATATATAGGCGTCGAGGAGCCGGGGAAGGCGGAGGAGAGAGGGGAGGTGGCCGGAAATGGCGGGGAGGAGGTCGTCGTGGCCGGTGCTGGCGTAGGGCGAGCCGGCCGGAGCGGCGGGCGGCGCGGCCGCCGGAATCGGCTGAAGAATCGGGCAGAGGAGAGAAAGGGGGGGGGGGGGTTAGCGGGTCGCGGTCGTGTTCGGGTGGACCCGACCCGACCCGTTAGGGATCTGGGCCGGAGGGGACTGGGCCGGGTGTTTGGGCCGGGGGTCTGTGTGCTGGGCCGGACCGAGATTAATAAATAATAATAATAATAATAATAATAATAATAATAATAATAATAATTAATTAGCAAATAAATAAATAAATAGTTTTTTAGGTAATTAAAAATAGGTCCGAGGTCCAATAAATTCCAGAAAAATTACCCTAAGTCCAGTTTTTTATTTTACACCCAAAAATATTATTTTCATAGTATTTTAATATCATTTATTATCTATAAAAATTATTTAATAATTAAAAACTCTGATTTTAATTACAGAAAATTCCCAGAAAATTCCAGAAAATTGTGAAAAATTCCAATTTAAAATTCTTGCAAAATCTGGGGGTTTACATATATATATATATATATATATATATATATATATATTTTATTTGTGATACATACATATATATATATATATATATATATATATATATATATATATATATATATATATATATATATATATATATATATATATATATATATATAAGTGAGTGTATGAGTATAGGTGTGTGTGTATGTGTGCTAGGGGGAGGTGTCGGCCAAGCAATAAGCAGCAGCAGCAATAAGCAGTAGCAGCAGCAATAATAAGCAGCAACAATAAGCCGCAATAAGCTGCAGCAATAAGAAGTAGCAACAGCAATAATAAGCAGCAGCAATAAGCTTCAATAAGCTGCAGCAATAATAAGCAACAACAACAGCAAGAAGCTGCAGCAGCAGCAGCAATAAGCAGCAACAACAACAATAAGAAGCCGCAATAAGAAGCAGTAAGCAACAGTTAAAAGCAAAAGTAAGCAGCATATAGTAACAGTTGCAGTAATCAATAGGAGGGGTGTCCAAGAGATAAGGAATATGTGGGAGTACTAATGTAATATGTGATCAAGTGTAGTAAGGTTGAGTATCAACTTTTGTGTATGATACCAAGAGTATAGGAGTTAAACATTAGGGAAAGGTAGGATAACTATTAGTTTATAGTTAAGGTAAGTTTTATATAGTAAGGTATTAGCTAGTATACTCAATATAGCTAGTTGATCTAGTTAAAGTTTTGGTCTAAGTTGCTAGGTAGTCATTAAGATATATGATATTGTCATTCAGGGTATTAAGCTATTAAAATACTAAGGTAATTGTTAGTACTAAGGTATTAGTTGTATATTGGTGTTAAGTTATGGTATATAGTATTGTATAAATTATATATGTATAAATATTGATACTATATTAATTAGTATAGGTATTGAGTTTGTGTATCAAGAGGGGTGTGTAGGTGGTGTGATACCGTATTGGTTCAAAGCCAAGATATCCACTTAGCATTAGTTTAGCTAGGGATACCATATATTTTTCATCTTGTATATATATTATTGTATTTTCATATCTAATCATTTACGTATTTTATGATACGATATAGTGTCGATACTCTAGTATCCTAACATAGCTAGTATAGCCTAGTTATATAGTGTATGCACCCAATATCCTAGAGATGGACTCATACCACCTAGAAATAGCTAATTTTACCAAGTTTGACTAGTTTGACCTAGAGTTGACTGTTTTGACTTAGAAATGGCTTTATGACCTGGAATTTGACATGTTTAACTTATTTTTATTTCAAAATCTTGTATTGATGTAATATTCCATATTTAGGTCTTCGAGGCACCGTTCCGAACACCTTTGATACTGTTCACCAAATTTCAGGCAAGTACATTCTCTGATAGTTTTCCATTTGTGATATCCCCTATGTTTCTTGTATTTAGTGTAGATATTCTTGATTTCTTGACACAATGGTTACATGGATTGGTATATCCGGATCTCGTCATGAGATGTTATTTTTTGGTATTTATGTTGTATCTTGTGCAAGCCTTGTTTCTCGTTCTTTTTGTACATGTACAAACATTGATTCTTGGGGAGACTAGCTACCTACCCAGTGAATCACGTGTCATAACGTACCATGGTTGGATCCACTATACCAGTCGGGACGTGGAGTGTTAGTGTAGATATGTGATCATACCTTTCTTGTGCATGTCCTTGTGAGTGTTGATCATACACCACACGTATGATTAACCATGCCCTAATCTTGTGCAAGTTCCCAAGCCGATCACATGTTGAAGCTGATACTCACTCACATAGTAGTAGTAGTATTTATTGTTCATTTCCATGATGCTCATTTCTTGTATTTAATTTCAGTATTTCTATTTGGTATATCTCTTGTACATGTATATTGCATTTGGTATATTCGCTCTATTTATGTTACATAGTTTATATCCTTCATTGGAACTGGTGTTAGAGGTGTACTTTGCTCCTTTTCTGACTGGAAATATTTTTTCCATATGACACTGAGGAGTGGTATCCCACTCACTACGGGCCTCAGGACGTAGTTGGCTTAGAGCCAGAGACTTTGTCTCGGGAGGGTCTCATCCTGGTTGAGACGGACGACCCAGTACCCGTAGTTCAGTAGATAGATTTATTTGTACTAGATTTGTCTCCAACATTTTGTTATTAGTATTTCTTTATATGACTCATTGGATATTATTTTGTCTTGTGAGTTGTATTTGACTCTTCAATTCCTTATATCATATTCGTGCGATTGTTCCATCCTATAGATCTGTGATTGAGTATTTATACTTCATTGGTGGCATTATATATCTTGATGATCATTATTGCTAGATAGATAATTTATCGAAACATCGTTAACCGTCGATGCTGCTGCGTAGGCTGGACGTTGTTCACTACTCGCGTCCCTACACCAGATGCGGGTCGTGACACGTTTTTAGAATTTTAGATTGCATAAAAATATGACGTAACAACACTTAATTGGAGGATAAATATATACCCTAGTTTTAGTGGGTAAATAAAAATGATTTGTCATGATTGCCGCCCGGCCACAAGCTATCCAACATGTCATAAAGTTCGAGTTGTTTAACGATATTTTCCTACAATTTTTTTATATTTCATATCCGGTCTTTCGAAACTTTTCTCCCTAACTAGGTCCTGACACGAGACACATAGGATTTATGTAGGCTCATATCCGAGTTATTTTAATTTTTCATGTCGAGACTAGATCCACCCTCCCTCACAACATGGATCCATGTCCAACTTTGATAAAATTGGATCAGGTCCAACATGGGGTCGAATTGGATCGAATCAACATGTCCAAATAACAACCCTAACCTAAGGAAGTTCTAAGATTTTGACTAAGATAGAAGCAAAAAAAGTTAAGGTCGGTCCGAATCATATACTCCGTGGCCTAGGGCGGGGATCACATCCCAATCATTACCACCCATTTTATTATTATTATTATTATTATTATTATTATTATTATTATTATTATTATATATATATATATATATATATATATATATATATATATATATATATATATACTTTAGAGCTGCCAGCACTTATTGCATCCGTGTCGAGTCAGGCCAGATTTGTGAGTACAAGCAAATCTAGATCCGTAAGTCGTAGTTCTACAAGATCACATCTAAGTTTTGTCGCAAGTCCCAGTAGATTTGGGTCTAATATATTTTACTACAATTTATATCAAATCTTCTACACCCAAGGGAGGAGCTATCCCTGGACACGGCCGAACTGTAGTCCGTCCCAAATTTAAAAAAAAAAATTAATTTTTTTAATGTTTTCTTAGTTGTGTTTTGTTTTTTTGTTGGACTAATTAGCCTTTGGACCCAAAATTTTATACATGTTTAGATTTTAAGTCTTGAGATGTCCTATTAAAAAGTTTAGATCCTAATTTTTAATTTTTTATTTACTACATGTTTAGAGTTTAAGTCTTGAGATGTCCAATTAAAAGTTTAGATCCTAATTTTTAATTTTTTTATTGCTACGCATGAGAGAGAGAATATAACGGAAAATATTAAACAAAATAAAAATAAAAATTCAGGGTCTAAACTTTCATATGACATGACTTAAACTCTATAAAATTCATTATCTAAATTCTAATTAGTCCTTTTTTTGTTTGAATTTAAAGTATGCAACAATTAAATAATAAATAAATTATCAAAAAATTGATATTTTAGGCAGTACAATACTAGTGTGTTCTCGTGTAGTTCAAGCTATACTTAAAGTTCAATCCTACATAATTTTGGAGGCTAGCTTCTCCACTGTTTACATCGATAACTAATCTTAAGCTCAGAGTGGAATAAAATTTATGATTATTTACATTAACCTTTTCTATATTTTATGTTTAATACCTAGACCTTTTTTACTTTGAAAATAATTACATAATTTTTTTCTATGTTTTATATTTTATTTTAAAAAATAGTTAGTATAATTATTATTTACATAAATATAAAATATAAGAGAGATTTGTATAATTATTTTTAAAATAAAAAAAATCGTATAATAAATATAAAATACAGAATAAGTTATTGTTAATAATCCTAAAATTTACGTAGATCTGGATCCTCAAGAGTTGCAATACTTTTAAGGACCTGACCTACTCTATATGCAAGTCATGTTCCAATAAAATCGACTCAGGTTCAGGTCCGGTTCCAGTAACCGCCCTAGTTTTTTTGTTTTTTTTTTTTATTTCCAAAAGAAAACAAGGAATTAAACACTACATACATATCCACTAAATATATAGAAACAAAGTGAAATGGAACTTAGCTTTGGTCTCTTTGAGTCGGCAGTCGGCACCAGCTAGCTGCAAGTGAACATACCATGGTGTCACGCAGCCTGAACCGCTTAAACCTCCACATAATTCCACTCCTAATACCCCCTTTTACCATTTTGCCCCTTGACCACACTACTTTTTATAAAAAAAAAATATCACAGAAATAATATGTATTGAGAATTAAGAAGATGTGAGATTATTAAATTAAAATATGATTTCTTTTTACAAGGTTGTTTATTATTTTGATTATGTGATAATCCAAACAAAACCTCTTTGCGACCAACAATTATTTCAAATCAATTATTTTAATATATTCAGTGTGAAGAATTAATTAGGTTATAGAATATAAAGAGTTTGTAGCAGTAGTAGTAAAATTCTGCTATAATTACTATTGTATTGTATGCTCTAGATTTGGATTATAAGTTTTTTTGATTTTCAGTGTTTGTTACTATTTTGGAAGTTATTTTTCAGGAGGATTTGATTTTTTTTTCTTCTCTAGTTATTTCTGGAAGGAGATAATCTAAATCCATAGACGGAACATGTGTAATTAATCTTGACAAAATAGAGAAAATATTGACAATTTTATTACTAATATTTGTAGTATAGATCAGTAAAGAACATAAAGGAAGGGTGAGAAAGATAAGCTTAAGAAAGAAATAAAAATGATGGGGTGGGGGAGGAGGTTATTTTTTTTAAGATACTTATAGAAGATGAAACAAAAGTACATGAAACATTTAATGATTTTTTTTAAGAATCTAGATGAAATGAAGAAGCAAGCTCGTACATGATAGCGGTGAGGAGAATATCGATGATCAAAGAACTGAAAAATATATCATTTTATGTTGGTCTAACCTATGAAAAAAGATTAAGATGATGAATAATTCTTTTAGAGATTCAGATCTCCGTCTAACCTGTGAAAAAGTATGATGATGATGAAGACTCCTTTCACAGATTCAGATCTCCGCGTAACATGTTAAGAATGAGAGCATCGATGATCAAAGAACTAAAAAAACTATCATTTTATGTTGGTCTAACCTGTGAAAAGGATGAGGTTGGTGAAGACTCCTTTCAGAGATTCAAATATATGCCTAATATGAAGAAGCAAACTCGTACATAATAGCGGTGAGGAAGAATAGATATGGAGAGCGTCGATGATCAATGAACTGAAAAAACTTTCACTTTATGTTGTTGTAACCTGTGAAAAAGGATGAGGATGATGAAGACTCATTTCAGAGATTCAAATTTCCGTTTAACCTGTGAAAAAGTATGAGGATGATGATGACTCCTTTCACATATTCAGATCTCCGCGTAACCTGTTAAAAAGGATGATGATGATGAAAACTCCTTCATAGACTAAAATCTTCTTGTATGGATTATATATTCATCGACTCTGACTCTTCAAGTCCAAACATAGCTGACGACAAAAAGCATCTTTTTGCAGACATGAGGATATATATCCACTATCATTAATTTATAAAGACTATCATGGAATGTCTCATATGACACAAATCACTTCCAACTCTTTTCAGTTTATCTTGATTGAGAAAGTTTATGATAAATTTTTGGTGGAGAAAATCTAGAAGGTTGACCACTCATGCATGTAAAAAGGGTTACATTAGAGCATAGAGCGGATTTCAAGCCAAACTTTTTATTTCCTTTTGACGCATCTAAGCAGTTATGAGATATTAACAATGAATATGCAGTAATTAATAATGGTAGTAGGAGTCAAACCAATATATTAGAAGTCTATTCGATCATGTAGGTTTTGGAGTTGCTGCATCTCCGAGGGCGACTTATAATTTTCTTTATTGTACGAAGTAGTACTTTAGACAGATATGTTAATATGTTATCCCTAGGTGAGACAAGATACATGAGATTGCATGTCCCCGTTGGGGCCATGGGGTCCACCAGATCTCAGGACATTCAACCGAGATAACGGGGATTAAAGAGATACCCTACCACGATCCAAACTGAGATCTTTCCATGATCCTGCTCACGACACTTGGTTGAAATGTGCATTATCATGGTCCCCACCGAGAGCCTTGTGCAGAGGTATTATTGGTTTTCTCAGAATATCGTTCGCGAATCAACTGTTGACTTGACTAAAGTGTGTAGGCAGGTTGGCTTGATCTGTATTTTGTAGAAGATTAACTGTTATTGTCTATAATGAACTGAAAATAAGTAATAAAAATTAACTACTTAGAAATATCTTAGTTTACCACAATGATACATTACGAACGGATTTTTTTATACTTGTATGCTGGAAGATTTCTTCTTATTCTTCTTTTTCTTTTGTGTATGAAAAAAAAATCAACAACAATAGATTAATAACAAGAAGAGAAAAAGATGTTGGATTAGTCAAAATTTGAGACAGCCAACGATTAATTTAACTAGACGTCTACGTAGAACTAGAAATACGTAACACGCCTAGCCGAATATATACGAACTCCAATATATGGAAACCGTATACACACGTAAGCTGTACTGAATATTCAATCCACCAGTGGTAATATACTGTCACAACAAGTCACACATAATCTATATCTCATCCACAACACAAATAATCAGTAGAAATAAAGAACTGAATAATAACTGAATATCAAAGATAAGTATCAAGTCTGATAGTCGGGTGGAAACAAATCCACTACAAAACGACTATACTGAAGTAGCAAAAGATCTCTAAACAGCGGTAATAAAATCACAGATACTCCGAGTGTAAGATCTCCTCAGTCTGGTAAGTAGCGTCAGGTCCAGGACCATACTCCTGAGGATACTCCTGCTCGTCCATATCTGGAAAGGGACCAGGTCCTCAGAGGGACGTAACAAGATACATAATAACATGCCAATAAGTACTGAAAAGTAAACATCCAAAAAGGTCGCCTAACCGTCCAAGTGAATGCAGTTGAGAACAACTTTCTACCAAGTGGGCTATTTGGCTAAAAATATGGGATTGGCGTGACTCTCTCGGAGAATCAGGGGCCTCAAAGCATGTCGTCTTTTGAACGGCAGATGCCGCCAATTGAAATAAATGGGTCATCACCGCCCGTATCTCCAGTGGAGCTTCCGGGTTACAGAAGGTAAAAGTGCAAAGGAGCCCAAATGCCTTACTTGTTGTTCTTCCCATCCCATGCTCTAAGCATGCCATATACATGACACGATAATACCTCTAATAACTGCCAGGTCTACTAGCATGCAAAGTTTCTATTAGCAGTTATTCCTAACGCACGTCCATACATACAGGCGGCCAGACCTGTCACGCAGTCCGTGATCTATATGAGACTCACAACTCGTGTAACAACTGTGTCACGGTTAATGAACCTAATGATGCTCCATAATACTGGGGTGGTCTCATAAAGTAGGTCCAAAAATATACATACATAAATATCTATATAAGCAGAATTAAACATGCATGTATCAGCTGGAATGTAAACAATAGTACGATGGCAAGGTATACTTGCCGAGCAAAAGTCCTGTATAGTGCACGTCCAACAGTGTTAAGTTGTAGTAAGAAGAAGTGGGTTAGGGTTTGAGAGTTGTAAATATATATATAGGGATAAGGAGGCGGTGGGTGAGCTGCTGCTGTTTTCCTTTCATTGGTTTAGGTTTGCGGTTGAGGAGATTTTAGTAATAACAGGTAAAAAGAGGCGGTGGTGTTGCGGCTGATATTTTCTTCACACGTGCGGAGAAGGAATTTAAGCGATGGAGGAATTTACGCATGGGTTTGTTTTACGCGTAGAGAAAGGAATTAGGCGGGTGGGGTTTTTACGCGCAGATGAAGTAAGAAGCGGTGGAGAGAGTTTACGCGCGGAGAAGGAAATAACAAACTTGGTTTGCTACTGCTACTGTTGATATTTCTACGCGGGTTTTGGGTGTAAGCGGGTAGTGGGTTTAGGAGTTGCGGCTTGGGTTTGATCCAATAGGAATTATATATTTATATATATATATATATATATATATATATATATATATATATATATATATATAAATACATAGAAAACTCTAAAAAATTATATTGGTGCATATGTTAAGCCAGCAACTGTCCAAATGGTCTCCTACATGGAATAAATTAGGAAAAATTTATAATGGCTCAATAAATTCTCTAATTGCACAAACACCTAAAATTAAATAAAAATTTATTCCTTCTATTTAGCTTATAATTACTAATTAAATAATACGGTCTTTCGAATTAGGGATTTTACATTATTCATTCATTTGCTATGGTTATGACGATCATGTAATGTCATATGCTATATGTGGCAAATAGTAAGATATAACACATTATTTTGTTAGTGATTGAAGAAGATAGGGGCATACCATGCAAATTAAGTCAATAAAATATTTCCATTTTCCACTAGTTAACATGACCAGAAGGACCTACAATAACTACATTCACTAATCCAAATAATATAGTTATATCACACAAATAAGTTAGTATTAACCAAATCGGCCATGTTCCATAATAACAAGGGCATTTCAGTAAACGCCAATAGTAAATCCAAAAAAATTCCAGCAACACAGCTGGGCCCCACTCGCTCCTCCTCCCCAATATACACTCTCCCCCCTCGCTCCTCCTCCTCCTCCTCCTCCTCCTCACTCCCATCCCATCTCACACACACCACACACACACACCACACACAGCTTCTGCTTCCTCAAAACCTAACCCTAACGATGCTCCTCCTCCTCCTTCTTATTATCACCCTCCGCTCCTCCTGCGCTCACCGGGCGGTGAGCCTAACCGATCCGGCCGACCTCTCCGCAATGCTGGACCTCTCCCGGTCCCTCTCCGCCGGCCGGGTCCTGGGGTGGTCTCCCATCGCCGACCCCTGCAGCAGCTGGGATCTGGTCACCTGCTCCGAAACCGGTAAGGTCACCGCCATCCAGGTTGGCAACCGGTCCCTCGCCGGAACCCTCCCTCCCTCCGTCGGTAACCTCACCGCCCTCCTCCGCCTTGAGCTCCAGTACAACTCTCTCTCCGGCCCCCTCCCTCTCTCCCTCGGTAACCTCACCTCCCTCCAGACCCTCCTCCTCCACAACAACCGCTTCGCCTCGATCCCCGCCGATATTTTCTCCGGAATGTCGGAGCTGGTGTCAGTCTCCGTCGACTACAACCCGTTCAACCCCTGGCCCTTGCCCGACTCCCTCCAGTCTTGCACCTCGCTCGTCAATTTCTCCGCGAACGCCGCCAACGTCACCGGCGGCGTTCCGGAGTTCCTCGCCACTGCGTTCCCCAGCATTAACCACATCGGCCTCGCGTTCAACCTCCTCGAAGGCCCCCTCCCCGCCGCACTCGTGGGATCCTCCTCCCTGCGCTCACTCTGGCTCAACAACCAGCTCGGCCGCGAACGCCTCTCAGGCGGGATCGGGGTCGTAGCTAACATGACCTCGCTCGAGGAGCTGTGGCTGCACTCCAACGCCTTCTCGGGGCCGATACCGGACCTTTCCGGGCTAACCGGCCTGCGCGACTTGCAGCTGCGCGACAACCGGCTCACTGGACCCGTACCGGAGTCGTTGACGTCGATGAACTCTATTACTCGGCTGACGCTTACTAATAATCTGCTCCAAGGGCCGGTTCCGGCTTTCGGTAAAATCGGGGAGCTGGATCTTAAGCCGGAGAGCGAGAGCTTCTGCTTGGTGAAACCCGGGAAATGTGATCCCAGAGTGGATGCTTTGCTCTCTGTCGCAGGCGCGTTTAATTACCCTGTCAAGTTCGCAGAGAGCTGGACCGGGAACGACCCGTGCAACGACTGGCTTGGGATCACGTGCGACGATGCGGGGAACGTAACAGTGGTCAATTTTCAGAAGCTGGGGCTGAACGGGACGGTGCCGGCGGCGCTCGGTTCGATTCCTTCGCTGGAGAAGGTTCTGCTGGATGGGAACAATCTTACGGGGACGATACCGGAGGTGCTTACGAAGTTGGGCTCCTTGAAAGAGTTGGACTTGTCAAACAATAAGATTTGGGGGAAGGTTCCGAGTTTTAGCAAGAATGTAATAGTGAAGGTGGATGGGAATCCGGATATCGGGAAGGCAGTGTCGGTGTCGGGTTCTCCGCCTTCGCGTTCTGGGCATGCGACGAATGGTAGTGCGGCTGGTGTTAATGTGCCGGGTCCTAGTTATGCAGGAAGTAGTGATGGGAAGGGCAAGTTGGTTTCAGTAGTAGTTATAGTTGTTTCTGTTCTTGCTGCGCTATGTGGAGTATCTCTTGTCGTGTTCTTGGGTTTTCTGTATCATAGGAGAAGGCAGCAGCCTTTCGGGCGAGTTCAGAGCCCGAACACCACAGTGATCCACCCTCGGTATTCTGGTTCAGACCCGGACAGTGTCAAGATAACGGATACCAATGGTGTGCCAGGACATGTATCCGATGCTTATAGCCATGCGAGTAGCGCCCGGAGTGATGCTAATGTTGTTGAAGCCGGCACTATGGTCATCTCAATCCAAGTACTCAAGAATGTTACTAATAATTTCAGCGAAGATAATGTTCTGGGACGAGGTGGGTTTGGGACTGTCTACAAGGGAGAGCTCCATGATGGCACCAAGATTGCAGTAAAAAGAATGGAGTCGGGTGTGATGGGCTCGAAGGGCTTGACTGAGTTTAAGTCGGAGATTGCTGTCCTCACTAAAGTCAGGCATAGAAATCTCGTATCATTACTTGGATATTGTTTGGATGGGAATGAGAGGTTACTGGTCTATGAGTATATGCCCCAAGGGACACTTAGCCACCATCTGTTTGATTGGGAGAAAGAGGGATTGAAGCCATTGGAATGGAAGAGAAGATTGGGCATTGCTTTGGATGTGGCAAGGGGGGTTGAGTATCTGCACAGTTTGGCTCATCAGAGTTTCATTCATAGGGATTTGAAGCCCTCAAATATCCTACTTGGAGATGACATGAAGGCGAAGGTTGCGGATTTTGGGCTTGTAAGGCTTGCTCCTGACGGGAAATGTTGTTCTGTTGAGACTAGACTGGCCGGAACATTCGGGTATCTAGCACCGGAATATGCAGGTAAAGTTTTTATCCTTATCATGCCACTTTAATTTTCTTAGTTGCGAACTTACTATAGAAATATTTTCCATTCTTTGCCATAGTTTCTACTTATCAAGTTCATATGTATGCAGCTATATAGTTTTAGTAATGTTCTGAAATATGAGGGCAATTATAAATTACATGCTTTGTCCGTAAACACAAACAAGAAATCTGTGGAATGCTGTGTTTTGCCTTTCTATTTTAAATTATGCCCTGGGTCAGACCTTAAAGTTTTCTTACAATAAGGAAAAACCTTGAGGGAGTTGTGCATGATTGTGGGTGCATGTTCGTAGTGTATGTTTGTCGCGACATGTCCCAGTGAGACTGTTGTCATTTGGAAAATTTGTCGTGACTGGAGTAAATATGTTGGACAAATTAGCTAAGTTGTCGCACAGGACGTTGTCTTCTCTGTAAGTGTGTTAAAAGTCAACACAAACAACTCCATGAGCCTGAAAATTTGCTGCAGAGGTGCTCCAAAGCTTCCATGAAGTTGTATGCTTCTCACTCGAACCCTACGAATCTATTCCAACTATCAACAAATTCCTAAGATTTTAGGCGGAATGGGGATTGTAATTCTTTCTACTTCTCGAGGCATAATGACAGATCGAGAAGCTCGACTAGAAAGAATTGGAGGAGAAATTTAGCCCCAAAATATAGCAGTCCAGCCATCCAGACCCTTAGAGCCCTACCTGATAAGTGGAAGATAAATTCTTAGGAGGTTTTGATAGGCTTGGTATGCAAGTTCTCGAGTACCAACTTATCTTCCACTGGAAACTTCATAATTTTCAGCCTAACTACTGCAACATGGTTCTTGAAGCAAGAAAAGGAAATGCAAATATTACTCCTTTAGGATAATTTGCTTCCATCTTTCTCCACATTCTTAGTATAGAGGACTCCTAATTTGATTGTCTTGATAAATCTGGGAGCTTACTGAATTTCAGCAAATAAAGGCATCAAATATGGACGGGGATAAAGAATCATATTTTATATAGAATATCCTGTTGAAATAACTCCATATGCTTGAGAAAATCCCTTCCAAAGAAAAAGAGTATCCCAGTTTTTGACATATACAACTTTCACATTTACCCTCTCTGTCATCCATGTCAATTTGCAAGTCAACTGGAAATGTCTTTCGTGTAAGTTTCCAGCTCATGTTAGCTAGTTTGGTTGATAAGGTTTATGCCGACTGAATTTGGTCCAAGTAATGAGTCTGCTAATCAAGTGAAAAGTATTCCGAACTGAGTTTTTTGGAGAACTAGCCTGAAATACAGGGCTAGTTAATAATAATTAGGTGCTTGGATACCATGCGAGCGGTATATCCCTACTTCATACTTTTCCTGTATTTTGCAAAATCTGGCACTAAAACTTTAGTATAGTTAGTCAGATCCAGTTCGTATTCATATTCATTATTACAACCCATTTCAACTCCATATTCTCTATTCTCGAGTATAGATATCAAACTTCCTTTTGGAACAATATTCATACTTATATGAGTACCCGTTTGTGGAAAACAAATGCATAGATGGTAATACCTTTATCAGCTTTGTATCCTTTCCATTTACAGCAGCCCCCTCAATATCCCTGCTCACGTGTTTCTCGATAATACCACGAACTCCTGTTGAAGTGTAGATCTTACTCTCTCTATTATTCATGTCTACCGCTGGATTAATCCTGAGGAGCATAAGCCACAGTGCCACAGCCTAGCATCAAGCTCATTGGCACATGAATATTGGACAAATATGTAATAGATGTATGATTGAGAAGATTGAAGCAGGAAATTATCTGTGATAATAGATGGATTTTGTTCTATTGACTTGCAGTCTATGATAAGAAATGGTCAGTAATAAAAAATAAGGTCTCTCAGTTCGTCAAAAAGATCCAATGACAAGAAAATCCCATTGGATAACTGACAGGTGTTGCATCAGTTATGGCAGATTTGATTGAAAAGTATTAATAGATGTCATTTTTAGATGGCCACAGATCACAAGTACAGAATACACAATAAAAACCAACTCTTCACTGATAGCAACTACCTTGTTTGACATAAAACTGCTAGTTTGGCCCCAAATGATATAGATCACAAACCGTAGCACAAAAATGTTTTGATCTTTAACAATTTAAGTCCAACATTGGTTGATATGTGGTCAAAACTAAGTTTGATTGTTATTATTTATGAACTGAGAACTCTGAGGCATATATTTACGACACTACATGGTAATATGTGATACAGCCTATGTTGCATAATAATCTGTTGATAATTTGTTGAGTACAACATGACAGAGGCAAATTGAAGAGAAACTATCTAGTCTATGACCCATGTTGCATGGACATAAATCTAGCTACATGGTACGGAAACCATGACAATCAGACAAAAGTTCTAGTAGGTTTGTAGCCTCTCCCGCTTACACAACTTCGAAGTAGTCCTGTCCAATGTCTTTCCTCTCTTTTATTCATGCCTCAGAGTTCTATGCTGGTAGAGAATCTTGAGGAGCATAAGTTGAAGCCAAGTAGGAAAATAACAGTGGACAAATGTAGTGCACACGTGGTTGGAGGTTGAAGCTTGAAATTAGTTGGACTAGTATGGCCTAATTAATTTGTGGAATGAATTAAGTTTGTCATATCGGTTTGGAATTCCATAATTATAAATGGTCAATAAATAAGAAAAAGGTTACAAAATTGTCAAGAAGATGCGATGACAAGAAGGTTCCATTGGATATCCAGCTGTTGGCACCAGCTATATGGCAGATTAGATTGAAGAGCATTAAGAGGTGCCAATTTAGAGTTCCTACACCAGTTCAGAATGCCCAATAGAGACGACTCTTATTGATGAACAAGTAGTTTTATTGACATAAAGAAAACTTACAAACTTAGCCACAGATCATCTAGATCGCAAATCATAGCTTCAGATGTTTTTTAATCCTGAATAATCTAAGTTGTTTCCTTCTGAAAACGCATTTAAGGTCATTTGAGCTGTTTTCAGGGGTTGACCAAAAGCAGTAACTTTGTTCTTCAATGAACTCATACATACAAGATTTTGCGGTTGTTTAGAATATGCGTGTGCAATCTCCACAAGATTGGACCTTTTAGGTTTCTTTCTCGGGGTGGTCCAAATTCTTGGGCTTGGTTGTTCTATAGAGGGGCATGATCAATACAACGGAAGACTGAAAAGAGTTACGCCACCAGAGTGACAGTAACAAAATAGTTTCCTGCTGACAGCAAAGGACAATTAATGCATTTGGATGTAGCATGACTAATAATAAGGGCTTGACTACAACATAAGTTGGACCTGTGCAGTCATGCAGAGAAAGAAGATGAAACCTAGAGTTTCTCGATAAGAAGAGCAAGGCTTGATTTATAATGTGTGGTATCAGATGCTCATAGCATAAGCTGGTAAAGCTTCTACTACATACTGTTAGATCTATTAGAACACAGATTGGTTACAGTTTTAGCCCAGTAACTCATCCTCTCTCTCTCTATTAGCTTTATATGGTAGTGCAAAAACTTCTTGCACTACAATATGAGGTGGTCCTGTGCGGATATATCAGGTGAAGCCTCGAGTTACTTGGTTAAGAAGAGAAAGGGTTAGTTCTAAAGCATGGTCCTTACATTTTCATTATTTAGTTTGCGGCCCCAGATGAAGATATTGTAGGCTGGTAAGGCTTCTACTGCACTGTTAGATGTATCATTCAATAGACATACAACTTGCCATGCTAATACTGACGATATTAATCTGCTGGCTGTATTCGTGGCTTGTCGAATCAATGTCTTTGCTGAGTCATTGAATGAGCTGTGTCCTACATTAACCTATCTCTGTGTATATATATGTCAAGGATCACAAAGTAACAAAAGAACCATAGATGGAAAACTAGGCGACTGGGCCATCGAGTTCAGGAGTTATGCTATAAAGCATTGTCTCGACAAGTTTATACTCGATTACCGAAAGTATCAGTTGCATGCGTGAAGCAAACTAGAGTCAGCAATGTGTATTAAGATAATAACTATATGACTTTAGTATATGTTACTTTCTAGTTCCATATTTTCCATCTTTGCATCTGGAACAGCCAAGGAGCCGAGTCAAGTTTGAGTTTGGGATGCTCAAGCTCGGCTCGTTTATCGCCTGAAAATATCTAGGTCGAGCTTGAGCTTGAAATTATCGACCTGAGCTCGAGCTCAAAATTATCAAGCCAAGGTGGCCAAGCTTGAGCTTGAAATTATCGACCTGAGCTCAAGCTCAAAATTATCAAGCCAAGGCTGCCAAGCTTGAGCTTGAAAACTGTGTTCTAGCTTGAGCTCACTGCTCAACTAAGGATAGCGACTAGCGAGCACCTGAAGTCGAGGTCAGCTCACGAGTCAAGTGAGCAAGCTGAATGTATTGTACGTGCAATACAGAGGAAAAAGTCCATAAGTCTGCGGCTTGGGCTTGTTTTGTATCAGATAGCATTTTCAATTTTGGACCGTAGACTGGTATATCTTAAAAAGGTTCAAGTATATGAAATTTGAGTCGGGCCAAGTTGAATAATTATCTCGCATCTCTAGTCAAGATTGTTAAGCTTCCTATATTCAAGCTTGGCTTGTTAAGGAAATCGAGCTCCTTTCACTGTCCAAGCTTGGCTCGTTAATAAAGTTTTGAGTCAGAGTTCAGCTTTGACCAAGCTCGAGTCAATTCGAGCTTGCAAGCTGCTGTATTCGTTTGCAGTCCCATTTGTATCGAAGTCTATATAACATGCAATATGTCATTCAATACAGAAAATATTCTTTGCTCTTAAAGTTACACATAAGTTCCAATCGCATTGCCTTTATTCCATTTTTATACTAAACTTGGGCAAAATTATTTCCAGTGACGGGTCGTGTGACAACTAAGGCTGACGTGTTCAGCTTTGGGGTAATTTTGATGGAACTCATCACTGGTCGAAAGGCTCTTGACGAGAGCCAGCATGAGGACAGTGTCCACCTAGTCACGTGGTTCCGCCGGATGCAGCTGAACAAGGATGGCAAGTCCTTCTGCAAGTCGATTGTTGACCCTGCACTTGCCATCGACGAGGAGGATGACGAGACCCTTGCTAGCGTAGGCACCGTGGCAGAGCTTGCTGGGCATTGCTGCGCCCGTGAGCCCCACCAGCGCCCCGACATGGGACATGCTGTCAACGTGCTTGCTTCGCTTGCAGAGCTTTGGAAGCCATCCGATCCGGACTCAGAGGACAGCTATGGTATCGATCTAGACATGACACTCCCTCAGGCTCTGAAGAAGTGGCAGGGGATGGATGGGGCTTCGTCTTCATCTTCGTCATTCTTGGACATGGACAACACTCATACCAGCATACCGACGAGGCCGCCAGGGTTTGCAGAGTCCTTCACATCAGCCGATGGGAGATAAGTGTGGAGAAGGGGTAAGAAGAGGTTCAAGTTTCCTTTTTTCCTTTCCTTTCTTTTCTTTTCTTTTCTTTCTTTCTTTCTTTCCTTTTTTTTTTTTCCTTTGTAGCCCTTGTATAATGATGGTGTTATATTTACTGGAACTGCTTAAATCTAGTCTTTGAGTTCTTTGTGCTACTTCAGTATATGCTTTAGTATATGAGGTTTTGAGCTGATTATAGGGGTTTGTTGATCCATATGGGGGTTATATGGTTTTGAGCAGATTATAGGGGTTTGTTGATCTATATTGGGTTATAATGAGCAGATTAATTGGTGTCTTTTGGCATACAAAGTACACTACTCAGGTTTGGATTTTCTAATACTCTCTAATAATGTTTCTTAATGGCAATACAAATAAGGGGAACTATTTAAGATACTGAAATATCTACAGTGTCGATGCACATGGGGTGGGGGTGGGGGTGGGGGAGGGGGTGGGGGGTGTGGGTTGGTTGGTTGGTTGGACTGTTGGAGCTACTGAGGTATAAACTGTCAATATTATATACTTGTAGTCTCCTTTATTTGCATTGTCATTACACGACACAGACATCACGGGACATTATTTAACCAAATCCTATTAACAGATTTTCCCAGTGTTATTTTTGGAAATTTTTTGTGAATGTGAAGTGTTATTTTCCTTTATTTACATTGTTATTACAGGGCACCAACATTGCTGGACATTATAAACCAATTCCTTCTAACAGATTTTCCCAGTGTTATTTTTGGAAATATTTTGTGAATGTGAAAATAACAAAACGACACGTATGATGAGTTTGAATATGCAGTTATATGAAAAGTTATTAGAATTTTTTTTTAGGCCTAAAGATACAAGTTAAAAAATTATCTGTGCGTTTTGGAAATTAGCTCTCCCGTAGTGGTTTTTGTTAAGTGTAGGTTATATACACAAACTTGAATAATACTTTCTTAGACATAATTTTTATTTTAAAAATTTTAAGCATAACATTTTGGCCTAGTTTAAAGTTATGACTCTGAATAGGGCCGACCGGGGGGTTGGATTGTCCTAGTCGGAGCTAAATTTGGTTATTCTTTGTCTTTAACTCCAAAAGAAGATATTAAAAAAATTTGATGGCGAGTGACGTCGAAGTCTCCGGTTCTGACGATGTCGTGGACCTCGAATTCCGAGTTTCTCTTCTTGAGCTACTCGAGGTCGAAAATTCAAAATATGGATCTGCTGGATTGCTAGTTCAAGTGACAGAGAAGAGTTCGGATGGACCGCAAAGACTCTATTGGCGGAGATGTGGGACTTATGGGTCTGAAGGGTTGTCCTGATCAGGAGGGTTGTAAGTCCGATGATTGTCCGACTTATCCCAGGGCCATTCCTGACTCTGAACTCTTGAGCTCATATTGTCTCCTTGAAATATTATGTTTTTGTTGTAACATTTGTTTTTTTTAACTTGTGTAAAAAGAAATGGTTAGGTATGATTCAGATAACAAGAACAAGAAAAATAAACCCTTAGATATCACTCTTAAGTTGAAGATTACAAGCTATTTAATGACAGACTTGGTTAATATGATGTGAATGCGTCGTTCTAAGCTAACTGAGAAAACGAAATAAGCGTAACGCGAGAGAGTTTAAATAACACCTTCGTGATTTAACAACGAAGAGAAGAGAACTCTACGTTTGTGTAGAGGGGATCCAGATCCACAATAATAATGGGAGGATGACACAGATACAAGCGTTTGGTCACGGACTAACTTGGAGTGCACACTACAACATTCTACTTTCCCCAGAAATTATAACATAGCCCCCACCTAACAATAACTCTACACTGTACGTTGATTGGTTTTGTCACAGTAGAATTTCTTGTTTAGGAGTTCCTTAGAGAAGAGTGCTAGAATATTCATTTCCCGAACATTCGTCGGACTACTCATGAGTACTTAATTTTTAAGACTCGACTATTGGTAGCCATTGAATTACTTGCATCTCAAATTTTTTTTTTTCTTGAAGGATCAAAAAAAAGAAAGAAAGATCAAGAGCTAAATACAAAAATAATACCAACATTGTAAGTTCCTATTTGAGTCTCTATAGTCCGACTCTCATTCGTTGGACTAAGATTCATCCGAATGAAAAACATTGTTGGCAGACTCGGCACCGAATAAAATCGGGATAAAATTGTAACTTTCCCTCTAAAGTCACCCCTGACTGTTGCTTTACTGTCCTGGCTTCTTTCTCACTATTGTTGAATTTATGCACCATGATCTCTACATGTTTATATCAATGTTCAGAGATCCCAATGGAAACATTAAACAAAATGTATTCAGGGTCAATGGTCCAATTTGACATAAATGGCCCTTTTGACCTAAGAAATATAAATATTAATGAGTTCATTTTTGTCCACATACCAAAACTAGAATGTATGTTTATCCTTCTACTCAAATGTTACCATATATCATTTTTTATGGGATAAAGTGCAAAAAAAATTCCTCATTAGAGTTGTCTCGTTAGCAAAATAAGACTCACTAAATAAATGTAGCAAATAAACCCTCCCGCAATAGTTAAATTGCTTAAAATATCTCCTCCCGTGTATTAGCCGTTTGAAGTAGCCGTTAGTTGCAATTTTTTTATAGAATACACAAAATACTTCCGTTACAAGTGAAAATTTGCGGCTGTACATTTGCCATTCTATATAAATTAATATAGATAATAACAAAGCAATATATACAAATTAATATATTAATATATACACATAAATGAAATATATTATTATAGAGACGATTTAGTTTATATTAATTTGTAAACAAATAAATATATGAGTATACAAATAATTATAGGGTATTACCATATAAACATTTTCACAAAAATAAAATAAAACAGGATAAAAATAAAATGAAAAAAGATAAAAGCCTAAAAAATAGCATAAACAAATTCTCAAAAAAAATGAAAACATGAGAAAAATATAAAAAAATGGAAAACACAAATTTTGTTATTGTCCGGACAAAAAAATATACCCACCTATTTTTAAGTGATACAATTTTTATGTTTTGTGGCCAAATTATTTATCCAAGTATTCACAATTTTCGGAAATGAATTTTTATAACATAAACCAAACATGGAAATATGTTTTCCACTAAAAAAATGTTTGGAAATAAAAAAAAATTGTGTAGCAAACGCTAAAAGCTGTTAATTTGATAATCAATGCTTATTAAAATTTTCTTTTAGAAAAGCCAATTTATTTTTGGGGGACTTTTAAAAGCACTTTTAGCATTAGGTTTTAGATGGATATAATCGTCATCTCATATCTACTCTTTTTTTTACGTCATTTAATGGTAGAAACCAAATTGGGTGTGACCGCGGGGTTATATTAAATTGTATATGAACCGAGGGTTTCCAAGTTGTATTAAAAAATTAGCGTTATTCGTCAAGATTTTCTTAAAAAAATAGTCATGTTCAAATTAATAGCGATTGAACACCCCCCCCCCCCCCCCCCAACATATTAGTACAGATAATAACATGCTGTTTTAATTTTAATTTTTTTTTGCAATGACATGGTGTTGTAATTTTTTGATTGGTCTTATTTTTGAAGAGTTAATTTTTAAATCATTTTTAAATGGCTAGATTAGTGTTTTTTAATCATTTTTTTAAAAATTCATGTTTAGACCGTGAATTTTATATTAGTTTGGAGTTTTAGAATTCAGGATCTAAACGTTAAATATATTTAAGAATTTTAATTTTATTTTTGCCTATGTGAGAAGGTACATACGCCGTTAAATTTTTTTAATATTAGTATTAAAAAATTAGGATTAAAATTAAATTAACATTAAAATTAACATTAAATTTAATATTAATATAAACAAATTAACATTAACATTAACTTTAAAATTAACATTAACTTGAACATTAGTATTAATAATAATATTAATATTAATATTAATAGTAAAATTAAAATTAAAATTAAAATTAAGATAAATTAACATTAACAAATTAGAATTAAATTAAATTAACATTACATTAAAATTAAATTTAATATTAAAAAATTAACATTAACCTCAAAAATTAACTTTAGTATTAATATTAATAGTAAAATTAAAATTAAGATAATATTTTTTAAATATATGTAGATTTATTTTATATATATATATATATATATATATATATATATATATATATATATATATATATATATATATATTTATAGATTTAAATTTTAAGATAAAGATAAATTTGTTTTTTAAAAGAGAGATTTTTTTTTTAGGAACAATTTGAAAGAGAAATATACTAATTGAGTTTGTTTGTATTTTTTTTGCTTTGTTTATGTAGGAGAGGTTTGATTTTGGTTTAATCATCTAGTAAGTAGTTTGAAAGAGAAATTAATATTAATATTCAAATTTGAAAAAGAAATTAATATTTTTAAATATTTTTTTTAAAGATATAGTTATTTCTAAAGAGAGATTATTTTGTAGATTTGTTTTGAAATATAAATTATATTTTAGATTTAAAAAAAAAAATTACCTCTATTTTTTAAAATAAAAAATAAATGTATCCATCTCTATTTAAAAAAATAAATAAATCTATCTTTATTTTAAAAAAAAAAGATTGATAAGCCTTATTTTTTAAGATAGAAATAGATTTATTTTTTAAAATGAGAGATTTAATTTTTAAAAGAGAAATAAATTTAGAGGACAAACATACATATTACTTTCTAATCCCGTATGTTTGTTCCGTAAGTTATAAATGAAAGGCTCTTTAAGAAAAATAAAAATATATTCCTCCAGTCCTTAACTTTTTAATTTTAATAACCTTTAAAAATATTAAATTCAACTAAATTGATAATCCAAGGAACATGTAATTATGGTAAGTCAATATAAATGAATAAAAAAATCGATACTAAATTCCTTACATTTTTTGTTAATGATAAATGTAAAAAAAAAAATAATAATAATAAATAAAATAATGATAAGTACAAGAGATGTAAATTGGGAATGTTTAAATAATTTTTCCTTCTTATTTTCTTTCTATTAGAATAAATGAGGGGTACAATGGTCAACACAGCACAAAACTACAATTTTTTGATGAACGTTAACAAAAATTCTCTTTTAAGATGTCATATGAACCTATTTGAAACGTTAAGTGGATTTTAAAACGTAGTCTTAATTTGCAAAAACATAAATCTAAGGAAGGATTTTGTGCATTTTACTCTATTTTTATGCAACATAAAATCACTTTGGAAGTGATTTTGTGAACTTTTATACTAGTTTTGACCTCTATTTTGATACGTGCACTTAAATGGAAGAGTGAACATAAACCCTAGTTTTGGTAGGTGAACAAAAATGGACTCAAATATTAATGAAGCACAGAAAAAAAAAAAAAAATTCCAGACAACAGATCTATGAAATTGTCCAATACCAATGTTGCGGGCATGAAAGTAACATCAAGGTCCAATCCACATAAAATACCATCAAAGACAGTATCAAGTAGATCACTAATCCATATTACATTAAACTATCAAAGATTGTTCAAATAGCTCAACAATCCACATCGAATTAACAAAGAAGCGGTTTCAAACATAAAATCAACCTAATGATCGAAGTCACTACTCTTGACAACTCCAACATCTCAACTTGCATGAGGGTATATCACCATATATAAGCTACCATCTGCTTAAGTTCTCTTGATTCGTCGTATACAAACAGCAAGTAGAAGTCAAGGGATGCTATAGTGTCTGCTAATAACAGACGAGGTTGGAATGCTGGGTTCTGGAATATCAACCCTACAGATTAATTACTTAACCAAAAAAAGTTACATGTATGATATAAATGTTGAAGACTTTCAATTGAGTCGACGTTACTGCAGAATAATAGTACATGTTACATCTCTGTCTCATCATCCCACAATTTTGAATTGTCTATACATATACAAAATGCTGGAAATGTATTGATTTGTATGCACCTGAACATCCACTGTGAAGCGCCCATCACCTGCAATTCTGATGCATGCCACACAAAAGCTCTATATCCAGAAATTCTTAACAGACAAAAATGGCTGCTAAACAAATAAAAAGGAGCAGGCTGCAAGTTCACGCCTAAATAATAATAAAGAGAGAAATGCAAAGGAAGCTTCACAAGTTTGACCAAATAAAAATTGAAGTCTCATAAAGTTGATAGATTGAGTGCCTCCAATTTTTAAGCCACACAAAGAAGTGCACCCTGGATCTGACTTCGCCAAAACAAATCCTGGCTCACTACAAAACTCGGATGTTTACTTGCGATGCTTCCTTTTTGCATCTGTTCTCAGTCGGGTATCTTCTTCCCACTCTCTTTCGTATGTTCTGAGTTCAACTGGTCAAGGGCACACATTTTAATGTTCAAATATATCCTGAGTTTTTTTTTTCTTTCCTTCTTTTGCTGGTGGAATAGAACTGACCTACCATCATACAGGTTTGATTTTCAGGTCAAATAAGACCACCAAGAATCTCCACATTATGCTGGAATGTGCCTTATTAGTATTATCATTTTATATTCAGGATACAGTTAACATTTAGGCTCAAGGGAATAAAACTGTAAAATCTTAGAAACACAATGAAAGAAAAAGTATATTTAATAAAAGACCTCAAGAAGGCATGATATTTCTTAATATATATAGTTGAGATGCTTCTATTCTGCCCCAACATAGTTAGTAGCACATGCTTCTCATAAACTACACTTATTTGGAGATTAGATAATTCTGAAACACACTAAGAAGTCGATTTGAGCTGTACAAATTGGATGAAATAATACAATAAATTTGCCAAAAATTCTTCAGAAATGCAGTTTTTTTAACTTTCCAAACAAAACAAAGTTATTAGTTTGATAGAAAATTTGATTCAACTCCATGGGTAAAAGAACACCAAAACCTTCCAGCTCATATAACTAGATCAACTCCATAGGTAGTAGGTTTACCTACCCGCGAACTGGCCGCATAGGTTTTATGACATGACGCACTCCTGCACACAACTTGGCTAGGAATTTGGCACCAATATAGAGGGTTGACGTCAAGTAGACATAAAACTTTGTAAATCCTTTATGGAGCTTTTTATGCTCCACAGCAAACCACATTCTGATAAGAGAGAGCTTGGATGATGATGATGAGTATTATTATCTTGCCACAGTTCTTGTTAGATATAAAAAAATAATACATCTAAGGAAATCTGATTGCTACATTATTAAGGATACTGATCTGCCTCCCGACGATTGATCTTGCTTGCAGCTTCCTTTCCATGTAGCCTTGGTCCTTGCTCGTCTATGTACCCAGCTCTATGCTGTAGTACAATGCCCTTTCTTTCTCCCCTCTCTCTTGCATCAAATGATGGTAACATTCCCACTGGAAGAGAAACGGGAGGTTGTGGAATCATCTCACCAGCTTCATATGAGGATGTATGACCCCTTTTGAGTTTCTTTCGCTTAGATACTGCAATAGAGTCGATATCATCCTTCAATATGCTCCCTTTATCTCTGTCCCTTTCATTGACCTACCACAAAATTAAAGGAAAGTAAGGAGCCCACTAACCCTTCATAGAGGAAACATTAAAACATCTTGCTTGATTTATTATCTTCCGTGCATTTATGCTCCAATATTTGAAACTTTGGCCAGTAATGAAATTATTAAATGAAATTACTGATGCATAACAACACTTATTTAACATGTAAGGCTGAATACTCGGGTTTAAATATCACTTTCAGACACACCATCAGTATTAGTACTGGTTATTTTGGCAGTGTCCGGACTTGGGAAATGTAGAGAATTGGAATATCAAACTTCACCACTTAAAAATAATTTTAAAAAGTTCAAAGTTTCAAACTAAATTTAAGAGAGAAAGGTTATATTTATACAAAATTAGTATAATCTTTACATAATTTTATGCTGGTTTCCGTGAATAATTGCATATTTGTATGGTTCCAATGGAATTATAATATAAAGTTACTAGAAATTGCATATTAGTATGATTCCAATGGAATTATAATATAAATTTACTAGGCAACTACCATATTTATACTCATAGAAGTATTTCCTTTTAACATGAAATAAAAGGAAAACCAAAACATGTACACATTCTTAAAAATGTCAAATAAATTAAGTGTCAACCTGCTTTCAACCCTCTACTAAACCTGATAAAACATTAGAATCAAGAGCATATTTTATTTAGCAGCCAGGTGCATGAATGATCCAAATTAGGTGGATCTGGAAAAGCTGCTACTTACATGACCTATGTGACCGTCTATGTTGCAGGAATATGTTCATACTTCATAGGTATGGATAAGGACACAATATGGACATTTTTCAAATAGGTATGGACATTTTTAAAATATGGACACAATACATTGCATGAATACAGACACGGATACCGGTATGGATATGGTACAGATATGGGCACCATTTTCCAGTGTCCGTGCAACATAGACGACCACCCATTAATATAAGAAAATTACTTCTTTTTTCTTTTCTTTTCTTTTTTCCCTTTTTTTGTGGAGAGAAGACATTACTTCAAATATTATATGAGGATAAATGTTCTTTGCAGTTCTCGTAACATCATGTTGAATATTCAGCTACATAAACATAGAATAGTGAAATAAGAATGCTAGCAAGTACCATAACTATATGGTGAATTACTAATAGTTTCCAACTCAAAACTAATATAAAGGTAAAACTGTCGCAAGGAAGATACACATTGATGAGAAATATTTGTAACTGTGTTAGCTAGATAGAAGGCAACTATATACATCATAAATCTAAGTTGATGTACAATAATACTATTGTGCTTTATATTTTTACATGGATTGGAGTTTCCAATAGTACAAAGAATGTCATTATTTGGTGATATACAACTGTAAACATCAATTTAAGCTAATGAGGTGGTCGTCATCTGTGTAATAAGTAGCTAGTATTAGAAGCAGAATCACCCAAGAAATTTAGGGAGCAATATGAATCCTTTGTATGGACATAAAATAATTGATGACATATTATAAATTCAACAATCAAATCTTAATTATACCAAGTTCTGCCCCACAAACAGACATACATTCAGATTATTGAGTCTCTATTTACTTTACTAGAAGATAATGAGACATTATTAGCAGGAAGAATAGGTATAAGAAAAAAAAAAGAAATTGCAAATTACAAAAGTTACAGTTGTACCTTTTTCGGCCCACCATCTCGGTCATCACGTTTTCTTTCCCGGAAATCATCCTCTCTTCTACGCTTTGCCTCATCCTGAGAAGTCAAAACATTTTCCTCTGACCGCCTCCGTTCTTTCTCATCATGTCTAGGAGACAACCTTTGGATATGTCTACTGCCGCCGATCCTTCTTTCAGCTTCTTCATCTCTTCGGCTAGCACCAACAGTTTGAGGAACATAACTTGGAGGTAATGGTGGTGGTGGAGGTAAATTCTGTCCATGTAAACGATCATCAGATCCCTCATTGTGTCGGAATTTGCTCCTATCATCTCTTGCTTTATCAACCGACCTATCAAACATTCTATCTGCTCCCTTATCTGGTATTTTTTCAACAGAGCATTCCCCTCCACGTCTTTCCATTGATCTATCTAGTGCCTTTTCAATAACGACATCTGCATGGTTCTTATCTAGATAATCCAGCTTTTCCTTACGGTCTTTGTCATAACTTTCAACAGCTTTATCTTTGGACTTATCTAAATGCTTATCAGTAGACCTATTCGACTCGTGCTCTTCTATTCTGGTCTTATCATGATCTAAATCAAGGGCTTTAACCACCAGTCGTGTGTCAAGGCCCTCAATATCTTTCCCTCCAATGTCTCCCTTCCTACGCTTATTCAGTTTATCATGTTCTTCAACTGGAGCAGTTCGTTTCTGTTGTTTGGAGAAAGAGTCATCAGGAAGTGAAGAATGAGATGGTCTAGTAGAGATGGTTCTCGACACCTCATGATCAACAATGTCATCCGAGGTTCGTACTAATCCAGTATCATGTGCCATCCTTGAAGAGAGGGTTGATACTTTTCCTGCATCTGAAGCTAAGTTACCATTTGTAATACTTATAGTAACAACATCAACTTCATGAGCTGAGAGATCTTTGTCGGCACCAGTAGAAGGCTTGCTGGTCATTCTGCTAAGTGATTTTCCCACTTTAGCCTCTTCTTTTGCCATCTCTTGCTTTGATTGCTTTCCAAGAGAATTCTGCACTGGTCTTTTTATCAGAGATTTTGTCTGCCAAGAATGGCAATAATTTAAAGTAACATTATGACATGTTATACATGCAAAGATTCCAAAAACGAAGAACAGTTTAAAGTAAGAAATAATCAACTCAGTAGTCATTTAAATGTCTGAATGCAAGCACATAAATCCAGTGATATGCGAATCCAGTTAATGCTAACTAGACTGACAGATTCTTGAAATCAAGCGGCATTAAAATATTTGAATATGCCATTTTGAATACCGATAGATACCAGATTTTTGGGAAGTTCTTCAGATTGGGCATGGTCAAACCCAGCTGAATCATCTGATCCGTATCAATATGCAAAGACTAGTAAGGATGCCAGTTGCGTTGTTTGATCCGATGTAAGGAATTATGTGCTCTCGAAGACGTACCTAAGCGCATATATGGACCCTAGTGAAGATACTCTTAGCTGTATGTTGACTACAACAGAGACCTGTGTTACCTAGAACATGGAACTTAATATGTTGAACGGGAACAGAAACTTAAAATGCAACTTCATATCATAAGAGAGAAATAGAAGTAGGGTCCTTTGGAAACACTAACAAAATGAAAGATGTTGCTTGGAACAACATTTTAAAAGGGGGCCTAGGCATTTCAAATGCCCTAGCACCCATGCAACTAGTATTTAGACAGTGAGATCCTGAAGTGCCCCTCTTGGAACATGGTGCAGCCACCTCAAGCTACATTGGGCCATCTCAAGTGCCTTGACATAAATGTAACCAAGGTTCACAATATCAATCAAATCATTTCGGTTTCGTATTACCGAGCCGATATTGATCCCCTACCATACCATCCGATACCGACAATTAGGGCTCCTTTTTATAATCAATTCAAGAAAGAAAACAAATAAAAGAGAGAGAAGTACATAAATAATTAGTGTTCACACAATGATCCAGTTGTGTCGAAGACTAAAGTGCTATATTGTGCCAATAATATTCATTATTGACATATTATATCCATTACATGTGTTGAAGTTAATATAAATTCATAATATTCAACCGTCTAAAAATTATTCCATTCAAAACTACTTATTGCAAGTGTACTTTGTTTCTATTGTAGGTGTACTTTGTCTGAAACAAAGTAAGTTTTAAATAAAAATACGGTATTTATAATATACAAATTATGACAAAATGTATCAAATGTTTTTCTAGCTTTTTTAATATTTATTATCGTATCGCTTTATGAACCCAAAAACTTCGAAAAACCAATCCAAACAGTTGAAACCGATACTCATAAAGATCTGAAATCAATTCAGGTATCGATATTGTGAACCTTGAATGTAACACGGTCCAAGCCTTTTTTTTTAAAAAATTTGGAATTTGACTCAAGTCAAATAACTTAAAAGGTATAGATGTTATTAATAATTTATTTAAGATATTAAATAATTATAAAAGAACAATAATCTTATTTCTTCCGACTCCTTTCCCTTGGGGCATGTTTAGATAGCATGCGGTGTGAGGCAGGTAGAAAAGTGGGAGTGGAGAAAGTACTTGGAATTTCGTCCACTCTTTTTTCTAAGAGAACTTTCTTCCACTTTCTTATGCCTCTAATCTCCAATATGTACTCGGATAACTATGGAGAAGTTGGGGAAGTAAGAAGATTCATTGTAATACCTTAGAAGCCAGATGAGGGAGCGGGGACGGAAGCGGAGGCGGGAGCGGGGGAACGCGACTACTTAAAAGATTCTAAAGTCGGGAACGTGATGGGAGCATGCGCTAATAATTTTTTATGTTTATTAATTATTGTCATCAAAATTATAAGTATCTTAATATTTATTACAATTTATAAAGTTTAGTACAAGTTACAGAGAGATCATTCACATGTTGATTTTTTATGATGTCAAGATAAATAATCTTTAGTTTCTTGGTACTTTGATAAACGGGTATTAAAGTTTTTCTAACTTCCTAAAATTTATACTCTTTTAAAATTATGGTAATATTATGCGAATCACTCATGTCACTGGGGGAACAAGCTCCCGTCGCATGAGAAACAAGCTCCCAACGAACTCCCAAGTAAGAACCACCGAATCGAGGTTCTTACTTAGACTCGTTGATCTCATAGGAGTTTCTGGCTTATAAGTGTAATACTAGTAAACAAAGAGCTTTGATTCTTGAAAATTTTAATCACCCTAAGGAATTCCAAATTTAAAACATTATTGACTACCTAATATTATTTAATTATTTTAATTACCTACATGTTAATAACTAATTATCAAGTAAATGATAATATATTATTAAATTATATTAGTATCTTAATATTAATTAAGCATTATTAGTTACCTAAATGATATTAATTAAAAATCTTAATTACTTATTTTTGAATTCTAATTAAATTAACTATTATTAGTAATTGATAAATCAATATTAATAATTGTCTTAATTATTTGCACATTAATTAAGTCTTACTATTTACTTACTATTAATTATCCTTATTAGTCATTTATTACTAATAATTAGAATCAAATATTAATTATTTAATAATATTCTTAAAGTAGTTATTTAATTATCTTAACAATTTAACATTATTTAATTAAATGTTTATTATTACTATTAAGTAGTTAATACTACTAAAAGATAAAAACCAAAACCCACTCGACTTCTCGTTTTGGAGGAAGTAGAAACTTGAATTTAGGAGAGTGACATGGAGGTCACGAAGGGGGAGCATTAAATGTTCCGCTACTTTCTCCTCCCCCCTCTTTTTATCCAAATGGTGGATGCAAGAAATACCCACTACATATTTCCACTTCCACCTGACCTCCTATTGAGATAGCTTACGTGTCTCCTCTGACCAATAGTATCCCATCTCCAGTTCCAACTGGCACCGCCAGATGTCAATAGACAAACCTCTTTTATTTCTGTCATCCCTTCTCTTACTCTCTCTATCTTTTCTTTTTCCTCCTCTACCAAGGCCCAAGTATCCGAATGGTGACAATTGACTTCTAATGCTTTGATAGTTGTTGATCTCTCTCCATTTCACTTTTACTCTCTTCTTTTTTGTTCTGATAGATTGATGCTCTCTCCAGTAGTGTTTCCATCCTCGTCTTCCCACCTGATGTATTTTCATATAATTTTTCTTTCTTATTTTTTATATTTAATTTTTTGATCATAATATATTTAGTATTGATGTACGGTTAGATCAATCTTTGATAGACTTATTACTCTAATTGGGTGAAAAGAACATTATACCCATAAATCGAAAAATCTCTTTTCATGTATCGGCAGTGGGCCTTGGTTGGGCTTTGAAAAAGTGAGCTTATGGAGAGTCCGTGGTTATTTTCATTGGCTTGAGAATGACCAGGTTTCACATTGGCATTCTAACTAAAATATCGTCATCACAAAAAAATCTCTCCCTTTTTTTCCTTCTTATTGTCTTATGCTTTACCATTCTCTACATGTTTTTATTATGGAGGAGACCGTTGTAAGGAAAAAGAGGAAGGCCCTAGATTGAGGATATCGCTAGAAGAGAAAGGCACTAGATCCCAAAAGATAACTTGGAGGAGACCGTTGTAAGGAAGAAGAGGAAGGCCCTAGATTGAGGATATCGCTAGAAGAGAAAGGCACTAGATCCCAAAAGATAACTTGGAGGAGACCGTTGTAAGGAAGAAGAGAGGCCCTAGATCGAGGATATCGCTAGAAGAAAAAGACAATAGATCCCAAAGGATAACTTCATGAGCAACTTTTCTTTTGGGGATGGTACAAGTGATATATACATGGATTATAAGGGAATGATCTTTATTAGGTCCATTCATGATACGTCTCTGAAGAAAGAGAGAGACTAGATCCCAAAAGACAACCTCATGAGCATCTTTTCTTTAGGCGATGGACAAGTGATATATACATGGATGATAAGGGAATGATCTTTATTAGGTCCGTTCGTGATGTCTCTGAAGCATTGTATGCCACATACAAATCCTTTTTTCTTCTCTTTTTTTTTAGAAAAAGGAAAACTTTTGATCTGGGCCTTCCTATTCTCGGTTTTTAGACATTTCTTCTCATTTGCCTCAACCTTTCCACATCTATATAAGATATTTATACATCATTCTACCAAGCAATATAGTGATTTATTATTATTTGCCTTTAGCTTCCTTTTTGGTATTGGGTCATGAAATTGGAAGGAGAGGATTTTTTTACTAATGTGGTTGGCCTTCATTGATACCCGACCAGTGGTGGTGGTGGTTGGGCTTTTGTTGCAGTATCACATATGAGGTATGTGATATGTAGATTTATGCTGTAATCTGAGTACCACCATTGTTGGGAAGTCAATTCTAATTTCTTCAAAGATTATTTGCATCCTTACATATGAATTATGCTTATAATGACTTCCCTTTGATCCTTTGTTGATATTTACAAATTATCTATTCTTGGTATTTACAAATTATCTATTCTACATGTCAGGTTAAAATTCCTTTATATGATCGTCATTGTTTGTAAATTACCGCTGAATACGCAAAAATAAAGCATGATGTTTACTTCAAATGATAATGGATTATTGACATAATTGTAAGGTGTTCTACATTTTTGCATATAATACTTTACTATATATTTTAGTGAAAAAAAAAAAACAACTATTTTGGCATCTTTTTTACCATAGTTCATAGTATCGGCCATATCGTATCGGTTTGACGTGTCCCGATCCGAAACTAACCCCTTATCGATAGTGATCTATACCGACCGATAATGACAGTAGCGTTCTACTTCTCTTTCTCGATCAATTATGTTATGAGAAAAAAGTTAAAATAAAGCGAACGAAATAGAAAGTTTAGGATCATTGACTTGCTTAATAGGGTACTCTTTCTCGATCAATTATGTTATGAATTTTTTTTATAATAAAGCGAAAGAATGAGAAAAATGTGGATACATTGACTTGCTCGTGTCAAAGATCAACATGATAAAGTGTGTCAACAAGAATGTGTCATTATTAACATAATATAATCATTATCATTTGTCGAAGTTGTATATCTATAAATTCACAAATTGTTCCATTCAAAACTATTTATTGCGGGTATATTTTGTCTTAGACTCTTAAAGCAATTAAGAAGTAATAGTATCAATGTTAATTATATTCCAATTTCTATAAAGCTAAAAGGAAATAACATATAAAATTATGCGTAAAGGAATCAAAATTCTAGATTTTTTAGAATAATTTTATATTTTTTTTTTACTTTCCGAAATATAGAAATCCAATTCGATACCGTCACCTATACTCACAAGAAGCGTCTAAAACCGGTTCTGATACCGATAGTGTGGACCTCAAGCTTGCGGGTGTTCCTTAGTATGTTGAATCCCGGCTCATGGTGCGGGTGTTCCTTAGTACTGGTACTATTTAGTTCTTTCTTGATTGAATACTGCATTTCAATTGATGATAAGTCTTCAGACTTCAGTATGTAGTAGGCACAACAAGATTTACACACAATTTGAGCCTCAACCACTACACAAAGTGCCAGTCGCAAAACCTCAAGCTTGCTTAACTTACCTACTACCGACCCTAATTTTAGTCCCCTACCTAGACCTTTCAATCCTCGCCGCTTCATGCCGCCTTAACAAGCTTGGTTTGGGATCATGGCAAGCTTTGCAATTGTGTAAGTATAAAACTAATACTAGATGTGCATGTTCACATTTATTATGTCAAGTAGTCATCAATCAGTTTAGGTACAGTAAGGTTTTTGGGATACCAATTAGAATTTTGGGTTTCTTTGCTAGCTTCTATAGAATGCTTGAATCGTTGTATCAACTAACACGATATAAAACTATTCAACATTTGGAAACAAGTTCTGAAATCTGAACAACAAAGCATACGATGATGCATCTTGTGGTAACTTTGACAGAGATTCATAGAGAGATTATTTCTTTATATCTCATAGAGAGATTATTTCTTTATAGATATGTCCACTGATTGCTGTGAACCCCATTTTTTAGGTCACATCTAGTTCAATAATTATAAGTATTAAGCGTTCATTGAGATGCTCCTTGTTTATCGATATATGAGCCAATTTCATGAGTAAGGGTAAAATAGGAACAAAAAGCTCCAGTAGGAGCTGACCTTCCTGGTCATATAAATGATATAGGCATGACAATGCCAACATGCAAACAAAAAGTTTTATACAGGGAAAAGTAAAATAATATACCACTTGAGGTTATTCTATACCATACCTCAGAATCAAGAGCACCCTTTGAAACAACCTTCATCTGGGACTCTTCCGTTGAGACTTTCTTAACTTCATCCGTATTCTTCACAAAACTGAATGACTTAGGTGGAACATTGATTGGCTGAGTACAATGACCATTTGCTGAGTTGCCCCTAAGTTTCTGTTGTGCTGAATCCAATTTTGGAAGCATTGGACATTCAGAACAGTCTGTCCTACCCTCTGAAGACTTGCCTCGCACTATATGATGTTTAGTTGAGTTGGTAGTGTCTGTAACCTGATTCCCTGCGGCGGTAGAACTTTTGCTCCTTGTGATCTCATTATGAGAAGCATTATGCGCAGAACATTTCGGTGCACTGTCTGAACTACCAGACAATAACTTCCCAGCTGCTGATGCAAGCTTAAAATCAACATAGCCCATACCAAATTCTTCTTCAGAAACCCAAGAATTCTACATTTCAAATAGAAAATTAATATCGTAATAACAACTTAAGTTTATAACATAGAGAAACAACCAGTTTAATTTCTCAATCAAACCTTACGAGCAGCCAGAGCAGCAGTTACGCCAGTAGCTAAAACCTTAAGATCCTCCCTTTCATCCCCCTTGATTTTAGCCACCTAAATGAAAAAGCAATCTCATATAACAAGCAAGTGCTAATCAGTGATAAGATGAAGGGTTCTCTTTTTACCCTTTTTTCAAGATTGATTCCACTCTTTCGAGTAATGGGGAAGACACTAGATATTTTTGTCAACATGATAAGGGCATTCCGGATCTCCATGTATTCAGTAGACTCCAAGCACTGTACTAATAAACGGGTCATTCTTCCACTCCATTTCCAGAATACCTTCAAGAACAAAATATGAACTAACTAAATTGAGCTTATGCAAACATAATAAAGAAAACAAAAGACATGTCCCAACTACTCAGAAAGTAACCAATCCATAGAACATGTTAATGACATTTGTTGTCTTATCTAAGAACAATTCTTGTTAAAAGCTAAAATTTGACAGATAAATATTTGTGTCGTGTATAAAGTTCAAACTGACGGCCAACACAATAACAATTCAGAAACAAACCAAATTAATAATCATCAGGCTGAGTGAATCATCATCCCGGCACCAAGTCTGAAGTTTGAAGCATATTCAAACCGGTAAAAAATGAATGATAATAACTTCCGCCTCTTCAAACAACTGAAGTCATACCAAGGCATTATAAATTTGACAAAATAGACTTTTTAAATCTCGATCCAAGCAAAAACACTAAATAAATTGCAATCTAACATTAATATAACCCATGTAAATCTACCAGTGTCATGTGTAAACTCCATCTTTCTAAATTTAACTATCTGATGTCCATAAAATTTACGCGAAGAATATGAACTAAAACACAGGAATTACGATTAACTATAGGAATGATGAAGTGGCACACCAGAAAGTTTAATAATTTAGAATATATACCTCCATCAGTCAATGACAGAGCTAGATGGTTGACAAATAGAAAATCAGAGAAGAGGGTGTCAATGAAACGAGTGGCAAGTGGCCCAAAATGACTTCTACCAGCAACTTCAAGTCAGTAATTTTGCTAAGAAATACTAACAAAAGCATCAAGAATCGGCTCCAAAGTCGGAAAGCACACTCATATGAACTACAATATTCGAATAATGACATATCACCCACATCTATAAATTTGGTATACATGTATTATAAAATACCAAATATGGGCATTCAAGTAGAACCACTTTATGAGATAACTATATACATGGAATTGCTTAATCTTTCTTCCCGTGTAACTTATCAGAACAAGAAAGCTTCAAAAGCAGATATCTTGAAACTAATCACTGCCAAGTTACTGTGACAAGAAGAACATACTCTGAGGTACTGGATAAAGGTTACACGCTGACTGTCAGGAAATCTATAATAGACAGCAAAGCCTGGCATGTTCCCACACTCGTGTTCATATATAGATTCATCACTCTGTAAAAGGAAGTTACTCAATATTCCATGACATTTTTCAATTGCTCAAACAATAATATTTCATATTTACTTCACACTTATAATATTGGCAAAAAGCGAAATTGACATACATAAATATAGCACTGGTCTCATATTACCTTCCAATGGTATGCCATCTTCAGCGTCTCATATAAAAACCTTCCTAGTCTTCCTGCTTCAAATTCTGTACAGCAGCATATCATTGGATGTAGAGTTCGACAAATGAGAACATCAATGTGATTGACTGTGTTAAAGAACGGTGTGCCAAGAGAATGTAGTGTATGCACAAAGAAGGCACTATATACAGCATCTGCCATGCTAAAGACGCAGCGAGGTAAAATGCAACGTTGAAGAAACTCCATGTTGATTTTTGAAGTATCTGGGCAGGAACTCAACCACTTGTCCTTTTCCCGACTAAACCTCTGAGACACCGATGCAACATGTTCTTCATGGTTCTTAAGTTCACTGATCAGTCTGTCTATTAACTCTTGTATCCTTTCCTTGTCCTTCTTACGTTTTGTGATTGCCGTGTTTGAGTTATCAGAAAGCTCTTCTAGAGCTTTTATAGCAGCATGTTGTTTGGAAATTTCTGATTCATATCGATTTTTAGGAACATAAAGATCATAGAGTGTAAGTCCCCAAAATGTGGCATAAAGATCAGGGGAGAGGCTGTTCCACGCTTTATGGGGGATCATTGACCTAACCGTATCAAGAAGATCTGACCATCTGCATGGATAAGAAATGTACTATAATACATAACATTTGAAATATGAACTGAGACGTACAAAAGTAGTCATAAGCCAGTCACTCATGGACATGAGAAACAAAAATAAAAGTGAATTATGGGGATTAAATGCATGCTACCTAGCCAAGGATATAACATCTATGGAAAAGGATCATAGAATTACTTGATAGCCTTCTGGAGAGAACCAATATCAAGGATAACATCACTGGATGAACTTGATAGGTCAGAATCATTTTCTGCAGTAGAAGGATTTTCCTGTTCAACGTTGTCAAGAGGCCAGAAAATATCTGCACTGCCCACACACTTGAAGAGTCGCATCACAGGACGATATACCAAAAAAGCCACCTGGTTTGCAGTTTTATTGTTAAGATATAAGATTCTGTAGCAAAATGATATGTTACTGGGTGTAAAAATTAGTCGGTGTAAAATGGTAAATGTATCAGAAAGGGAAAAAGTATCAAAAAGAAAAAGCAGATTGGATATGATATTTATTTTACCTCAGGATCAAGGTGGTACTTATGCACAAGATCATCAAGGGAAGGAATCAACTGGGCATATTTTGTGGACGGAGAAATTGCACTTGAGAGAAATTCGACATATTGAAGAAGTGTTCCGTGACATCTGTCAAATTGCTCGCTAACCATTTTGATATATGGTGCATCTGCCTTTATGACAACCCTGTGCATGGTAAAGTGTACTATAAATCAGTTCTTCCTTCAATCTTACAGAAGCAGTAGTCTTTTGTTACACTAAATAATAAAGATAACACCTTTAACCCCAGGCCCCAAACCACAATTTTTTCCACTCCCCCCTATCACCCTCACAATTAAAAGTATATGAAACCTAAGTGTAGACCACTTTAAGAAAACCAAGAACACACTTTCACTCCTTCCATTGCCCCCAGCTCATCCCACTCCCACAGCTAAGATAGCCGATCACCTCCTCATATACAACACACAAAGACACGCCAGTGAAGATAAAAAATAAGAATTTATACTAATTTGTGCAGTAAACAACTTACACTGATCGGTGTTGAGCTATAAGCAGTAGAAGAGGTATGGCCAACTTTGGTTCTTCCTTTGGCAGTAACGAGTCCCTTAACCTGTTCATAGATCTAATCAATGCCTGCAAAATTATGTATTCATTATTATTTTTCTGATAAATAACGACCAGATGTAGACACAAAAAAGCCAACACAGTAGCAAGAAAGTTAGCAAATGTGCAAGGAAAATACGTTATTCTCCTAAGATCAAACAGAATACGATTCAGAATTTTTTTTCTTCCAGATTTTACGTACAAACTACATTAATACCAACATATAGTCTTATTACATCTCTCCCTGCCTAGGCTTGGGTCCATTTTCTATGTACGTCGATCCTCGATTTAAACACATATATCATCCATGAACCACTTTCAATTTACCAAACGGTTTTTGGGCTTTGCACTTTCTGGAAAGTGAAACTTATTCCATACTGGAGTTGGACGTTTCAGTTTCATCACCAAATTTCAAACAACCAAACAGGCCCTTAGTGGATTTCGGATAGACTTGGGTTCTAGGGTGATTGAATCCTAGGACTGACTGGTGTCCTATATCAGGTAAAAACGAATTATTATTGTGATTTAGGATATATTAAGAGGTACGAAGAACATTGTCCTTGGAGTTGTTGAAGGTTTGTTTCACGTAAGTGGTTTGACCCTATGTAGTGTTGTAAATAGAACAAGTTCTTGTACACATTGTAGTTAGCAAATGTATAGCGATTGTTTTATGAAACACAATGGATATGCTTTCTGAAATTCTTTTCTGAAAATAGTTTTCTGAAAGTAAGTTATAAAGTTGTTTTCCGAGTACAGATATTTTGAGTTTGCATTTGGTTACTTCATCTGTAAATTGGATTTTAGAAACCGAAGTTAAAAATTCTGTTTGGTAAAAGAATTTCAGAAAATTATGTTTTAATAAAATTATTTTTTAAGGAAATTATTTTTGTGTTAACCCGTGTCCCCTGTCCGATGTTCCCCGTGTCCGACTCCACCCAAAATTTGTCCAAGGTTAGGTTTTTTTTAATGAACCCTAACCCTAAGATGCAGCTCCCCACCACCGTCGAGTCGTCGTCGTGGCCATGTCGATTCGTCGAGTCGTCGTCGTGGCCGTGTCGTGTCTCGTCCCGGTCGTCGTCGAGTCAGAGTCGTCGTGTCTCGTCCTGGTCGTCGTCGAGTCAGAGTCGTCGTGTCTCGTCCTGGTCGTCGTCGAGTCGGTCTCGTCGTCGTGTCTTGTCCTGGTCGTCGTGTCTCGTCATCGTCGAGTCAGAATCATCCTGGTCGTCGTTGAGTCGGAGTCATCCTGGTCGTGGTCGAGTCGGAGTCGTTGTGGTCGAGTCGTCCGTATCGTCGTCCATGGTCGTGGTCGAGTTGTCCGTGTCGTCGTCGCTCGTGTCGTAGTCGGTCGTCCGTGTCGAGTTCCTCAAACTTTTCATTCCCCAAATTTGTTCACTGAACCAGGAAGAGAGAGAGAGAGAGAGAGAGAGAGAGAGTTGGGGGGGGGGGGGGGGGGGGGGAGGGGTTGGTGAGGGTGGGGCCGTCAACACTCCGAAAATTGCTTTTGGAAAGCAACTTTTGCCTCATCTATGAAAACAATGTTATAACGTTGTTTTTTTTTGTTTTTTTTGTTTGAGTGTAAATGTTGGATACCTAGCCAAACGCAAATTCCTTCAGCGGCTACGTTAAACTCAGAAAATCGAGTTTAAACATATAACCAAACACTGCATCCTGTTGGACAAAACTGCACTAGTTCCATACTCCATATGCTTGGATTGTATCTAAAATTGCAAGGTTATACCTGTCTGAGAAGAAAATTGTTTTATGCATGCTCATTAGATGTTGGACAAGTAGATGTTGGACAAGTAGAAGAGGCACAATTTAAGCATGTTTAAGATACCGTTATCAAGAAGTTAAACAATAAGATTTCAGTAGAGTCATATATACGAGGGAACCATTTTTCAATGTTATATCGTGTTTGATGGTTTGACGTTTTTTATTTGGCCATGTATTACAGCCCTAGGGAACTAGGATCGACTGACTAGCGCTTGTGATTGATTGATTTTCAGCAGTTACAATTGCATGTTTTGCATCATTGTTTAGGATTGCATCTACACATTGATATATGTTGCAGTTCATGTAGTTGCATACATATATGGTCTTGCCTAGGATTCTGTATTTGCATGCTTGATAATGATCATCTGCATTTTCCATCAAGGGTTTCCCTTTAGTTCATGTCCTGTGTCAATAGGTAATGTATAAACAAGTCAAACTTGTTTTAGCGTGGGTAATGCCAATTAGGACTTTTAGAAAAACATACATAAATATTATGGACCACCCTGTAGCCATTAGGAGTGATAACTATCATCGACAAATATTGATTCAGAAGAAAAAGGATGTATAAACACATTATGCAAGATGAGTCTATTCAGGAGGGATATTACTATTCTATGCAACATATCAACATTACTATATCTAAAAGAATAGAATACTAAAGGAAAACGTAAGACAACTTCTAGTTATACCTTGTTGTTTCTAGTCATTCCAAAGAGAGTAGCCTGATATCGCAATGTATCACTTCCTGCCATTGCATCAAGCTGATCATCGGTCATATTCTCAGTATATTGTACATTTGCCATTTGCTGAATCAGCTCCTGTATGACAGGAATCAAAAACCCATAAACAGTTAATAGCTATGTAAACAAGAAAATACATATATATACAAAATTAATTATTTCAATGTACCTGCAACAGAACAAGCTCAATCCCTACTCCCTTTTTCAATTGATTAGCAAGATACTGGAAAAGACCTCTTAATTCCATTGAGGGGTATTTCTTGCACCTATGAGTAATGAACATAACAAAATCCAGTATAAACATAGTGTTGAAAGATTTATCTCACATAATACATGACTAGAGAGTTAATACATGAAAGAAAGAGATGGATTTTGCCATCTAGAGAATAAAATACTGAACATACACACTTCCAGAAGTTTTTAAGTAGTATAATCTAGTATTTGCATCACTAGGCAACCTTTTGATTAATGGAAAACAAGGGATGCAACCAATACCAACAAAGCCATTATCCAAAAAAAATTGGGGTCGCTACATCAAATATTTACTATCTCACCACTCTGTTTAAGGGCCATATAGTCTCCAAGATTAGCTCGGTCAACGCCCTTGCAAACCTCCTTTGCCACCACCGACCGGCTGATGGATGCCTAATGTGTATTCACTGTTCAGTGGTCTTTTCGATGTTCAGCAAGGTATTATGCTGTTTGTTGATTACTTAATAACCCAAATTTTTTTTCTTGGTGTGTCAGTGAGAGTTCATTTTCATAGATATTCGACATAGTATTATGCAGTCTGTTGGTTACCCGAAAACCCCTGCTTTTTCTTGATTACTTACAGACCCCACTTTTTCCACCACCCAACGGCTGAGGGATGCCCCATCGTGTATTCACTATTCTGTGAGGGCTCATTTCACAGACATTAGACAAAGTATTATGCTGTCGGTTGGTTACCAAAAAAATCCTCATTTTCTTGTTGTGGGAGATACAGTGAAAATATAAGTCATCAAGCACAAGGCAAGCTTTCTTAGAATGTCAAATACGAAGCTCCATGTGGAAACTAAAATAGTATGGGTCCGGGCATGGTTTAAATTAGATCAACTATGAACCTATATATATATATATATATATATATATAGAGAGAGAGAGAGAGAGGGAGGGGGGGGGGGGGGGGGGGGGCGTAAGTGGTATGTATTATGGAACTATAAGAGATGCAGTGTACTCCATATTCTCTTAGCTTCTTTGCATTCTTGGCTTCAATGCAAAGTTGCTCAGAGCAGCTAGTAGACTAGAATCGTTTCCCACATGCCAGGTACAATTATGCATAAGAGCTCTCACACCATTAAACGATCCCACTAGCCAAGTAGACCTGATTCTCTCTTTCTGATATGTTCTTCTGTACTTTTCCTGCCATATTGTTGCATCAATAATTTGTCTTACGAGCCTGTAAACCTGATCATCAACAACAACAAACACAACAACAACAATAATAATCCCATAGGTTTTCAAAAGAGCGGACCCAAAATCAAACCAAATTTACAGTTTCAAGCCTCAGCTAAATAGCCCAGGAAGTAGAACACTCTCAAGAAAGTATCATAACATATAAAATATGTGTTACGATACATAACTTTCCAATTAGTTTTCAAAAGAGTCGATCCAAAACCAAACCAAACTTGAAGCCTCAGTGAACTAACCCATGAAGTAGAATACTCTCAAGAAAGTATTATAAAGAACTTCTTGATGTTGACCCTAACCTGATCTGAAACCTGACTTGGTTCTGTAATGCATCTTTTATTGATGTCCGGTACTCCCCCACCCTCATCCTCTTCAATACAAGAATAATCATCTAGAAAAATAACAAAATACCTAACCCTGCATACAGATAAGACACAACAAGGTCCTAAAATATAAGAATGAACCAAGTCAAGCATACATAACCTTCGCTTGTAAACCATGATGGTGTGTAAGTAAAACGGCGCTTCCCTAATTCACACTCCTCACATTCTAGAACCGATACTGACCTAACAAATTGTTTCATCTATTGTAGAGAAGGATGGCCTAGATGATAAGACCATCGACTTGACTATTTCACAAACCTCACATTCTATAAGTCACATGCAGTGACCTAACAACATTAGTTGTTTCATCTTCTGTAGAGGAGCATAACCTAGACGATAATACCAACGAAAAGAAGACAGAGATCAGCAGCAGCAACCAGAATAGATGGTGAACTATCATCCAAGCATTAGAGGCCTCAAGAATCATGTTCTCCACAAATCCTCATTTTCATTTGGAGATCCTGGAGAAAACGATAGGGAGGGTAACATGTCACATAACGTGTTAAGGATTTAGTAACGCAATAATAAAAGAAGAAAAACAGAAAGTTTAGGAACACAAATGATATGGTATAGAGTAACTCAAGGAGAAGATTGAACAACCTGTGTCATAGAAATGGGACCCCAAAAAAAAGGAAAACCATGACATAGGAAAATGTGAAGAAACTCGCCATACTAATTGTGTGGCTCCTGAAACTAATAACATTGAGTTATTTTGAGAAGGAAAGCCCCAATAGCAGGAAGATGAAGGATGGGCAGCAAGATGTTGGAAAACAATAGTTTGCAGTATTGGTAAATACCAATGCCTATCGGCCATTTCGGTATGTCCCAATCTAGTACCAACCGCTCCTGATATTGGCCGGTACGGACGTTGGGGGTCTCTTCCCAATCAATTCAGTAAAGAAATTTTGAACGAAAAAGGGAAAAGTATAAAAAAAAAGTAGGATCAACACAATAATTTGGCAGTCCTGAAAATCGATAATGTTAGTGTCAATTTTGCATGTGAACGATTCGGCAATATTAAATATTGTTCCCTTAAAACTACAAATAGTAGTAGATAAAATTATTTCTAAACGTATTAAATATTTTTCTAACTTTTTAAAATACTTTATCATTTTTTTTGCTTTCCGAAACAAAGATCCCGATACTCCCATCCGGTGCTGTCGAAACCATGCCAAAACCAACGACACCTATGCTCATAGGAAGGGTCCGAAACCGATTCGGATACTGCAAACCTTGTGGGAAGCAAACAAATCTCTCATTCCTCCCATGAAATAATCACAACAGCGAGAAGACATCTCAGCAGTGCCTACACTCATAATCAATTAAGTCAATCTTTGTAATCTTTGCCTAACGCCTCTGAGAAAGAATCTCCCTAACAAATACATGAACAAAAACCATGAGAAGTTTCATTACCTCAACCGGTAGAATTGCCTTGATCAACCTTGGATCAACACAAGGGCTATGCAGTTAATAACGATTTTTTCATGATAACGGTCCAGTAGAGTTATAGATATATCACCGATATATCGGTTTTATAACGGTAAATATCGGTTTGCATTTTTAACATAATTTTTATATATGAACAATACACTTAATAGTTTTCTATTATAAAATATGCATAAAGTATACATATCGTCGAGAAATCCAAGAGATCCAAGATAAAGAAGATCACTTAAGGAACTACATCTCTGAATAAGTTTGATGCATGAAGATTTTGATGGCAGAATATGTAATCTCCATTCTCCATTGATGTGAATGGCATATCATTCAACATCAGATGTAATCTCCATTGATGTGAATGTCATATCGTTTGATGGCAAAAGATATAATCTCCATTGATGGCAGAAGCTTGTATTGTATTGTATCTTGACTTAATAGCTTATTTTTTCATAGAATGTCATCTGCAGGCCCAGACCCATAAGATTTTTTTAGCAAAACCCAAACCGTGAGAAATAGATTTTTTTGTAAATCGATATTTTGAACAATATCGGCCAAATCGGCCGATAATATCGGTTCCGATATTTTACCGATATTTCTGCAAAAAAATATCGGTCCAGAACCAATACAATTATATATCGGTTATATAATCGATATATAACCGTTTTTGACTACTTAGCACAAGGGTCATAGTGATGAGCACTACCGCAATGTTTTAAAATTCGTTATGCGGATTCGGTGCGGAGGAGGGTTGCATAGCGCCTAGACAATCTAGGCTTCGAGCATATTTTTATTTTTGAAATTTAAAATCCATAATACAAATTTGAAGTTTGAAATTTAGAATTTGAAATCCAAACATCTTCTAAATCCATAGTTTCTTTTAAATTTTGAATTTTGAAATCCATATTATAAATTTGAAATTTCAATGTTCTAAATCTAAACCCAATCATAAAATCCAAACAACATATCCACAATACAACTAAGCATTAGAAAAAAAAACCTTAAAATACGAACAGCCGCACTGGGCTGCCTAGGCTCCGAACATGTACACAATCCCGCCAAATAGGGGGTTCCGTTCGGCCTAGGGCCGGCCTAGGGCCGCCTAGCGCCTAGGCGGCCGCCTAGGCCGATTTTTAAAACACTGGCACTACGTAATTGGTTATATAAATGGAGTTTATCGTCCAAAGGCATGGACGATGGAGAGAAAGATGAAGAGAGAAAACAGTGGTCAAACGCACATAACCCTAGAATCAGATAAATCATTGGCCACGAAAGCAACAATGTCATCAGTAGGATCTGGGTACAAATAATATAACAAGCTAACTATCCAAACCAGATATGAATTTTTAGACATTAAAAATTTTCCCTTGTTGCTTTTGTCTGAACATCAACAGTAAGAAAGGGTAATCATTTGAGGATCCATGCTCTTGAGAATTCAGAGCATAACATAGTAGTCATTATGTTGTCAATCAGCAAACTTGAGTAGATCAGTACATCTATACTAAAGAATCATATAGATGGGACAATTTTCTTTAAGAACCAAAAAAGACTAAAGACTTGTGCCCATAGATGATAATTTTGATGACTGAATTGATCGTGGTGTCAATGGAAAACTTTTGATATCATAGGAAGATGCCACAAGAAAGAAGGAAATAGGCAAAGATCGACACACAAGGAAAGAGAGGAGCAACGATAGTATTGGTCAAATTATGATTGGAAAGATCGACACACAAGCAAAGAGAGGTAGGGGTGAGCATTCGGTTTATTTGGATTCAACCGAATCAAAATAGTCAATACCGAATAAACCGAAATTCTAAAAATCCAAAACGGAAACCGAACCGAATAAGCTATTCGGTTTGTTTTGTTGGACTATTGCTATTGTTTAATATGTCGGACCCAAAGTTAAAATCGTGGTTAAATTACATTAAAAACTATGTTGTTACAGACGGCCTAGGCGTCCAGGTTGAGGAGAGAGCATCTCGACCTGGGAAAATAATTCCCGTGTCTGGCGATGGGCGCCTAGGGTCGACCAAAGGAAGTGAAAGGTGGGGGCCTAGGCGATTTTATTGTTTCCAAATGGCAGATTCATTTATGATGCATATCCACTGCAGATTGATCATGGTACATATCCACCTAATGGCATGTCTTGGCTAATGCCTTCAATAAATTATTTGTTTGTGATTTTCCTCTGTAATGCAATTCAATGCAACGCACTTCACTTATCTTATTCTTTCTAACCCTTTGTCTTTTCTTTCCTTAACATTCTTCTGTGGCACCTATATCCAACCATACATCAGGAGTACATTTGGTGTTGACCATTCGAATACATATAAACTGTGAATCTTTGACAAGTTTGATTTTCTGAATAGTTAATATATTAAATATAGTCGTCTGTGCTACATTTAGGCTCATAAAAGGATACCACTACTGCTGACCTGGCGGGCGCCTAGGCGAGATGGGTAGGTCGTCGTCTCCCCTCGTCTAGCGCATAGTACAACATAGATTAAAAATTATAATTTTATAAGTTGTGTCCAAAGTTGGATTTCAAAATATATACATATAATTGTTGTTTTCAAAATATACACATTTTTAATCACAAAATATGCATAGTATTAGGGCATTTACATAATTGCATAAATCTAATTCGGTTTCCGGTTTTGGACCGAAACCGAAACCCAAAACCAAAACCGAATAAGAAATTTTATTATTTTCAAAACCGAAACCGAATTTTTTTCAACCGAACTGGATCTCTTATTCGGTTCGGTTCCGTTCGGTTTCGGTCCAAAACCGAATAAAGCTCACCCCTAAAGAGAGGAGCAATAGTAGAGAGTCAAATAAAGATAACAATAGCAGTCGAGAACAATAGAGAAGAAATAGGCAGTGCGAATTCTTGGAATCATGATTGTGGGCAGAGGCTTACTAGGCAGGTGGAAAATGGATCAATATCTGGTGCTTACGGGGTGAGAAGGGTTGAACGGGACAGTTGAGACAACAAAAGAAAATTGGAGGTGAAGAAAAAAGTAAAAAAGAATATGGACAGGTGGAGAAAATAAAATTCCTAAACTAGGGAAACCCTAGCTCAAGTACCATATAGAAGAATATTTATGATAGAAGAATCATCAACTAATCTGAATCTTCTCCATTTAAATAGAGTAGAGTTGAAAGTAGTACATAAACATGAAAGTAGTACATAAACATGTTCCAACTCGTAAATTCATAACTAATATATCATTTTATCTACCATTTAGATTTGAGTGTCTATCTTGGGAACACTATATTAGGGTGAATTTTATTTGCTTGCTTGAAATAAATATAATTGCATTTAGGACTTGATCTCTTTTAAGCCTATAGATATGCAATTGCTTGGAGATTGTAATTAGTTTTTTTGACATCAACTTAATTGTATGTTGTCTCTTTTAAACTGGTGGGTTCCGTTGTTTGTGTATTCCAACATTTTCGTGGACTCGGATTTTTGCCCATGGATTCCGGCTCCTCGTCAACTCGAGCGTTGGTCTTCTCAACAATCGTTTTGGCAGAGTCAAATTATCCCACCATCAATATTAAGCTACCATTTGGCAACCCCTACCCCTTCTCATTGTCTCCATGAATGCCTGGTTACTCTCTTATGGGTCTGTGGTCCAACTCCTTAAGGTCATCAATCTCATAATCTATGGTCCTCAAGATAGGAAATATAGTGTGGGACATAGAAATTGGCCTGTTAGTCTCCTAATCTGGTTTCAAACTCCTCAATGCCATGCATCAGTTATTTCTTGCAACAGTTGAACGGTATCAAACTTTTGGTTGTGAATTATGATTATAAATTCTAGCGATACTTTATAATCAGAAGGCAGAACTAGGGCCATAGTTGTGAATTATGTGCCTGTGGAACACCTCAGGAGCGGGGCTCACGAGGCTCATCCCTTAACGCCTCAATGAAGGCGGAGCGAGGCTCCCTTTGTGATGTCCATGCCTCTCGGCGCCTCTCAGCAAGGCTCAAGACCATATGTCGCACGCCCCATACATTTCTACCCTTTTTACTGGCATAAGTAACGAAATTTCATATTACTTTTATTAGAGTGTTAGTATGCTATTGCCTATTGCTTATGTGAACAAATATTAAAAGATAAATTAGTTATATATTGTGAAAAGAAGAAAACGATAAATCATCAATATTTTGGTGTTATTTGCTTAAAAGTAATATTTGTTACATATATATGATTTATAAATAAATGTATATAATCTTGCATAAGTGTGCTTCGCCTCCAAGAGGCTCACACTTAATAGTCTTGAACGTCCTTCGCCCCGCAGTGAGCCTTGTGACTTTAATAAATATGCCTACGGCTTCAGCACCTGAATGAGGCACTAAACATAACCGGGGTTTTGATACAAAATAAGACAAACAACACGACTATAACAAGCAAACATTAGGCAGATGCAACAAAACTACAAGATAATTAAATAGGACCCCTGTTACCTTTCCTAATGATACTATGATATTGAAATATAATGATTATGAAAGTTTTTGTATGAAATCCTACTTTCAACTCTGATTATATGCACATATAAAACTCCAATGCACATCCCCAAACCATCTAAAGTAGTTCGCTCATATCATACTCCATTGATACTATCATACTACAACTAACCTCCATTGATGTGAAATTCTTCTTAATCCATATTTTTTTGCATTATCTATTACAGATTTTACTATCGTCTATACTATCTTCCGACAAGTAGTTTCTTCAACACAACCTATTGATCACTAAGGCTGGGTTTGGAATTGCTTATTGTTGATTGTTTATGTTTTTTTTCTTGGAAAAATGTCCAAGTTGTGTATGGTAACAACTTACCAAAAAAAAAAAAAAAAGTTGGTTCACTTTTGAGCTGATTTTGAAAGCAATGAAAGTGGTGCTTCCAAAATTTGTTGCAGCTTATCAAGTCCATTTTTACATAAATGTCTTTTATTTATTTATTTTGAAATCTCATCATCTATCATTATACACACTAGTAAATGCACGTTAAAAGATTTTTTTTATATTATTGTAAAATAGTTTAGATGTTTAAAAATATTTTAATTATAATTTATTATGGAAGAAAAATGTGAGTTACGGATGATGAGAAGGAAGTTGGTTTTAGATTTTTTTTAATCTTCCGTTAGTTTTTTTGTGTTGTTAATTAAATTGGTTGAGTATTTATTAACGATTTTGATAGATAAGATGAAAGTTCGTTTAAGGTCTTATTTATCTTCCGTAATTATTATTTTCAAATTTAATTGGTTGAATATTTAGTGACGGCTTAGACGGCTCACTTTTGAGCCGTCTAGAAGCCGCTTTATATTATGGAAGATGTATAATTTTGTCATTTCCAACAATTTCAAGGCTGAAGAGTTGGTTTTACCAAATGTCTTGCTGCAGCAGCTTTCGTTATGTATTTACCAAACAACTTCAGAAGACAACTTTTGACAACAACTTAAGAACTGTCGTTTTCGACAACACTTTCAATAAGCTTCAACACTGCCAAACAAAGCCTAAATCATAAAAAAACTTATGATATTCCTCGTACTACACTTTCATCTGAAAGGCACAAGGAATTACGATAAATCATTAAATCAATGTTGTATGCAGTAATCTATTACCATCCAAAGGCAGCCAAGATTATAAGTACTTCCACAATAACATAGCTAGAATATGCCATGAAATAAAGCCTAATTATGCCATAGTCAACAAAAACATACACAATTCGACTTGCAATATTTTCCAAAGAGAACAAGCTACGTACAGATGACCCCAAAAGGATGCAAGAGACTGAAGCCAATCTGATAAATTAAGACCGTCATCTTTCAGCTTTTCACGCCCCCCTTGAGCTAAGCGTTCAATTACCACATATTCTAGCACATCATACTCCAGCTGCGACAAAAAAAAGGTCGGTCATATTACTGAATTTATAACTTCCACCCAATCATGCACAAGATACATAAGCTGCACTGGAAACAAATAAAAAAATTAGGTACAGAAACTAGTTAGCTAGCAAAAATGGCATTCCTTTTCAATCTTTTGCTTAATGTGTCAGAGAGATTACTGCAATTCCCTATAGTAAATTATATCATCTTATCTCTTCGTCTACACTCCTTATCTATGTTGCAAAGACATTGATATGACACAATACGACAATACGGTAAGGACACGGCTACATGGACATGGCACTTATTTTGGTGTCCTAGTGTATTTTAGAGTGTCCAGGTGGTGCGCGATACGTGTTTGACACGACATGGTCTAGATTTTCGAAGTGTCCATGCTTCCTAGCTATTTATAATTAAGGGAACTTGGGAGGGTGTTCCCTTTGTACATGATCTTAAAATGCTTATCCAAAAGGTAGGTGTATCTACATGTCAACTGGCCGCCCAAAAGTTTTCGGTTCAAGTTTAGCTGTTTCTTTTTTAAGATGTTTTATCTTTCATTTTAGTAAAAGGATATGAAGTATGGACATTGTAGCTATTTTTTTTTGTTTTCAAAGAGATGTAAGCCAAGCATGGCATTTTGAGTTGGCTAGCAAGATCATTTTGTAATCGAGTTCAAGTTTTCAATAAATAAAAAGTTATTTTGTTTCTATCTTAATGTTTATTAATTGAATTTTCAGTGTTCAAAAAACCGGCCTAGGCGGTCGCCCAGGCGCTAGGCGGCCCTAGGCAGAACCAAAAAACCCCTCTTAGGCGGATTTGAGTGCATGTTCGGCCATGTTCGGCGCCTAGACGGCTCTATTCGACCTTGTTTGACCGTTCGGAATTTAAGTTTTTTTATTACTTTTTATGCTTATTTGTATTTATGTGGTTTAGATTTTAATATTGGATTTGGATTTAGAATATTGAAATTTCAAATTTATAATATTAATTTCAAAATTTCAATTTCAAAAAAAATATGAATTGTAGTATGGATTTAGAACATGTTTGGATTTCAAACTTCAAATTTGTATTATAGATTTCAAAAGAAACATGTTCGACGCCAAGGCGGCCTAGGCACTAGATGACCCTCCTCCGCACCGAATCGGTAGAGCAAATTTTAGTACAATGTGGTTTTCCGCATTAAAGTTCCGCTGCTTCTTTATTGCAAAATCATGTCTTGTACAAGCGCAACTTAGGCTTGTACGACGTCACGTCCAGTGGTGACTTTACGATCCTCCGAGATCGAGACGTGACATAGTGTGCCCGGGGGGTTATTGAACCCTTTGCCTGGTTTTCCTTGTCTTAGTCTTCAAGAGCTAACCACTGGGTCAGAGAGAGAGAGAGAGAGAGAGAGAGTAGATACCTTAAGATGAATGAAAAGAGAAGGATGAGAAGGAATATATCAAGGTTAGTGCCACACATATTGGTGGCTAAAAGAAAAGAACCCGCTAAAACACTCTTAAGAGAAGGTGGAAAGCAGAACAAGGGAAGGGCTAATGCAAACTTTGCTCTAGGGTTCAGCACAAAGTTTTGGATCAAATTTCTGGAGATTTATAAGTTACAATTTAACACAAAAGCTATACAACATATGCAACTATATGCTTGAAGTGAAAAAAATGGAAATGTACAGACTTTGAACAAAAGATGCATTTTAGAATCATAGATCAGTGACCGTCATCTTAGATCAGTGACCGTCTCTAGGGAAGCTGAGTGCGGAGCCTTAGAAGCTAGGGACCAGCACATGTAGAGAGTGCTTGCCAGGGTTTCTCAGTCTTGTATCCTGAAGCTTACACTAATGATATCTACAATGAACTGTGTCCCGAGATATGGTTGAAGCAGAGTCATGTGCTTCTTCATAATATGCTAAGCTACCTGGTGGCTTTTGGTCTTCTAGTGTGAAAAGAAGCCTGTGTCCATCTTGGTCGTATGCAATGTACTCCATGCCTTTCTTTTATCCGATCATGGCAGAGCATTAACGCAATTTGGATTGCATTGAGAAGGAAAGAACATCCCATTTTGGATGATAAGTTGACAGTAATCTTTCCAAATAGGAGCCACTTCAGGTATATTAGGAAAAACACTTGAAACGAGCTAAAATAAAGGACAGAAGAGAAACTCATATTGCAGAAGAATACCCCTGGTAAACTATTTGAAATTAGTCACAGTACAGATATAACAATGAAAAACTATTCTTTGTAGTCGACAACACACCTGATTCAAGTATTTGAAGGCATCCACAACTGGTGTTATCATATCCTTGTATGCCTCTATCTGGAGGTTCCATGACAAAGGAATTGTCAGTTTTCGCCGAATAGAATAAAAAATGTAATATTCTAAGTATCACAATGGACATAAATATAATACCTGGTGAACAATGGTGCGAAGTACTGTCATTGGGTTAGCATGAGCAAGTTTCGCCACCATGCGTCCCAGTTGCTTTAAATTTTCTTTTGCAAGTCGCTTCAAGATTCTTCTGGTATCCAACTGATTAAAATACAGGTAAGAAAATATAATCCAAAAAGTTTGGAATTCTGAAATTAGCACTGAACTGACATAAAAAAAAACCTTTGCAAGTTTTTTTGCAGCTAAAACCATGGGTATTTGTTCGTCATCTCTCTCCATTCACCATATAGACGGTAGCGAACCTACACATGCAAATTAAACTCTGAATTTGCATTACATAACTTAAAACTCTGCCCAAACTTGACAACAACCACATGTAATATCTTTACATGCCGTTTTTAGCATATCAGCAGCACAAACCTCATAAGGAAGTTGAGAAAGAACTTCCCATATCTCCTGCCCAACTGCAGGATTTGCAGGTATTAACTGTAATGATGGAAGCAAACAAGTTCCCAGTGCCTCCTGAACCCTAAGCTTCGCTTCCTTAACTCGAAGACGAGGATCGCAGACCCTCAAATCACTAGACTTATCAGCAGATGTATGAGAAGAGAGGAGGTACGCTCTCAACACTCTGCACACCTGTTGATAAAAAGGAGAAAATAAATAAATAAGGTATGATTCATGTACAAATCTGTGTCATCACTTCTTCAACAAATTGCATAATCAGGCCCATTTATGTAACTGGGATTTAGAGACCTTTAGTGAAGTAAAAGCAATAAAAATAAACGCTAGAATCATCAAAATCAACGAAAAATCATTGACTAGGAGTTTTTGGAAGTTAACCTATACCAAATAGTATCAGAATTCATGGCTAACCAGCTGGTACAAAATAAGACATTTCCCAATATTTGTCTCCCTAAATTAGGCAAATACATAATGCAAGCTAAAACAAATTTGAAATATTGAAGCTTATTGCATGTCACATTTCATCAGACCTTCTGTAACAGTACAGCATCTCGGTGAAGATAAGGACCTGCAACAGCAAGCATCTCAAAAAGTACCCTTGGAAGATCGACAGTAGAGAAGTTTGACAGTTCAACTATTGATTCTGTGACACCGGAACTAGAAGCAGAAGAGCCCCCAATGCTTCGAAGAGGTGGTTGACAAACAACAGAATACGTAGGGGAGATAGTCTTCTCTATAAGCCTACAAATATTACAAATGTAGCTTTTAGTCAAATCCAACATCATGACTAGCATAATAATCGAGCAACATAAAATAGCCTGGGCATGGATTTTCATCATAAAGAATACAAAAGCAATGAGTATATCTGTTTTTTCTTTTATAATACATTTAGACTTACAAAATAAGCACCTCAAAACACTGTCCTCCTTTAATTAAAGGATATTTTCAATATAAGCACCTCAAATCTTGTCCATTTCAACATAAGCTTCTTGAATCTTGTAATCTGGAAGGAGACCCATTAAATCATAAAGATTATTGCTCCTAAACCCTTAAGGGAGTGGGTGTCATATTTTTGACAATTTTGCCCCTCTTTTATTGTCAAATCCGTCGAACCTTAACAATCCTTCTTCCAACCCGACCACTAACTCTCCTCCACAACCATTGCTAACTTTCTCCTCCTTCGTCCATCCCCCTCCCTCCTCCTCCATCCACAAACCAAACAAGCCCATGGCCCCATGCCCATCCTCCTACACAAGCACTCACTCCCTCCCAGGGGCACCCGGTCATCACCCCCCCCCCCTTCCTTTTCCCTTATCAACCCCCCACCTTCCGTGGTTGTTCCCCTCCCTCATCATTTTTAACCTCAACTCCAACAAACCTAAACCCATCACAACAAACCTTAGGGACAAAAATGTCACTTACCTAATTTTGTTAAGATTAGCTCTAGGGTTAGGTTAAAACTTGAACAGAAGCTAGGGGAGGGGCTTATGCTGAAATGGGTAAATTTTGAGGGGGCTTATATTGAAGAAAACCCTTAATTAAATGACAAACTCCGTCAAAGAAGTAAATAGCATATTTATAAGAACTATACATACATATATAAAAGTAAATCCTCATATGTTTAGTTATATATTTTATGTGCTTTTTATTAAGTAATAAATTCTGAATGATAATTTGAAAAAATATAGTATTTATGGTTGGTAATTATTTTTGTTTCGGATAATAATGACCGACGTATTACTCAAGTCAACTAAATCAGATAAGCATACAGATTAGACACACCTATATAAGGTCTCACATATTTTAAGATGCTCAACAGGATTAAGATGTGAAAGACGATCAAACAGTATCTGAGCATGATACCTGCAAAAGCATAAAAGTGTTATAGGTTACTGTTTAAAATAGTTAGACTGGAAATTTTCCCAGCAAAAAGTTACAGAGCAGAAAAAGCACGAAGCAGGAATGATAAGACAAACAAAAAGCCCATGATATATTTAATATATATTAGGAAAGTACATTTACATTGTGTTGGAGCCAAGGTTGCGAATATCGGTTTCGGATTCCTCCTATGAGTATCGGCAGTTTCGGCTCTTTCGGATCGGAGTTTCGGGTTCTTCATTACGGAAAGCCAAAAAAATGACAAAAGTCCTTTAAAAAACTAGAAAAATATTTCATAGATTTACACATAATTTTATATATTATATGTTATTTTAGTTAGTTCTTAATGGAACAATATTCACTTGCAATAGATACTATTGTTCATTTACTTGCCTTTAGACATAGTGCAACCATAATAAATAGTTTTGTACGGATAAATGTTGAGTTTATAGATATAAAACTTCGACAAATGGTAATGGTTATAGTTTAAATAAGAAATTATATTGATACTCTATAACATTGTCAATCTTCAGCACAACTTAATCATTGTGTTAACACTATTTTTTGCATTCTTCTTTCTTTTTTCTTTTAATTATTCTCTAGGAAAGAGATCCCCCTCGTCAGTATCGGTAGCGATCGCTATAGGGAAATACAAAATTGTATCGGTATCAGTTGTATAGTATAGGTATCACCGATACTTCAAACTCTGCTTTGAACAAAACAAGAGAAAATAATCACTACGACATCAGTAATTTGGTAATAATTATGATATTATTGTTAGGTTTATGTTAGATATATTTAATTATGTCATGAAATATTTACAAAGGAACTTAAACAAAAAGCTTGTGACATTGATTGTTAACAGAAAATAACTCTAGACAAGTTACAGAAGTGACAATCAAGTGTACAATATTAAAGCGAACAAGTTCATCAGAGTATCTTTCAGCAAGTCTTTGGAAGATATAAAACAATGAAACTTCATGAATTATTAATGAAGAAGAATAGCACACCTTATGAAGATTAGCACACCTCATGCTACTTATAAACCTTGTTACCAGCTGTTGAGGCGGTCTCGTTCTGTGTGATGGCTAACAAACAATTGAGTTGTATTGTTGCTTAAATATATGAAACCATGCAAACTTAATTACAACCGTCTCTTTTTATGAAAAAATACAAATTTAATTAGAGAGTATTGTCTTTTTATGAAACCGTACAAATTTAATTGCATACATTTTATGAAGCCATGCAAATTTAATTACATGATGTCTTTTTATGAAACTATGTTCAAATATATTTATTTTAATAGTCATATCCCAGTATCTGTTTCCAAAATTTGGATCATTTTTAGCCGAGTCCGTGTGTCCTTCAATTATGAGTTTGAAGGACCCAACTATTGGATATGTACCCGACACCCGTACCCGAGTCCAGGTAACATAGTTAGTGGGTGGTTGTCGTTGTTCATGGGTAATCCCACCCACTAATTCCGAGTTTTATAGGATAGTGAAGGCTTTCAACCCTGCAGGCTAGCAGTGCAGCCCCGTTGAAGGCTCATAGCCTCGTTACGCTAGTTCGCGAAACAATTAGTTACTAATCAGCCATGCTATAAATAGCCAACAACTTGGCTAATTTGGGATCACGGACATCACCAGTGACCACGGAGCTAAAAAGAGAGAATTTGTCCATCAAAGAAGACAATGTTTCAGATCGTCAATGGAACAACGCAGTCACACGCCAACTAGACTTCCACCGGCACACTTCCCTAGAAACATTCTTTTTCTGTAAGAATTTCATTGTAATACTCTTCTTCAAAAGAATTTCTTCATTGTAATTCTTTGCAATATTACAAAGTTCAAAACCAAATTTAATTTTCAATTGTTGAACAAGCACCTTCCCATGCAATTAGTAAATCAAGGTTGGTAACATTAGCAATGAAAGTGGTTCTTCTTCTTCACATGGAGACTTATTCTCCATTCAGCATTATGCAAAAAAGAAGCAACCAACATATTTCCTCATATGGGACTCATACAAGCATATGCATCATAAAACGGGAGGGTTCAGCCTTCTCCACGAGCCTGTGCGCGTTCAGATCGTTCCATGCAAATTTGACACACAGAGATGCGCACCAGTCAATAGGTCAACCAGACCATTGGCTGCATGCACGTGCCGGGCACAGGATCCAGTTCGGATGTGGGTTGTGCACGTGACGAGCACGTGAAACGGTGCAGGTCAGGCATGACCCAGCGTACAGTCATGGGCACTGATCCGCATACACAGGCGGGCCACGGGCTGTTTGACGGGTGCAGTTCGCTTCAGGAGCGGCGGGTTGAAGACTGAACAGGTTGCAGACCAGCAACAAAATATTGATGGGGCTGCTACAGTACTGGGTGCAGTAAACTTTCTTTGGGCTCAGAAAACTCGAGAAATTCTAAATTAAATTCTGCAGCGAGTTTTGAATGGAAAGTTAGATTTGGAGCAGATTTTGATGCCGAAAAGTTCTTGAAAATCCCTAAAATCAGGGATACTAATCTTTATCAGCAAGAGATTTGTTGGAATTTATTTTCACCAAAGATAAATGTTATATTGGAGAAGAACCTATATAAAGAAGTTATATCTAGGGCTTTGCTCTCCCTCTCCATCTCTCCAGAAGCAAAGGTTCACCAAATCAAGCGAGGAGGCCATTGCTATCATCCTAATTCTTCCTCAAGCACCAAGGCATATTCAAGAAGAAGTTGAAGGCCCAAGATCGTTGAAGACGAAGGTTCTCCAACCGCGCTTTCCCTCTTCAAACATCAACGAGGGAAGTTCTCGTAGGGCATTTAAAATTTTATTTCCGTCTTCTTTCAAACATTGGAGATTGTTTTTACTTATTGTAAGGGGGTAACCTAAGGAATTTTTGCAGGAAATCGATCAAGGGTTTAGGTCGAGGCTGACTAGGCTACAGTTGTTAGGACTAAGGACTCTAGTTAGGTTTGGTATCGGGTTGGAGAGCCAACGATACTGGATTTGTATCGGGACCATTATAGTGGATTTAAGCCTTTTGGGGTTGGAAGTAAGTAGGGGACTGAACCAACTGAATATTGTTGTCTGTGTCTGATCTTGTTATTTAATTACAGCAATATTTTTTACATGTGATTATCATTGGTATTATGCTGCATAATTTGTGAAAGAAACAATTAATTTTTTAATTGTATTCAATATATTTACAAGAGAATCTTCAATTTACCTCAATCACTTGATCCTTTGACAATCTTAAAATCATAACTAGATAGAACAAAATCTTTATATGTCAAAACTTAGGAATTAATCAAATAGTTTCATCTATGGATAAAAATAGTAAAGTTTCAATAAAGGATATCTAATATTTACGTCAACCATGATTTAAAAATGATGGAGACTAAAGGATTTATACTATTTGTAAAAACTAAAAGTTAAAAATAAGCCAATTTAATAATTTCCTCTATTTAAACGCTCGGTCTGCAAAAAAATAATGCATAATACACATTAGACAATGGTTTGAAACTCGGATCTTTATCAATTGTTGATTGTTCCTACTGGATATAGGTTTCAGTAGTATAGGTGGCTTCACCAGTTTCAGATCAGATTACTAGGGTCTCAGCCCCTCAGGAAATTTAGAAAAATATTAAAAGATCTAAAATAAATAAATAAAGAACTAAGGTAAGACCTTGAATATTGTCAAAAGAGATGATCCACCTCTCACTTCCACACAAATATACAAACTTCACAAAATGTAATCGGCTGAGTTTTTAACCAGTTATAGAGCTATTGCAAGAGATACAAGTGAGTGTAGTCTGGCCTAAGATATAGACTTGTTTCATCTTAATTATAAACAGTAACAGCCATTAGATAGACTAAAAAACTTTTCAAATTCTAATAACCAATGTCATGATATTATGACACTGATTTAGATAGCTGAATGATTGCTATAAAACCTCACAATCTTCCTAGTTAAAAAACAAATTACTTGAAACACTGGGAATAGTCAAAAGTAAAGAAGTGTCTACAAACTAAGAAGAATGTAAACCAAAATTGGTGATGTGTCGATGTCCATATACAGGAAAAATATACAGCAGCTAAACGCGAAATTACACACACACGCCAAAATCAGTGTCATGTCTGTGTCGTCCTATCTCCACGCAAACAGCATACGATTTCATAGGTAGATCATACTCCGAATCCAAAGGGTAATAAATGAAATGACTGAAGAAGAATTCACAATCAATAAAACTGAACAATTGACACCCGACTTACCAGTCATCAACTGAAAGAAAACCAATCAGCAGTCCCAGACTCTGATTATTTTCTATCTCAGGCGCACGCTCAATAACTGCATTACTTTCCATGTCCAAAGCAATAAATAAATCAACTGTCACATCTTGCTTCTCATCCTCCATGAGGTCTTTACCAGTAGCAGCAAGGTTGATTTTGCCAATTTTATTAGCCTGTAGAAAAGCTCAGGAATAAGGAAATAACTAAAGAATGAATCTCTCCAAGTTTTAATACACCTACACACACATCAGTGATAGGTATGCACTTGCACATGTGTGCAAGGTATGCACTTGCACGTGTGCAAGGTATGCACTTGCACATGTCTGCATTTGTAACAGTATGACCCAATATAACAAGCATGCACATGCACAAAGCCCTATGGCAGATATTATAGCAAGATATTTCACACAAGCACATCACTGTACACTTCTATCTTCACATATGTGAGAATGTCTTTCACTTGTGTGTATTATGGACAACTTTTGACTATCTACTGGCTGCTTTGTGCATCTGTGATGAAGAATACTTGATGTCACACTATTTATAGTGCATTCAAGGCAAAAGATTAAGTAAAATTTTGAATCATGATTGTGCTACAAGTGTAGCTTTGGTTTTGACTTTTTTCCAAAATTACTTTTAAAAAAATGTTTTGTGAGTTGTTTTCAATTGATCCACCAAAAGGTTCAAGATTGAAAGATGTCTGCCTACTGAATGTTAAGTATAGTTTAAAGATTGAAACTTTGGCAATTGTTGACCACTAACACATTCACACCTCTCGGTGAAGAGGGGATGGTAAATAATCCCAAGATCCTCTGGAATGGCAATGGACAACGAAAAGGGGAGGGACGGATGGTAAATAATCCCAAGATCCTCTGGAATGGCAAAGAACAACAATCTCGCAATTAAAATCACAGAGTCGGGTCGTCAATTGTTCAGTAGGTGCTCCATGTTAATAATTCCATTGAATAGTACAAACCCCCTCAATATAAGCTACATCAGACAGTGAGGATATCATACCTCATCAATGCGCTTTGCAACGAATGCATCATAATTTTCAAACGCCGCATCATCTTCGGGAAGTAAATGTGCATATCTGAAATAGATAAGCTATTAACTGTTAGAAAGCACAACTGAAGGAGCTCGACTACCAAGCCTTCTTTGACTTAAAAAGCAATCATGAGAAAACATCAAATTTCAAACATGTTACTAAATTTATCATAAAAAACAACTAGATCATGAAGCAAAATCTAGACAAAAGAAACAGTAAAGAAAAGCATATAATAACCTATCAAAACATAACTAGATGAATGAAATCATTTCAATTGTCGCGTATTTTCTCATCATCTCATCCAAGCCTTCTCCAATCAAAATAGGGTAACCCATAGACCATTATCAAACTTAACAAAAAGAACTGCCAAAAACTGACAGTTCGTAAGACCATCTGCTACCATATGTCAACATTCTATCTTGGTGCTAACTTCCAAGTAGGTAGCTGCAAGCAAGAGAAGGTCTGCCATAAAACATAGATTACGATGTAGGCATACGTAACATTTGGTCCTGCAGTTTATATGCTTACACAACCACACAACCAAGGAGTATTATCCAAGTTATACCTTTTTGAAAGAGTCTAGACTAAGAGGTAAAGACGATACGATTTGAGTTCTATTCATCAAAAGGACACAATAAGCCAAAGAGCTGAAAGGAATGGGATTGCCATAATTGCCAAAATTTCCTGATGAGCATAAGTTCCTGGCCCTCTAGGTCAATGTGCAATAGCATGTAGCTCAAGCAAAAATAGTAAGCAACGTTTTCCCCATTAACATAATCACTTTTTAAAACAATTAATGCACCTGAAAACACCAGCAGTAAAAGCCCTTGATATGAACCACAAGGATTTTACTTCAGATGAACTCTCCATGCCAGTCAAGAATTACAAGGTTTGCAATACCTTACAGCAACATCCGATTCTCCTTCAGTTCTCTAGAATCCAAAATCCACCAGCCTGTGATGTGACAAATTTTATAGGCAGTCTACAGCCCATTTTACAAAATTCCAATAAGCTAAAACAGTTTTTCCTAGACCCTCCCCGCTATTGGCACTGCAACATCTTTCTTCATTGCAAATGTTTCAACTGCAATTTAAACAAGGTTTTAAGTATCGACCGGGAGAAATATGTTTGATATGGGTTTGGTTTTGCTCAATCCAAGCTCTGCCCAAAACTCAGTTTCAGACTGTACAAAGCTAATATTGGCCATGGGAAGATGAGTATCGGTCGATATGGGTTAGGTTTCGAATGGAACTGGCCAATACTAGTTGATACCTGTCACGACCCGCACCCGGGTGTTCGGGTACGAGTGCGTGGGCACGCCCAGCCTACGTCGCAGTGTCGGCGGTAGAACGTTGTCTGGAACTAGTACTGTATAACCAACACATCATAATATAAAGGAAACAAATATTATACTCAATCATAAAACTAAGGTAGGTAGAAACATGATGTAGTATATATATGTATATAAAGGTTACAGTACAAAATCTTGTGTTCATAAATCATACAACTATAGTAAGTCTGCAAACTTTAACTATTGTCATAACTAGGTCTCCCGCTTGCGGCCTTCCTCGATCCTCCAGGATAATCAGGTTCGAAACTATTTCCCAAAAAATCTATAATAGATGGAACACAGGTCCTTCAAAGTGCTACCTGAAATATTATCCAGTCAGGATTGAACGAGTACAATTCTAATAGCAGTTTCAATACATGATAAGGACTATAAAACAGTGATAGAAAAAGTAGTACATGATGGATAAATAAATTGACATCAAGACATGGTAAGAAATGAACAGAAAAAATGAATAAACAGAAAATATGTCATGAATCAACAAGAAAATCTATAGTCACTAAGCGTTTTGAAATACTAGTTTGATTATGTGATCGGCTTAGGATTGCACAATGGGAGCCGGCTAATCATACGTGAAGTGTATGGTTAGCCTTTGCACAGGATTTAAGGGTATGATCACATATAAACTAACATTTTTCCGTCCCGACTAGCATACATGAATCACACGAATATCAAGTATTACGCAAGATCAAGGTCTAAAAACACAAGATATGTTAGTCTGTGTTTCTTCGTGTCAGGAATCAAGTACAACAAGACTACACGTGTTATAGAAATTATCAGTAAGAAAACCATCAGAGAGTGTACTCGTCTGGGGTCCAAAGTGGGTGAAACAAGTCAGAGTATGCGACGGGATCCAGATAACCTATATCATGAATAATTCACATTAATTGGTGAAATATAATTAAGTAGATTCAACCCACTAGATTTCTAGGTCAATTTTATGATATTTCTGGTCTATAGATGTGACAAATATCTAAATAAAAACTTAAATATAAAAATAATGTATATATATAAGATATATTTATAGATACATATGTATAGATACATATATATATATATAGTATACATATATATATAGTATACATATATATATATAGGTATAATATAGTATACATATATATAGATACATAGATATATAGATACATATATATGTAGATACATAGATATATAGTATACATATATAGATACACATATATAAATATATATAAGATATATATATATATATAGAGAGAGAGAGAGAGAGAGTATACATATATATAGAGATACATAGATATATATAGATACATATATAAATACAATATAGTATACATATATAGATACATATATAGTTATGTATATAACATATCTAGTATACATATATATATATATATATAGATACATAGATATATAGATAAATATATATATAGATACACATATATATAAGATATATATAGATAATATAGAGTATACATATATATATAGATACATAGATATATAGATACATATATAGTTATGTATATAGGGTACATATAGAATATAGTATACATATATAGTATAATATACATATGTATATATACATATTATATATATATATATATATATATATATATATATATAGGTACGTGTATATATATATATACACACACGTGTAGATTGCTGCTCTGCAGCTGCTGCATGCTGCTGCAGCCACTGCTTCTTCCCCCCCCCCCCTTTTGACACACACATACTTATATATATATATATATATATATATACACACACACACTTATCCTATTTAGAGTTAAAAAATTGAAGAGGATCAAGGGTTACCTTATGAGGAGAACTCATATTCCCTTGCTAATAGGGTTGAGGGGAGATGAGGGATGGTGAGTGAAGGAGGTGGGAAGGTGTTTATATAGAGGGGAAGGGTGTGGGTTGAATGTGAGGGTCATGTGAGAGGGAGAGTGAGTTGTCAAGATATTATTATGGTGAATTGACCATTGTGCCCTTAACTAATTCAATTTGGATTTCTCTTCTTATGAAGAACAATCCAAATTGAATTTGACTTCTCATGGCTTTTGTTTTTATATGATTAACCTAATTAAATTCTTGATTAAAAGGTTTAACTACTAAGCATTAATTTTAATTGTCTAATTAATATGAAGGTTACAAATCTACTCCCCTTAGAAAAATTTCGTCATCGAAATTTAAAGTAGATCATACAGAAAAAAAAGAAGAAATACCTCAAAATTCAAAGAGGTATGGGTATCGCTCACGCATCTCATCCTCTCTTTCCCAAGTAGATTCACCCAGGGAGTGATAACTCCAAGCGACACGAACAAATAAAATCGTCCGGTTACGCAGCACATTTTCTCTGCGATCTAGTATATCCACGGGCTGCTCTTGGTAGCTGAGGCTCGGTCCCACTTCAATCTCTGAGTGATCTAATACATGGTTAGGGTCAGCAACGTATCGTCTCAGCTGGGATACATGAAACACGTTATGTACTCCCTCTAATGTAGGTGGCAAAACTAGCCGATAGGCTGCGGCACCGACCCTTTCGGTAATACTGAAAGGTCCGATAAACCTTGAACTAAGCTTCCCGCTTCTTCCGAAACGAATCGTGCCACGTGTTGAAGAAATTCGCAAGAACACCAATTTGCCAACCTCAAAATCTAACGGTCTCTGGCGACTCTCGGACCAGTGCTTCTGTCTGTCCTAAGCCACACGAAGTCTTTCTCTAATCTGCTTTACCTTCTCCGCAACATCTACTACCATTTCTGGTCTCAACAATGCTCGCTCGCCTACGTCGTCCCAAGATAATGGTCATCTCCGGCCGTACAAAGCCTCAAAAGTAGACATCTCGTTGCTTGCCTGGTAACTATTGTTGTATGCAAACTCCACCAGATGAAGATGATCCTCCCACGATCCACCAAAGTCTAAAATACAAGTCCGAAGCATATCCTCTAGCGTCTGAATGGTCCTCTCTGACTGTCCATCCGTCTGAGAGTGGTAAGCAGTGCTAAACTTTAGTTTGGTACCCAAGCTAGACTGCAAACTCCTCTAAAAATGGGATATAAATCGACTATCCCGATCGGAGACGATACTCATCGGAACCCCGTACAACCTGATAATCTGGTTCACGTACAATCCAGCGAGCTTTTCTGTAGACAATCCCACTTTAAATGGCAAGAAGTGGGCTGATTTGGTCAACCGATCAATGATGACCCAAATTGCATATTTTTCTCCCAGAGTGCGTGGTAGTCAGGAAACAAAATCCATCGTGATATATTCCCATTTCCATTCTGGATTTGGTAGTGGCTGAAGTAACCCGTCTGGTCTCTGCCTTTCAGCTTTGACCTGCTGGCATACTAGACATCTGGAAACAAAATGTGCTATCTCTCGCTTCATACCATACCACCACACGTGATCTCTTAGATCTTTGTACATCTTGGTAGCTCCCGGATGTATAGAATACTGAGAGCGATGAGCTTCCTGCATGACTTCTTCCCGTATATCTCCTCTAGGAACACATAGCCTCACTCCGTGTCGTAAAGAGCCATCTTCTGTAATGGTAATAAAGACAGCTTCGTTTATTTTATAAAGGCTATGATTTTCAAATCATCTAGTAATCCGGCATGTACCTGAGCTCGGATACTTCTCAGACTTTCATCTTGATATTGTGTTTCCCGGATCTTGTTCATCAATTCCGACTGAATCTGCATACCCATCATCTACATTTCAACTCCAAGAATTATTATTTCAATACCCAACTTCTCCAAGTCTGCTAACAAGTGGCGGTCCATCGTCAGGCACATAGCTACTGGATACCTGCTCAAGGCATCTGCAACTACGTTGGCCTTTCCTGAATGATACTTCAAGACAATATCAAAGTCCTTCATAAGCCCTAGCCATCTACGCTGTCTCGTGTTCAGTTCCTTGTGTGAAAACGTACTTCAAGCTTTTGTGGTCAGTGAATATTTCCACACGCTCTCCGTACAAATAATGTTTCCACAACTTCAATGCAAAGATTACAGCTGCCAGCTCCAAGTCATGGGTAGGATAGTTCTTCTCGTGTGTCCATAGTTGTCTGGATGTAAAAGCCACCACCTTATTGTTTTGCTCTAAAACACATCCCAAACCCTTTCCTAAAGCATCGTTATAGATGGCAAATCCTCCTGATCCCGATGGCAATGTCAGAATATGAGCCGTAGTCAATCTCTTCTTCAACTCATCAAATGCTGCCTGGCATTCCTCAGTCCATACAAACTCTACATCTTTCCGAGTAAGTTTAGTCAAAGGCTCTGCAATTCGAGAGAAATCTTTCAGGAACTTTCTGTAATATCCGGCCAATCCTACGAAGCTTCTAATTTCTGCAAAAGAGCTTGGAGTGGCCCAAGATTCTACGGCAGCAATCTTCTTTGGATCAACTGATATTCCATCCACAGTCACTACATGTCCAAGAAACTCCACTTTGTTTAAGAAAAACTCACATTTAGAGAGTTTTCCATAGATTCTCCTTCATGAGAGTTTCAAGCACTATCCTTAAATGCTTCTCGTGTTTTTCTAGCGTCTTTGAGTATACAAGGATATCATCTATAAACACTACCACGAACTTGTCCAGGTACTGATGGAATACCTTGTTCATCAAGTTCATGAAGACTGTCGGGACATTAGTTAACCCAAACGACATCACCAAGAACTCGTACTGGCCATATCGAGTCCTGAATGCAGTCTTCGGAATATCTTCTTTTTTTACCTTTACCTGATGATATCTGGATTTCAAGTCAATCTTTGAAAATACCTTCGCGCCACTCAACTGATCGAAGAGATCATCTATTCTCGGCAGCGGATATTTGTTCTTGATTGTGAGGTTGTTCAGGGCCCTGTAATCGATGCACATCCGCACCGATCCATCCTTCTTTGGCACAAAAAGTACTGGAGCTCCCCAGGACGACGAACTTGATCTGATGAATCTCTTGTCTTCTAATTCATCGATCTGTTTCTTTAGCTCTGCTAGCTCATTGTTGTTAATCCGGTAGACATGCTACGATATTTGTTCTGCTCCCGGCATTAGATCAATAGAGAATTCAACATCTCTATCTAGCGGTAATCCTGGTAACTCCTCGGAAAACACATCTAAGAACTCAGTAATAATAGGATGCGGTAGCTCTTTTTCCTCCATTATAGCTTTGTAAAAAATTCCACGATCTAGCTTCTTTGTCTTTCTAGCAAACTCGAACTAAGGCTCTCCTAGAGGTCGAAACAGCACACGACCTCTGCGGCAGTCAATGCTAGCGAAATGCATACCCAACCAATCCATTCCAAGGACAATGTCAAAACTTGAAAGTGACATTACGAATAAGTTAGCAGACAAAACACGGTCTCCCAATGTAACGTGATACCCCTTGCAAACACCACTGACTAGGATGATGCCTTTCCAGTCGTGATCTTACAGTTTCTACTCAAGGGTTCCACTACTAAATTATGCTTAAGTACAAAAGACACAGATATGAAACTATGTGATGCACCAGAATCAAATAATGCTACGGCTGGAATAGAATAGAGAAGAATGGAACCTGCTATAACATCACCAGTGCGCTCAGTTTCCTCGACAGTTGTAGCGAAAGCTCTGTCCTGATGAAGAGCTCCCCTCTGCTGGTGCTGGACAAATTGCTGTTGTTGTGTTGAGAGTGGAGGTCCCCTCTGCTGTTGTGCCACATGTGGCTTAGCTGGTCCCTTTTGATTTGTTGCACCTCGAATATGACAGTTCTTCATCTGATGTCCCGCAGAACCATAGTATAGACAGACTCCAAGTCTTTTTCTGCATATTTTCCAAGAATGTCCCAGTTTCTTGCAAAAACGACAACAATGGGTCTGATGGATGTCTTTGAGGATGCAGCTGAGCCAGAAATCTAGTTGGAGGACAATGCTACTGCTGATGCTGGAAAGTCCTCGGCTGAAAATGGAAACGTTTTGCTGGTCCCGTGCTGCTGCCTCTTTCGAACGTATTCAGGTCCCGCTTGGGTTTAAAGCCCATGTCCACCTCGATCCTCTGGGCTTCTGCTACAATCCCAGCAAAAGTTGTGATACTAGAGGGGATAATGACTCGAATTTCCTGGGCCAAGTCTTGCCGGAATCTGCGAGCTCGCTCCTCCGAATCTCTCACCATATATTCTGCGAATCGGCTCAGCCTACCGAACTATGCAGCATATTCATCTACTGACAGACTACCCTTCTCCAAGTTCTGGAATTGTTCCTCCAGAACGCCCTGGGCTACTGCGGGAAAGAACTTCTGTTTGAAAAGGTGTTTGAACTGGTCCCAAGTTAGGTCTGGATCAGCAAGTCTGGGCTCATTTCTGAACCAACTGCGGGCGATATCGTGAAGCTGCAAGCCTACAGCCTCTATCTTCAGGTCTTTCGGTATCCGAGCAACCCGCATAATTCGCTCGATATCCTCGAGCCATTCATCCGCATATAGGATCCCTTCAGTTCCCTTGAACTCCCGATGAGCCATCTTCTTGAATTCCAAGATATTGCTCATTTTCTGTTGAACAAGCTGTTGTTGCTGAGATGCAAACTTCTCCATAGATGCCAAAGTCATATGATGGGAACTCTCAATGCTTTCTTGCATCATTTTTGTTTGTTCCCTCTGGGCCTCAGTCTGAGCCTTCTGCGCATCCAGCATACATTTGAAGAGCTCATATAAATGTGTTCCTTCAGTGGACATGCCTCCAATGTTCGATGGTATACCTCCTTGGGGTGGAAGAGAAAGAGGAGAAGGAAGATATTCAGAGACAACTGGAGCGGCTTCTGCAGCTGCTCCTGAACAACCGGGTGCTCTGGTCTCACGTGTCCTTCTGGAATATGTTATAGGTGTCATTATGGAATATGATAAAACAATAAGGAGACATCATTAAGACACAAGATAAGATATTATTTGAGAATGACAGAAATTGGAGAAGATATCAAGTTATTCAGGGTGATTAAGATTAGTAAATTTAATTCAGAGTTGAAATTCCTAATTGTGATTGAGTATTTTCTATTCCTAATATCCTGTATCCTATTGCAGGCTCGTAATAGTACTCTAGTCCTAAGTAGTACTACGACATCGCACTTCTTGCGAAGTCTGACATGCATGGGCCACCATAAAAACGTGTCACGACCCGCACCCGGATGTTCGGGTACGAGTGCGTGGGCATGTCCAGCTTACACCGCAGTGTCGGCGGTAGAACATTGTCTAGAACTAGTACTGTATAACCAACACCTCATAATATAAAGGAAACAAATATTATACTCAATCACAAAACTAAGGTAGGTAGAAACATGTAGTATATATATGTATATAAATGTTACAGTACAAAATCTTGTGTTCATAAATCTACAACTATAGTAAGTCTGCAAACTTTAACTATTGTCATAACTAGATCTTCCGCTTGCGGCCTTCCTCGATCCTCCAGGAGGTAAAATCAGGCTCGAAACTATTTCCCAAAAAATCCATAATAGATGGGACACAGGTCCTTCTAAGTGCTACATGAAATATTATCCAGTCAGGATTGAACGAGTACAATTCTAATAGCAGTTTCAATACATTATAACTATAAAACAGTGATAGAAAAAGTAGTACATGATGGACAAATAAATTGACATCAAGACATTCTAAAAAATGAACAAAAAAAATGAATAAACAGAAAATATATCATGTATCAACAAGGAAATCTAGTCACTAAGTGTTTTGAAATACTAGTTTGATTATGTGATCGGCTTAGGATTGCACAATGGGAGCCTGCTAATCATACGTGAAGTATATGGTTAGCCTTTGCACAGGAATTATATTTGCACAGGATTTAAGGGTATGATCACATATAAACTAACATTTTTCCGTCCCGACTAGCATACATGAATCACACGAATATCAAGTATTACACAAGATCAAGGTCTAAAAACAAAAGATATGCTAATCCGTGTTTCTTCGTGTCAGGAATCAAGTACAACAATACTACACGTGGTATAGAAATTATCAGTAAAAAAACCATCAGAGACTGTACTCGTCTGAGGTCCAAAGCGGATGAAACAAGTCAGAGTGTGTGACGGGGTCCAGATAACCTATATCATGAATAATTCACATTAATTGGTGAAATATAATTAAGTAGATTCAACCCACTAGATTTCTAGGTCAATTTTATGTTATTTCTGGTTTATAGATAGGACAAATATCTATATAAAAATTAAAATATAAAAATAATGTACATATATAAGATATATTTATAGATACATATGTATAGATACATATATATATATATATATAACATAGAGTATACATATATATGTAGATACATCGATATATAGTATACATATATAGATAATATAGAGTATACGTATATATATATATAGATACATAGATATATAGATACATATATAGATACACACACATATATATATATAAGATATATATATATATATATATATATATATATATATATACACACAATATAGTATACATATATAGATACATATTTAGTATACATATATATATATATATATATATATATATATATAAAGATACATATATTATATAGATACACATATATATAAGATATATATATAGATAATATAGAGTATACATATATATATAGATACATAGATATATATAGATACATATATAAATACAATATAGTATACATATATAGATACATATAACATATAGAATATAATATACATATGTATATAGGTACATATATAGTATATATATAGTATTATGTATATAGTATACATATATAGTATAATATACATATGTATATATACATATTATATATATATATATATATATATATATATATATATATAGCTTGCTTGCTGCTCTGCTGCATGCTCCTGCTTTCTGCAGCTGCTGCAGCCACTGCTTGCTGCTGCAGGCAGTGCTTCTTCCCCCCCATTCTTGACATACACACACACACACACACATATATATATATATATATATATATATATATATATATATCCTAGTTAGAGTTAAAAAAAAATGAAGAGGATCAAGGGTTACCTTATGAGGAGAACTCATATTCCCTTGCTAATAGGGTTGAGGGGAGATGAGGGATGGTAAATGAAGGAGGTGGGAAGGTGTTTATATAGAGGGGAAGGGTGTGGGTTGAATGTGAGGGTCATGTGAGAGGGAGGGTGAGTTGTCAAGATATTATTATGGTGAATTGATCATTGTGCCTTAACCAATTCAATTTGGATTTCTCTTCTTATGAAGAACAATCCAAATTGAATTTGACTTCTCATGGCTTTTGTTTTTATATGATTAACCTAATTAAATTCTTGATTAAAATGTTTAACTACTAAGCATTAATTTTAATTGTCTAATTAATATGAAGGTTACAATACCTTCAAGAAAATGAAAGTAAACACTACGTCTCCTCTCTACCATCAAGCGAAAAATGGTGAGAGGCCCAATCAAAATGTGGGCCAAACTGCAGGAAGGTTTGTTCAGATAGGAGAGTGAAAGAGGTAACAGGCACATATTTGGAATGTCCGTGCTTCCCATGTATTTCATCATTATCATCCAAGCATTCTCCTATCAGAGTTGGATCCGATATGGAGCATAATAAACTCCATATAAGATTTGACAAAGTTTTATGACCAGCAATTGACATAACGTCAACCCTCTATATTGGTGTCAAATTCCTAGTCAAGCTAGCTATGAGCATGAGAGGGCTACGCCATAAAATCTAGGTGGTCAATCAGTTGGCATCAGAATGAGGTCGACTACGGAGCATAAAAAATCTCCATACAAAATTTGACAAAGTTTTATGACGGCTATTAACATAGTATCAACCCTCTATATTGGTGTCAAATTTCTAGCCAAGCTAGCTATATGAGCATGAGAGAGCTATGCCATAAAATTTAGGTGGCCGACCAGTTGCCAGGTAGGTAGAACTACCTTTAGAATTGTAGTTTAAACTCATGCAAAAAAGGAGCTCCCTCCAAGTTCCCCTAGGCTATAAAGAATCTACACAAAGAGGTAAGAGTATACAGTTTGCTATAGGGCATTACATTTATTTCTATGACACAATACGCCAATAAGTGAAAGAACGCCAAAAAGTGAAAGAATGACAATTCTAGAAGTTCTAGAAAGGATTTGTTGAAAAGAAATATTATTTTCTCATGTCTCAATTAACTTCGCACAAAAACCATACCATATCACTTTCAACCATGTTGTCGGTCCCTTTGGAGCGTAGACATGGGACGAACCAACATGAGTGTCGAAGAAAGATCGTATTGATGTGTCCAGGACTCTAGAGGAGTATCAGTGCAACAAAGATTTTACGATCTAAAAAGATAACCTAAGGCTCTTACAACAATAGAATTTGTGAAAAGGCCAAGAATGTAAGATTGCGCTCGTTCCCTAGTACTACAAAATGTTGAAGAACTAAAAGTAAAGTCTTGCAAGGTAACAGACCCACTAAAACTATGAGGATCTTTAAGTTCAGTGGCTACCCACATAAGTGCCACCATACGAGGGATGTACAGCATGGATTGGCCTATTCCTACAACTTATACCTCTGGTTATATGGAAGGAGACTTCTTCATAGTCCTATTACCACCTATCTTAAATGGTCAACAATCAACATATTCTTATACCTTCATGAAATCAAGCTTGAAATAAACCTTTTCATCTTGATTTCCGTATTATACCTCCAAATCTCTTAATTTAACATCTTTACCCACCCAAGCTTCATGTACAAACATCCGGTGTGGAGTTCCTTCTATGGTGTTATAGGCTACATTGATCAAAATGCTACTTTGGTGAATCCTTCCTCCGACTCAGTGTCTCAAGTACATATTTGAGTTAGTTTACTGAAATACTTCAAATCATCCAAGATGGATGAACACGAAAACTTATTAGCCAAGCTTCATTAAGCATCATCAACCTAGAATCTAGATTAGCCACAAAAAAGGCCACTTATGTCAACCTTTTGGGTAGTATAACCTAGCTTAGCAATAATCTAAGATCTTTGCAATCCTTGGTTGCCTTCATACCTTATTCTCTTGAAGTTCACTTTATTAATCATTAATAGTAAAATTTACAATTCTGGGGCGCTTTGAACCTCAAAATGTTAAACCTTATATAAATACAAATCATGATTTGTTGCTCCTTATTCACTATTTCCCATGCATGCACTCGTTGCTACTATTTAGAAGGGGCTTCCCTATCCGAAAGCTCTAAACATGATTCATAATGTCAAACAAAAATCAAGAACTTATGCATCCAATAAGTGGTAAATAATTTCAACTGTCAGTGTCATGAATCACAAAGTGTATTTGACCGTGAAAGAAGGGCGAAAAGGAGAGCGAGACGAGCAGCAGGTATTAAACTGCCAAAGTAATGACAGACAATAAAAGAAAAACAAACAATATGTTAATACGTAACTATGCAAATTAAAAAAAAAAACTTTAACATCACTCCTGTTAAAATGCAGACAGAGATGAACGGTCGCATACCCCCCTGCAACTTTGATCCATGAAGACCAGGTAACCTATTCCAATCTAATCCGAAAATATGAATCAAGTAAATACAACATTATACAGGCTGAACACAAACAATTTTATGGATTGGAAATTTTATATATTGGAAAAAGAAAACAAAAGGGAAATTAGCCAAAAGTCAGATCAGAATAAATAATCCATCTCCGCAATCTGATATAATGTTGACTTGATACACCTACCTCCATTTAGCAAAAAGAAAAAGCATGGTCAACTTCAGACACTCAAATGATGCCCAAGCATACAAGGTTGAGCCAGCATGCTATCAACGAAACATATGAAATTTGCCTTTGATGCCATAACGAACTTTAGCGCATTCATGAAAAATCAGCATAGGAGACTATTCAAGATGTGACCGCTTTTATTCCCCAATATGTACAATAGCAAGAAAAAGTAATAGCTCCTTGAAGACGCACTAAATTCATGTCCCCTCCAGTGACCTATTGTGACTGTAACATGTATGACTGTTCCTTGCAGGTGATCAGATCATTATTAATTTTAAGGAGCAACCAACCAAAGAATATGTAGAAAATGAAATATGGATATCCCCAGGTTATTTCCCACCATTAACAGCTAGCTGTTTTGTGCTACCCAGTCTCAAATATTAGCTCTCTTTCAAGTTTCAATGTAGCTCACTCCTTTACTCAACAATATCTTCCACTATTCAATGCTTCCCATGTCTACATCAGCTGTCCATGTCATGAAAATAAACCATCAAAGTCAAAGTGTAATTGTATGGAAGACAATATGTAACTGAACCCAAGTACCAATATACTGAACTCAATTACAATATGCCAATTGCATGAGCACCAAATAATTTCCAGAGATCATAATGTAGGTAGAAGATAATATTCCAGTCTCTTTGGATGCAAAAGAAAGCATCGTCCACCAACTCAAATAATTGACAGTTATTGTCCACTTACAACAGTCCAAATGACATTCTGAAGATTAGATTAGTCATATCCAACTAAGCTGCAGTGTGATCACATCTATCCAGTTCCCAGCAGCCGCTGGTTGTCACAAGTAATCCATCAATTTACAATCAGAATAAAATACTGAAAGTAACACCAAAAGCAAATACCCATAATCCCAGCAAACTCAAACTCATGAATCCCTGGAAATTTTCAAGGGGGGTCATGCAACCATAAAAGTATAAAACACAAATGCCTGATGAAAGCAGCATCCTGTTACACATGCTAGCATCCACTCTCTCCATTGACTATTGATAATCCTCAACTGTTGTGTTAGGTAACTTCAGTAATCTAGATTCCAGCTCTGTTGCACAGATCTCGAAGCTTTAAAAAACCATATCCGGAATCATAACCAGCAAAGATCCAATCATGAACATACAAGTCATAATAACAGTCATCTGCAGGTAAGCAACACATCACCAGGGCATCATCACGAACTAAAAACTCTAAGAAGCACACATTTACATCGATAAGCAACAGGCTTGAGAAAAACAGAAAACTGTGGTCAGACTTGGATCAGAGGAAAAGCGAACAGCACGAACAGGGACGTCACATATCTTTGCAGGTGATACAGCACTTATAAAGCCGTGACCTCGGCAACTATAATCACTAGAAAGGGCAAGATAACCTTATACTTTTAGAAAAAGTAAACTATTGATTTGAGTATAGATAAACAGCATAATTTTAACAAAGCAAGGACTTATGAAAGAAGCAATAAGTTATGAGATCCCAACGAATTCATATGTCAAAAAGGAAACAAGTTGAGAATTGTTACATAGTATCGAGATCAATGAACTCTGCTTTTACCAGCAAAGCAGCAAGACGGTAAAGCCCATAAGGAACGGGGACGTTTACTTCCATGCCTTGATAATACTGGAACTTAAATCCCAATATTTTAGCAGCATGCCACTGTTTGAGAATACCATACATTAATTCAATTAGTAGTGGAGAAGAAAATCAGATAACTCTAATAAACAGTAAAAATATAGTCAGAAACATACCTTGGGAAATATAGGTATAAGATTATAAAAAATATTGGTGTCAGGATAGAGTTCAAAACATTCCAAAACCTGATACAACCCAATGACAAATATAAGAACACTGTTAATAACGAACTTTATCTGCAAAATCTAAAATAAATTGAACAGAGTTAAAATATGTCATGTAGAAAAGAAAACTTACAATGTCAAAAACACGATTCGGATCCAGATCAAAATGACCAATAAGTGACTGTATTTTACATATATAGCAATCAGTCAACAGTAAAAAATGATAAATTAAGTGATAATTACTTTTTTGTGCGCCTGGAGCTGAACATCAGAACCTTAATTGTGCTAATTGTTGCCATCGATGTACTCTCTGTCATTGCATCTAAACCACCTTGACAAAGAAGTGTAACCTACAGGATTAAGAAAAGTTGGTATAAACAGAACAAAATCATTTGAGTGATGTCTTGCTGGGTATGGATTGTCTGTTAATAATATGATCTCTAGCTGTCATATTATTAATATTACGATAGTCTAATGACAATGCTGGATATTATGGTCATGTCACAATTAATAGATATGACAAAGTGGAGCATAACAGTAAATGAAATAACCTTACGGTACTTACATATTATAGTGCTTTAATACAAAACATAATGCTTCAATACAACAAAGTTTGACCTACCACAAAAATTGGAGTTAATCGAACTATTGCTCTACACGCCCTTTTTGCAGAGATTCTCATCCCACCATTTCTCCTAATTTCGCAAACAGCGTCATTCCCAATTCTTCATCATTGTCCATCCTATTCAACTTTTGGGAGCCCATCACAATCATTATACTTACTACCACCATCCTAATAAATGTGCATCCATGATCATCTGTCCTAGTACTTTACCGAGTCAACTACCAGCCTCCGACAATCAACATTTTATGAATCTACCAACATATGCTGTTGTCAATAATGACGTCTTGGCAAAGCCTCCTCCACCCAAATGTTCTTCACCTGATTGTTCATGTCATTCCGCGTACCAGAATCCCTAATATGAAGTGCAGCAGCCCTTCACTTGCTACTGTGCATATCACCATTGCCAAACACGATAGTCCCCTTTCTCCCTCTCCCCATTTGGGGTTAGAACGCTGCAACCTCATGGTTTCTTTAAGGCTAGGCAGCAGGGACAATAGTGGCATTTGTCGCATACGGTTTGGGTGTCTGAAACAAAAAAAAACGGTGCCAGAAATATATCGGCCAGTTTGACAAGTATATTCGTCGATATTTGACCAATATACCAGTCGTTTGGCCAGTATACTAGTTAGCATTACCGGTATAAAGGCTAAGTTTGCATGTAGGAAATTATCCATTTGTTTTCCTTATTTGCGGGTTTAAAAATATAAATTTTAAAATCCGATAAGAAATCTTTTTTTTTTCTCAGCCTGAATCTTCTCTCTCTTGAACTCGATCTAAAGAACATAGAAAATAAGGGAAGAAGAGGAGAAGAAAGAGTTGAAAGAAGAAGAATACTTACCTCTTAAAGCAAAAAAAGAATAAAATTAGTTTTTAGAGAAGAATTTTGCTTAATTTTAATTATTAATTTGAAGGATGATTTTGAATTGTCTATTATCGTAATTATTTAAGGATATTTGTTAGATTTATATTAATTCTTTAATTCGGTTATAAATGTCATATATAAAGTGAGTTAATGTTTTTTTTTACTATGGGTCTATATCACCCGCTCGATAATCAGGAACCTTGTCCCCTCCAGCAAAAGATTTAAATTTAAAAAAAAATGTAGCCTAGTTTGAGAGTATAAACTGCTCACCAGCTTGGCGTATCCCTCACTTTCTTCACGAAGGAGATTGAACTTTGTTTGCTGATAAAGAAGACGGGTGTTTACTCTAACCTATGATTTAAGAACGACAACAAAGAAGAAACAAGAGTTAGTCAAATATAAAGCATAAACTCAAATATAGAATATATATCAAGCATCTGAATCACAATAAAAAGAAGGGAGAAGACATGTATATTGTTAAAAACAAACATCTTTTAAGGCCTTAAAGACGAATAATCATCAAGCGCTCCAGCACCTATCATGCAACAACCAACCAGACCATTTACCTCAAACCAGCAGACATGCCTAATGCCTATTCTTTGCCTGGATACTTCAATAAATAATAGGATGGATGTTTCCACTTTCCAGTTATGATGAGTGTGTCAGTGAATGAGTAGTTGGAGAGATGTACACTCTATTTAACACATACTTGCACCATGTCACTATAAAGCTTTTTTGGCAGTTCCAAACTCGCATAAGTTATTTCACTGTTCTTCTATATGATAATACAACTTACAGAGTAACTGAACAAATTCTATGGCCTTTCAAATCTACTTGTTATCACTTGTCAAACTTCCATGATTCAGTTCATTATGCAATTAAGGAAAATTAAGAACTATAGGGGACTTGATATCCATAATGAACCTTAGTTTCCATTATTTGACATCCATAGATAGCCAAAGTAACTATATAGCAGTCGTTATCATGTAAAACAAATTCGTGAAACTGAATTTCAAAAAGAGGACGTTTGCCAATCCTCCATCAGAATATAATGCCAATTACTCTTTCTTCCTACTTAAAAGTATCATGTGGCACAGGGGCAGACCCAGAAAATGCGAGGGGGGGGAAGGGGAGGGGGGGGGGGGGGGGGGGGGGTGCTGCCGGGCCTAGGCTGGGTCCACCCTGTCATGCGGTGTTGTGCCTTATGTGCTCTTCTCATTGTTTCTTTCCGTATGATGAAAAAAAGTGTCCCTACTTTAAATATGTAGATATCAACATGTTACAGATACTGATAATACATACAAAATTGTGTTTTAAAAAAAAAAAAGTATCCTGGCAGGTGGTTAAGCAGTCTAGTCAGGCATTTTGGCACCTTTGGCCGCTTCTTTTTATGGAATAAGTGAGCATACTAAGTTCACTGTTTTTGTATTAATTAACACTTGTGCTTGCGTTTGCCTTAAAATAAGAATGATAACTTGGAAGAATAAGTATTGGGTGTTTACCATATTAGAACAACTTGGATATGGTCTACATAAGTCCTCGATCAGACTCTTTTCAGAACCATGTCTATTTCCTTTAGGCTGTTTGGTTGGTAGGAGAAGTGGGGAAATAGAAAAGAATATGATAGAGAGACGAAAAGGAAAAAAATAAATGGAATTGTATATGCTTGTTTGGTTAATAGAGAAAGCTGAAAAGAAAATCACATAAAAAGTTGCAAAGAAAAAGAGATGGGAGAGAGTGATAGAGGAAGGTGAGAGTTAATGATCAAGGTTGAAGGAATGGTGTAGTAGAGAGGGAAGGCCCAATAAATTTTTCTTTCATTTTCATCCGGTATCCAGAGAGGAAGGGAAATGGTTACTCTAGGTAAAGGGGGAGAAAGGGAAAGGAAAAGGAAAATTATTAATATATGAGATTCTTTCACTTTCTCCACGTCCTCTTTCTTATTTCACTCTGTAGAAGAGTCTATAAGGTATCAAAAGAGTAGAGTTATTTCAGATTACAACAATCTTTTTTTCTTCTTACCCTTCTACTCGTAATGCTCCTCTGTTACTGCAACATACAGCTCCTGCTCTCTTCATACTTTATACAATGATTGTCATCGATGATATGACTTGTTAATTCTTTTAACCAGCTATATATATATATATATATATATATATATATATATATATGGTAACTCTATATCTAATGTCCAGCTTAGGCTCCAGTAATTATTACATACATCTCCTTGATTTGTGTATGGGTCCAACCTCTACATGCTGTTACTCGATTTTTGCTTTTGTTGCATCCTTCTCGATCCACCGCTCGGACCTATTTTCGTTCTGCTCGGGTTGACCGTCAATACCATGAACCCATATGCTCAGGTAGACCGCTCCTCCAGATTTACATCTAAATCAGCTGCTACCTGAATATTCTTGTTCATCTCCCTTTTTAATTAAGTGCATAGTGTCTATGGATATTCAAACCTCCGACCCAGTTTTTCGGGTCCTTATCTCCAAGTTTAGAACTTGGGCCAGTGCTTGTTGGCAATATATATATATATATATATATATATATATATATATATATAATTTAAGTATGGAGTCCCAGCTTGTTAGTACTAAAATAGATTATACAGTTAAACCTCTATAAATTAATAATCTTGGGACCGAGGAAAATCTATTAATTTAGCGAATATTAAATAATTGATAAATTAATACTTTATCAATTAGTTAATAACTTATTAATTTATCAAGATATTCTTTATTTTCTTACATATTGTACATTGTACTTTGTTTCTCGTTTTACGAACTAACAATTATATGTATTTGTTTAACAAGTAAAATTCATAAATTTACTTATTTTTTCCAAAAACATATTGTACATTGTTCAATATACTAAATTATTCCATTTTACAAACATTTAACCAAATAAAAACTCTATATAGTTTATCGTTTTACGAATTAACAATTCTATGTATTTGTTTAACCAAGTAAAATTCATAAATCTACTTATTTTTCCCAAAAATAGATTGCACATTGTTCAATGTACTATATTATTCCATTTTATGAACATTTAGCCAAGCAGAAACTTTATTTAAATAAACAAAAGCCATAGTAACACAACATATCATACATACTCAAAGGTATAAAGAAATTAACAGTGAACTTCTTACCATGTTAAGAAAGTTTGAGATGAAATTCAAGATGACATCAATTTCAAGAAAAAACAAACAAAGATTGAGTCATATTTTAGGAAAGGCCTCGTAGTCGAATAATAATAGCTATGTATATCAAGAAATTATTACTTTAGATATTGTGCGGGACCTATATGAATTTTTATAATGAATTATCTTACAACCTTAGCAAATTATAATTTAGTACATTATCCCAAGTCGAGACGGACCTAAAATATTTTTTAACCAAGGTTAGTAATTTAATGTGTATAAAACTATTGAGGTTCTACTATATTATCTGTTACAACTTAGGAGTCTGAATTAGGTTTTTGTAAACAGTAGATTATTAGTGGTAGTTTAGAATACAGGGGCCCATGTCCCCTTAATAAAAGTAAAGAATGTATATGCCCCTTAAAAACCAAGGTTCACATTTACGGATCATTCCTACAACTATGAGTAAAGGTTTTCTTCTTTTATTCTTTTTTTCTTCTTGTGGAAGGGGGGTGTCAGGTGGTCTAGATTCAGGTTGATTTTGGTGTTTTCAGTTTCGACTGATATTACTACCTTGCTTAAAAGCCTTAACAGCTATATTGACAATATCAAGCTTGCCTAAGCACTCACATGGCCACTTAAGCAGTTGGCCATGCTAGCAGCTTTTGTTTATTTACAAACTTATCATTAATATAGAATAGATAAAAGAGAACATGTTAGGCTGACCATTTTCAATCTTCTAATTAGTTTCACTTCACTTAAGTTCTTAGTTGTCATTTGTTTCAGCCAAAAAAAAAAAACCGATCTATCAGTCACTGTCCTACAAGCATGAGTCAATGAAGAGGCAGACATAAGGAAGATACAAATATAATCCTAACAAGAGTTAAATAGATCATCAAACTTTAGAGCACTCACTTAGCTGAGAAGCTACTTTGATATTGTGGAAGGTATTAGGTTTGTCTATTTCCTAGTTTGCGGTGATGTGTGATAGGGGAAGCTAGAAAACATTGGTAGACCAAATGATCAAGCCAAGTTGTCTAAATCTAGAAAAGTTCAATAAGGATAACATCGACTGATAAGTGACAGAGTTAACCAAATTTTCATACCTCTTTGGCTTTCAGATCCTGAGCTTTTATCTTAGCCATGTCAGTCTCCCAAAGGAATTCTTCCTACAATGTAGTTATAGCATTTGGATTATAAAGAAAACTAATTTCACAGTATCCCATGGGGAAATACAAAAGTGTGATTGAAACAGATTAAGGGATTAAGGGATTCACCTCACAGCGCTCCTGCAGAAGCCTGGATGGAACCAATGAAAACTCCACAAGCCATTTCGCCTATTTTGGAGACAATAAAACAAGTACAGTTACACATGAGGGATGGAAGTTTCAAGCATTATAGATATCAATAGATAGAAAAGAAAATGAATTGCAACTAATAAATAACAAAAACTGCAGCTAGTAAGTGGGCCAAATCTGTCATGTCCAAAAGACTGAAGTATAAATTATGCATGATGAGTCAAATACATTACTTCAAGCAAGTCGAGGATCTCATCAAGCATAAGTATCATTCTTAACTGCATAGAGAACAAGAAACATATGAAATTTGAAATGGTTTACAATGAAGGGTATAACCATAGGTCCATAACCATATCCCAATTATTGAAGTTCAGCCCATATGAATCTCTCACTCAATGTCCTTCAAACCCAATTAACCTGTTTCCATTACCTTACAAAAAATCTTTGATACTCAAAACAAGAAAGAGCACATACAGTAGATGGCCAGCCCTAACCCCTCTTTGTTCGCACAGTTTTGGGGAAATGTTGCTTACCAAAATTATTGGAAGCATTTAAGTTTGGTTGACCACAAACTATGTTTAAACTTGTAAGGCAGTGTTTCTAGATCAGGCTTGGGCTTCGTTTTTCTTTTCAGTCCTATAGAATAAATGGGTCGTGCTTGGCTTTAAACAACTAAAAAATAGAATCCAGGTTCACATAAGCTCGGCTCATTGCCAGCCCTAAATATAGCCTTACAAGAAACATATGGATTTTATCTCAGAAAAAAACATATGGATTCTTTGACACGAAGAGGTAGAAAAAACAAGAAATATACGATCACTACCTCAATACATTCCCATCAAAATGGAACCTCCTGGATATAAAGAAATTACTCCTGCGGGCCTACAGGCCCTACACTAATCATCTAATGGTAAAGTTGAACTATATTAGTTCTCGAGGAAAATCAAAAGTTGCATTTCTTAACAGACCATCGTCTTCGTGAAGATGAGAGAACAATCAGGATTTACGAAATAATACAAGGAATACTGAAACTGTTCAACAGCTGCAATACCGCAAAAATGGTGCAGAAACCTTCAGTCAAAGAACAGCATTGAGCATTGTAATTTCCAAAATACTAATAGCCAATAAAAAAGGGACATCCAACCTAACCAATGAATATAGAAACCCCGATATGGGGAAATTCATGAAGAGGGAGAATCTTACAACAGTGAATCAAAAAATCGATGGAAATTTTCTGGATTGTCAGGCTACATAAAAATAGTGAAAAACAACAATAATGATAAGTTTTGACATAGAGAAAAATAATCAGATGTTCATCTACAACCTATGTTGCATAAATATGGACAAGGATATGGATAAGGACACGGATACATATACATATACAGACATTTCATATATGTCCAAAAATCAGTCACCTGTGTTACACTAATACGGATACGGACAGAAAAGATACGGACACTATTTTCTTGTGTCTGTCCAACATAATCTATAACCCAAATAATATATTGATAATAAACTAGACTTAAAGGCAGAACAGGTGAAGATCTGATTGCTACGATCAGGGAAACATTGTCAAGTGCCAAAAAGTGAAGGACACCGATCCCCCCCAACCCTTAATAAGGGGTACCAGAGAAAGAAAAAAGGTGGACATGTGAAAGTTTCTGTTTGCACAAAAGAACTGGAATTCCTTGCTTAAACTGTGATTATCTCATAGCGCCTTCCAAATACGGGAAGGAATATGTTTTATAATGAGGGGTATATATATATATATATATATAGAGAGAGAGAGAGAGAGAGAGAGAGAGAGAGAGAACGGGATCCCCGCTCTTAAGCATCCTCAAATGTCCCTGAAATAGCAACGGTTAAATCGTCTTTTCTGACTGTTCAGACTAGATCAAAATCTCACGAGAAATTAGGTATTTTAAGTATCTAATCTAAACGGTCAAAAAAGACAATCCAACGACTGCTATTTCGAAAAATATTTGAGGATGCTTAATAGCGGGATCCCGATCCTAACCTATTGTATATATATATATATATATATATATATATATATATATATATATATATATATATATAGTTGCATGCGATCTACCTAAATAGGTTAAACACATATATATTCGTCACAATCATGGAAATTGATATGGAACACAAGCATAAGTATAGTATAGGTCCAATGGAAGCACTGGCCATATATGCAAGCCTGCCTTCAGGCCCTTCCATCACAATGACATTCATAACTTCTCATGTCCATACTAGATTAATATTTTCCTTAGACACCTGAGCATTTTACATGGTTTATATGTAACCCATTATTTCATCATTACAAGAAAATCAATATCGAGGGAATTTAGATCAATAAGACTGTAATAAGTGTAGAAACTTGAACAAAATTAACTAACCATTTTGGTGAGGCGAACACGATAGTCCCCAGGCATAGTGAGCTGCAAGAAAATGCAAATACAAAAAATATTAACACAGAAATATACATGTGATATAATATAAGCTCCACCCTTAAGTGGAGACATATGCCAAGAATCTGCATGAGAAGTAAATAGATATGGCTAAAATTAAGAGAGGGGGAAAGGCAGCTGCATTATCATTGATAGGATAGAAGGCACAAATCGGCAATGGCACTTTGTAAAGAACTGGTTGAAGCTTAACAGCAATGGTACTTTGTAAAGAAAGCTACATATCTAACGACATCAATGACAGTTCTCTCAAACAATATAGATCGTCTCATCGTGTCCTATCCTGTCCCATAAATTAACTGGCAGAACAGTAATGTTTCTGCAACAACAGCAGCATCTTTGTGCTGCAAATCAAATCAGTCATCTCTTCCAAAATTATCAAGGTGAATCGCTATCTGTCTATCCTCGTCTTGTTGCCAGATCCTCAATAAACTAGAGTTATAACAACAGAACATCCCTAGTCAAGTACTTAATGCAAGGATCCTTTTCTTGCAGTCTCAACCAAACCCTTCCTACCAAATAGATCCTCAGTTGATTTAATAGCAAAGACAAGAAAAAGATCAACCCAATATCCCTATAAAAAGGCTCCAAATTTTTTAACTTCGGAATTGTGCCAACAAATTTGGTGTTGTAAAGTTAGTCGCACTTCTTTGTCATTCTTGACTTTTACGTCTCGGTTGATCTACCCAAGAGTTCAGCCCTCTAATCATCCGAAAAGAAAGAAAATAGCCAGATATCGGTAGCACGGACACTCCAAAATGCTTGTGTTACCATTAGCGGCGTTCACTTGATTGTGGTACTGCCCCTAACTTGAAAAAAATCAGCAACGAGGAGAAGAAGACAATGTACTTATTAATTTCATAAGCCTTTCTTTGTCCTGACGACAAGTCCCTACTATAACAGGGCATAAGCTAAATCTAATTGGGATGAGATTTGGGCCAGTGCTGACCATAAGTGGATGTGCATGGTACCACTTTGAGCAACTGGACTGAACATGATGTCCCGGTGTCCATGTTGGATATGGATCGGACACGACAAAAATACACTAGGATGCCAAAATCTGTGTCGTGGCCATGCCATGTTGCCCATAATGTATCGTATTGTATTCCTGCAACATAGCTCATATTCAATTTTACATAACAGTAGCAAATTTTGCCCTTTCTATATGATGATAACTTTGGGAATGCTCTTCACCATACATGAACTGACGAATAATAGTTCTCGCAACCTGGATTACAACATATACTCATGTTATGTTAGCATGTACTTTATTATATGTATGCTCTTCCTTGAGCAAGCCTGTAACATATCCGTGTCATTTCTCTAACACCTTTCTTCTTTTGTTGCCATTATCCTCTATAAGCAAAATTTATGTCCTTCAATTGGCCCTAAAATAGAAATCAACGACGAAGGTCTATTAATTTATCAATAATAATATCATCTCACATACATATAAATATATAATATTGACAATTAAATCATATTCTTGGAACTTGAAAAGCCTTCTAAAGAATATAAATTTTCTCTTAATTTTAATTATTCATATATCAAAGGCAATATTTCATAAAGTGGGTAGACTTGAAAATTGTAATTAATTTCCACAAAATCAGAAGGCTACTTATAAAGTAACTGTTTAATATACATGGTATATGTTTTTTTCTTCTGTTTACTGAGCAAACTCTAAACATGTATGTATGGCACAACTACGTCTTATTGACATGTCATGTCCGACCAAAGTTCCCTGTTCATTTGTGGTGTTCCAAACACCAAGTTGAAACTAATTCCCTGCTCATTTATGGTGTTCCAATCACCAAGTTGAAATTAAACGCTCCTTTTCTATTTCTTCTTCCTACTATATCTTTAACTAGAAAGCTCTTCCATACTCTCAACTTCTTATGTAAATCCCTACTTCTAAGTCTTTTTTGCCTTTACCTTGACACATAAGAAAATCTCAATGCCCATGTTTGCTGACAATTTTATTCTGCAGTATGTGCACTTCTAACCTATATAATTGACAAAAATCTCTTCGATAAGCCTATAATATGACCACCATTTGCCTCCTACGCTTCATTTCCATCTATTTTGTGGTCAAGAAAGCTACTAACATTAGTTCCTATAATCCAATGCAGTGATGCTTTTATTATTGTGTATGAAGATTCCATGTCTTGCGACTGTTTGACATTTTATTTTGTCTTCATGGTTTATTTACATTTTTTTGGGTACTGTTACTACTTTTTTGGGTTATTCTTTCTAACTTGATTGTGTATGACTATGAAAAGTCTAAGTTTATATCTTATGAAAAGTCAACTTTATGTCTCGTGTACCGGAAATAAAGACAAATGGTGTAACATGTTCTTGAACTCATATCATAACCCAAGACGTACTGCATTCCTAATTGTGACTAGGTCAAACCACGTAGGTTTCCCGTACCTTCAAAGAAACGGTACTCCTAACAGGCTAAACCAAGATACCATCAAAACCCAAACATACAATTAGCGCAAGTCCTTTTCTAGGGTTCTTCCTCCACACATAGATGCAAGAAGTCGATATCAGATAATACAAAGCTACGAAGTTGTGAGCTTCAACGCTTACTTAAATCAATAAACATAGTAACAATGTTACTTAAGAGTAAACTTACAAAGTGTGTTTCCCGTACCTTCCAAGCAACGGTACTCCTAACAGGCTAAACCAAGATACCATCAAAAAACGAAACATAAAATTAGAGCAAGTACTTTTCTAGGGTTCTTCCTCCACACATAGATGCGAGAAGTCAATATCACATAATCCAAAGCAACGAAGTTGTGAGCTTCAACACTTACTTTAAAGCAATAAACATAATAACATTGTTACTTAAGAGTAAACTTACAAAGTGTGTTTCCCTTATAAACCCTAATTTGCATCCACCCCTTAGCCCAATTTTGTTGTCTGGAATCCTGAGAAGCACGGACGCGGCAAACTATATACTGAATTGTCGTGGATTCATATCCAACACAAATTCGCGTAGGACACGATTCGATTAATGTCAGATATGAAGTCACATGTGTCATGGCGAGTGTGGTGTTTGATTCGCGAGGAACACATCCGGATGCACCCAACATTGGTGCAAAAGTTCGCACCTACTTACTTTGTGGCTTCTTCCTACGTCTCCGTTAGCCTCCATCCGCAGTTATTGGTCTCCTGCCACCGTCGAAGGAATCTATGGAAATTGGAAGGGAGAAGGAAAATAGAAGATGAATTGACATCTTGATTTGGGGTTAAAAACCCTATCCGACCATCCGACCTTTTGACTTAAGTTCTGGATTGGCTCGGGTAACAACAAAAAAAGATCCCATCCACATATTAAGTCAAAAGAGTAGTGGTTCAGGTTAGGGTTTTCAACCCCAAATCAATTCACAAACCATCCACTCCTTCTCCCTCCCGATTTTAACATAATCCAATGGCAGCATAAGGTAAGCAATGGAGTCAAATTTCAGCGACGACGGAGGATGGCAATGACAACGGAAGTTATATGTGTGCGTTAGTGGGTTGATTGGTGTGGTGGTGTCCTAATTTTTCAAGATTGCCGTGTCAACTTGCCGAAATGCTCGCGTGTCGTATTGTCCATGTCATTGCAGCATAGTTTCAATCTCAATATTAACTATATAATCACTCTCTCGAAGACAAAAACTTAGCACCCTTTTGAACAAATGTTTCTTGAAGCTTCAAAATAAATTTTACAACATGTATAACCAATCATTTATCATGATGTACTATCGAAATGGAGGAGTATTTGCGGAGTGCTTTGTGATGGTAGGATATCCTTAAAAGTTGAAAAGGAAATTCTACAAGAGAACCATAAGACTAGCCATGTCTTCTAGATCTTAGTGTTGGACAATTAGAAAGCTCGTCTCCAAAAAACGGATGTAGCCGAAATGATAAAGTTAAGATAGATGAGTGACAATACGTTAAAAGATACGATAAGAAATGAGCGTATTCCTAAAAAGTTGGAGGTAACGCAACTACAAAATTAGAGAAAATCATTAATTGTATCAGGTGGTTCAGACAAGTGTAACGTAAACTAATAGATGCACCAATTAGGAGATGTGATAAGAACTTAGTTAAAGGAGTGCAACTAAGAGTAGGGTCCTAAACACACTTGTATTAAGGCTGTAAAGAACAATATGGTTTCTCTTTATGTTGATAGGACATTGCACTTAGCGGTGATCCTGAAACAAAATGTATCCAATAGACAACCACAAAATATTTGGGACAAAGCCTCTGCTGCTATAAATGAGCAATAACTTAGTCCTAGTTAAGAACAAAAATGTTCAAAGTAAATATAGAAAAAATCTCACATCTTGGCCCATGTGAGCGATCACGTCCGCGAACACCGAACCGATCTCGTCCCTGTCGTTCCCTCCCGAGAAAACCACCGAATCCAACGCCGCTTTGCACTTCGGGAACGGCAAGCTCCCACGAACCTTTCGGAATAAGAAAACGGTTAAGGAACAGTTCAATTGAGCGATTCGATGGAGGCACAAAGAAGGGATGGCGGGAGGACTCACCATCGACCAGCATAGCTCGTAGAGATACCGGTCCATGGGGACCGGATCAGAGAGCTTGGGGCCCGAGCCGGTGGACTTCCATTCCTGGAGGCGCTCCTCGGTCACGTACTTGAATTCGGGGGTCTGGAGAGACATGGGGGGACGGCTAGGGTTAGGGTTTCAGATGGAGAGGGACGACATGGATTGGGATGAATTGGGTTAGGGTTTTGGGAGGAGAGGAAGGGGACGGATTGAAGGAGGACTCTGATTGCTTTTTCTAATATTATTCGGTTTGAAATTTTTCACTATTATATGGTTCTTCAATTTTTTTTTATTTTTTTATTTTTTTATTTTTTTATTTTTTTTTTTTATTTTTTTTATTTTTTTATTTTGGGTTACGGTGGCACAGTGGCAGTAATATCCAATATATTCTAACAAATTCTATAAGCACTAAATAAATTGCTTAGAACAGTCTAAAAATTTTTTTTTTTATTTATAAGTTTGCTATCAATTTTTTTTAGTTGAGGACAGCCCAAATCCTCATATAAAAGTCAATGACTTCTATTTTTCAGCAAAAAAAAAAATTCAGAACTGTAACAATGTTGACAACAACATTGTTACGGTCCTAAATAATTAGGACTGTAAAAGAAATTGACAGTCATTCCAATTTGAAGGACTGTCAATATTGTTACAGTCCTAATTATTAAAGACTCTAATAATGTTGATAGCCCTTACAAATGGAAGGACTGTCAACATTATGACAGACCTTCCAATTGGAAGGACTGTCAAGGAAGAAGAAGAAGAAGAAGAAGAAGTACCGCGTCGTCGTCGTCGTCCGCCCCGCACCCCGCAGTCCGCCCCACGCCGCCTCCGCTCGCCGCCGCCCCCCCGCCCCGCTCGTAGTGTCAAGGAAAAAGAAGAAGAACGAGAATGTCGTAAGCCTCGCGAACTTGACATTCATGTCCACACCACCACCCGAAGCAGACGAGCGAAAAAGCTGGCGGAGCATCGCCCGGACCTCTCTGGCGCGGAGGGACAACAGGGCGGCGGTGTGCGCGGAGGAGAAGATCTCAAGTGCGGAGAAGCGGCGGAGGCTCCGCCAGTGGGGCCGTAGGACGCGAAGCTCAGGTTGGTGTAGCCGTAGGAGAGGTGCTTCCCCCTGAAGAGCCGGGGGCGGTTGGCAAACGCGACGTCGTTCTTGGCCAGGCACTCCTCGGCCACGGAAGGAGACGAGATGACGAGGACCGGACAGGAGCCGAAGCGGAGGAGGAGGAGGAGGACGGGGCCGCGATCGAAGGGTCTGGTGGAGGGGGAGTGGGGAGGAAAGGAAGTGGTGGAGGTGGCCGATGATAGGAAGACGGTACGCGTCGCCGCCGTCCGCCCCACGCCACCCCCTCCTTCGCCTCCTCCTCCTCCGTCGTCCGTCCCGCACCCCGCCGCCGTCGTCCGTCCCACGTCGTCGCCGCCTCCTCCTCCTCCAGCCTCCGCCTCCTCCTCCTCCTCCTCCTCCTCCTCCTCCGGCGGTTGAGGTTGGAGTTAGGATTAGGGTTTGGGAGTTTGAAATTTTGAAGAGAGAGAGTAGAAATTTAGAATGAAGGATTTTAGGGCTGGAAATTGAGGGGAGGGTAGCTTCGTCCTCTTTTTGGGGTGAGGGTATTAAGTTAAAAATATTCAATATTTTATGGTATTAACTTGTCAAGTAAAAAAGTTTAGGATATCAAGTCCAAAAGTCGAAATAGTTGAGGGTATCAAGTTGCAATTCAGCCTTAAAATATAAATGTGGCTATAACAAATAATAATTAAAATATAAACAAACATATATAACAAATATTAATACAAATATTTTAAGTAATTTTCAACAATATAAGAAGAAGGAAATTTATTTTCACTAGTATTTAATAAAAATTTGACAAATATATCCAAATTTCACCGTCCACAATTTAGATATTTATATTGCAATGATCTCCATACATTTTCCCTTTTATGTTTAATTTGTAGTAGTGTCTTTACTTTTAGTTTAGTTGATATCATTTTGAAAGTATGGTCAATGTTACAGACACATATCTTTATATTTAAATAGGGTTATTTATAGTAACCTCCTCTATGTTTTATGTTTATTATACGAACATCTGATGCCCACCCCGTCTCATATTGTGCCGGAATAATATTTTCTACTGATCCATGCCATTCTTCTTAGTATACCCGACAAATCGAAAGGTGTAGCCGCAATAGCACCAGTTTATATCTCTCTGTTGGCTTTACCCTTTTTAAAAAGTATGTATGTGCGTATTAGTTCAAGTTTTTGCCCGAATCACCAAGGATCGTCGGCTCCTAATTGTGAAATTCTTGCTAAAAGCACACCTACGTGCTGGCACTCAAGTCAAGTAGTAGCACTGTCACGTTACTCGGCTCCCCGGCTCGATCACTTCGGTTGTCATTTCTCCTTAGGCGCATGTCAAAAGCAGAAGGAATCAATTTGTGTCAGTTCTCATCCAATTCTAATGCACAACTACTCTACTGTTGAACGTGTTTCACTCTTCGGAGAAAAAACTCGAGTAATGTAATGATATGAATTCTGAGCTTGAAGGAATCTGCTCAAATAAATGAATTTATGTATAAAGAATAACTTATTTTGAAAATAATTACACTAATCTCCCCTATATTTTATCTGTACTCTTATAATGAAGCTTCAAAACGGCTCAAAAGTGAGTCGTCTAAACCGTTTGTAAATACTCAACCATTTATTTAAAAATTTAATATTACGTAAACAAATTTGTAGGGAAACAAAAATTTGTTATAAATAATGTCATGAGGAATTGAACTTGACCAACCAATAAAAATGCCTTCCACCTTAACCACATGAGCTAGAAGAGATATTTTGTGTAGTTAAACAATTAGTTAAAATTTATTTAATTTTTAATTATGTGAGGATATACGTACAGCTTAGACAGCTAGCTTTTCAAAGATTTTTTTATGAGAGTAGAAATATATCCATAATAAGTTATAATTAAAATATATTTAAACTATTTTATAATAATATTAGAAATTTTATTCTATGTGCAACGAACGTGCATTTAGTAGTGGTTCATGTAAATGGGTTTATATTAACTACCCTTAAAACATAAAACATAGAAGATGTCCGTGTAATAAAGATAAAATATATGACATATATATATATATATATATATATATATATATATATATATATAAAGAAGACTAGTAAATGCACATATTTGACATTTGCCCATAAGAGACTAATAACCTTTGAATTTAAATGAGTTTATGGACAAGATAGAATTATGAACACAATATTGTAACAATACAACATATAAAAAAGAGTTGATTGGGTCTTAGAAATATTTCGTATTTGGGTCCTGAAGATGATTGTCACGCCCAGTCCCAAAATACCGAAGGACTAGCCACGTGGCAATGGCCAGCAGCACACTCCAATGGGCAAACCCAATTTAATGGACCCGTTAGAGTGTACTTAAGCTGTAAAACAAATATAATGGTCTACGATACATGTCACATTCTAATTCTAATCTCATCCACAGAAGGTAAACATAATTCAAATGTCAGACTAATCAAACTCAGAATATAATCCAATAACAAGTCTCAATAAAAAGTGTCTCGGAAAACAACCCGAATATAAGTTTAGTACAGTAATCCAAGAGACAGGAATTAGAGAAACTAAAAACAGAAATAACTGAGTATATAAAGCAATTACTCAGGAGAAATCCTCTAGCACCACCTCGTCCTCTGGTGCTGGTACTGCTCCAGTGTCTGCTCATGTCCCGTATACCTCGGGGTAGATCTTCTCTGCTATACCTGGGAACATAATCCGGATCCAGGTCCTCAGGGGATATAGCAAGGTACAAGAATAACTCAAACCAAATAATGCAGTATATAAAAATAAATCAACAGGGCAAACTATGTAACCAGCTATGTGATATGCAAGTGAGAGCGTCACTAGTACTCAGGCTGAGACCACTACAAGCTCTGTATCGGGGAGCCGGTAGCGGGAATATCACGTAGTGGGCCAAGCTTTGGAACAGAGACTAAAGCACCGCAATAATAAATATATATGTATGTAATCAGCCTGTAGCCTATGTGTCTCTTCCTACCCAATGTAATCACACGTCTCATGTCCACGACGTCTCATGTCCATAACATGCAAGATCATGACCTCTAGCTAGTACAACGAGTCATAATGATATCTATGTATATGCAATATCTATGTCACGAATCCTGTAAGCCTATACATAATCACCATGAATAACTCATGAAAGATTCTGTTCCATGAATAGTATCAAGTGTCCTATGATATGACATACTTGGTAAAGCAAGCACGTAAATAGGATCAAGATAACAACTCTCTAAGTGACGTTACACGACTCCGCGTACGGCGTCGACACCTGAATAATATTCGGACGTTAAGCAACGCCTCACGGTCCTAGGTTGAATATGTACATCTCAAGAGTATATATATATAAAGAACTCAAGAAAATAATATAGCAGGAATTACTGCAAGTTGACAAGGTACACTTGTTTGGGGTTTGAACTCATTCAGTTGCTCCGGTAACAGCAAAATCTCCAGGAACGCCTCCGGATGCTGAACAAACATTACCATCACTCTCAGAATACATGAAATAGCTAGGATTGACTACCCATAAGTCCAATTTGGACACAGGGACAGAATTGACAGTTTCTGATCAAAGCGGGGTCCACAGGTGGCCCACTTCGCACCAAAAAATGTGCCAGAGATAAAGTTTTCTAAATTCGTCAAACTTAGTGTTTACGAGTCCAGAACGATGATACGAACCCAACGGAATATCCAGAACTAGATTCTGATGAGCCGATCACAAATTCGTCTGTCAAGTGGAGCCGTGGGCCCATAAAACGGAATTTCGTCAACGTTTTCAGAATCGAACCAAACTTGGGTCACAGGACCAGCGTAATGCTACGAATCCAATGGCGCAAGTTTTGTTGCGAAGTGACAAGCACACACGAAGTTACAATGAGTGTCAGAATGGCCTGATACGGAGTATTTTCGACGGATACACGTTGATTCTGGTGTGCATGCACATCTAAATCAACTTCCGTGAAATCTCACATGTCCGTATTGACAATACGCACCTTTCGATGCAATTCGCACACGACGAAGTCACCTCCTTTAGCGGGACGCACCCAGTTTTGGAAAAATTCGGGTTTTAAAAACCAAGTTTTTGGTCAACTTTAACCACGAATAAAATACAGCATACATCAAATTAAAATAAACTAATTATAGGGTCTTAATCTCGGTTAGGTTGTCTAATTTACTTTTCAAACAGAATTTGAAAATATTAAACAAGTTAGGAGAAAAATGGCCGTGAACATAAGGCTCCGAGACAGTTTCCAAAACCAAAAATGTGTTATATTTTTTCATGTTTTGCGTCACAATTTACGACCGACACATGACGCGATACCCCGAACTAATTGTACAAGATTCGAGAGGGTCACGTGGTCTTCGCATAGGATTTGATAGAACGAAATTTGGATAACTGTACATGGAGATATGAGACTGAAAAGGGGAATATCTTGCTGTTGTTTGTAAAAGGGCGTGTCCGCGGTGGTGTTCGCGGTCGATGTGCAGCGGCGTATGTCACGCCCCGATTTCGCCCAATCGATAATCGTCCCCCGGGCGTGATGCCGTGCACGCGTAGGGCGCGCGTGCACAAGGCCTAGGCATAGTAATGATCTTTAGAACATATGCAACAGAGTACGCGAAAAGGATAACACATATGGAGGCATAGAAAAGTTTCCTTTTTATTGATAATGAACATCTGTTTACAGACTCTTGACCCAAAACGAGAAGGATGCCACTGGGGCTTACAACTTGGATACAAAATGAGATAGCCGTTCCCATACATCACATCCTTTACTAAACTTCAAAACAATACAACATAGCCACCTGCTGGCGAAGCTATCGCCTTGCCACGGAGCCGCAAAAAAGGGTTGCGCCTGCTCCGAATGCTTTGTACAAGCTTCAAAAGTCACGAATAAAATGCGTCAGATCCTGGACTGGTTGGAGAAGGAAGAAGCTTCAGCTCCTCGCCGCGTCGCTTGGGCTCGGGGAACCTGCTGCAACGAGGGTCAGTACTATGAAAGTACTGGTGAGGGCGAGCTAACCCAACTTACCAAATCCAAGTTTGTTCATATGAAGCATGCAATATTATTGTGATCTTTCTATCTTGCCTTAGTTCAATTTACATGCAAGCATTGAATATATGAATTGCAGGACAAACGTGCTACCATTAGGCAACTTTTACCTTCCCGTCTGAACCGTCGGCATAATACTTACCATGTTCTTCCCTGCCACGAAGACACCATTAGTTTGAGCAAGCAAAGCAAAAATATAGGTGCATTGGGTCATGACATATCATTGCCACCGTGGACAATAGCTACAGTAAGCGGTGACCCTTGCAGCTCGGGTAGCAAGCCCCGCTACAAGGCCTCCCCCGCCTTACCCGCGCTAGTCTTGCTAGCGTAGCCATCCGAGTTCCTTCCGGAACGAATCGGCCCCAGTGCCCCAGGCGCCGTTCGCAGGAACTAAACCTTGTGCACAAGTTGTCCGACCGAATTAAGCATTACACTAAATTAATAGATAAAGCATTCAAATCACAAGAATGTATACATCTACTTTAGCATAGTGCATTTGGCATAGTCTTCCTGTCCAAGTGATTTCATTTCTATATAGTTTGCACAATCCATACGTACAGTTATATAGAATAAGTTCTAGCTACAACTGAAGCATGAATATATAAATGCATAGCGGACAAGCACGCATCAATGAAGATCGTTTGAGCATTCTATGTAACAAGCATTTCAAGTATTTTCAAGTTCTAACTCATCCTACTCATGACTCAGCTTTATTCTTATTATGATATCGTTGGAGCATGATGCATAATGAGTCAATTTTTATTAGAGTGAAGACTTGGCAGAAGGGTGCTAATCGAAATAAGGCCACTCACAAGTTGGAGAACTAGGAGAGAAAGGGAGAACTTTAAGACTCCGCTCGCGCGTCGTCTACCCGATCACCTGCACGCACCAACAGATGATCAATATCTCCTGCTTCAGTCTCCGAGGTTCGATATGAAATTACGAGATCCTAAGAACGAAAACCATGAAAACCATCAAAACCGTTCAAGAAAACGCAAGTCATAAAACCAACAAGAAGGCAACCAAGCGGCACGAAAACGGGCAAGGAAACCAGCGCAACGGAAAGGCCCCTCCCGACTCTGCCGCCGAGTCCATCCTTGAGGCACGATCCGTTGAATATGGGACCTGATTCCGAAGAAACCAATCCATAACGAGGAAAGGATCTTGATTCAATCTATCCCGTTCGGACGGTCGTAAGTATTTCTTGGCCGCGCTCCCCGAATAGGGGGGACGGGGCATTACAGCGTGCGGATGTCGTCGGTGGCCGGAGGTGGTCGTGGGAGGTTGGGGAGCTTGGGGGAGTGGTCGTGAGGTGCATAGGTGTAAGGAAATGGGAGGTTTATGAAGGAGAAAAGGGGGTTACAGGGGGGGTGGTCCGCGGGAACCGGGGGTCGTGGGTGTGCGGGGGGGGGGGGGGGGGGGGGTAGCCACTGTAGCAGTGGGTCGGGTTGGCGGGTCGGGTCCGACCCATTAGAGCTAGGTTGGGTTTAGTTTAGGTTGGTTTGGTTCGGTTCAGGTTGGTTCGGTCTGGTTTATCTAAACACAAGGTTTTAGCTATTTAAAAATAGTTTCTGAGCCCAATAAATTCAAGAAAAATTACACAACATCCAATTATTTATTATACACTCAAAAAATATAATTTTGGCAATATTATAATACTTAATTTAATACACAAAAATATTAATCCTTCGAAGAATATTTATTTTAAATAATTAAAAAATCACAGAAAAATCCTAAAAATTCATATTTAAATTTATAAAAAAAACGGGTGTTTACAATCTACCTCCTTAAAAGAATTGCGCCTTCGTAATTAAGAAAACGAAACATAACCAGTCAGAAGAGATGACGGGGTTGCAAGACATCTTTGTTGAAGTACGACATAGAGAATAAGTAATCATGTACAAGAAAAAATCGAGAGGAAGGGTGGGGGTTAAGCAGAACACGTAGGGAAGGAATAAAAACTTTTCCCTAGGCAATGAGAGATAAGTAACCCAAGAGTAAAAGAGCATGGATAGAGCAAGGATCAACTACAAATTATGAAAACTTGGGTACCAGTGACATCTTAACAAGTTCATATTAATCAGAATACTAGGTATAGGCTAGGGAATGGAACTAACAGGCACGTGCTAAAACATTACTAGGAATAGATAGCTATGATAAAACTAAATCTTACTCATATTCGCTACTCCTCGAGTCTGTGCCTCCTCCACTGTTATCGCAAAAGCCTGTCCACTTCCTTGCGATGGCGTCATCTGCTGTTGATGGCCTGCTGGAAGAGTGCTACTCGTGGTGCCAAGGGTGGCCTCAGCTGATATCCTCCCGATGCTGGTAAAGCTTGTCGGTTTACTATTGGTGCTCCTTCTCGACGCTCAGGGCAATCCCTTATTGAATGTTGACTGGATCCGTAAGCTAAACATAATCCCAATCTGCGTCGGTATTCCTTGGCGAGATGGCCTACATTGCCACAGTAGTGACAAGTAGGAAGGACTAGTGCTAGTGGTATAAATGCTCTCTGTGGTGGATTCATCTGTGGTCGCTTTGCAGCTCTCTGCTGTGCTCGGTCTGGTGCTAATGCATGCGGCCGCTTCTGGCTGGACTCTCTCCTGGTGACGTGCTCCATGGGTCGTGCTGCAGCAAGGACGTCCGTGTATGAAGTAGTTGCAACGGAGCTGATTAATTTATGTAGCTTAGAGCTAAGTCCGTCAAAGAAACTTCTCCGCTTGGCTTTGCTGGGCCTCTTGATGAACCTGCTGTTGGGCTTGCATCGTTGCGTAGAACATTTGCAACATCTATTGACCATCCATAGGCTATCCTGGTGGAAAAATATGCATCGGTGGAGTAAACTGCGGTGGTGGTGGAATGTCGTCTCGCTGGAACCTTGAGGCGTGCTGATCTGCTAGATTGCTTTGTTGAGTTGATTGACCTCCACCTACTGGTGTCACTCCATCGTCGTAGGTGACAACTACAACTTGTGGTGTTCTTGCAGGAGTTTCATCAATGGCTCGTGGATCCATTATTCTGCATACAAAGTAAACTATGAGAGGCGCACAGAGGAATCAAGCAAGGATGCAAGTCAATAAATTATTTTGAAGTCGATATAGAGGTCAAGAACGAATCAATCAAGTGGATGACATCCTATAATTTATCCTAATCACAGGCTTGCTCGATTTCTTAGTTAAAACTGAAGCAATATAGTTGTAGACCTGCATGGGCCACTACAAAAACTATGTCACGCCCCAGTCCCAAAATACTAAGGGACTAGCCACGTGGCAATGGCCAGCAGCACACTCCAATGGGCAAACCCAATTTAATGGACCCGTTAGAGTGTACTTAAGCTGTAAAATAAATATAATGGTCTACGATACATGTCATATTCTAATTCTAATCTCATCCACAGAAGGTAAACATAATTCAAATGTCAGACTAATCAAACTCAGAAATATAATCCAATAACAAGTCTCAATAAAAAGTGTCTCGGGGAACAACCCGAATATAAGTTTAGTACAGTAATCCAAGAGACAGGAATTAGAGAAACTAGAAACAGAAATAACTGAGTATATAAAGCAAATACTCAGAAGAAATCCTCTAGCACCACCTCGTCCTCTGGTGCTGGTACTGCTCCAGTGTCTGCTCCTGTCCCGTATACCCCAGGGTAGATCTCCTCTGCTATACCTGGGGACATAATCCGGATCCAGGTCCTCAGGGGACATAGCAAGGTACAAGAATAACTCAAGCCAAATAAATGCAGTATATAAAAATAAATCAACAGGACAAACTATGTAACCAGCTATGTGATATGCAAGTGAGAGCATCACTAGTACTCAGACTGAGACCACTACAAGCTCTGTGTCGGAGAGCCGGTAGCGGAAATATCACGTAGTGGGCCAAGCTCTGGAATAGAGACTAAAGCACCGCAATAATAAATATATATGTATGTAATCAGCCTGTAGCCTGTGTGTTGTCACGCCCCAATCTCCCGCAAGCTCGATAGTCCCCGCTGAATGTGAATCACCACGTTCCAGCTCTCCCGCAGGACGATCGTTCTCATCGGGACGTGATGCCGTGCAAGCCTAAAGTGCGCTTGCACAAGGCCAAAGCTTTGAACAAGGGCAAGTAAGCTATTCAATACTGAAGCAGTGGCACACATATTGCAGAAAAGTAAAGAACACAATGGCATATGAAAATAGGCTCTTTTATTGATAATCAAAAGTGTTACAAGCGGCGCATGGTCGAGGTTACAATCGCTCAAGCACTCTTCTCTCGATTACAATAACACCATTCCATACATTATGTCCCTCTATATGAAAGCAGCTCCAAAGCAGGCACAACTCGATGCGGCTCAAGGCATCGACTCCAGATTTCCGGCTCCTTGGGATGAGGCACGGTTATCGCTTCCTCAGACGAACAGGCACCTGAGAACAAGCAAACTGTTGGTGGGTCAGCACTTTATACAAGTACTGGTGAGATAAAATAACTGAACAGAAGCTACACCCCCTGAAACCCACACTAAGTAATCATGTGGCAAAATATTGCATTACTAGTGATCTTGCTAGTTTTACCTAGGTTCGTTTCATGCAGTTCTAGCAGAGTCATATTACATCTTTTGAAAACAGAATTCAAATAACCAATCAATCGAGGCAACCAATTCAAGCACGATGATTCTAACCGGGTGTGCGCAGCGTGTTTTGTGAACTATACCCAAGGATTCTAGGGACAGGCAGCATTTAGGAACCATCATTCAATCAAACACACAAGTTAACTATCAATCAGAGGTCGGTCCCCGAGTAACTCTGGATCGGTAGCGGTAATCCAGCTAACCAATGACTCACATTCTGATCCTATTAGCAGCTGTGACTCATGGCTGCACATTACTGCCATTACAGCAGCCGTAACCAAGGTTCAGCTCTGCACTAATAGTCATTGTCCGACCGATGCAATGCATGAAGCGCTAACAGGTGGTCTCTACGATGCAGACAAAATGAACATGCATGCTTATGCATAAACTCATATTTCTTACCCCATCGCCGAATGGTTATCCATGTAGCAGACATACAAGTTAGCAACAATTTGCATAAACATATATGTATACCGTTCTTTAGTATCATGTCCGTCTCTGCATCAAACAGTTAGGTATGCAAGAAGGCTAGCCTAGCATGCTCCCTAACGACCTGAATGCAGCTATCTCCATGAACTTCTCTAGTGCAGACACAACTTTTCTCAACAAAAGCACCGCCTCCCTCTAATAGCCACGCCCCCTGGATCCCGAAGGACCGGAACATCAGGGCGCACTATTAGTCTTACCCCATCGCATCTCCATCCTCCATTCCAATATCCACGCCCCAAGCTCAGGGCGCGTTATTAGTCTCCCGCATTTCGTTTGTCCCCCATCCACCGCAAGCACCCACATTTCACTAGCACATCTCTTTCACAATAGCACACAACATGACAAAGTCATAATCAAACCATCTTATCACATTTCTAATAGCCGCACCCCCCAAGATCCCGTAGGACCGGACATCAGGGCGGGCTACTAGTCTCTGCACACACAAGACAAGCATTCACTCTCACATCGAAACAAGATTCATTCCTTTAAGCTTAAGCATTCAAGACAAGCCATATAAACACGATGACAAGCAAACATATGAACGATCTTTCAGTTGAGACTAGCATGGCACGGGTCTATTTATCACATCAAGTAAAACATGCAGTTCTATTCTTCTTTTAGCTAGGCAAGATTCGATAACGGTGTCAGTGTTTCTAGCATGCAACATTTCTTATTCTTAGCATGGCAATGGCTCTAACTCTTTTAGGCAGAAGCAGGTTCTATCATTCTTTTTATGAAACAATCTTCTTAGCAATAGCATTCAAAAACTCAGATTCATTATTAAGTCGTGCAAGAATCAGAGAATGCAGTTCTGCCCACTCACTTTGATTAATCGGTCAGGAACTCTCTGAGAAGACTTCCGTTCGAGCAAGCAAGGCGATCTCACTTGTACATAGCGCCTACGCGGAGCGGGGCACTACATGTGTCTCTCCCCACCCAATGTAATCACATGTCTCATGTCCACGACATCTCATGTCCATAACATGCAAGATCATGACCTCTAGCTAGTACAGCGAGTCATAATGATATCTATGTATATGCAATATCTATGTCACGAATCATGTAAGCCTATACATAATCACCATGAATAACTCATGAAAGATTTTGTTCCATGAATAGTATCAAGTGTCCTATGATATGACATACTTGGTAAAGCAAGCACGTAAATAGGATCGAGATAACAACTCTCTAAGTGACGTTACACGACTCCGCGTGCGGCGTCGACACCTGAATAATATTCGGACGTTAAGCAACGTCTCACGGTCCTAGGTTGAATATATTCATCTCAAGAGTATATATATATATATATATATATATATATATATATATATATATATATATATATATATATATAAAGAACTCATGCAAATAATATAACAGGAACTACTACAAGTTGGCAAGGTACACTTGTCTGGGGTTTGAACTCCTTCAGTTGCTCCGGTAACAGCAAAATCTCCAAGAACGCCTCTGGATGCTGAACAAACATTACCATCACTCTCAGAATACATGAAATAGCTAGGATTGACTACGCATAAGTCCAATTTGGATACATGGACATAATTGACAGTTTCTGATCAAAGCGGGGTCCACAGGTGGCCCGTTTCGCACCAAAAAATGTGCCAGAGATAAGGTTCTCCAAATTTATCAAACTTAGTATCTACGAGTTTAGAACAATGATACGAACCCAACAGAAAATTCAGAACTGGATTCCGATGAGCCGATCACAAAATCGTCCGTCAAATAGAGTCGTGGGGCCTACGAAATGGGGTTTCGTTAACGTTCTCAGAATCGAACCAAACTTGGGTCACAGGACCAGCGTAACGCTACGAGTCAAATGGCACAAGTTTCGTTGCGAAACGACAAGCACACACGAAGTTACAACGAGTATCAGAACGGCCCGATACGGGGCATTTTCTACGGATACGCGTTGATTCCGGTGTGCACGCACATCCAAATCAACTTTCGCGAAATCCCACATGTCCGCATTGACGATACGCACCTTTCAATGCAATTCGCACACGACGAAGTCATCTCGTTTAGCGGGACGCACACAGTTTTGGAAAATTTCGGATTTTAAAAACCAAGTTTTTGGTCAACTTTAACCACGAATAAAATACAGCATACAACAAATTAAAATAAACTAATTATAGGGTCTTAATCTCGGTTAAGTTGTCTAATTTACTCTTCAAATAGAATTTGAAAATACTAAACAAGTTAGGAGAAAAATTGCCGTGAACATAGGGCTCCGGGACAGTTTCCAGAACCAAAAATGTGTTGTTGTTTTTCCTGTCTTGCGTCGCAATTTGCGACCGACACAGGACGCGATACCCCGAACTAATTACACAGAATTCGAGAGGGTCACGTGGTATTCGCATAGGATTTGACAGAATAAAATTTGGATAACTCTACAGGGAGATATGAGACTAGGAAGGGGCATACCTTGCTGCTGTTTGTGAAAGGGCGTGTCCGCGGCCGTGTTCGCGGTCGACGTGCGGCGGCATGCGGCGGCGTGCGGCTGTCGTCGGTGGCTGGAGGTGGTCGTGAGAGGTTGGGGAGCTTGGGGGAGTGGTCGTGAGGTGCATAGGTGTAAGGAAATGGGAGGTTTATGAAGGAGAAGAGGGGGTCGCGGGAGGGTGGTCTGCGGGAACCGAGGGTCGTGGGTGTGCGCGGGGGGGGGGGGGGGGGGGGGGGGGTTAGCTACTGTAGTAGTGGGTCGGGTTGGCGGGTCGGGTTGGCAGGTCGGGTCCGACCCATTAGAGCTGGGTTGGGTTTAGTTTAGTTTGGGTTGGTTTAGTTCATGTTGGTTCGGTCTGGTTTATCTAAACACAAGGTTTTTAGCTATTTAAAAATAGTTTTTGAGTCCAATAAATTTCAGAAAAATTACACAACATCCAATTATTAATTATACACTCAAAAATATAATTTTGATAATATTATAATACTTAATTTAATACACAATAATATTAATCATTTGAAGAACATTTATTTTAAATAATTAAAAAATCACAGAAAAATTTCAAAAATTCATATTTAATTTTTTTAAAAAAAAATGGGTGTTTACAATATAAACTCAGAATTTGAGTCATGAAATGATGGTTGACACGTTGACAATCTAAAATATGTTAATAAATAAATAAAATTAGAACTCAAAAAGGACAAGAATGTTTTTGTGATCGTAAGTCTAATTAACTCTAGAATATTTATCAACACATTTTGAATAATCAACACAAATCAACTCTCATATCAGGATATAAATCATAATCTGGACATTAATATATGACCGGCTAATTTTGTAAAGTTTCTGCTACAAAAGTAATTAACCCTATAAATAAAGTTGAAATCTAAATTTTATGCAAGTCTCACGTTCCAATTTGAGTTGTTATGTATTCTTTGTCCTGTCGCGTAGGTTGGACTCGTTAACCAACTTAGCACTACAAATAACTCTTCTTGAATCGTCACTTACGCTTTCTCATCGAACATGCCTAGTCTAGGTTTGGTTGTGTTCTCTAACTGAACAGTATAAGATTATGTTTAGTTTGTTGGAAAGTGAAAAAAAAAAATGTTATGCATAAACTAACAATGCCATTTGTACACTATCAAGTTTTATTTTTCATTTCTTTCCATCACATTCTTACAAACAAACACAACCTTAAAAGAGTGTCAAGAATTTTCACTTCTATCATGGACTTTGCACAACTATGTGTTGAAAATAATATAAAAATTGAATAAATATTTTTAATAGTTGTGTTATTGAAAAAAATGTTTAAAATTTTCAAAGGTTTTGTATATTGGAATAGGTGTGTCATTTCCAAACATAGTGTCTATTCATATATTTTTTGTCTCTTCATTACTTATAAAAGCATAATCATGAGAATGTTTGATTTAATTCATCCAAACAACTCATTCTCTCATTCAAGTACACAGTTCGAGAGAGAGACTATCTGATTGTTTCGTCAAGTTCTTGTTGTGTGAAGTGCTGCTACCGGAGGAGGAATACGTTGTATCATTGAGAGACAATCGCCACTAAACCGTAAGTATCTGAGTGAAATGCATATTGTCTTAATAACATTGAACCAAGTTCAAGTTTCAGTCTCGATCAGATTATTTATTTATATTTTATTTTTATATTCTAAAAAATACAGAGTTAGAATTATTTTACTAACACTATGAACCAAAACCAGGATCCATTAGAATATTTAATTAAAAATAAAATTTAGCAACTCATGTTCTCATTAAGTAATCAAACATAAGTAGTATAATTAATTAGTTTCTCGCAAAAATAAAGCAATTATATTGTCTGCAAATTCTCATAATAAAAGAACAAAAAAAAATTTGATGACTAAACTACCTTTGACAATAAAATAAAAATTGATGAGTAAACTATCTTCAACAATAACTAAAAAAAAATGATTATTTATACTAGTTTTCTCTATATTTTATGTCTATTACAAGAACCTTTCTTATTTTGAAAATAATTATACGGACATTTTTTATGTTTTATATTTTAAGGATGGTTAGTGTAATAATATTTTACATAAAACATAAAACATATGAGAGGTCCGTGTAATAATCATAAAATATAGAAAAAAATTAATATAATTATTTCAAAATAAGAGAGCTCAGTATAATAAATATAAAATATAAATAATAGAAGATGTTACTGTAAATAACCTTAAAAATTACAAATAAAAGTACACAATTACATTGTTGATACAATTTCACGATCATTAACAAAAGAAAGGATTAGATATGTAAGGAGGACTAAACACTATCAAGCTCTTGTCATGCTCCTCCTCCCCAAGTCGAGTATCTCCGCCTCCTCCATTCCAACTCTTCCAAGTCTCACCGAGGTTCCAATTAGTCCACCGACGATCCACGGAAGACTCTAGTAGCTTCTCCCAGCTAGTCTCATCTTCTTCACTAAACTGTATCAATGGCTTCTCCACCTCCTCCTCCTCCTCCTCCTCCTCCTCATCCTCATCGTCCTTTTCGAACTTCACCCACTCGTCGGTGATGATGACTCTTTTTGCTACATCTACTTCCTTATCAATAGCTTCGTCGTGTTCATTAGACTGCGAGCACTCGTTCAGCAGCCACAGCTTCTCGACGAAGGCTTCCAGCATCCTGACCTGGCTGCAAGGTATCTTCTCCACGAGAGGGTACTCGTAGGGGCCGCAGAGCTTCATCCTCCTGCACCACCGGTAGAACTCCCCGAGCCGGAGGGCCTGGTCCGCGGCCCTCCTGTAGGCCGCGAGCCCCTCGGTGCAGCTCGAGTACGGCAGCTGGAAGATGCAGTCGAGAACGACCGTCAGGCCTCCCCTGGAGGCCTGGTAGCACGCGAAGCTCTCGCGTGCTACCTGCTCCATCACGGACCGGACGATGGGGCTGCGTGCCGCGGCACCGGACGGCACGCAGTCCATCGCCTGGTCCACGAGGCCCTGGAGCTGGTGGACCAGCTCCAGAGCCCGCACGGCCTCCTCGGAGCTGGTCCCAGGAGCCGAATATTGCATCATGCCGGTAGTGGTGGTTAACACTCCATCCACCAAGTGAGCGTAGGAGCGGATGAAGGCTGTGTATTCCTCGGAGGAGGAGAAAGAGGAGGCGTCGCGGAAGCGGCAGGGCTGGAAAGAGAGGAGCGCGTTGGCGCGGGCGGAGAGGACGTCGTAGCGGAAAGGGTGGGCGGAGGGGACGGTCCGGAGGAGGCGGTGGAGGAGGAGGAGGCATTTGAGGGCGACGCGCCAGCATCTCGTCCGACCGAACCTCCGCGCGAACGCGAGGCCGAAGGCCCGGGAGCTGGCGGGAGAGGCGGAGACGGCCATGACCAGCTCCCACACGCACCGGTCGGGCAGGGGGACGTCGTCCGGGGAGGTCGCCTTCGCAATCATCACGTCGAGCCCCGAGAGGCCGCAGCCCATGGTGGCAATCTTGGTGCGCCCTTGCTCGAAGAGAGCAGTGTACGCTCGACCGATGATGCGGCGATGCATGATGTCGATTAGTCCTAGCAAATTCCACTCTTAATTTGCTCAGTCGATCAAAACAGCTCCTCGAGTTTGAATGTTTCAAGTTGTATGGCAGCACCAATTTATGAAAGCTTAGTTCCTAGTATTGATCGAGCAAACACAAATAAGACAAAACTCTGTAGATTCTATTAGTGAGGATTGATGCAAGAATTGAGGTAGCAGACGAGAAGCTCCAAATGGAACAAAAAATTTACATAGTGCACTTATAGATTAATTCAATTGTCAATAGGCCCATAGTATATACAAAAATTATATAGTGTGCTTTGTACGAGATGTTAAGACATTGGGATCAAATGCTAGTATGAGCAATATGATATATGCTTTATCAGGACAAATTTTTTTTTTTTGGTTGGAATAGAACTTGGGCTAAATTTTAAATTTATACACTCAATTATTCAAGTTTTTCAACTTGAAATCCTAAATTTTAATATTAGATAACCTAATATTTTAACTATATAATTGTATAACTTAATATCCTAACATTATTAACAACAACAAAAAAATCCAAAATTACAAAAATAATCCCCTCGGTCATGATCACTTTAAATACCTCCAAGAAGAGGGATGGAGTTAATTTGGTCCAAAAATATTATTTATTTATTGTTGAAACGAAAAAAATATTCAATAGTTGAGGATAGTGATTGGCATGATATTAAAGTTTAGATGGAAGATATGGACTTGAAAATATTCAATAATTGAGGGTAGTGATTGTCACGCCCCAGTCCCAAAATACCGAGGGAATAGCCACATGGCAATGGCCAGCAGCACAACTCCAATGGACAAACCCAATTTAATGGACCCGTTATAGTGCACTTAAGCTGTAATAATTATCAATGCAGTCTGCACCATCTATCACAAAATAATTCTAATCTCATCCACAGAAAGAAACATAACTAAATATGATAGACTAATCAAGATAATAGATAAAGAAAATAGTCCATCATTAAGTCAACATTTGTAGTGTCTCGGGGAACAACCCGATGAAATAAGCTAATACATAAGTCCATGAGTCAAGATATGAAATAACTGAAAGCATAAATAACTGAGTATGTAACAGAATACTGAGGAAAAATCCTCTGGCACAACCTCATCCTCTGGTGCTAGTACTGCTCTAGCGTCAGCTCTTATCCCGTATATCTCGGGGTATTCCTCCTCTGCTGTACCTGGGGACATAATCCGGATCCATGTCCTAAGGGGACATAGCAAGGTACAAGAATAACTCAAGCCAAATGAAATGCAGTATATAAAATAGATCCTCAGGGCAAGCTATGTAACCAGCTAAGTGAAATGCAAATGAGAGCATCACTAGTACTCAGGCTGAGACCACTACAAGCTCTGTGTCGGAGAGCCGGTAGCAGTAATATCACGTAATGGGCCAAGCTCTGGAACAAAGACTAAAGCACCTCAATAATAAAGTATATATGTATATAATCAGCCTGTAGCCTGTGTGTCTCTCCCCACCCAATGTAATCACATGTCTTATGTCCACAATGTCTCATGTCCATAACACGCAAGATCATGACCTCTAACTAGTACAATGAGTCATAATGATATCTATGTATATGCAAGTCTCATGTCACGAATCTTGTAAGCATATACAGAATCACCATGAATAACTCAGAAAAGATATGTCACATGAATAGTATCAAGTGTCCTACGGTATGACGTACTTGGTAAAGCAAGCACGTAAAAATAGGATCGTGAAATCAACTCTCTAAATGACGTTACACGACTCCGCGTACGACGTCGACACCCGAATCTTGTTCGGACGCTAAGCAACGTCTCACGGTCCTAGGTTGAACAGGTACATCTCAAGAGTATATCTATATAGAAAGAAATCAAGCAAATAATATAACATGGACTACTGCAAGTTGGCAAGGTACACTTGCCTGTGTTCTGAGCTCCGTCAGTTATTCTGATATAAGTAGAATCTTCAGGTACACCTCCGGATGCTGAAACAAATATCACCATTGCTCTCAAAATACTTAAAATAGCTAGGATTGACTATCCATAAGTCCAATTTGAACACAGGGGCAGAATTGACAGTTTCTGGTCAAAGCGGGGTCCACATATGGCCCACTTCGCACCAAAAAATATGCCAGAGACAAAGTTCTCCAAATTCGTCAAACTTAGTGTCTATGAGTCCAGAACGATGATATGAACCCAATAGAACATCCAGAACTAGATTCCTATGAGCGGGTCACGAAATCGTCCGTCAAGTAGAACCGTGGGGCCCGCGAAACGGTGTTTCGTCAACGTTCTCAGAATCGAACCAAACTTGGGTCACGGGACCAGCATAATGCTGCGAATCCGATGGAGCAAGTTTCATTGCGAAACGATAAGCATACACAAAATTATGACGAGTGTCAGAACAAGTCGATACGGTATTTTTTGACGGATACGTGTTGATTCCGGTGTGCACGCACATCCAAATCAACTTTCGTGAAATCTCACACATCCGCGTTGATGATACGCACATTTTGGTGCAATTCGTGTCACGCCCCGATCTCCCGCAGGCTAATCGGCCGTCCCCGCTAGGCGAGAATCACCGCGCCAGCCCTCCCGTGGGACGATCGCTTTGACCCATTCGGGCGTGATACCGTACGAGCGTGAGCCGCGCCCGTGCAAGGCCGTGGTTCATTGGCTGGCGGTAAGAGGACTAAGCCCCAGAGTCGCACAGATTGTCCGAGTGCAGCAGAATTATATAAACGCATAGGCAATTGATAACAGGTTCACTGAGTCGGCAATAGCGGAAGCAATAAATAACACAAGTAGAAGTAAAGCAAACTCTTTATTGATATAAACAATGTTACAGGCGGCGCATAGCCGAGTTTACAAGTCACTCAAGCCTCTCTCTCTGAAACAGTAAAAGCGTGCCAAGTGGCTACAATAGTGGAATAATATACAGGCGATGTTCTAACATTATGTCTTGTATATGTGCTTCAGTTCCGGACGCAGCGCTCCAAGGCTCCAGAGTGAACTCCACGCCTTAGCACGAACGAAGGGGGCATCCGCACCGAACGAGGTTCTCCCGCACCCTGCAAACAACCTGGTGGATTATCAGCACACGAATGCACTGGTGGGGAGGCTACTCGCCCGCTCGACAAATCCAAACACGTAATATAGGTTCCGTGCACCAACTATTATGTTGTCTTTCTAGTTGCCTTAGGATCAGTTTCATGGCAAAGATTGAATAGCCTAACTCGTGTGGCAGTGCGCCGTACGATATAAGAGAAAACACGGCAAGACTTACCAACTTACCATTTGTCCTTCCCTGTCCAAGGCAAACCAAGTTAATCAAGCATGAGCAACATATATAATGAATCAAGAGGCAATAACATGTGCAAACATAAGTGCTTCGTGAGAGATTTCATATCGGGTACATGAGTTACTCTGATTATCAGGTGATTCTATTTCACTGGATGCGATGCAATGACTCGCACGCGGATAGCCGCTAAGCGAGGATGACTTATCTATATGAACATTGGTTGCTGGCATAGCCATAAAGGACATAGTCATTGGCGGGGAGCGTATGCAACGAAAGTACGTGGTGTGCTGCAAACTATTCCGTCAATCACGTGAGACTTATGTTAGTTCCATCCGGATAGGGTCGGTCCTAGTGCCCCGGTGATCGCCCGTGGAACGAGATCCGAAGATCACCTTTTTCAAGTTGTCCGCGATATGCAGGTCAGGGTCTTTCCAAATCCATAACTTGATATGATAATCCATGATTCTTGTTCTGAACCGAGCATTTGCTCCACGAGTTGTGATTCTTTTTTTACGTGACATGGTTCTCGTTCAGATGTAAACTGGATGTGTTTATCATTCAAATATAAACTTGACATGATTTCCATTCATTGATTCAACTTGCCTTGATGCATCCCCCTGGTGCGGGGTCTGCCTTAGCGACCCAACGGTCCCGGATACTTGCAGGTTCAATTGCACAGAAGAGCTATTTGATAGTCTCCTGGCTAACTAGAATGCATGCATAGTACACGATAGTGTTCTTTATTGCGGCATGATTTCGTGTGAAAAACATTAAGGAAAGGCAACATTGAGAACTTAAGTAATCGCGTTGGCTCGAGCCCGAAGGTAAGCCGAGGAGTGAAATCGTAAGGGACTTTCCGAGCTACAAGATCTAGGGTAGCATGCGAGGGTCTGAATATAAGCAATGTTTTAATTTTATGTTCTAACACAAGCAATACAAGTTGGGATTATTCCCTTAGCTAGGTGCGTTGTATTCTTATTAGCATACAGGGGGTGATTCACCTAGTGACTAGCATGTATCATTTCATATTTTAAGTGTGCTGGCTAAGCAAAGACAAGTTCACCGTAGCCACCCACCTTAGCGATGATTCGCCTCGGTTGAGCGATACGTCAAGCGAGCCTCTGAAAGCCTAAGCCGAATTCCTGGGGAGACAAGTCTGGATACCTTTGCCTCAAACGAGTGTTCTCGCTGAAGCGAAGCGGGTCGGGACATTGCATTTTTGTCGTTTGAATCGGCAGTCCGCTTGAGCGGAACGGGGTGTTACAATTCGCACACGACGAAGTTGCCTCGTTTAGCGGAACGCACCCCGTTTTGAGAAATTTTTGGTTTAGAAAACCAATTTTTTGGTTAAATTCAACAGCAAATAAAATACAGCATACATCGAATTAAAATAAACTAATTAAAGAGATTAAAACTTGTTTATGTTGTGTAAATTACTGTTCAAGTAGAATTTAAAAATATCAACTAGATTGGAAGAAAATCATCCATGAACATTGGTGATTGAAACATTTTCTGAACTACAAATTGGTTTTTTTTTCCCGTTTTGCGTCACGAATTACGACCGACATAGGACATGACACACTGAAATAATTATACATGGTTCAAGAGATTCATGTGATCTTCGCATATGATTCGACAGGTCGATATTTTGATTACTGTGCAGGGAGATACAGGGGTGGAAAGATGGGTACCTCGATGCTCGCTGCTGCTCAGGATTTTGGGGGGATGTGCGGAGGCATCTTGCGGCGTACGACGATGACTGTCCGGCGGTCGTCGTCGGCTGAGCTTGGTTGGCGTGGTAGAGGAGTTGATGGTGGTGGTTGTCGGCTAGATTAGGGTTTATATAAGGTGGCAGGGAGGGAGTTACGGGGAGTTGAAGGGGATGGGTTGGGGAGGTTTCGGGAGAGGAAACAAAGGGGTGTGGGGAAGCTTTGGGGGGTTTCGATTTGCTACAGTGGAGGCGGGTTAGTGGGTTTCGGGTTGGTGGATTTTGGGTTGCGGGTATGGATTCGTTTCAGTTAGTTTGGTTTGGGTTGGTTCAGTTTAGTTTGGTTTAGGTTGGGTTGGTTTGGGTTGGTTTATTAAAACATATATATATATATATATATATATATATATATATATATATATATATATATATATATATATATATATATATATATATATATATATGGCCATTAAAAATAGTTTTGGACCCCAATAAATTCCAAAAAATTACACAATATTCTATTATTAGTTTTACACTCAAAAATATATTTTTTTGTACTATTTTAATAATTAATTTAATACACAAAAAATATAAATCCATGAACGAACATTTATTATAATTAACTAAAAATAATAAAAAATTTCTACAATAATAATTAATAAAGATTTTAAATTAAAATCTAAAAATCAGGGTGTTTACAGTAATTAATATGATAATAAAAACTTGAATAGTTGAGGGTATCAAGTAGAAATTAAATATCACAATCTGAAGGCCTGCACGTACACACGATCCGTCCGGCCTACACACTACCACAAATACAATGTCGTGCAAAAATATAAAATTTTAATTTATATTAACCTATGACTTTGGAGGTTTCGGATTTGGATCCCTACAATTACACAATATGTTGAGTTTTATTTTCAATATTAACCTCTCAAATCTTAATTGCCCTTTTTAACTTAAGCCCCTATGATGTTCTTATTTTGAAGAAGATCCCTCAAATATGTATATGTTCATTTTAACATTAACTCTTTCATTAGGTTTTGCAAGCTAAACTAATCTAAACATAGAGTTATTCTTAATCACACCAGGTAAATGATATTATTGTAAAATTTGGTGTGATGATTTTGTAGATTTGAGGTTGAAGAAGATGTAAAAATAAAATAACTAAGAGAGTGGGGGGTCGTCAAGAGAGGGAGAGAAGAAGATGATCACATGGCCAAGGAATGAAGGAGGGGAAGTTTATGTTGGGGAAGCGGTACGAATTTGTTGGTTTTGCGGATGAATTCACACTTACTCAGTTTCACATATAGCTTATTGTCCCGAAGAGTCTGTAGCACGGTCCGCAGGTGCTCTGCATGATCCTTTCTATTCTTCGAGTACACCAAGATATCATCAATGAACACTACTACAAATTTATCGAGATATGGCCGGAACACACGGTTCATTAAGTCCATAAAGGCAGCAGGGGCATTGGTCAATCCGAATGGCATTACCAAAAACTCATAGTGGCCGTAGCGAGTGCGAAAGGCTGACTTCGGCACATCGTCCGGCTTAATCTTGAGCTGATGGTAACCCGAGCAAAGATCGATTTTCGAGAACACCGTTGCAGCTTGTAACTGATCGAAGAGATCATCAATACTGGGAAGGGGGTACTTATTTTGGACAATAGCTTTATTCAATTCCTGATAGTCGATGCAGAGCCGCAACGAGCCATCCTTTTTCTTAACAAACAACACAGGCGCACCCCACATAGATACACTAGGACGGATATACCCACGATCTAGCAATTCTTGCAACTGAATCTTTAACTCCTTTAGTTCTGTCGGGGCCATTCGATATGGAGTCTTGGAAATTGGTCAAGTTTCTAGAAATGTGTCTATAGTGAACTCTATCTCTCGATCAGGCGGCATGCCAGGCAACTTGTCTGAAAACACATCAGGAAAATCCACCACAACGAGAATAGACTCAACGTTTGCGCAATCTTGCTGAGTGTCTCGAACGGACGCCAAGTACTCTTCACAACCGGAGTGAATCATCTGTCGAGCAAACATTGCTGAGATCACCATGCAGGCATTCGACGCTCTCGACTGTGGACTGCACGCATAGCAAAATTCGATCTCGCCTGGCAGATGAAACACGACTTTCTTTTTCGCACAATCAATGGTAGCCGAGCAAGCGCCGAGCCAATCCATCCCCATATTGATGTCGTAGTCCCTAATGTCTAAGACTATCGCATCTAGTGATAATTTTCTTCCCCCGATGCAAATGTTACCTTCACAACAGACTAAGTGAGCTGGCAAATCCACGCCCGATGGAGTACGGACGCTAAGGTTTAGGCCTAGCGGTGTCATAGGGAATGTGTTTTTGACAGCAAAATTTGCCGCAATGAAACTATGTGTTGCACCATAATCAAACAATACTCGAGCAGGTACATTATTGAAGAGTAATATACCTGACACCGTCGTGTTTGATGCGAGTGCCTCATCCCGAGTCAGAGCATAGACTCGGCCTTGAGCGTTCTGTAGTATCGTCTGGTTCGCTCGAGGTACTTGCCCCTGATCTTGAGGCGCACAATTTTGTTGCTGCTGCTGGTTTGGTCCTCCTACCCGACAGTTTGCTGCCATATGCCCCTGGCAACCGCACTTAAAGCACGATCCATTAAATACTCGACAATTTCGAGCAATGTGTCCGGCACGATTACATCGGTGACAGACGAGCTCACTACCTCTCCCTGGGTTTGCACCCTGATTTTTATCGTTATTGGAGCGCTTGGGCGCGTTGTTACCCCATGTGTTGCTAGGACGCTTGTGATTGAGATTTTGCACAACGCCGGTGCAAACTAGGGGGGTACTGCGGTTCGAGGGAGAGGGCATGGTTTAGAGACTCCCGTATGGTTCGGTACTGGAGGACGACAATGTGGGCCCGAATAGAAGGTCGCAGTCCTATCTCAAATCTTCGTGCACGAATCTCGTCACAAAGGTGAGACTTGGCAAATTTTGTAAGCATGTTGAATTTTGAGGCATACTGCCGCACTGTCATGTCCCCTTGTTGCAGATGTGTGAATTCGTCTTCTTTCTTGCGACGGACGGCAGGTGGAAGGTATTTCTCCTCGAAGGTCTTACGGAACATCCCACCAATCATGCCACCTTCACTCAGTAAATCTTGTTTGTGCACATCCCACCAATCATGTGCGTTTAAACGGAGCTGAAGCTGGGCGCAAGCTACTCTCTTGGTTTCGTCCATGCGAAGTACTTCGAAGTGGTCTTCCAACTCAACCAGCCAGTCCAACGCCACGGAGGGATCCTCAGTCCCCTTAAAGGTAGCATGACACATCTTTTTGAACTCTGATATTTGCAGGATAGGACCCTTTTCGTCTGAGGGCGGAGGTTCAAGAGAGTCCTGAGGTCCCGCGGTGTCGGCTACAACTGGCACTGTCGCGACAGCCGCTGATGCAGAATAGTTGCTGGCGACAAGCGTCGTCACAATCATTTGCAAGGTATCCATTTACTTCTGCTGTGCTTCGGCCTGAGCCTGCTATGCCAGAAATTGAGACTCAATCCAGGACTCGAATTAATTCTGTCGTAGTTTGGCTTGTCTTTGTTGCGTTTCCATCAAACGCATCATTCGTTCGAATGGATCAACAGAGGGTGCGACAGCTGGACTTCCTGAGCTGCCTGACGTGCCGAAACTGCTCCCTTGTACTTGTGCCACCATCTGCGCTTGTGCACCCGGCTCTGAGGCCATTCCTTCAAAGAAAAGTAACTTGTATCAGTCTCAAAATATATTATGGATTCACTGTATGGAACGCATCTCATTTTGGCCAAGCGAATTCAAGGGTTCAACTGGGAGGGACATGGTCATTTCAAGAAAAATTTTCTGACACGAAGGTCAAAGGATCTGAAGCCTTGCTCTGATACCAATATGTCATGCCCCAATTTTGCTAAATCGATAATCGTCCCCCGGGCGTGATGCCGTACACGCGTAAGGCATGCGTGCACAAGGCCTAGGCATAATGATATACTTTAGAACAATTATACGCAAATAAGATATCACACTTTGAGATAAGAAAAAAATTCTCTTTATTGATAATGAACATCTGTTTACAGACTCTTGACCCAAAAGTAGTAAAGATGCCGCACGGGCTTACAACTTGGACGCAAAATGAGTTATCCGATCCATACATTACATCATTTACTAGTATTTCAAAAGCACAAAATACCTTGGGTGCGAGTCAGCACCATCGCCTAGTGGCTTTCAAAAAGTGAGAGCGAGCTCCTTTCTTGCTTATGTACTGGAGCTCCCAAAAGTCACAACACGAACGCGCCTTGATTCAGGAAGGGTTGGAGAAAGCTTCAGCTCCTCACCGCGTCGCCTCGGCTCGGGGAACCTGCTGCAACGAGGGTCAGTACTTCAAAAAGTACCGGTGAGGGCGAGCTAACCCAACTTACCAAAATCTATAACGAATTCATATGAGCATGCAACATTTTTCTTATATGATCTTTCTATCTTTCCTTAGTTTAATTCTTTATATATGATAGAATAAAATGACATAACAAAATATGCTACCGCTCGATGACTTTACCTGTACCGTATGAACCACATGTACAAAACTTACCATGACCTTCGCTGCCACAAAGATATAGTTAGTCTGTATAGTTTAAATATACATAGCAATCACTTGGTCGGACGAGGGATGGGTCGGCTGCCATTCCGCCTCGGGTAGCTAGCCTTCGGCGGACACACGGACCCATCTAATGCTAGGACTACACTAGCAAATTGTTCTACCCGGGTCGAAGCGATCCCAGTGCCCTGGCGACCGTTCATAGAACGATACCCCTTGTATACAAGTTGTCCAAGTCCATGCCTCGTCTACAAACTAAGTTATCAATTGAAACACATATTAAAGCAATATAAGTAAATGAACTTCATGCATTTTCCATAGTCTAGGCTACTTGCACAATGATCACATTTCTCCTTTTGCACCATACATTGAACAGTTATAGATATATAAGTTCTAACTACAATTGACACAAAATAGCTATATGTATAATAGACATGCACGCATCAAGGTGTTCGCATAGAATTCTGTGTGCCAAGCATTATTAATGGTTCAAGTCTATATCTTCTTTATTCTGACTCAATTTTATTGCTTATATTGGTATCGTTTGATCGGAATGCACAATGAGTCAATTTATTTAGAACGAAGACTTGGAAGAAGGGAGCTAATCGAAGTAAAGCCACTCACAAGTTGGTGAACTAGGAGAGAAAATGGGAAGATCTTCAAGACTCTGCTTGCGCGTCGCCTACCCGATCACCTGCATGCACCAACAGATGATCAATATCTCTTGCTTCAGTCTCCAAAAGTTCGATACGAACATGCGAAATCCTAAGAACGAAGGCAATTAAATCCAACGAAACCGTTCAAGAAAATACAAGTCATAAAACCAACAAGAAGGCAACCAAGCGGCATCAAAAACGGGCAAGAAAACCAGAGCAACGAAAAGGTCCCTCTCGACTCTGCCGCCGAGTCCTTCCTTGAGGCACGATTCATTGAATATGGGGCCTGATTTCGAAGAAACCAATCCATAACGAGGAAAGGATCTTGATTCAATCTGTCCCGATCGAACGATACCAAGTATTTCTTAGCCGCGCTCCCCGAATAGGGGGAACGGGGTATCACATTCTCTGTTTTTTATCTGTTTTCTCTATCTTCAAATGAAAGAATAGGGGGAACGGGGCCTTAGTATTCGGATGGAACTTTGGTGAATATTATATCAGATACCCTCTGACGTCGTTGGACGTTACGGATGTTTAGAGCATACGACTGTATTGCAGTATATGTATAGGATGTGATGAGAAGCTAACAATCCCACTCATACGCACGGATGTTGTCTTCTAAATTGCACATTAGATGGTTAGAGCACCCTTTGCATATTTATTTATTTACTTACTGCAGTTTATATATCTTGCTTTTATGTATCTTGTTACGTCCTCTGAGGACCTGGTCCCTTTCCAGGTGTAGACGATCATGACTATTCGCAGGAGCACGAACTAGGACTTGCTACTTCATTCTTTTCCGATGAGGTCTTTCCTTTGAGCCTCTCTGATCACTAGATGATGTACTTATTATGTTTTCTTTCGTATCCTAGTTTGGTAGTGGATTTGTCTCCACCCAACCATTGATCTTTTTGACTATTTCATACTTGGTTCATTGCCATATTAGGTTATTTATTTCTATTTGGTTTTGTGGATGATATTTAGTTGTGCCTGTGACTTGTGACATTAAATATACTACTTGTGAATTAGTATTCATAATAATTAATATTCATAATACATCGTACATATGAGTTATGGTTTTCATATATTGGAGTTGTCATATACATATGACCGGTATGCTACGTATCCTAGTCTTATGTATTTTGGGACTGAGATGTGTGACACATAGCCCCTGGCCGTATTGTGTCAGGCCGCATAACCCTTGCTCGCATAACGGCTGGACGCATAGTGCCTTGGCCGCATAGCGCCGAGACGCATAATGCTTTGGCAGCATAGCACCAGGCTGCATGCGCCACGAAGCATGCGCCCGAGCTAACAACCGTGCATGCAACTCGTGCATAAAAGGAGTGCACGAGCGCCATGCGATGATGCTGACGTGCGCCAACAAAGCGCCACCTTGCGTCCTTGAGCCCGAGTCCGAGCCCGAGTCCGAGTCGCTAAGCCCATTAATGGCTTAGCTCCTAAGAGAAACTTTGCAGAGGTGGTGACAAAATAAATATTGTCATAATGGAGTTCACACTTAATCCCTCTAGAAAAGTCAACCCACATCCCATGTGTATGTACCAATACTAAGCATATCTATATATTGAGATATACACATTGGTGGTTTTCCAATCTGGGACTAAAACTCCCAAAGCTAAGTGGAAAACACCAACAAGAACAAGCTAAAGACTCAACATATTTCCATCTTGAGGATACCAAATAGACAAGCATTGCGGTACGAGCCAATATATGCAGTAGGGGACTCCTCGGCGTAGGGGGTGTTAGCGATCTTCGTGGTGCTCTCATCGAAAGGGTGGCTCGGTGCAACCGAATTGTGCATATGCAGTAGGGGACTCCTCGGTTGTAAAACCCCTAATTCTGAAAATCGTATTAACCTTTTTAATTAATTATTTAATTGATTTATAGTAATTAGTAACTAATTAGAAGAAATAGAATTTATTTAATTTTTATTTTAGGTGTTTGGTGGTTTAGAGGATTTATGGAGCAATTATAATTTTTTTTTAATTTATTCCATGTAGGAGACCCTTGTGGACAGTTGATGGATTAATTGTATGCTCTAAGATGAATTTCTAGAATTTTATATATATATATATATATATATATATATATATATATATATATATATATATATATATATATATATATATATATAAAGTTTAATAGAAAGAAGAATGGAAAATAGAAAAAGGAATTAGAATAGAAATAGAAAAAAGAAAGAAATAGAAAGAATAAAGAAACCTTAATGGATTCTTTAACCACAAACCCGACCCTAACTTAAACCTACCCGGCCCGCACCCTTTAGAATTATCACCAGTAGCAGCAGCTACAGATCCCGACCCGCCCGAGCGCGAACCCCCCCTTCCCCCCCGCGGAAGTATTCGACCTCTATAAATACCATCGCATATAAAACCCTAACCCTAAATTCTTCATCCCTCTCCACAACCCCTCGACCAGAGCGCCGACACCAGAGCCGCCGCGCCGCCCAGCCAACACCGTCGGAGCCGCCCCGCGACCACCGCACGACCGTGACAACCCCGCGACAGCAACAATTGAACATCAACTTACCTGTGTTCACCCCCCGATTCCCGCGCCCTCGCTCGACCAAACTCGATCCCGTCTTCACCAGTATATTCATGACCTATCCCCCTTCCATATCTGTATTTTAGTTTACCTCGAACAACGCGTAATCCTAGGCGAAAACAGCGACCAAGTTGGCGAAAAACGACAACTTTTGGATCGCAGAAAACTGTGGTAACCACCCATGTTCAAGGACTCGTATCTCCCACCACAGAGATCCGAATCTAGTTTTTCTTTTTGATATGCGAAAACCACCTAACCTAGATTAATTACTGTCAAATACAATATTTTATTTGTTGCTGTATGGTGAATTAAATTAGATTGAAAATCCCGAAAACCTACTTTTTCTAACTTCCAGAAATTTAGATACGGAGCGCGCCCCGCCAAACGGGACCGTCCCGTCGCATACCAAGTGCACCGAAAGGCGTGCACGGTATACCCAGATGTGTGGACTTTCGTAAAAACTGATTCGGACGCGTGTGCACGTCGAAATTAGCCCGTATCCGCAGAAATTCCCCATATCGTGACTTTTGTAAAACTCTGTGCCATTTAGTGTACGCTCGTCAGAATACGACGAAACTTGCGTCACTAGACTCGTGGTATCGCGCTGGTCCTGTGACCCAATTTTCATGCAATTCTGAGATAGTTGACTAAGTCACCTATTGGCTGGCCCCACGGTTGACTTTTTAGGCAAAATTATGTTCGGCTCACCGGAATCCAAAATTGGACATACCGTTGAGTTCGTACTGACCTTTAGAGTTTGTTTGACCTATAATTTGTCCCATTCAGAGACCTTTACCCCTGCACGCTTTTCGGTATAAAGTGGCCCACATGTGGACCCCGCTTTGACCTAAAATTACCGTTTTGCTCCTGTGTCCAAATTGGACGAAAGGGTAGTAATTTCTAGCTATCTCGCTGATTTCAGAAACATTGGTGATATCTATTCCAGCATCCGGAGGCGTTTTGTTCGGAGGTCGTAGTTTCTGATCCTGTGTCCTTGATATTTGCCATTGTACTGTTATTTACATTCCATATGATGCATGCATATTTTATTTCTGTTTATTTTAGTTCATATATTTTAAACTGCGCGTCCAAGGAAACTTGGGTGCAACGACGGTGTCGTCGTATTATGTTTTTATTTATGTATATGCATTGGACCTACTTATGAGACCACCCCATTATCATGAGGCATTCTTATGTTTCATTGGCCATGACACTATTCTTACACGAGTGTGAGTCACATGTTGGACACGGACTTGCGTACTCGGCTGGCCACTGGTACGTATAGGTCGTGCGACGGATAGGGATAACTGCCGATAGAAACTTTGCATGCTAGTAGACCTGACAGTTATTTAGAGGTTTTTCATCATCTCATGGATGTGACATGCTTAGAGCATGGGGTGGGAAGAACAACAAGTAAGGCATTTGGGCTCCTTTGCACTTTTCTTGTGTAACCCGTACGCTCCGCCGGAGATGCGTGGTCATAATGACCATTATATATTATATATTATCAGGCGGCCTCTGAGGTTCAAAAGATGACATGCTTTGTAGGCCCCTGATTCTCCGAGAGAATCATGCCAATCCCATTTTATGGCCAGATAGTCCCACTTGGTGGAAAGTTGTTCTCAAACTGCATTCACTTAGACGGTTAGGCGACCCCATTGGACATTTATTTTTTAGTACTTTATTGGCATGTTTATATGTATCTTGTTACGTCCCTCTGAGGACCTGGTCCCTTTCTAGATATAAATGAGCAGGAGTATCCACAAGAGTATGGACCTGGACCTGACGCTTCTTATCAGACTGAGGAGGTCTACTCTTCGGAGTATCTTTGATTCATGGCAGCTGTTAGAGATTTTAGTTGCTATTTCTTTTATAGACATTTATCTTATATTAGAGTTGATTCTCTTCTCTCTTTTAGTAGTTTTAGTATAGTCGATTTGCAGTGGATTTGTTACCATCCGACTATCATACTTTGAGACTTCCTATTTGATATTCAGTTATTTATTTCCATTTATATACTATTTGTGCTGTGGATGAGATGTAGATTGCGTGTGACTTATTGACAGTTTATTACCACTGGTGGATTGGATATTCATGTACAGCGTACGTGTGTATATGGTTTCTATATATTGGAGTTCGTATACATACGACTGGCATGTTACGTATTCCTAGTCCTACGTATTTTGGGACTGGGACGTGACATATTTTTAGTGGTGGCCCCTGCAGGTTAGAATATATTATCTCGGTTAGGTAACTGTACCGAACAAGCTTGCGTATAGGAATAGAGTATAAGGAACTCATCCACGCTTGACTAAAACTTATCCTTCCGTTCAACTATCCTATTTAAATGCTTGCATCCTATTTGATTCCTGTACTTCTTCTAATCGTTTCGTACATCACCTGCAGAGAGATGGATATGCAAAATGGATGTACTACCGCCGATGGCGACACACCTTCAGGAGTCAATGGTCAGACTCAAGGAGGGACCTCATCGATTCCTAGACTTCTGGGACCAGATGGACAGACTCACAATCCAGTTCCATCTGACCTTCCCGCTTCACCTAATGGGTGTCACGCCCCGATTTCGTCGAATCGTAGGGGCGTCCCCCGGCGTGACCGCCGTGCGGGCCTGGGCTTGCGCCCGCACAAGGCTTAAGTGTTTTGCATAACGAGCACATATTCAGAGTACGCAGATAAATTAAACAAATGTTGAAATATGGAAAAGTTCTCTTTATTGATAATGAACATCTATTACAAGCTCTTGAACGAGTCAGCTAATTTGCCACACGGGCTTACAAAAGTGTTGACTCAAAATGAGATAGCAGTCCTGTATATTACATCCCTTTACTAAACTTCAAAATGTATAGACCTCCGGGCTGGAGGACAGCTTTGCCACGGAGCTGCATTGTGTATATAGAGTTGCAAGCTCCTTCTTCAAAATGCTTCAAGGATGGCGCGATCAGGATGCGCCTACAGCTGGACTGGATCGGGAAGACGACTTCGGATCCTCGCTCGATTCGCCTTGGTGCGGAGAACCTGTTTCAACGAGGGTCAGTATGTCGAAACATACTGGTGAAGGCGAGCTAACCGAACTATACCAATCAACACGTTGTTTTAATGAAGCATGATTATTTTTGTGGGTTTCTATCTTGCCTTAGTTCATTTACAAGTAAGCAGCATATAGAATTTACTGAAATGAACTTGCCACCGTTCGGTGGATTTTACCTGTCGGTCGGAATGACCTGCACAATACTTACCATGCCTTCCCTGCCACGAAGACACAAGTTAGTTTGCAACAGGTTTAAATATACAAGATGATCACTGGCTTGATTGCCATAATGGACTCTAGTCTATGACGAAGATGGTTTGCTACGTGCAAGTATGTGAGGCGCCGCATACCATCCCGTCCAAGTACGTGAGACTAAACGTGAGTTCCGTCCGGAGCCGGAACGGTGCCAGTGCCCCAGCAGCCGCCCGCAGGAACTATACCTTGTGCACAAGTTGTCCGCGATCGCACATCAACAATCATTCGCCCGGAGGCTACGTTAACAGTCATTCGCCCGGAGGCTACGTTATTCGCCCTGAGGCTACATGAGTACAAGACAAGCAGTATTGCATAATTCATTTTTACGTTGCATCTATGTTCAATTCATGCATTCAGATATAGCTTTATACATTCAAACTTGTATCTATGCATATGATGAACATTTCGAACGAACAAGCATGCAAAGATATAACCGTTCATAAGTTAAATTGACAAGCAATACAATTCAAGTCTATTCCATTTTATCTTGGTATCTTTTATTATTACTTGGTATCGTTTGATTGGGGCAAAGAAGTGTGCAAGATTTTAGGGTATGAATCTTGGAAGAAGGCTAGCTAATCGGGATGGTAGACACTCACTTAGATGGTTGGAAGGGAGAAGGAAAGAGGCGCTTCACGACTCCGATCGTAAGCCGCCTACTGCTCGTTCACCTGCATTGCACGAACAGCTTGATCAATACTTCTTCCTCTCTTTCCAATCTCGGAATTGAAGTACAATTCAATGAACGAAAACAATAAAATCCATCGAAACCGTTCAAGAAAACAAGCAAATCCGAAAACCAACTCAAAGCACAAAAGCAACAAGCGACATCGAAATTCGAGGCAACAAAGATAGCAGCGGAGAGGTCCCTCCCAACTCTGCCGCTAAGTCGATCCCGGGGGCATGGTCCACTGAATATGGGAATCGATTCCGAAGAAACAAATCCATAACGAGGACGAGTTCTTGTTTCAATCTATCCCGATCGAACGATACCGTCTTGTGTTTCTTAGCCGCGCTCTCCGCACCGGGAGAACGGGGCGCTACATCCTACCCAACTAATTGGAAGTTTCGTCCACGAAACTTAGGAATAGGACCTACCATCAGGGAACGTTACGTTGAGGATGTCTAGCAGAGTATTTAGGGCAGTCACGAATTCTGTGGTTTGTATCGCCACAGATGAGACATAATCCTTGTTTCAAACGATATTCGTTGGCCAGGTGCCCTGGCTTCTTGCAGAAGTGACATAGCTGCCCTGGTTTCCCTCTTTGTGGACCACCGTTGTTGGGGCGCTTTGCAACGGTATTACCTCCTTCGTTGCTTTGGCGTTTGTGACTGGATGTATGCACAGCGCCGGCAGCAACATGAGGATACTGTGGTTCAAGCGATAGGGCGTGATTCGTGCCTGTTGGTTCGCGACCCTAGCCTTAACCTAGTAATTTTGAACTTGATAATAAGTGATAACCTAGTTTTTCTAAAACTGTAGTCTTCTAGATTTCCTTCATACGGGAGATTGCATAACTTTTAATGCTTAGGGAAATAATTTTTCCTATATGCTATTCGTACACCCTCAACCTTGATTCTCCTTGATCGTGATGTGCTTCGAATAATGTTTACAGCCGTGTCATCTTTGTTGACCGATTATTCTTTGATTGCGAGGACGCAATCCTCTTAAGGGGGGTAGATTGTAAACCCCCTGATTTTTCAGGAATTTTTAATTTGGATTTTTCATAATTTTTTGTAATTTTCCGGGATTTTTCTGTAATTAAAACCTAGGCATTTGGTAATTAAATGATTTTTAATTGCTTTTAATTAATATTAAAATATTATGAAAATAATATTTTATGGTGTAAAATGGAAAACTGGACATAGGGTAATTTTCCGGGAATTTATTGGACCCCGGAAGCATTTTGAAAGCCCTAAAAACTAGTTTAAAATAAACCGAATTAAACCCTGAAATAAACCCGGTTCAATTGAACCAAACCAACCCAAACCAACCCAGACCCGGTTCACTAAACCGAACCCAACCTTAGCGGGTCGGGTCGGATCTAAACCCGACCCGAAACCCGTAGACCCGAACCCATACCTAAACTCTAACGGATCGGGTCGGATCCGCCGCCCGACCCGTCGACCCGGACCCAAACCCGTTACCTAACTGAACCCTAATCCTAATTCTACCCGAATTCTACTGTTCCGGCGAGCGGCTCCCTATAAATACCCACACCCGCCGGAACCCTAAATCCCCTTTTCTCCTCTCCGCCGCAGCCGACGAACTCGCCTGAACCCCAGCACCTCCGCCTCTCTCCCGTCTCCGACCCACAGCAACCGACCTCGACCTCCGCCCCTACCTCATCTTCCCCGACTCAACCTCCTCCCCTCGCCGCTTAGCTCAGCCGAGCCTCCCCTACCCGTAGCGCCTCTCTCCTCCTCTCCACCACCCACAGCCTCCCCGCATCCCTCGTCAAACCCTCGACGAACACCGCCGTCCCCAACTCGAACCCCGACCACCCTCCAGTCTCCCAAAGCTTCGACCTCCACCGATCTTCGCCTTCCTCCTCCGCTCCTCTCCGTCATCTTCCCCTCACAGCTCTGCCTAGCCCGTGTCCTCAACAGCCACCCGCTGCCCGACCTCGACGACCTTGCCCCGGCGAGCAGCCGCCTTCCTCCGGCCATCAGAAACCCTAACCTAGACGGACACAACGGACACAAACACAGGACCGGACACGAGAAATCGGTCTTCACGGAGCCCTGTTCAGGTAACCCGTTCTCTCTCCTCGTTGCCCCTTTTTCCGTTCCGTCAGTTGTGACGCGTAGACTGTGTAACCCTCTCGATGCCCATGCAACCCGCTCGGTGCATCGCGTCCCGTGGCGATCGCGAACCGCGATCCAAAAATAGAAAAACCAACGCACTGTTTCACCCCGGAACTGAGTGCGCCCCGCCAAACGGGACGACTTGGTCGCACGCGGTCTTTACCGAAACGTGCGCGCCGTTGATACGGACGTGCGGGACTTCGTAGAAGTTGATTTGGATGTGCGTGCACACCGAAATCAACGCGTATCCGCCGACAACGTCCCGTATCCGCCCATTCTGGAACACGTCGTAACTTTGTGTACACACATCAGATCGAGACGAAACTTGCGCCATCGGACTCGTAGCAATACGCTGGTCCTGTGACCCAAGTTTGGTTCGATTCTGAGAACGTTGACAAAATCGCGTATCGTGGGCCCCACAGGCTCCACTTGACGGGCGATTTTGTGATCGGCTCATCGGAATCCAGTTCTGGAAGTTTCATTGGATTCGTATCATCGTTCCTGACTTGTTGACACTAAGTTTGACGAATTTGGAGACCTTTGACCCTGATACGGTTTTCAGTGCAAAGCGGCCCACATGTGGACCCCGCTTTGACCAGAAACTGTGATTTTTGCCCTTGTGTCCAAATTGGACTTAAGGACAGGCGTTTCTAGCTATTTGATATTTTTTGGATATGATGGTGTTGTTTATTTCAACTTTTGGAGGAGTACCTGCAGATCACACTGAGACCAGAGCTACAGTTGGAGCTAGAACCCCAGGCAAGTGTACCTTGCCATCTTGTAGTATATTGATTCATATTGTTCTCTTGTGTTATTTCTGTTTTTGTTGTACATGCTTGACCTAGGACCATGTGACTTACTTAGCGTCCGATTATAGTCGGGGGCCAACACCATACTTGGAGTTGTGTAGTGTCACCTAGAGTTGGATATCGGGACCCCTTACATTCTCGTACTTGTCTTATCAAGTGCATTATACCCAGGACACTTGACACTCTTCATGAGACGGAATCTTCCTGAGATATTCATGGTGATTCTGTGTAGGATACAGGTTTATGACATATACAGTTACATGCTTAGATTTTATCCTGACTTGTTGCATTAGTTATGGTCTTGCGTGACATGGACATGTACATCGTGAACTGTGACGTGAGATTACATTGGGTGGGGAGAGTATTACCATACAAAGGCTGATTATATTATATATATTGTCATATGGATGTGTCTTAGTCTCTGACACAGAGCTTTGGCACCAGTTCTGGCCCTTCGAGAAAATGCTGCTATGGGTTTCTCCGACACTGATTATACTATTCATGTCACGCCCCAGTCCCAAAATACCGAGGGACTAGATACGTGGCAATGGCCAGCAGCACACACCGATGGACAAACCCAATTTAATGGATCCATCGGGGCGTACTTAAGCTGTAATACAATAATATATGGTCTAGATATACTAATCTCATCCACAGAACGGAATACAACAATATCAGAATCATAAAGCAAGATCAATCTCAATATAACATAAACTCAGGAAATAACCCGATAATGAGTCTGATACATTTGTCAAGATACAAGAATAAAGATAACTACAAAAAATACTGAGTATGGAAACAGTATATACTCAGAAGATACCCTCGGGGATCACTCGTCTACCGAATATGGTACTGCTCCAGTGTCTGCTCCTGCTCCGTATACCTCGGGATCGATCTCGTCTGCTAATCCTGGGGACATAATCCGGATCCAGGTCCTCAGGGGACATAGCAAGGTACAAAATAACTCAAGCCAAAATAAATGCAGTGCAGCAATAAATGAACAATAGGGTAAGTATATATAACCAGCTAAGTGATATGCAAGTGAGAGTTTTAGTCATACTCGGGCTGAGACTACTACAGGATCAGTGTCGAAGAAACCCATAGCAGTATTTTCTCGAAGGGCCAGAACTTGTGCCAATAGCTCTGTATCAGAAACTAAGACACTTCCAGATGACAATATATATAATATAATCAGCCTTTGATATGGTAATACTCTCCCCACCCAATGTAATCTCACGTCTCATGTCCATGACACGCAGGATCAAAACTAATGCAGCAAGTCATATAATGTCTATGTCATACAACCTGTATCCTATACATAATCACCATGAATATCTCAGGAAGATTCTGTCTTATGAATAGTGTCAAGTGTCCTGGGTCTATGTACTTGATAAGACAAGTACGAGAAGTATAGGGTCACGGTACCCATGTCTAGATGACAATACACAACACCGCGTACGGTGTTGGCACCCGACTAATAATCGGACGCTAAGTAAGTCACACGGTCCTAGGTCAAGCATGCACAACAATATAAATGAATCAAGAAAATATGTAACAAGACTGCAAAGTTGGCAAGGTACACTTGCCTGGGGTTTAAATACCAACAGTTGTCCCTGTATCAGTGGATCCTGCAGGTACTCCTCCAAAAGCTGTAATAAACATCACCAACAGTATCAGAAAATATTAAATAGCTAGAAACGCCTGTACTTAAGTCCAATTTGGACACAGGGGAAAAAATTACAGTTTCTGGTCAAAGCGGGGTCCACATGGGGGCCGCTTTGCACCGAAAAATGTGTCAGGGTCAAAGGTCTCCAAATTTATCAAACTTAGTGTCAACAAGTTAGGAACGATGATACGAACCCAACGGAACTTCCAGAACTGGATTCCGATGAGCCGTTCACAAAATCGCCCGTCAGGTGGAGCCGCGGGGCCCACGATACGCGATTTTGTCAACGTTCTCAGAATCGAACCAAACTTGGGTCACTGGACCAGCGTATTGCTACGAGTCCGATGGCACAAGTTTCGTTTTGATCCGATGTGTGTACACAAAGTTACGACGTGTTCCAGAACAGGCAGATACGGGGTGTTGTCGGCGGATACGCGTTGATTCCGGTGTGCACGCACATCTAAATCAACTTCTGCGAAATCTCGCACGTCCGTATCAACGGCGCGCACGTTTCGGTGAAGACCGCGCGCGACCAAGTCGTCCCGTTTGGCGGGGCGCACTCAGTTCCGGGGTGAAATATGGCGTTGGTTTTCCTGTTTTTGGATCGCGGTTTGCGACCACCACAGGATGCGATGCACCGAGCGGGTTGCACGGGCATCGAGGGGGTCATACAGCCTACGCGTAACAGCTGACAGAACCGAAAATGGGTCAACGAGCAGAGAGAACGGGTTACCTGAACAGGGCTCCGTGAATCGAAGATTTCTCGTGTCCGGGGTTGCCTTGACACACCGACACGGGGCTGTGCCGTGTCCGGGCTGTGTCCGGCCTAGGTTTTAGGGTCATCGAGGCTGCACAGGGCTGGGTGGCGGACGACGAGGCTGGGGGTGGTTCGAAGCCGCTGCGGGTCAGCCGGCCGGACGAGGGAGGCCGCAAGGGGGTCGGGTGCAGCGTTGGCAGCAGGCGGGGTGCTGAGCCGGAGTGGCTGTGCACGCCTGGCCGGAACGGGGGGGGGATGGCTGCACTACGGAGCTGTCGTGGGGTGCTGCAGTCCGCCAGAGTCGGGGGAAACAGTGGAGTCGGGGTGACAGGTGGTCGAGGCTGGGCTGCGGGCGGAGGGAAGGTGGAGACGGTGAGGGGATGATGAGGTCGGGGGAGGAAGACCGGGGGCTGGGCGGAGGAGAGGGGGTCGACGGAGAGGAGGAGTAAGGCAGAGAGGTGGTGGAGATGGTGGAGGTAGAAGAGGCGGCTAGGGCACGGTGGCTGAGGGGCTCGGGGTTTGGGGAGATCATCGGGCTGCTCGAGAAGACGATGGTGGTGGTGTTGGGCTGGGCAGGGCAGCGGCTAGGCGGAGGGGGTAGGGTTCTGCTCGATCGGGGACGGCGAGGGGATGCGCTAGGGTTCCAGCAGTGGAAGGGGCTTTAAATAGGGCGCCGCCTCGTCGGAATCGGAATCCGACTAGGGTTTCGATGGGGTTTGGGTCGGGTCAACGGGTCGGGCGGCGGATCCGACCCGATCCGCCTAACTTAGGTGCGGGTACGGGTTGTCGGGTTCGGGTCGGGTTTAGATCCGACCTGACCCGCTAAGGCTTGGTTCAGTTCAGTAAACCGGTCCGGTCCGGTTTGGTTTATTTCAAATAAACCCGGTTCAGTTCAGGGTTTAATTCGGTTTATTTTAAAATAGTTTTTAGGGCTTTAAAAATGTTTCCGGAGTCCAATAAATTTCCAGAAAATTACCCTATGTCTGGTTTTCCATTTTACACCATAAAATATTATTTTCATAATATTTAAATATTAATTAACATCCATTAAAAATTATTTAATTACCAAATGCCTAGGTTTTAATTTCAGAAAATTACAGAAAATTGCTAAAAATAGTTTTTAAAATTTTGAAAAATCAGGGGGCTTACAGTCCGATACTGATGAACGACTACGTGCGCATGGATGGCAGGGCGTAGACCACCTTCAAACCTTCTAGCTCGACTCGCTATATCAGGTAAATAGGCCCTAGCAAATTTGGAGAGACGGTTGAATTCGGCGGAGTACTGTTTCACTGTCATGCTGCCTTACCTCAGTTGCACGAACTCGTTCTCCATCCGACGTTGTACTGGAGGGGGTACAAACTCCTCTTCGAACGCGGCACGAAAAGTCGTTTACGAGATCGCCTCCTCTCCATGATCAAATTGAAGAGATCGTCGATGCACGTCCCACCAATCGTGCGCGTTGAGGCATAGCTGTAGTTGCGGGCAGGCGACGCGCTTCTCTTCGGGGACCTCTGGCAGTGCGAAGTGGTCTTCAAGTTCGGCCAACCAATCTAGAGCCACGATTGCGTCCTCAGTCCCGTTGAATAGGGTGTTGCAGACTTTCTTGAAGTGGCCAAAGTCGAAGGCAGTCACGTCCCTCGGCCTTGGAATTTATGGCATCTCTACTTCAAGCACGGGCTGTTCTACCGGAGTCGCTGGATTTGTCGCGGAATGGTTGGAAGCCAAAGTTTGAACGATCTATTGCAGGGCATCTACCTGCTTTTGTTGGACTGAGAATCGAGCTTCTATATTGTCTTGAAACTTGAGCCGACTCTCCTCCGCCCGCTTCTCGGCCTGTTCGTAGCGAGCCTCGTCCCTTTGTTGGTTTACCTCCAACATCTGCAACATTTGCTGGATGGGATCGATGCTTGGCACGGCTCGCTGGCTCCTTGAACTTCCCGAAGTGCCCGAACTACTTTCTTGGCCTTGCGTTTCGTCCGGTGCTAGTGCTGCAGATTGCGCTGGTGCCATTCCTTCAAAAGAAGGTAAATTACATTAGGATCATAATGTATTATGGACTTATTGCATGAACGTATCTCATTTTGGCCTAGCGAGTTCAAGAGTTCGCACAGGAATTTGATCGTTAAAGGAACTTTTCCAGCACGAAAGTCTAAGGAACTTGAATCTGTGCTCTGATACCACTATGTTACGCCCCGATTTTGCCGAATCGTAGGGGCGTCCCCCGGTGTGACCGCCGTGTGGGACTGGGGTTGCGCCCGCACAAGGCTTAAGTGTTTTACATAACAAGCACATATTCAGAGTATGCAGATAAATTGAACAAAAGTTGAAACATGGAAAAGTTCTCTTTATTGATAATGAACATCTATTACAAACTCTTGAACGAGTCAGCTAATTTGCCGCACGGGCTTACAAAAGTGTTGACTCAAAATGAGATAGCAGTCCTGTACATTACATCCCTTTACTAAACTTCAAAATGTATAGACCTCCGGGCTGGAGGACGACTTTGCCACGGAGCTGCATTGTGTATATAGAGTTGCAAGCTCCTTCTTCAAAATGCTTCAAGGATGGCGCGATCAGGATGCGCCTACAGCTGGACTGGATCGGGAAGACGACTTCGACTCCTCGCTCGGTTCGCCTTGGTGCGAAAAACCTATTTCAACGAGGGCCAGTATGTCGAAACATACTAGTGAAGGCGAGCTAACCGAACTATACCAATCAACACATTGTTTTAATGAAGCATGCATATTTTTGTGGGTTTCTATCTTGCCTTAGTTCATTTACAAGTAAGCAGCATATAGAATTTACTGAAATGAACTTGCCACCGTTCGGTGGATTTTACCTGTCTGTCTGAACGACCTGCATAATACTTACCATGCCTTTCCTGCCACGAAGACACAAGTTAGTTTGCAACATGTTTAAATATACAAGATGATCACTGGCTTGATTGCCATAATGGACTCTAGTCTGTGACGAAGATGGTTTGCTACGTGCAAGTACGTGAGGCGCCGCATACCATCCCGTCCAAGTACGTGAGACTAAACGTGAGTTCCGTCCGGAGCCGGAACGGTGCCAGTGTCCCAGCAGCCGCCCGCAGGAACTATACCTTGTGCACAAGTTGTCCGTGATCGCACATCAACAATCATTCGCTCGGAGGCTACGTTAACAGTCATTCGCCCGGAGGCTACGTTATTCGCCCTGAGGCTACATGAGTACAAGACAAGCAGTATTGCATGATTCATTTTTACGTTGCATCTACGTTCAATTTATGCATTCAGATATAGCTTTATACATTCAAACTTGTATCTGTGCATATGATGAATATTCCGAACGAACAAGCATGCAAAGATATAACCGTTCACAAGTTAAATTGACAAGCAATACAATTCAAGTCTATTCTATTTTATCTTGGTATCTTTTATTATTACTTGGTATCGTTTGATCGGGGCAAAGAAGAGTGCAAGATTTTAGGGTGTGAATCTTGGAAGCAGGGCTAGCTAATCGGGATGGTAGCAACTCACTTAGATGGTTGGAAGGGAGAAGGAAAGAGGTGCTTCACGACTCCGCTCGTAAGCCGCCTACTGCTCGTTCACCTGCATTACACGAACAGCTTGATCAATACTTCTTCCTCTCTTTCCAATCTCGGAATTGAAGTGCAATTCAATGAACGAAAACAATGAAATCCATTGAAACCGTTCAAGGAAACAAGCAAATCCGAAAACCAACTCAAAGCACAAAAGCAACAAGCGACATCGAAATCCGAGGCAACAAAGATAGCAGCGGAGAGGTCCCTCCTAACTCTGTCACTAAGTCGATCCCGGGGGCACGGTCCACTGAATATGGGAATTGATTCCGAAGAAACAAATCCATAACGAGGACGAGTTCTTGTTTCAATCTATCCCGATCGAACGATACCGTCTTGTGTTTCTTAGCCGCGCTCTCCGCACCGGGAGAACGGGGCGCTACAATGAGAAATTTCCAGCTTCATCGACACCGCAGGATGGCCAGACACAGCTATTCCAATTTTTCCAGATGATAATGCAGGAACAGAGACAACAGGCAGCCACACTAGCTACAGAGCAGAGGCAGCAAGCAGCAGAGCAGAGGCAAGAATTTTTGGCAGCACTTAAGAGGATGGCTGCACAGGCTACTGTACCAGCTCAAGCACTAGTTCCAGTACCTCGAGCTAGAGTTGGTTCAGTCAAGGACTTTATTCAGATGGGTCCCAAGCCGTACAAAGGCACTGAGAGCCCAGAGGAGACTACCAACTTGATTATCCACACTCAGAAGTTATTAGAAGCATCGCAGCTACCTACAGATCTGTGGATGACAGGCGTAAGGACGTTGCTCAATGGGAATGCTCATCACTGGTGGGAATCCATGGAGCGCCAGTTTGGCACATATCAGACTTGGGAACAATTCTTGGAGTGCTTTGAGAGGAAGTACTTCCCGGACACTGTACGAGATGCATTGTACGATCAGTTTCTTCATCTGGAGCAGAGGAACAAGACAGTTGATGAGTATGATGCCGAGTTTAGTCGCGTTAGTAAATATGGCGCTGCCCTGATACCAAATGACTTGGCCAAGGCTAAGAGGTTTTATCGCGGACTGACTCAGGAGCTCCAACACTACACTAGCTCACAGTCCCGGATCTTCTATGCCAAATTATTGACGGAAGTAAGATTTCAAGAGGCCATCAGCAAGGGAAAATGAGGTCAACTGAAGACACCGCAAGTACCAGCAAGGACACAACAAGGAGGGCCTATCAGACGTCCCTTGGCACAACAGCAGCAGCAGCACAGAGTAGGACCATACCAGAATTTAGAGAAGCCCCATTGCAGTTATTGTGGGAAACGCGGACACATTTCGAGAGATTGTCGGACTCGCTTGGGATAATGTATGCGATGTGGTTGTGGACAATATTTGGCGAAAGACTGTCCAATGCAACAGACATTGACACTTCCACCGCCAGTACAGAGGCTAGTGCTTCCAGCACCGAAGCCAGCTCAGCAGATGACTAGACCAGGAGCACCTCGACCTCCAGCAGCAGGAGAATTTCAGCGAGGACCACCGTTACCTACTCAGGAGGATCAGTATACGAGGGCCAGTCATGGACAGCCACAGAGGAACGGACAAGCTTTTGCATTGGAAGTGGATAACTTAGATCAGGAGGTTGATGTCATATCAGGTATTACTCTTACTTTTACTTTTCCTGCTGTGACATTGTTTGATACGGGAGCCACCCACTCGTTCGTATCATATAGTTTTATTGCCAAACACAATATTGCCTTTACACCTTTACCTAGTTGTGTTAGAATTCTCACCGGTGGAGGAGTTGTACCTGTTAGTCGAATTTGTAGATCATGTCCTATAGTGATACGTGGCAGAGAGATGAACGCCTGACTCTTAGTCCTTCATATGCCAACTTTTGATATTGTGCTTGGAATGGACTGGCTAAGCAAGTACCACGCTTTCTTCGATTGCTTTGGAGGAAGCATTCTTTTTAAGGTACCAGGCCAGCCTGAACTTGAGTTTGCACGAGGATCCACAGAAATCCTTGATGGTATGTAGCTCACAATGGACGATGTTGTTTATCACCCAATTATTTCAGAATTTCAAGACGTCTTTCCAGAGGAATTGCCAGGCCTACCCCCAGACAGAGACGTAGAGTTTTCAATCGAATTAGCACCAGGCGTCGCATGTTTACAGATTGGCGAAGAAGGAGATTGATGAGCTGAAGACACAGTTAAAAGAATTAGAAAAGAAAGGTTTCATCCGACCAAGTGCATCACCCTGGGGAGCACCAGTATTGTTTGTACCATAGAAGGATGGGTCAGTGCGTATGTGCATTGACTACAGAGCCTTAAATGCAGTGACTGTGAAGAATAAATACCCGTTGCCGCGCATGATGACCTATTTGATCAGCTCAGTGGAGCCAAGGTGTTCTCGAAGATAGATTTGAGATCGGGATATCACCAAGTGAAGGTACGGAAGCAGGACATCCCGAAGACCGCATTCAGAACAAGATATGGACACTACGAGTTTCTGGTCATGCCATTTGGATTGACCAATGCTCCAGCTATCTTTATGGACTTAATGAATCGAGTCTTCCATCAGTATTTGGACCAGTTCGTGGTCGTCTTCATAGATGATATACTTGTCTATTCGAAGAGCCACGAGGAGCACGAGAAGCACCTGCGGATTGTTCTAGAGACATTGAGGAGAGAGCAGTTATATGCGAAGCTCAGTAAATGTGAGTTCTTCTTGGACAGAGTTTTGTTTCTTGGGCATGTTGTTACGGAAGATGGTATTTCTGTTGATCCAGAGAAAATCTCGGCAGTCGAGACATTGCCCGTTCCTAAATCAGCATCAGAGGTGAGGAGTTTTCTTGGACTTGCAGGATATTACCGACGGTTCATGGAGAACTTCTCAAGGATAGCAACACCTATGACTCGGTTGACTTGCAAGGATCAATAGTTCGTATGGACCGACGAGTGTCAAGCCGCTTTTGAAGAATTGAAGAAGCGACTAACTACAGCACCAGTATTGACTATTCCATTAGGATCAGGAGGTTATGTGATTTACAATGACGCATCAGGGAAAGGCTTGGGATGCGTGTTGATGCAGCATAGCAAGGTGATTGCATATGCATCTAGACAGTTACGAGTGCATGAGAAAAATTATCCAACTCATGACTTGGAACTTACAGCCGTTGTATTTACTCTGAAGCTATAGAGACATTATTTATATGGGGAACGAGTGGAGATCTATACAGACCACAAAAGCCTCAAGTATGTCTTCACGTAGAAGGAGTTAAATATGAGGCAACGTCGATGGCTTGAGTTAATGAATGATTTCGAGATAGAGCTACATTACCACCCAGGCAAGGCTAACGTTGTAGCAGACGCGTTAAGCCGGAAGCCAGCAGCTTACTTCTTGACGACACAGAGAGAATTATTGGAGGACTTGCAAGAGCTTGGCCTTGAAGTGATATTACCCGGAGTAGATGGAATATTAGCCAACTTGCAAGTACAATCATCACTAGTAGAGAGGATCAAGGCAGTTTTGCCTACAAATGCCAGATTTCGGAGATTGAAAGAAAGGACAAAGGCCGGTGAACAGACATGATTGCGCATTCATGATGATGGGACATTACGATGTGGTGATCGTCTTTATGTTCCCAATGGAGAGATTCGACATGAGCTGATGGCAGAAGCTCATAGTAAAATATATTCTATTTATCCTGGAGGTACTAAGATGTACCGTGACTTACGACAGCACTTTTGGTGGCATGGAATGAAAAAAAGAGATAGCTCGCTTTGTAGCTAAATGCCTAGTATGTCAGCAGGTAAAGGCGGAGCACCAGAGAACAGCAGGATTATTGCAACCACTTTCGATTTCAGAGTAGAAGTGGGAGTACGTCACTATGGACTTCGTCACGGGTTTTCCTAAGAGTCCAAGTGGGAGAGATACAGTATGGGTAATAGTAGATCGACTCACCAAGTCAGCCCATTTCTTGCCTTTTAGAGTTGGCCAGTCTACAGAAGCTTTGGCTGAATTATACATGAGGCAAATTGTGAGATTGCATGGCATACCAGTCAGCATTGTGTCAGACAGGGATTCACATTTTACATCACACTTTTGGAGAAGCATGCAAGAGAGTCTTGGGACTCGTCTGAAGTTCAGTACATCTTATCACCCGCAGACAGATGGGCAGTCTGAGCGTACTATTTAGACATTGAAAGATATGTTGAGGGCTTGTATGTTAGACTTTGGAGGATCATGGGAGGACCACCTACATCTTGTGGAGTTTTCTTTCAACAATAGCTATCAAGCGAGTATCCAGATGGCTCCATTTGAAGCGTTGTATGGAAGAAAGTGTAGGCCTCCTGTGTATTGGAGTGACGTGGAAGAACGTCAGATTCTGGGACCAGAGTTGGTGGTCAACACCGTTGAGACAGTAAAGAAGATAACAAGGGCACTTGCGAGCAGCGCAAGACAGGCAGAAGCAGTGGACAGACCTTCATCGTCGTCCTTTGGAGTTCAAAGAGGGCAATCATGTATTCTTGAGGATATAACCTACCAGAGGCACCATTCGATTCGGAGGGCGTGGCAAGTTGAGTCCAAGGTATATTGGACCATTTGACGTGCTAGAGAGAGTGGGAGAAGTGGCATATCGACTTGCGCTACCACCTTCACTTGAGGGAATACATGACGTATTACATGTGTCGCAACTCAGGCGATATGTGGCAGACAACAGTCATGTTCTCGACCATTCTGAGATCACCATTGGGCCGAGCTTGTCATACCAAGAGCAACCCGTGGAAATCCTTGATCGTCGAGAGAAAGTGTTGAGGAACCAGTCTATTCCCTTGGTTCGCGTGGCATGGAAGCATGGCGCGCAAGAAGAATCAACTTGGGAGCGCGAGGACGACATGCGCAAACATTTTTCGAACCTATTCATAGATCAAGGTATGAATTTATTTTGTTCATTTATATCTTATACCATCCTTGACTTTCTATCATGGCTTAGTTTTAATTTCGAGGACGAAATTTTTATAAGTTGGGTAGAATATAAAACCCCTAATTATGAAAATCGTATTAACCTTTTTAATTAATTATTTAATTGATTTATAGTAATTAGTAGCTAAATATATATATATAGAGAGAATAAGGGAGGTGAGATGGCACCTCACTCTCAAAACAAGGGTGGCGGTGACGTGGCACAATTTCAACCACACATTTTATAATTGGCAAATTGCACTTAACCCCTCCCCTCGTTTGTGTGGTTGGGATTGTGCCACATCACCGCCACCCTTGTTTTGAGAGTGGGGTGCCACCTCACCTCCCTTATTCTCTCCCTCTCTCTCTCTCTCTCTATATATATATATATATATATATATATATATATATATATATATATAAGTTTAATAGAAAGAAGAATGGAAAATAGAAAAAGGAATTAGAATAGAAATTGAAAAAAAAAGAAATAGAAAGAATAAAGAAACCTTAATGGATTCTTTAACCACAAACCCGACCCTAACTTAAACCTACCGGGCCCGCACCCTTTAGAATTATCACCAGTAGCAGCAGCTACAGATCCCGACCCGCCCGAGCGCGAACCCCCCCTCCCGCGGAAGTATTCGACCTATATAAATACCATCGCATATAAAACCCTAACCCTAAATTCTTCATCCCTCTCCACAACCCCTCGATCAGAGCGCCGACAACAGAGCCGCCGCGCCGCCCAGCCAGCACCGCCGGAGCCGCCCCGCGACCACCGCGCGACCGTGACAACCCCGCGACAGCAACAATTGAACAGCAACTTACCTGTGTTCACGCCCCGATTCCCGCACCCTCGCTCGACCAAACTCAACCCCGTCTTCACCGGTATATTCATGACCTATCCCCCTTCCATCTCTGTATTTTAGTTTACCTCGAACAACGCACAACCCTAGGCAAAAATAGCGACCAAGTTGGCAAAAAACGATAACTTTTGAATCGCAGAAAACTGCGGTAACCACCCATGTTCACGGACTCGTATCTCCCACCATAGAGATCCGAATCTAGTTTTTATTTTTGGTATACGAAGATAACCTAGATTAATTTCTTTCAAATATAATATTTTATTAGTTGTTGTATGGTAAACTAAATCAGATTGAAAATCCCGAAAACCTACTTTTTCCAACTTTCAGAAATTATGATACGGAGCACGCCCCGCCAAACGGGACCGCCCCATCGCGTACCAAGCACACCGAAAGGCGTGCACGGTATACCCAGACGTGTGAGCTTTCGCAGAAACTGATTTGGACGCGTGTGCGCGTCGGAATCAGTCTGTATCCGCAAAAATTTCCCGTATCGTAACTTTTGTAAAACTCTGCGCCATTTAGTGTACGCTCGTCAGAATGCGACAAAACTTGCGCCACTGGACTCGTGGTATCGCGCTGGTCCTGTGACCCAATTTTCATGCAATTCTGAGATAGTTAACCAAGTCGCCTGTCACGCCCCAGTCCCAAAATACGTAGGACTAGGAATACGTAACACGCCCAGCCGTATGTATATGAAATCCAATATATGGAAACCATATACACACGTACGCTGTACATGAATTTTCAATCCACCAGTGGTAATATACTATCACAACAAGTCACACACAATCTATATCTCATCCAAAGCATAAATAATCAGTAGGAATAAAGAGCTGAATAATAACTGAATATCCAAGATGAGTATCAAGACTGATAGTCGGGTGGAAACAAATCCACTACAAAACAACTATACTGAGGTAGCAACAAAATCTCTAAACAGCGTCAATAAATCACAGATACTCTGAGGGTAAGATCTCCGCAGCTTGGTAAGTAGAGTCAGGTCCATACTCCTGCGGATACCCCTGCTCGTCCATATCTGGAAAGGGACCAGGTCCTCAGAGGGACGTAACAAGATACATATAAACATGCCAATAAAGTACTGAAAAATGAACATCCAATGGGTTGCCTAACCGTCTAAGTGAATGCAATTTGAGAACAACTTTCCAACACGTGGGCTATCTGGCCAATAATGGGATTGGCATGATTCTCTCGGAGAATCAGGGGCCTAAAAGCATGTCGTCTTTTGAACGGCAGAGGCCGCTTGTAAATATATAGTGGTCATCATCACCCGTTTCTCCGGTGGAGAATTCGGGCGTACAGGAGAAAAATGCAAAGGAGTCCAAACGCCTTACTTATTATTCTCCCCACCCCATGCTCTAAGCATGTCATATCTATGACACGATAAACCTCTAATAACTGCCAGGTCTACTAGCATACAAAGTTTCTATCAGCAGTCATCCCTAACACACGGCTCATACGTACAGGTGGCCAACCCAATACGTAGTCCGGGATCTATATGAGACTCATAACTCGTGTAACAACTGTGTCACGACCAATGAACCTAATGATGCTCCATAATACTGGGGTGGTCTCATAAACAAGGTCCAATGCATTTACATAAATAAAAACAGAATCAGGCATCATATGGAATGTAAAAACTTAGTACAATGGCAAGGTATACTTGCCGAGCAAAAGTTCTGTATAGTGCAAACGTCCACAACAGTGTTTAAGCTTTGGTGTAAGAAGTGGAATTAGATTTTTAGGAGTTGTAATATATATAGAAGGAGAGAGGCGGTGGGGAAACTTAGTGTTTAAGAAACTACTGCTGTTGCTTCCTTTCATTGGTTTAGGTTTCGGTTGAGGGGTGTTTAGTAATATTAGTGTTAAGGAGCGGTGGAATGAGAAGCTTACACGCGCGGAAAGAAAAGGGAAGTCGGTTTGCTACTGCTGTTGTTGATATTTACGCGCGGAGAAGGAAAAGTATACGCGGGGGGGGGGGGGGTGATGAGCTGCTGCTGTTTTCTTTCTTCTTTTGCTTTGTTTTGGTTTACGCGGGGGGTAGTTAACGGGTTGCGGGTTTGGGTTTTGGGTTAGATCCAATAGGAATTCTATTTTCTATTCTTTTTTTTTTCTAATTCCTTTTTCTAATTCCTTTTTCTTATTTCTTTTTCTTTCTTTCTTTTCTAATTAATTATACTATATATATATACATATTTATACATAGAAATTTCTAAAAATTATATAGGTGCACATCATTAAGCTAGCAACTGTCCAAAGGTCTCCTACATGGAATAAATTAGAAAAATTTATAATGGCTTCATAAATCCCCTAATTGTACCAACACCTCAAATAAAAAATTAAATAAAATTTATTTCCTCTATTTAGCTCATATTTACCATAAATATATAATTAATACGGTTTTCAGAATCAGGGGTTTTACATCGCCTATTGGCGGGCCCCACGGTTGACTTTTTGGCAAAATTGTGTTCGGCTCACCGGAATCCAAAATTGGACATACCGTTGAGTTCGTACTGACATTAAGAGTTTGTTTGACCTATAATTTGTTCCATTTAGAGACCTTTATTCCTGGCATACTTTTCGGTGCAAAGTGGCCCATATGTGGACTCCACTTTGATCCAAAATTATCGTTTTGCTCATGTGTCCAAATTGGACGAAAGGGTAGTGATTTCTAGCTATCTCGCTAATTCCGGAAACGTTGGTAATGTCTATTTCAGCATTCGGAGATATTTTATTCGGAGGCCGTAGTTCCTGATCCCGTGTCCTTGACATCTGGACGTTTACACTCTACAGATATCTTGCCAGGCAAGTATACCTTGCCATTGTACTGTTATTTACATTCTATATGATGCATGCATATTTTATTTCTGTTTATTTTAGTTCATATATTTTAAACTGCTATATAAATTGTGTGTCCAAGGAAACTTGGGTGCAACGACGGTGTCGTCGTATTCTACTTTTATTTATGTATATGCATTGGACCTACTTATGAGACCACCCTATTATCATGAGGCATTCTTAGGTTTCATTGGCTATGACACTATTCTTACACGAGTGTGAGTCACATGTAGGACACGGACTTGCGTACTCGGCTGGCCACTGGTACGTATAGGTCGTGCGACGGATAGGGATAACTGCCGATAGAAACTTTGCATGCTAGTAGACCTGGCAGTTATTTAGAGGTTTTTCATCGTGTCATGGATGTGACATGCTTAGAGCATGGGGTAGGGAGAACAACAAGTAAGGTATTTTGGCTCCTTTGCACTTTCCTTGTGTAACCCGTACGCTCCGCCGGAGATGCGCGGTCATGATGACCACTATATATTATATATTATCAGGCGGCCTCTGACGTTCAAAAGACGACATACTTTGTAGGCTCCTGATTCTCCGAGAGAATCATGCCAATCCCATTTTATGGCCAGATAGCCCACTTGGTGGAAAGTTGTTTTCAAACAGCATTCACTTAGACGGTTAGGCGACCCCATTGGATGTTTATTTTTCAGTACTTTATTGGCATATTTATATGTATCTTGTTACGTCCCTCTGAGGACCTGGTCCCTTTCCAGATATAGACGAGCATGAGTATCCACAGGAGTACGGACCTGGACCTGACGCTTCTTATTAGACTGAGGAGGTCTTACCTTCGGAGTATCTTTGATTCATGGCAGCTGTTAGAGATTTTAGTTGCTATTTCTTTTAGAGACATTTATCTTATATTAGAGTTGATTCTCTTCTCTCTTTTACTAGTTTTAGTATAGTCGATTTACAGTTGATTTGTTTCCATCCGACTATCATACTTTGAGACTTCCTATTTGATATTCAGTTATTTATTTCCATTTATATACTATTTGTGCTGTGGATGAGATATAGATTGCGTGTGACTTGTTGACAGTATATTACCACCGGTGGATTGGATATTCATGTACATCGTACGTGTGTATATGGTTTATATATATTGGAGTTCGTATACATACGGTTGGCGTGTTACGTATTCCTAGTCCTACGTATTTTGGGACTGTGACGTGACATCGGTGGAGGCCGGAGGAGGTAGGGATTGCCAATGAGAGGTCGTCGAACGTCGGGAGGGTGGCATTCAGGAGATGGATGACGCGGTCGGGCGGGATGGAGGATGGGTGTCGGTCGGTCCACTCGATGGTTGCACCGAGTGAAATCGACGAATTCGAAGGAATGGAGTGTCTGGACGACGAGTTGGGGTGGTCATCGGGCTGGAAGGAGTCGAGGGCCGGGATGGTCCAAGCGGAGGAGGAAAACATTTAAGTTTTAAAAACTTAATTAGGAAAATTAGTGAGTAGTTAATTTATTAATAAATTATTAATAAATAGTTAAGAATTAGGGAAGTTTATTTAATCAAATGCATAACTAATTTAGTAATATTTAAACTAGTTAGTAATTAATGAAGAATAACCAATCAGAAAAATAAAACAATTATTCAAAATAATTAATATTTTAATATTTTAGCATTTAATAAATGTTAATCGACAAATATAACAAGGTTTATTTAGAAAACAAATATTAGACTATACGGAAAAATATACAATTTTGGATCCTAATTTTAGGAAATTTACGAATTCTACTAATATATTTAAATTTTTTTTTGAATTTTTTAATCTTTTTATATTGCTCTATTGTATTTTTTCATTTAATTACACTATTGTTTTCGGCAAAATTACCCCAATTCTATACTAGTTTTGATCTCAATCTTATCATCTTGTTTTTTCAATTTCAATTTGATTTCAGTTGTAAATTTTTTTTCTATCAAATTGATTGAATTCTACACTAGTCTGATATCAAACTTTTAATTTTAATTCTCGCTATTTTGTCTCTAATACTCACAAATGAAGTCGTTAAGCTATTGTTATTTCCTTCGTTGAAAAAAGTTGATCGCTGAAATGTTCTCACGACGTTGCTAAATTTGTGGAGCTAAGTCGTCACCAAATATCTAGATCAACAACGAATTTGGGTTAAGCAATGTTGTAAATACTAACCCTACTTTATCGATATTGGGACTTAGTGGCTAAATTAAATATTTCAGCCATACTTGCAAGGTTACTTCTCTCATTTTCCATTTTTGTTAATCGATCATCAATATCTTTGTTAGCTACGAGATAAATTAATCATGATTTTTTTGTTATTATTCTTTGAGGAGTTAGGAGAGACTATCGTCTATCTTGTACCATTTCTTTTATGAATCTGTACCACTCTGCTCCACTTCGAAGGAAGGTTAATCACACACCTCTTTATTTTTATTCCAGTATTCTGATCAAAATTGAATCATATGAATAGATAAAAGTCTCCATTATTAAAAAGATCAAGCAATCCAAGAATGTATGAGTTGCTATACTTATATATAATGATAGGTTAGTTACAAGGGATAACGACCATAACCTTTAAGCATTAAAAAAAAACAAAAAAAAAAACATAGAAAAAAAAACCGACCATATCCTTTAAGGGATATACATTGATTGGCACAATATAGTTTGGTATAACTAAGGGCAGCGCTTCTTTCTTTTAACATCCATCACTCTCTCTCATTTACTTTGTTGATATTTTTTAAATTTACCATCTCACCAATTGCATGGAATTTCCAACCGGGCACTAAAGTTAGCCTATAGTCTTCTCTCTAACATTTGTGAGCGTGGTTTGTAAAAAGCATTGCAATTTTTTTAGTATAAAGAGAGATGAGAATTAATTCTTCGATTTTTTTTAAATAAAGTAATATATTTATATATAATTGCAAGAAAGAGGAGGAATTTGCTGAAATTGTAGGAAATGGGACAACTCGCCAACTGAGTTGGCGAGTTGCTGGGGTCCGCCAACTCAGTTGGCGGGTGGGAGTATATATATATATATATATATAATTTCTTTCTAAATCAATTAAATTTTGTAAATGGATAATAACAAATTATCTATTATAATATTACAAAAAAATTACATTGATAATACTAAAACAAAAATATTTATTAAAAATTTTAAATCTAAAAATTTAAATAATAACAAAAAATATCAAATAAATAGTATTATGGGATACTTTAGCAAATGCCCCTACAAAAGTAGTATATATCCTAGTAAAAAAAAAACTAACAATTCTCAAAAAATAAAAAAAATCGGTTAAAAGAGTGCGGACATATCTTAAAATTTTATCTATATATATTTGTATAGATAAAATTTTACTTTTATAGATTTATATAGATATATATACAATTATCTATATATATTTAGAATTTCACTAATTATGTAGATATATATAGATATTTTTTGTTAGATAATTGTATATAGATATTTGTATATATTTAGAATCTATATTATCTGTATACAATTATCTAATATTATCTGTTAAACAAAAAAAGTGAAATTATCTGTTATCTAATATATATTATCTATATATATTAGATAATTATATATTAGTGAAAATTATCTAATATATATTATCTATATTATCTGTTAAACAAAAAATATCTAACAATTATCAACAATGAAATAAGAATAATAACAATAACTTAAGAGATTCATAATTTTTCTTCTTTTTTTTACTATTTTAGTTGGTTCTGGAGTTCCTGCTAGAGATTCATCAAATTTTCAGATGTCAGAAATACTCCACTTTTGCTACATTTTGTAACGTACAAATTTTTAAGGTTCACTCAGAATGTAAGATTTAGTCAAAAGACTGATCTAATTTATAGAAAATTACAGGTAATTCATCACCACATGAATTAATAGTCAGTCTTCTGCTAAACTTCCACGAGCAGTTGTTCCTTGCAGATCTTCATTGAAACTTTCACATAATTCCATTCATTAGTTACAGGATTTAGACTGATAATATTTACAAGGTCCAAGCTGGAACACTAATTATGCTGGCACGATAATTTCAGCTTTTGGCGAGATTCAACAATTGATGTTGATATCTAACAATTATCTAATATATTATCTATATTATCTGTTAAATAGAAAATATCTAACAATTATCTAACATAATTATCTAACAAAAAATATGTTAGATAATTGTTAGATATTATTTATTTAACAGATAATATAAATAATATATATTAGATAATTTTCACTAATATACAATTATCTAATATATATAGATAATATATATTAGATAATATATATTAGATAACAGATAATTTTACTTTTTTGTTTAACAGATAATATTAGATAATTGTATACAGATAATATATATTCTAAATATATACAAATATCTATATACAATTATCTAACAAAAAATATCTATATATATATCTATAAAAGTGACATTTTATCTATACAAATATATATAGATAAATTTTTAAGATATGCCCGCACTCTTTTATCCGATTTTTTTATTTTTTGAGAATTTGCTAGTTTTTTTTTTTACTAGGATATATACTACTTTTGTAGGGGCATTTGCTAAAATATCCCATAATACTATTTATTTGATATTTTTTGGTATTATTTAAATTTTTAGATTTAAAATTTTTAATAAATATTTTTGTTTTGGTATTATCAATGCAAATTTTTTGTAATATTATAATAGATAATTTGTTATTATCCATTTACAAAATTTAATTGATTTAGAAAGAAATAATATATATATATATATATATATATATATACTCCCACCCGCAAACTGAGTTGGCGGGCCCCATTAACTCGCCAACTCAGTTGACGAGTTTTCCCTTTCCCTATAATTTCAGTAAACTCCTCCCCTTTCTTACAATTATATATAAATATATTACTTTATTTAAAAAAAACCGTTAATTCTTTGTCATGGGTTCGTCTACCCAAACAATTTAATTAAGTGGAAAGAAGGATTTTTTGTGCTCCTAATCTAGATAGGAATGAGTCACTGATCGTATATTCAAATAAATAATAGTTTAATCGTCTAATTAAAATCTGACACCAATTTGTATTCGAGTATAAAACGATAGACATTTGGTCCAAACCCAAATATTGAATCCGTTGACCGCCATAATGGGGATGCATGTGTGAACCGTGGTCAGAGAATGTCCATGATTGATGAACCTGAATTGAACTCCTTCCGTATTTAAATTCGTATTGAAATATCCCACATTGTGATAAACGGCACATAGTACAAAGGATAGTTAAAATTTGAATAATATGGAGAAATATATTTGTAAAAAGTTATATGATAAATTTGGGATGCCAACATTTGGCTAAGCGGTTTGTCGAAAAGATCACAAAATTAAAAAAAAATCCCACCAACCATATGCGGGATTCTAATTTTTTTTAATCAAATCAAGATTTATTATTATCCATACTTAAAATTATTTTTAGTTTAAATAATATAGATAAATTTGTTATTTAAATTTTGTAGATAATTTATTATTTAAAGAGAAAAAACACAAACACACACACACACACACACACACACACACATATATATATATATATATAGTGGCGGATCAAAAGATCCGTCTCCGGAGTCCCGCCCTCCCCTTGTCCGTCGGATCAGGAGTCCTGCGCGCATCCGCGTGGGACCCGTTCGATCCAACGATCGGGAGCGACGGAGCTCCCACTGACTCCACAAACGGAACTTCCGATCTGCTATATATATATATATATATATATATTTGTTATCATCCAAACTATCAATTTGTTATCTACATAAAATCTATTTAAATTTTGTAGATAGAAAATTATTTATTTTATATTTTAAAATAAAAATTATCTAATAAATAGATGATTTTGATGATAACAAAATAATTTTTTGTTATCTAAATAATATTTATTTAAATTTTGTATATATACAATTATTTATCTGATTTATTCTTTAAATTAAATAAATTTTGTGTATGGATAGCAACAAATTATATATTAGTGATATTAGTAAGATGCAATTTGGATAATACCAAATAAAAATATATAACTAAATATCTATTAGTGATATTACAAGAAATGCAGTATGGATAATTCCAAATTAAAATTATTATATAAAATTTTAAATCAAAATTTTTAAATAATATCAAAAAGAATAACAATATATATTATTATTATTATCCCATTTACGCTCTTGTGAAATCCAAAATTGATATGGCATTCGATATTCCATTTACGCTCAGAAACTGTAGACAGAAGGTTGGGAGTGGTTGACAACAGTTGACCTTTTGTTTAATATCTTAGTCAATAACTTTTTCATAGGTTGAACTATTATGTGACAGCCTACAAAGCGAAATATAAATTCTTTAATTCCTTCGAAATATTCATCCAACTGAATAAAAGACTTCCATCAAACTGAATATCGCTCCCGTACATACAATTCTCTCCGTGGAATTGGCGGGAAAAATAGCTACGTGCACCCTGCTCTCATCGAGCCCACCCCTCACCCACAGCTTCTAAATGGGCCCCACATCAACATCAGACTGCCACATGTCAACTGGGCTGGGGCCCGTTTCCTCTTCTTTAAAACCTCTGCAGAATCTCTTAATTCTATCTTTCCTAGTCCGACCTTCCATTTCCTTCTGCTCTCTCTCTCTCTCTCATCTTCTTCTTCTTGAGCCGTCAAAATCATGGTATATTTTGTTTATTTTTTTAATGAATTTGTATACTAACTTTGATCTCCATTGTATATTTATTCTAATTTTGATCTCCGTTGTATATTTATTCCAATTATAATACATTTAGATGATAATTCGATTAATTCTTTTTACAATTTTTTACCACAAAATTTTAATTGCATGGTATTTTCTTTTGAATCCTAGTATTACTTCTGGCCTCCATGCTACTTTCGTCCAAAATATTTTAATTTTATTTTGATGGTAATTTTATTCCAATTGTAGTATATTTTATTAATAAACTGCTTAAATTCTATACTAATCTATATCTCAATGTTTTCTAATCTTGCTTTCTTGGTGATTTTAATCTTGTTTTGGTGGTATTTCTTATTGCAATTGTAGTAATCTTATCGATAGATTGCTTAAATTCTGTACTAGTTTTGCTTTCAATCTTTAAATATTGTTTCAGAGTTAATTTCATATTTTGGGTTTCAGTTCTAGCAATTTTTAATGATTAATTGCCATTAATTTTGATATTATTTTAATTATGGTATTTTTTTTTATCTAATTTCAGGAAATTCTATTAGTAAAATGTTTAAATTCTATAATAATTTCCATCTCAAAATTTTAATCTTATTATATTTCCACTAAAGTGATCTATTACTTAAGTTCTATACTAGCCTTGATCTCAATCTGTTAAATCTTGATTTAAACAAACTTTATTCCACTTCTAGTAAATATCATTGATCGATTCTTTGTTCAATAATAATCTTGATTTCGATATTTTAATCTTGTTTTAATGTGGAATTTTACTGTTCATCTACTTATATTTTGTACTAATTTTGATCTTAATCTTTTAATATTGTTCTATTTCTATTTTATTTTCTTTTTAGCAAATTTCATTTAATCAATTGATTGAATTCTATAATAATTTCAATTTATCTTCTAATCTTGTTCTAATTGTTCTTTTATTTTAATTCCAGTAACATTTTGATAAATTACTCAAACTCTATACTAATTTTGATCTCAATCTGTAATCTTGTTTAGATGATTATCTGATTTCAGTTGTAGCAAAATTTCTTGATTATTGGCTTCAATTTATGCTAGTTTTGTTATCAATATTTTAATATTATTTTAATTTTTATATAAATTATAGTAAATTTTATTAATCAATAGCTTTAATCAAGTGCTAATTTTTATCTCAATCTTGTTTTAATGGGAAAGTTATTTCGATATGCTAATTTTAATCTCAATCTTTTGTTACAATTCTAGAACATATTTTGATTAATTGCTTGAATTCTATACTAAGTTTTTTATTCATAAATTGCTTTAACTCTCTACTAATTTTGATCTAAATATTGTAGTTTTATTCTGATGCAAACAAATTTCATTGCTAAATTGCTTAGGTTTTATACTAATTTCAATGTAAAATGTTTTAGTCGTATTTTAATGGTATTTTTATTCAAATTCTAATAAATCTTATTCTTAAATGTTATACTAGTTTTGATTTTGAATCTTCTTGTAATGGTAACTTTATATCAATTGAAGTAGATTCTATTCCTAAATTGTTTAAGTTATATAAAATCTTTCAATCTTATTTTAATGGTATTTCTGCTTTGATTGACTAAAGTTTATACTAACCTTGGTCTCCATCTTGTAATATTCTTCTAGGTTGAGAAGAAAAAGAATAAACCGGAATGGTTAGATCTTTTGCTGAAGCAACAGTTTTTTGGTGTTTGCAAAGATCATACTGAATTAAGGAAGAACGAGATCAATATATATTGTATCGATTGCAATCATACTATGTGCCCTCACTGCTTGTCTTCCTCATCGGATCATAAATCCCATAGACGACTCCAGATCCGACGATATGTGTATCAAGATGTGGTTCGGATTAGTGATATCCAAAAGTTTATGGATTGCTCAAAAATTCAGGTATTGAATTATTAAATTTGTATATATTGTCAATTATAAGCATAGTGTCCATTATAATTTGTTGCTTTAAGTCAAAATTGACATGAATATTAAGAAAATTCTATTGCTATACTTTTATCATATAATCAAGCAATGGTCATCTGTAATTTTTATTTTTTGTTGGTTATCAGTAATTTTTAAGAAAAAAATATTGAAATGCCATAGAAATTGTTAGTTATCCAACTACTATATATAATTATAAGCATAGTGTCCATTATAATTTGTTAGATATGCCAGTGACTATGCAATCCAAATAATTACTTAATAATTTAAATCTATAATATTATAATGCGGCTTAAACAAATTAAAATATATTCAATTTTCAAATCATATTTAAACTAACTACATGGTATTATCTAAACATATATCTAAAATTCTACAAAAATATATACAACAAACTTCAATTAAAATATATTCAAATCATATTTAAACTATTTTAATATAATTTAAATTTCTATCTATTTTTTTCAATAATATCAATGTATTTTTTGGTACGTGCATGTGAAATGACTAGTTAGAATAAGCTCATTCTACTACACAAACCACCTAATGCAGGATACACGGCAGGATACAGGGAAGGAGGTTCAAGATGTATGAGATGCCTTCTGATGTAGGGTTACATAAGTACAAGATACACGCATCATTACTCTATTGGGAATACAAACTCAAAAATTATTTCCTGCCACCCCCCCCCCCCCCCCCCCCCACCCACACACACACACACATACTTGCAAAGAAAATAAAGGTTGAATACAAGACATAGAGGGATTATATGGAAAACCCTATAAACTTGCAAAAACTGCTGAGTGAGAGAGATCACTACTAAAAACAAGGATTATACAACAAGACTGTTACAAATTGCTACAACTTGCACAACTTTATTAGTACAAACAAAAGTACACAAGAGAACCTAATTAGAAGGCCAGCAATAAGATTCAAGTAACCCAACTCTCTCCCATCTCCTACAAGAGATGACTGAGGGGAAAGACAAACCTAACGTCGACTTCCTTATTGTTATTACCGAGGAAAACGATCCTCAAGAATAAATTATATAGCAGGGGGATATATAACAAAGAGATGATTCACGAACAAATGCTTTTCGACATAAAGAATTGAATGACAAGACGGAAATTTAATCTTCTTACTTATCCGTAGGTCCTTCAAATCCGAAAATCATAGACAAGAGTGAGCATGCAGAGAAGTGATTGCTAACCCCTTTCTCTTTGTTGGTTGCCTAAAGACTCTATGAAGAACACCAGAATCATCTCCCAAAGAACCCTACGACCCTTCATATATCATATCAAGATTTCACACATTAAACTGAGCCCAAAATTCAAAACCAACCGAATATTCAAAATCAACTTCCACTTCTGGCCCCAAGGTCGTTCGACTGAACACTAAGATCAGTTGACCTGTTAATTGTGCATAAACAGGAGAAAACTAACTTCAACACAATTACACAGGACCGGATCAATCTGGTTCGGTCTATGTGATCAGTTGACTAGTCCTCTATTTTCAAATTGAAATATATAGCTAATAGCTAATTTAACTATTCTGTTGAGTTATATACATTCAAAGTACTAATAAACCGTACTTGAAGTAAACATACTATACTTAAACTATAGTTAAAATAACAATAATAATAAGAAATAGCTAATGTTCAATATGTTGTATGCAGCAATATATTGTAAATAGTGCAAAGGTTGTGCTTCTGAATTCTCAAAAAAAGCTTAGAGTACCTGGCGCCAAAGTTGGATCTGTTTTCTGTAAACTCTGCAACCGAGCAGTCTATGAGCCAAATGAGTTCTGCTCCATTGCATGCAAGGTTAGTCCTCCTGTTCTTAATTTTTTGCTCTTTTGTCATCGATAATCAACGTTTTTTCCATTAGATATGCTTTGTTGTCAATTATTGCTTTACACTGAACATTCTCGTGCAGGTCTCTGAAGAGTCAGTAGAGACTATCGTCTCCCGCTCAGATGAATCTGCACCGTCCATCTCCGCGCCGACCCCTGATCTCGAGGGCCTCCCCCTTAAGGAAGTTGAACCTCACCCTTCTTCATCCCAGCAGTCGGAGGAAGCAAATGAGAAGAATGATTTGGAGGTGATCCCAAAGAAGAGGACTCATGATTCGGAGGTGACCCCAAAGAAGAGGACTCACAGGAGAAAAGGGATTCCTTGTAGGGCTCCCTTCTTCTGAAAAACCTTAGTCAGTATTTTGTAGGGCTAAATATATATTGAATAAGTGACGAAATGGGTAGTATAGGATTAGAAGTGACGACTGATATATACAGAGAGAGATATATGATCTTGAGTTATTAAGACTTTCCTTGTCGACCTGCGCTCCCATTATGTTTATCCTTGTTAAGAAGGGTTACATGGAGTTGACAATTTATATATTCTAGTTAAGATGACTTGCAATTTATTTCTCAATAGGAGAAATTGTATCTAGTTCTAAGCTTCTTAAAATAATACAATTCTTGACTGCTGCAAGAATACCTCTATTGGTCTTTTATTTTGTCCATAGTATCTATTTTTAGTTTGGCAGTAAGTTATTGCAACTTCAGCTATTGGGGATTGGTTGCATGCAGAGATCTAAGCTTGCCACTAAATTTGATGATTCAAGTCTCAAGTATGGTAATACTGTGGTAATATTCTAGTCTCTCAAGAATTCACATCAGGAGGAATTTTGTCTCTCTTGAATATACTGTGGTAAATAGTATTATTGGCATATTTTGTTGTGTCTCAAGTTTCAACTTTTGTGATTATACATCAGAAGGTTGAAACATATAGTACTTAATGCTAATGGAAGAAATACTGTGGTAATATTCTAGTCTCTCAAGTAATACTGTGGTAATATTCTAGTCTCTCAAGAATTCACATCAGGAGGAATTCACATCAGGAGGAATTTTGTCACTGAAGATTGAAAGCTGTTGGTCACGTACTTAATGCTAATGGAAGAAATATTGAAACATATAGTATATGCTTAATCAGCTCAACCATGAAACTGGTTAATTGCAGGTACAGTTGTTCAAAATATGAATCCTTCAGTAATTCAGCGTCAGACTTAGTACAATAAAGCATTCGCGGAATGTTCTTTGGTGAGGCATCGTGGTGGTCTACTGAGAGTTGGTCTATGTTAGTCTCGCGGCGGATCAAAGATGGTAGAACGCGGGCCATAGCAGAGCTACTAGCGAGACTCGAAGATCCATTCTCTACTGAAATCCAAGTTGTCGTCTAGATCAGAGATTCACACAAGAGTTCCTCATCTGATATTTCTCGATTCTAACGAAGCACGAACCAAGTACAGGTTACAAACAGACTTCGAAGAAAATGAATATTACAACAAGCAATAAGTAAAATGTTCTTCTCTTTATGTTCGCAGACGCTACAATGAGAAAGAACGAAACAAAGGAAAGTGCTGAAGGAAGCTCCTTGCTAGGGTGGTCAAAACCACCGTTGCTCAAAGTAAGATTCGTCGTACAGACGATTTGCTCCCAGGAACCAGCAAATGAACTTCTGGAACGCTTTTGTCACCTTCGAAAACACTCGAAAACACCTGTGGGAGGGGGACACTCTGGCCGCATATGATCTGGTGTTCTCGATTTTTTTATCTGTTTCTCTCTCCTCAAATGAAAGAGGAAGTCCTCTAATAAAGAGAATTTCAGCACCTATACGGCCTGAGGAAACACCAGGCCGCATATGCGCTGATCGACAAGATCCCCCAAAACTGGGTGTCAAAGCCGCATTCGCCTCCTCCTCCGCCGGTCACGATGTGCTGCACGAGGCAGACAGCGCCGCCAATGGCCGAAAGCAGTCGCTCGCGCTGCATGCGCCATATTTTTGGAAAGGCACTGAAAATAATACGTCGCATACGCCGCCTAAAGCAGACCATGTCCCCTCCACAGACAACTCGCTCATCCAAACCTGACCGCATAGCGCCTGGCCACAAAGTCCCAGGCCATATAGCACCTGGCCACAAAGACCCTGGCCGCATAGTCCCTGACCGCATAGCGCCAGTCTGCATAACCCATGACCGCATAACGCCTGGCTGCATAGCGCCTAAGGCCGCATAGCGCCAGGTTGCATGCGCCACAAGCATGCGCCCGAGCTAGCAACCGTGCATGCAACTCGCGCACGAGCGCCATGCGACGATGATGACGTGCTAAGTGCAAAGTGTGCCAACGAAGCGCCACTTTGTGCCCTTGAGCCTGAGCCCGAGCCCGAGTCCGAGTTGCTAAGCCCCTTCGGGACTTAGGTCCTAAGGAAAACTTCCCAAAGGTGATGACAAAATAAATATTGTCATAATGGAGTTCACACTTAATCCCTCTAGGAAAGTCAACCCACAAGGGCCACCACCCCATGTGCATATACCAATACTAATCATAGCTTTATATTGAGATATACACATTGGTAGTTTTTCAATATGGGACTAAAACTCCCAAAGCTAAGTGGAAAATACCAACAATACCCCATATATATCACAGTAGAGCGTTCCTCACAGTGACTTCCATCATGCATCAGGATAGATATCGCCGACGACTTGAATCTTCCCACATGGGTCAAACAACAGTACGATCAAGAATGGACTAGGCCTTGAATTATGCACCATAGCTGCTTTTGTAAACACCCTGATTTTTCAGAATAATTTTAATATAATTTTCCCAATTTTACGGTATTTTTCTGGAAGACGAACCAAGGTAATTGGGAGTTAAAGATTTTTAAATGCTGTTAATTGGTGTTAAAATATTATAGAAATAATATTTTATGGTGTAAAATTAAAAACTGGACTTAGGACAATTTTCCTGGAATTTATTGGGCCCCGGACCTAATATAAAACACCTAAAAACTAATTATTTAATTATTTATCTATTATTATTTAATTAGGTATTTATAAACCCATTTTCGGCCCAAACCGCGGCCCAAACCCAACCGGCCCAGCCCCAATCGGGCCCGAACCCAGCCCACAGTGGCTAGCGGGTCGGGTCGGCCAGAACCGAACCCGCTCGGACCCGACCCGCATAACCCATCTCCCCACAGCCCGCGTCCCCCTCAGCTTTTCCCGGCGACGGCTCCGGCCACGTCGCCGGAGTTCGCGTCAGCCCCCGCGGCCCTCGCGTCATGACCCCCCTTGATCTGCCATCTCCGGCCAGCCCTCCCCAAGACCATCCCCCTATATAAACCCTCCTCCACACCTCCTTCCCTCATCTCCCCCAAACCCAAGCCCTAGCTCCGGCCGACCCTCCACCCGACGCCGCCTGACCCCTCACCGGACCTCGCCACCGACTGAAGCACTCCCCAGGCCGCCGCACCCCAGACCCCGTCGACATCCCCCTCTCGACAGCAGCCGAACCGAATCCGACGCCGCCTGTCCCCCTCTGCCGGCCGCCTGAGCTGCCGCCGACGCCGCCTGACCTCGCCACTGCCGTCCCGCGCCCCGGCCGACTCCGACCAGCACCCCGGCAGTAATCCTAGGTCAGAATAGTACCCGTAAGGCTCGAACACGGTCAGGACACGGCCCTTCGTGTCGACGCGGACACGAGTAAACGTCATTTTGGAGCCCTGTTCAGGTACTCGTAACTTTCTGCTCGTAACACCGTTTTTAATTTCGTCAATTCCAACGCGCAGCCTGCATGACCCCCTCGGTGCCCGTGCAAAACGCTCGGTGCATCGCGTCCTGTGGTGATCGCGAACCACGATCCAAAAATAGGAAAAACAACGCTCTGTTTCACCCCGGAACTGAGTACGCCCCGCCAAACGGGACGACTTGGTCGCGCGCGGTCTTCACAGATACGTGCGTGCCGTCGATACGGATGTGTGGAATTTTGCAGAAGTCGATTCGGGTGTGCGTGCACACCGGAATCAACGCGTATCCGCGGACAACGTCCCATATCCGACTTTTCTGGATCGCACCCTAACTTTGTGTACACACGTCGGATCGAAACAAAACTTGCGTCATCGGACTCGTAGTGATACGCTGGTCCTGTGACCCAAGTTTGGTTAGATTCTGAGAACGTTGACGAAATCGCGTGTCGTGGGCCCCACAGGCCCCACTCGACGGGCGATTTTGTGATCGGCTCATCGGAATCCAATTCTGGAAGTTCCGTTGGGTTCGTATCATCGTTCCTGACCTGTTGACACTAAGTTTGGTAAATTTTGGAGACCTTTGACCCTGACACATTTTTCGGTGCAAAGCGGGCCCACATGTGGACCCCGTTTTGACCCAAAATTGTCTTTTCGTCCATGTGTCCAAATTGGACTCAAGGACAGGCATTTCTAGCTATTTGATATCTTCTGAGCATGATGGTAATGGTTATTTCAGCATCCGGAGGCATATCTGGAAATTTACCGAGAACAGAACCGTAGTTGGAATCCAAACATCAGGCAAGTACCTGCACTTCAAGTTTATTCTTTATATTATGATAATTAGTTCCTTGCTCCACTAGCACCATTGGATGATTACACTTAGTGTTAGAATTTGGATTTCATGTCTCGATTTTTGTGTCGGGAGGGAGGATACTAGGAGGCATGTGGTCTACCCTTTCCACCATGTCATGACTGCTAGCTGTTGAGTACGCGACTGTACCATCAGCCTTATACTCGATTGTTCCTGACTGCTAGCCGTCTATGACGTGCCTTATTTAGCCTTATAACCCCCTACATGCCAACTATGTATTCTAAATACACAATTTCACACACACATAGTTTCTTTTGTCTTGTTGCAGTTCCATTTTCTTGTCTCATTATAATCCTGTTTTACTTATATCCCTGAATTATAGTACTTAACACTTAGTTAATTTTACTACTTATTATGTATAATTTTATCGTGATACTTAGTCAGTTTTTACTACTTGTCATAATTATTTAGTTTAAGCCTTGTTGTGTATTGGTACTTTGCTTCTTTCCTGACTGGATCCGTTGACATTTAGGCGATGATGAGGACTATGCTCCCACCTTTTATGGCCCATATGACGTAGCAGATGATACTATTGAGGAGCCGGTTCCTACTCAGGAGACTACTTTTGAGGAGTAGTTAGCCAGTTAGTTAGTATTTTCTTTCAGCATAGTACTCGGGTTTGTCCCCGATTTATCTTCTGGTTCTGTATTAAACTGTAGATTTGGATGTCACAAAATTTGTCTTATAAAATCTTAGCATTCCTATTTCCTGTTATTATCCTTGCCTATTTATTATTGTGAATGAGCTAGATTTTAAATTACTTGTGAGTATGATCTAGACAGCGTACTACCGCCGACACTGCGGCGTAGGCTGGACGTAATCGCGAACCGGTACCTGAATATTGTCACGCCCCGATCTCCCGCAGGCAATCGGCCGTTCCCGCTAGGCGGGAATCACCCTCGCCAACGCTCCCGCGGAACGATCGCTTAACCCATCCGGGCGTGATGCCGCACGAGCGTGAGCCACGCCCATGCAAGGCCATGGTTCATTGGCTGGCGGTTAGAGTTCTAAGCCACAGAGTCGCACAGATTGTCCGAGTGCAGCGGAGTCATGAACGCATAGGCGATCGGTAACAGGTTCACTGAGTCGACAAATATAGCGAAAGCATTGAAACAAGTAAAGTAATCTCTTTATTGATATGAAACATGTATTACAGGCGGCGTATAGCCGAGATTACAAGTCGCTCAAGCCTCTCTCTCTGAAACAGTAAAAGCATGCCAAGTGGCTACAACTGTGGAATGTATGTACAGGCGATGGTCAGGCGATGTTCACAACTTATGTCTTGTATATGTGCTTCAGTCCCGGACGCACCGTTGCAAGGCTTCAGAGGGAACTCCTGGCCTTAGCACGCACGAAGGAGGCGTCCGCACCGAATGAGGTTCTCCCGCACCCTGCATATCAAACTGGTGGATTATCAGTACATTGAATGCACTGGTGGGGAAGCTACTCGCTCGCTCGACAAATCCAAACACGTAATACAGGTTTCGTGCACAACTATTCAGTTGTCTTTCTAGTTGTCTTAGGATCAGTTTCATGCAGATATTGAATAGCCTAACGTGTCGGGCAGTGCGCCGTGCGATGTTAGAGGAAACACGGCGAGACTTACCAACTTACCATCTCCTTCCCTGTCCAAGGCAAACATTGTTAATTTAAGCAGGGGCATGTATAAACATTCAGGAGCATAGCATATGCAACATGCAAACATGAGAGTCATTGAACGGGACAGTATTTGGTGTGCTCAGTTGTTCTTGATGCAATAACTCGCACGCGGATAGCCGCTAAGCGAGAATGACTTATCTATATGAACATGAGTCGCTGGCATAGCCATAAAGGACTAATCCCAGACGAGAATGGAACGTAACGAGAGCACACGATGCGCTACGAACCATCTCGCCCGTACACGATGGATTGTACATGAAGTAGTCCAAGGCCAAGATGGAATGCAACAAAGTACACGATGCGCTACAAACCATCTTGTCCGCACACGATGGACTACACACGTGATGTGGTCCCGGGAAAGTGGAATGCAACGTAAGTACACGAGGTGCTACAAACCACTCGCCCGAACACGACGGACCACCCAAGAGTTCCATCCGGATAGGATCGGCCCCAGTGCCCCGGTGACCGTCCGTGGAACTATACCTCGTTTCCGAGTTGTCCGCGACATGCACTTTCTTTTTGGGTCATTCAATTATCACGAGATACACGAGAACACGAGAACAAGCGTGCACTTTGAACAAGAGAACATGAGAACATGAGTGCACGGGAACACGAGTATACGAGTACACGGGATACTTGGATCTTGTTCTTTGTACAATAACTTGTCTTGATGCATTCCCCTGGTTCGGGGCTGCCTGGTGACCTAACGGTCCTGGATACTTGCAGGGTCAATCATACACGGAACGACTACTGAGTAGTCTCCCGGAGTTGGATAAAAATACGGCAATATTCAAGCAGACAAGCATGCGTTTCTAGGTACATAAGCAGGCACGTTGCTCGGGCCCGAAGGTAGTCCGAGAGATGAAACCATTAAGGGACTTAGCATGCGAGGGTCTGAATATAAGCAGTATTTCCTTTTCCATATTCTAGCAAGCAATACAAGTTGGGATTATTCCCTTAGCTAGGTGCGTTGGATTTATTAGCATGCAGGGGGTGATTCACCTAGCGACTAGCATAAACATTCCAGATTTTATGTGTGCTGGCTAAGCAAAGACAAGTTCACCGTAGCCACCTACCTTAGCGATGATTCGCCTCGGTAGAGCGATACGTCTGAGCGAGCCTCTGAAAGTCCAAGCCGGATTCCTGTAGGGGCAAGTCTGGATATCCTTTGCTCCTTGATCGAGGCAAAGCAGGTCGGGACACCTGCAAGATTGCCGATTGAGACGGCAGTCCGCTTGAGCGGAACAGGGGGTTACAAATATCTGGGTGCGGGTCGTGACAGATTTCCTCCCCACTCACACAATGACCTCAGTTGTGCCATCTGATCTCATGTTAAAGGCCATGTGCTAACCTGGTCTCAGTGTATGTATCTTGGGCGTCTACAAGCTTTCCCTTAAGAGGCGGCCTACATCTCTATCCAAACACTTAGGTGAGTTCTTCTACTATAGAGAGTTTATTATCCGGCATGAAGCCTTGCGCTTCTGTGCGGTGCTACGCCGCTAAGACATTGTAACACCCGGTTTTCAAAAAAAATGAATTTCTCGATTTTTCGGTGATTTTTTTTATTTATTAAAAATGTCCTTCATGGATTAATATTTTTATGTATTAAATTAAGTATTAAAATATTATAAAAATTATATTTTTGGGTGTATTATCAATTATTGGTTGTTGTATAATTTTTCTAGAATTTATTGGACTCAAAAACTATTTTTATTAAGCTAAAAATTCCCGTTTTAATTAAACCAGCTTGAATCGGATTAAACCGAACCGGCTAAACCAACCCGACCCGGACCCTAATGAACTGACCCAAACCCTAACCTAACGGGTCGGATCCTACTCGACCCGACCCAACCATACCCGAGCTGCACCACTGCTACAGTGGTCACCCCGTTCTCCACGAACCCCACTTCCCCGCTTCCGTCGACCCCGCGGCCAACCACCCCCGCCTCCACCGCTCGACCCCGTCTACGACCCCACGACCCCCCCGCTCTGGCCTCCCTGCTCCACCGCCTCCCCTTCCTTCTCCTATTTAAACCCCACCCCGAGCCCTAAACCACCGCCACCCGCCATCACCATCACCGCCAACCCCCACCCCGACTCCGCCGGCCTACCCCGACGCCCCTGCCGACGTTCCCGCCCGCCGTCGACGACTCCCACGACCACCCCGAGCATCCGCCGCAGCACAGCAACCACCGCCACCATGCCCCACCGCCGTGCCACGCTGCGCCACCCTCCACGATCAGCAATAAGGTATACCCCTTCCCGACCTCGTATCTCTCTGTACATAGACCCGTATTCCGTTCTGTCAAATCCTGCGCGTAGACCTCGTGACCCTTACGAAACTTGTACAACTCGTTCGGGGTATCGCGTCCTGTGTCGGTCGCCAACCGCGACGCAAAAACAGGAAAAACAACCCTATTTCTGAAAATTCAGAAATCTTTCCGAACTTACAAGTTCACGGCCATTTTTCTTCCAACCTGTGTATTATTTCTGAATTCTGTTTGAACAGTTAATTAGACAATATAACCGAGATTGAAATCCTATTTTTAGTTTAATTTATGCTGTTGTAGATTGTATTTAATTTGCGGGTGAAATCGACCAAAAACTTGGTATTTAAAACCCTAATTTTCCCGAAACTGGGTACGCCCCGCTAAACGAGGCGACTTGGACGTGTGAGAACTTCACCGAAAGGTGTGCACCGTTAATATGGACGTGTGAGATTTTATGAAAGTTAATTTGGATGTGCGTGCACAAAGGAATCAACGCGTATCCGTCGACAACGCCCCGTATCGACCATGTTCGGAAACTCGTTGTAACATCGTGTGTGCTCGTCGTTTCGTAACGAAACTTACGCCATCAGACTCGTAGCAATACGCTGGTCCTGTGACCCAAGTTTGGTTCGATTCTGAGAACGTTGACAAAATCTTGTATCGTGGGCCCCACGGCTCCACTTGACGGGCGATTTTGTGATTGGCTCATCGGAATCCAGTTCTGGATATTCCGTTGGGTTCGTATTATCGTTCTGGACTTGTAGACACTAAGTTTGACGAATTTGGAGAACTTTGTCTCTGGCATGCTTTTCGGTGCGAAGTGGGCCACAAGTCCGTCAAATGGTGAAACTATTTATCCCGAAGTACTTTTCTATACGATCATTTTGGCACAAACTGGACCTTGTTTCGATCTCCCAGTCAAAAGTTATGATACTTTAAAGTTTTATATTTTATATTCTTGTCTGTATTATGTACGTCTTACTTCAGATAAAAATTCTCTCTACACGAATTGTGTTACTCTCGTCGAAAACATACAAATCGACCTATTGTGTGACGAAAAACGATTTGAAAACAAATAGTTATGGCCGTTCGAAGTTTGAACGACGACAGACGTAATATTCGTACGGTAGATTTTTTTTTTGGGGTTCAGTGATAACATATTTTATTTTGGATGTTAAACTAAATAAAAAAAATCCAAATCCAAAACTAAACTAAATAGAAAAAAAACTAAATTCGTGGAATGTGAACAGTTTTTAAACTGTTTGAAAATGATAACATATTAGTATTGATGCTACTTTTCCAACGAGAGAGGAGAGTGTGAGTGAGAGAGAGGAGAGAGAGAGAGAGAGAGAGAGTGGACGGGTGTGAGTGAGAGAGTGGAGAGTGTGAGTGAGAGAGAGGAGAATAGAGGAGAGGAGAGGAGAGAGAGAGAGAGAGGAGAAGAGAGGAGAGAGAGGAGAGGAGGGGAGCGGAAAAGAGAGAAGAAGAGAGAGAGAGAGAGAGAGAGAGAGAGAGGAGGAGAGCGGAGAGGAGAGAGAGAGGGAAAACGTTCCTAGGAAGGACATTTTTCTAAGAAAAACGTCATTCCAAAGGGCGTTTTTCTGTGTATAATATTTTTTTTTCTGTTAACGGAGAATTAACGAAAACATAAAACGTCCTTAGAAAGAACGTTTTGATGCTCTGATTATAAATTTTAAAAATATAATATTTTTATTAAAAATATCTCATATTTTAATGCACTCAGCAAAAATTTTGGAAATTAAAGAGTGTCCAAATTAAGTCACACGACTGAATTATGCCTGAATCGAATGTCTACAACTAAAAGTTGTCCTTATACCTTAGGGGATGTTTGATTGCTTGTAAATAGTTGGTCACTGCAACATTTCCTTGGGCAACTGAAACCACTAGTCTTGAATCCTAACCAATATCATGTGCTTCAGAAGCCACACTAGTAATTTAATAGTTGATACTTAGATTGATTATTATTCAGTTTCATGAATGAATCACACTGTTTTTCTTCTACACATGATTGTCTATAAAGTTCTCTTAAAGTGAAGGTGAAAATGTTGTATATTGAGTTTTGACAATCCCCCATATTTCATTATTCATTATTATTGTTGACAACGTCGAAAAAGGGTGCTACTATTACAGATAAGGCCCTTAATAGATAATAATGGAGAATGAAGGGTTCAAATTGCCAACTAAAAAATTGGAATAACGATTTTCTTGTTGTTTTACCTACAAATTTTCAAAATGTGGACAAAGACCTAAGGAAACCAGCAGCAACAACAAAAAAAGACAAATTATAAGGGCACTACTATTATTACTTGGGGCTAGTCCAGGATTGGGACTAGTCCATTAATGAGCAAAGTTTACTCACACTAGTCCATTAGTTTAATCATACTAGCACACTTTGAAACCCTTCTCCCAAATCCTCCCCACCCCACCGGAGCCCTCCCCCCTCCCGCCGGCCGTTCTCCGAGACTTCGTCCTCCTCCTCCTTGTCGATGGCTCCCAAAGTCTCGAAAGAATCAAGGTACAAATTATCATTCTCCTTGTTCTATTGCATTTACAAAAATTTTTAAATTTTTTTAAAAATCCTATTGTATTTCGAAAATTTTGAGTGATTTTCTTTCCATTCTTCAAATGAGGGCATACAAGTCCTGAATGTAGTTTAGGATGTAGTTTAGACGTTTACTTGGTTAATCGAACACGATTTTAGGGCATACAATGTCGACAATCGTCAACATTGTCGAGCAGTATCGGACAGGACTGTAGAATTTTCTACAGTCCCATATAGATTTATGACTGCAGAGTTAGCTACAGTCCTATATAAATAAATGACTGTAGAAATTTCTACAGTCCTTAATTTATAAAGGACTGTAGAAATTCCAATAGTCCTAATTTTTTTTTTTTTGTAAATGTTTATTACAAATTTTTTTAATTCTCATGAACAGACAAGGAAAGTGAAGAAGTTGGGAAGAAGCCTCGTAAGTTGCCAGAGTTCGAATTATATGACAATTAATGACGAACTCCAACAAATCGACAGCGCTAAAGAATTTTCTTTCTTGAAAAAAGAGAGCAACGTACAAAGAGACGGCATGAAGTTTAGGCCTCGTTTGAAGAATTGTAAAACTTTCAATAAATATGACTTTTGAGAATTGTAAAAGTTTAAACTATGAGTTTGAGTTGTAAAACTTTGAATTAATTTGCTACTATTGACACTTTGAATGAATTTGCTTCAATTGCTATAATTTGAAAATTTGCTACAATTGCTACATACATACAATTTGTGTTCATATTTTGCTACATACATACAGTTGTCATTTTTTTATACAGTGGAGCTAAATTTACTTATAACTGTGTATACAGACAGTGGATAAAGTTTAGGACTGTTAACAATTTGACAGTCCTACTTTCTTCCCGGACTGTAAAAATGTTGACAGTCCTAAACTTTACCCACTGTCTATGGGCAGTTATATGTAAGTTTAGGACTGTCAACATATATACTACGACTGTCAACATTTTGACAGTCATAAATTTTACGCCAACCATCTTTACGCCAACATGGTGACAGTGGATAAAGTTTAGGACTGTCAAAATGTTGACAGTCCTAGTATATACTAGGACTGTCAAGATTTTGACAGTCATAAATTTTATCCACTGTCTATTTGGCTTTTACGCCAACCATCTTTATGCTACGCCAACAATCTTTACGCCAACATGGTGACAATGAGTAAAGTTTAGGACTGTCAAAATGTTGACAGTCCCATTATATACTAGGACTGTCAAAATTTTGACAGTCCTAAAATTTTTTTTCTGTTAATTTATTTTGTTAATTGGTGGGAGGGCCAATTTATTTTGTTAATTTTATGTTTTATTTAAGAAAATATATTTTAACGAAATAAAATGAAAATAAATTAACAGTAAATTTACTGTATCGAAATTTCAAAATTAACAAAAAACTAAAATAAATTAACTCAGTTGTCGATATGTTTCAAAATTTCAAAATATCCTAAATTTCTATCCTTAAAATTTGTTAAAGTATTCTGTTATTTAAAATAGTAAATTTATTATTGGTATATTAAATATTTTGCAAAAAAAAATTTACCAAAATTAAAATTTGGAGGTCGAAACATCGTTTTTTTGCGATTCAAAAAATATGGGAAGTCCGTCAAACGGTGAAACAGTTTATCCCAAGTACTTTTTCATACGGTCATTTTGGCACAAACTGGATCTTGTTTCGATCTCCCAGTCAAAAGTTATGATACTTTAAAGTTTTATATTTTTGCCTGTAATATGTATGTCTTACTTCGGATAAAAATTCTCTCCACACGAATTGTGTTACTCTCGTCGAAAACATACAAATCGACCTATTGTGTGACGAAAAACGATTTGAAAACAAATAGTTATGGCCGTTCGAAGTCTGATCGACGGCAGACGTAATATTCGTACGGTAGATTTTTTTTTTTTTTTTGGTTCAATGATAACATATTTTATTTTGGATGTTAAACTAAATAAAAAAAATCCAAATCCAAAACTAACTAAATAGAAAAAAAACAAAAAAAAATCCCGACAATTAAAATGAGGACTGTCAAAATTTTGACAGTCCTCATTGTTTGTGGGACTGTCAAAATCCTGACAGTCCTAGTTTTATATAAAATTTTCAGTGGATTAAAATTAGGACTGTCAAAATTTTGACAGTCCACATAGCTTGTGACACTCCTAACAATTTGTAGGACTGTCAAAATTTTGACAGTCCTTCCAAGTGGTAGGACTGTCAAAATTTTGACAGTCCTGATTATAACAGTCCCGAGTTTGAGAGTGACAAACTTGTAATTATCAATGATAACAATTTGGACTAGCCCCAAATAACTTTTAGGATGGCAAACTTGTAATTTTTTGTAAATTTTCATTGGACTAGTTCCGAGTAAAATGTGTAGTGCCCTTATAATTTGTCCAAAAAAACTGAGTCATTTTGAATTGTCTCCAACTAGTTACTTTGTAGGCACATAAACATAATTATACTGCAAAAAGTATAGCAAATACCATGCACAAAAGGGAAAATACAGTTGGAGTCAATAGTTTTTTCTCTTTTACTTTTTTAGAAATGTCCGATGTACACGCTCCGACTTACACTACACATATTACATTGCATGTCTATCGTCTGGAAATACAATGGTGAAAAGCAAATAAAAGAACATCATAAGCCGAAACCAATAACACAACAACAAAAATTCACTAATTCTGCTTGAGATCATTCATGTTCAGATTCAGAGCTTTTTGATAAAATGGTGAAAAGCAACACACATGAACATTACTTTATAAATATACTACTCATCTAGTTGCAATATCAAATCACAACTAGATAAAGATAGGAAAAATGTGATTCTTTTATCAAATAAATAAAAACAATTTAGAACAACAGAATTAATCTATATCTAAAAATCACCTTAAAAATGGTCACCATGATGCCGAAAGAGAGGAGGCTTTATGTGTTTTAACTTGTTTCGGTTCTAAGTATTTTGAGGATTTAAACATACACTCTCAGTAGACTGTTGGTATTTTCACTTAGTTTTGGGAGTTTTAGTCCAAAATTGAAAAACCACCAATGTGTATATCTCAATATATATATATGATTGGTGTTGGTATATGCACATGTGGTGGTGGTCAATGTGGGTTGACTTTCTTAGAGAGATTAAGTGTGAACTTCATTATGACAATCTTTATTTTGTCACCACATTTGGAAAGTTTTTCTTCACTACCAAAATAATACATATTAGCAACGTAGCGAAGTTTTGGTGTTGTCGCGTAATCCATGGTCGTTGACAAAAAATTCGTCGCTATTCGTCGCTAGCGACGTATATTTGCGACGCATACACGTCGCCAAATTAGCGACGTTCAGCTACGCGGCGTCGGTATATCAGCGACGTTGTATATTATCGCATAACGTCGCCAAATCAACGATATTATCATCGACGTTTTGCTACACCAATGCTGATCTGACAGAAATTGTCATGTCAGCTTTTTTAGCGACGTGTAGGGACGTTTTGACACAGATTAGCGACGTCTATGATACCAGTTAGCGACGTTTTAACACAATTTAGCAACGCACTGTCACGTCAGTAAAAGTCGCTAAATTAAAAAAAAAACAGAAAAAAGTATGCAATTTCTAAAATTATTTTTCAATAAAAGTCTGTCTGCAGTTATAAAATTACAGTTTATATAAATAGACCCGGAGCAACCCTCCGTTGAATTTTCTGGGTTCACCGACCCCTTCGGTGGAACACTTAACACCAGTACATACACAAACACGTCAAGAATATCGAAACACACAGGAATGTCCCAACAAATAAATACATGAATCTAAAATAATGTCACATCCGTCTCATCCAAATAATGTAGTAAAAAGCATAAAATAAGTACATTGAAGATCCAAGAATGGGCCAATACACACCAACATACTAAAAAAATTCCCAATAAGAACTATTGCGGATCAGGAGGAGGAAAAGGAATACTGTCGTGCATCTAGGATAAGAGAAAGCCATACTGCTCCCGGGAAAGCGTCACCGGTCCTGATAAATGAAGCAGTGGAATCGATGGAGTCGGTGTTGGTATCGGTGTCAATGTCGACGGACCAGGAGGACGTATCTGCTCCAATGCTAGCAGTCGAACATTGTATGAATCCATGACAGATACCATCCTTGAAGTGTTCGTCTCCACCGTCTGACTCAACAAATCCTGCGTCACATGTATCCTCGCAAGTGAGTCGCTCATGACCATATGCGATCCCTCCAGCTCCGTTTGTCTGCGCTCCATAGACGCGGCCAGAGTCGCCAAGATGCGCTCTATCGTCTGGCTCATAGTCTTGAGCTCTGTAAGGCTGTGCTCCGTCATCTGGCTCAGAGTCCTAATCTCCAATATGTGTAGTGATCATTGCATCGTCGGTCTGTGGCTGAGACTGGGGCTGCTCCGTAATCCTCCGTAGCAACTCGTCACGCAAGTCAGCAATCTGACGGTCAACGCTCTCTTGGGCTCGTGCCGACGCCTGTGAAGGCTGCGAGAAATGCACACTGCCAGAGGGGCCCCTGGATGACTGTGTCTCAACAAAGGCGTCATAGGACCCGTACAGTTGTACGTACCCCTCTGGAGACCACCAACGACGGTCATCCAAAGCTCGTCTACCGACGGAGCTGTAGAGGGCTGCGAGAAAGTATCAGCCCCTCCATTTGCAGGTGCACTAGCAGTCGCCCGCTCACGTAGTCTAAGATAGTTTTCCTAGAAAAATGGTTGCTAACGTCTAAGGTACTTTGTAAACCCCCTGAATTTTCAAAATTTTAAAAACTGGATTTTTCACAATTTTCTGGAATTTTCTAGGATTTTTCTGTAATTTAAAAACAGGGTTTTAATTTTTAAATAATTTTTAATTGATAATAAATGATATTAAAATATTATAAAAATAATATTTTTGGGTTTAAAATGAAAAACTGGACTTAGGGCAATTTTTCTGGAATTTATCGGACCCCGGACCTATTTTTAAATGCCTAAACAGTATTTATTTATTTAATTATTTATTTATTAATTCTTACTGATTTTATTATTATTATTATTAGTATTTTTTTTATTAAACCCAACCCAGCCCACTGGGCCCGGCCCACCGGGCCCAGCCTAACCCGGCCCAGACCCTGCCTAGCGGGTCGGGTCGGATCCGCCCGCCCGAACCCGACCCGACCCGGCGCCCGTCTCCCCCACGTTCCCTCTCCCCGCGCCCCGCTCGGCCCGCAACCGCCCGCCCGCGCTTCCCGGCCGCCCGCCCGCGTCTCCCGGCCTCCCCACCGCTCACTCGGGCCACGACGCCCCTCCTCCGCCTCGCCCGGCGCCATCTCCCACTCTCGAACCCTATAAAACCCCCGCCCCTCGCCCTCGACCCCCACTCGCCACCGCCTGACCCCGCCCGCCGCGTCGCCTCCCTCCGCCCTGAGCCGCCTCGCCTCCACCGCCCAGCCCCCGTCCTCCTCCTTCTTCCTCCCCGCTCGGCCCCATCGTCGGCAGCAGCAGCAGACAGCAAACGTTGGGCCGCCTCCGACCGCCGGCGACCCCTTAGCCACCGCCCTAGCCAGCCCTCTCCGCCACCGGCAGCCCGCCTCCGCCCTAGCAGCGCCGCCGCCACGCCCTCCGCCACCGCGTCCAGCCGCCTCCGCCGCTTCCCCTTCCTCCCAGCGCCTCGCCGCAGCAGCAGCCGGCCGCAGCAGCGCCGCCTCCGGCCGCCCTGAGCCACCGCCGACGCGTCCCCAGCCACGCCGCGCCGCCCTCCGCCGCGTGCCCTCGAGCCCGGCCGCCCAGCAGCCGCCCTCCGCCGGATTTCGACGAGGAATCCCCAAACCCTAACCCTAATTCGATCCGCGTGTCCGACACGTGTCGGACACGATTCGACCCTGTTTTCGGGTCCCCTTTAGGTGCGTGTAACTTTTTGTTCTTAGCTCCGTTTTCGATTCCGTAAATTGCGTTGCGAAGCCTGTATGACCCTCTCGGTGTCCGGATAAACTGTTCGGGGCATCGCGTCCTGTGGTGATCGCACACCGCGATCCAAAAACAGGAAAAACCAGACCCTGTTTTACCCCGGAACTGAGTACGCCCCGCCAAACGGGACGACTTGGTCGCGTGCGGTCTTCACAGATACGTACGCCTCGTCGATACGGACGTGTGAGATTTCGCGGAAGTTGATTCGGGTGTGCGTGCACACCGGAATCAACGCGTATCCGCGGACATCGCCCCGTATCCGTACTTTCTGGAATACGCCCTAACTTTGTGTACACACGTCGGATCGAGACGAAACTTGTGCCATCAGACTTGTAGCGATACGCTGGTCCTGTGGGTCAAGTTTTGTTCGATTCTGAGAACGTTGACGAAATCGCGTGTCGTGGGCCCCATAAGCCCCGCTCGACGGGCGATTTTGTGTTCGGCTCATCGGAATCCAATTCTGAAAGTTCCGTTGGGTTCGTATCAGCGTTTCTGACCTGTTGACACTGAGTTTGGTGAATTTGGAGACCGTTGACCCGGACGCATTTTTCGGTGCAAAGCGGGCCCACCGGTGGACCCTGTTTTGGTCCGAAATTACCGTTTTTGCTCTTGTCTCCAAATTGGACCCAAGGACAGGCGTTTCTAGATGATTGATATTTTCAGGATCTGATGGTGATGTTTGTTTCAGCAACCGGAGTACCGCCTGCAATTCCCGCCGAAGTCAGAACTGCAACCCGAGCCGGAACCACAGGCAAGTGTACCTTGCCAAAACTTGCAGCTTTGCTACCTATTTTCTGGACTTAGTTATACATCAGTGGGCAAGTAAATCTTGTCAATTCTCAGATATTTCTGGTTATAATATTTTACTTGATTTTTGTAGCTTCATATGTGAACTTGTTTAACTGCTCAACCCAGGACACCTGACACTCTTCATGTGACGGAATTGCCTGAGATATACCTGGTGATTCCGTATAGGCTACATTTTCATGTCATTTCCAGTTTACATGCTTAGATTTTAGCCTGACTCATTGCATTAGTTCAAACTTGCGTGACTTGTACCTGATATTTTCTGGAACTGTGACGTGAGATTACATGGGGTGGGGAGAGTATTACCATATCAAGGCTGATTATAATATAAATAATGTTATCTGGAGGTGTCTTAGTCTCTGATACAGAGCTTTGGCACAAGTTCTGGCTCTTCGAGAAAATACTGCTATGGTTTCTTCGACACTGATCCTGTAGTAGTCTCAGCCTGAGTATGACTAAAACTTTCACTTGCATATCACTAGCTGGTTTATATATTTACCCTGCTGTTTATCTTGTTGCTGCACTGCATATGTTTTGGCTTGTATTTTCTGTACCTTGTTATGTCCCCTGAGGACCTGGAATGGACTATGTCCCCAGGTATAGCCGCAGAGAACTACCCCGAGGTGTACGGTACAGGAGCACTCCTTGGAGCAGAACCCGGAACCGAGGACCAGATAGTTGCAGAAGACTTCTCCTGAGCACCGGCTTCATATTCACAGTATTTTCTTTTCAGTATTTTATTTCCAGTCTATGTTTCCTTAAATGTAACAGAATAATTCTCGGATTTGTTTCCCGAGATAACCTTATTTAATATTGCTTATTTATTTCTATTGCATTGATTCTGGCAATTAATCTGTGTTTGTTCTGTGGATGAGATTAGTAATACCTGAGACTTGTACTTAGTACTGCTAGACTACAGCTTAAGCATGCCCTGATGGATCCATTAAATTGGGTTGTCCATCGGTGCGTGCTGCTGGCCATTGCTCACGTGCTCAGTCCCTCGGTATTTTGGGACTGGGGCGTGACATGGTTTTTATGGTGGCCCATGCAGGTCTACGACTAAATTGTTCGGTTTCAACTCAGGGATCGAACAGGCCTGCAATAAGATAGGATAAATTTTAGGATATCATCCACTTACTTGAATCATTTTTGATATCTGTATCGTATTCGAACTAATTTGAACTTGCATCTTGCCTTGATTCCTGTGCGACTCTTATTGGTTATTTTGGATACAGGAAAATGGACCCACAAGAATGCAACGAGACTCCCATCGGAATACCCCAAGCTGCAGGTGTCACCTATGACAACAAAGTGACACCAGTCGGAGGAATTCCCTCAACTCAACAGAGCCAGCAGGCTGGTCAACCTACCTCCCAATTCCGGCGCAATGACATCCCACCTCCGCCACAGTTCGTCCCACCAATGCCCGTGTTCCCACCAGGACAGCCGATCGACGGGCAGCAAATATTCCAAATAATCTACGCGATGATGCAAGCACAACAACAAGTCCAACACGAGGCTCAGCGTCGCGAAGCTAATTTCTTGAGGGATAGCATTGTAACTGCACTGGAGCAGGCCAACCTACCAGCTCGACGGCCAACTACAGGCTCAATCACTGACTTCCGTCAACTGAAGCCCCGCACTTTTTCTGGAAAAGAGGAGCCCACAGAAGTTCACGAGTGGCTCACCAACATTCGGCATCAACTTGAAGCAGCTGAGCTTCCACGGGAACGCTGGATGACGGCCGTCCGAATGCAATTGACGGACAACGCTCATCACTGGTGGCTATCCGAGGAGACGCGACTCGGACCAGACCGAGTCACCTGGGAGGAGTTCTCCAGACTCTTCCAGGAGATGTACATTCCTGCCATCGCTCGATCAGAACTGCGGGACAAATTCAATCGCCTCACTCAGGACTCCATGACGGTGGAAGAGTACAACGCAGAATTCATTCGTCTGAGCCGCTTCGCCCCCACCCTGATCCCGACTGAGGAAGAGAAGGCCGAGAAATTCTTCGACGGACTGAACATTGAGCTGCAGAAACTAATTGGGTCCGTCGCACCAACATCATACTCGGACGTCCTTGCTGCGGCTCGACGCATAGAGCGCGTCACCAAGAGAGAGACCAGACTGAAGCGGTCGCCCCCATCCGCACCAACCAAAGCAGCACAAGAAGAATCTGCAAAGAGACCGCACCAACAGCAGAAAGCATCTACACCACCAGTGGTAGTCCTCCTTACTTGTCATTACTGTGGCAAAGCAGGCCATATCGCCAAGGAATGCTGATGCAGACTAGGATTGTGTTTGGCATGCGGATCCCGTCAGCATTCGGTAAGGGATTACACTCAACGTGGAGAAGGAACACCAAGGGCGAACCAACAAACTCCACCAGCACCTCGAGCAGCACCCTACCAGCAAGCTCAGCAACAGCAGAGGAATCTACCTCAAGGACGAGAGCAAGCTTACGCGATGACTGTGCAGGAAGCCGATGCGAGTAAGTGATTTATAGTTATCTGTTTCCAGTCTTGTCGTAGTTCGTGCCCGTTGGTTCGTGACCTCAGCCCCAACCTAGTAAATTGCAACTTATTAATAACAACCTGGTTTTCATAAAAGTTATAGTTTTAACTAGATTTTCCTGGAAAGTGTAAACTTTTAATTTTTAAGAAAACGGTACTTCCCTAAGTATCTTGTGATGTGTTTCCAAACGATGTTTGCGACCGCGTCATCTCTGTTGACCGGTTATTCTTTGATTGCGAGGACGCAATCCTCTTAAGGGGGGTAGATTGTAAACATCCTGAATTTTCAAAATTTTAAAAACTGGATTTTTCACAATTTTCTGGAATTTTCTGGGAATTTTCTGTAATTTAAAAACAGGATTTTAATTTTTAAATGATTTTTAATTGATAATAAATGATATTAAAATATTATGAAAATAATATTTTTGGGTTTAAAATGAAAAACTGGACTTAGGGCAATTTTTCTGGAATTTATCGGACCCCGGACCTATTTTTAAATGCCTAAACAGTATTTATTTATTTAATTATTTATTTATTAATTCTTACTGATTTTATTATTATTATTATTAGTATTTTTTTTATTAAACCCAACCCAGCCCACTGGGCCCGGCCCACCGGGCCCAGCCTAACCCGGCCCAGACCCTGCCTAGCGGGTCGGGTCGGATCCGCCCGCCCGAACCCGACCCGGCGCCCGTCTCCCCCACGTTCCCTCTCCCCGTGCCCCGCTCGGCCCGCAACCGCCCGCCCGCGCTTCCCGGCCGCCCGCCCGCGTCTCCCGGCCTCCCCACCGCTCCGCTCGGGCCACGACGCCCCTCCTCCGCCTCGCCCGGCGCCATCTCCCCCTCTCTAACCCTATAAAACCCCCGCCCCTGGCCGTCGACCCCCACTCGCCACCGCCTGATCCCGTCCGCCGCGTCGCCTCCCTCCGCCCTGAGCCGCCTCGCCTCCACCGCCCAGCCCCCGTCCTCCTCCTTCTTCCTCCCCGCTCGGCCGCATCGTCGGCAGCAGCAGCAGACAGCAAACGCTGGGCCGCCTCCGGCCGCCGGCGACCCCTCAGCCACCGCCCTAGCCAGCCCTCTCCGCCACCGGCAGCCCGCCTCCACCCTAGCAGTGCCGCCGCCATGCCTTCGGCCACCGCGTCCAGCCGCCTCCGCCGCTTCCCCTTCCTCTCAGCGCCTCGCCGCAGCAGCAGCCGGCCGCAGCAGCGCCGCCTCCGGCCGCCCTGAGCCGCCGCCGACGCGTCCCCAGCCACGCCGCGCCGCCCTCCGCCGCGTGCCCCCAAGCCCGGCCGCCCAGCAGCCGCCCTCCGCCGAATTCCGACGAGGAATCCCCAAACCCTAACCCTAATTCGATCCGCGTGTCCGACACGTGTCGGACACGATTCGACCCTGTTTTCGGGTCCCCTCCAGGTGCGTGTAACTTTTTGCTCTTAGCTCCGTTTTCGATTCCGCAAATTGCGTTGCGAAGCCTGTATGACCCTCTCGGTGTCCGGACAAACTGTTTGGGGCATCGCGTCCTGTGGTGATCGCACACCGCGATCCAAAAACAGGAAAAACCAGACCCTGTTTCACCCCGGAACTGAGTACGCTCCGCCAAACGGGATGACTTGGTCGCGTGCGGTCTTCACAGATATGTACGCCTCGCCGATACGGACGTGTGGGATTTCGAGAAAGCTGATTCGGGTGTGCGTGCACACCAGAATCAACGCGTATCCGCGGACATCGCCCCGTATCTGTACTTTCTGGAATGTGCCCTAACTTTGTGTACACACGTCGGATCGAGACGAAACTTGCGCCATCGGACTCGTAGCGATACGCTGGTCCTGCAGGTCAAGTTTGGTTCGATTCTGAGAACGTTGACAAAATCGCGTGTCGTGGGCCCCACAGGCCCCGCTCGACGGACGATTTTGTGTTCGGCTCATCGGAATCCAATTCTGAAAGTTCCGTTCGGTTCGTATCAGCATTTTTGACCTGTTGACACTGAGTTTGGTGAATTTGGAGACCGTTGACCTGGACGCATTTTTCGGTGCAAAGCGGGCCCACCGGTGGACCCCATTTTGGTCCGAAATTATCGTTTTTGCCCTTGTCTCCAAATTGGACCCAAGGACAGGCGTTTCTAGCTGATTGATATTTTCTGGATCTGATGGTGATGTTTGTTTCAGCAACCGGAGTACCGCCTGCAATTCCCGCCGAAGTCAGAACTGCAACCCGAGCCGGAACCACAGGCAAGTGTACCTTGCCAAAACTTGCAGCTTTGCTACCTATTTCCTGGGCTTAGTTATACATCAGTGGGCAAGTAAATCTTGTCAATTCTCAGATATTTCTGGTTATAGTATTTTACTTGATTTCTGTAGCTTCATATGTGAACTTGTTTAACTGCTCAACCCAGGACACCTGACACTCTTCATGTGACGGAATTGCCTGAGATATACCTGGTGATTCCGTATAGGCTACATTTTCATGTCATTTCCAGTTTACATGCTTAGATTCTAGCCTGACTCATTGCATTAGTTCAAACTTGCGTGACTTGTATATGATATTTTCTGGAACTGTGACGTGAGATTACATGGGGTGGGAAGAGTATTACCATATCAAGGCTGATTATAATGTAAATAATGTTATCTGGAGGTGTCTTAGTCTCTGATACAGAGCTTTGGCACAAGTTCTGGCTCTTCGAGAAAATACTGCTATGGTTTCTTCGACACTGATCCTGTAGTAGTCTCAGCCTGAGTATGACTAAAACTCTCACTTGCATATCACTAGCTGGTTTATATATTTACCCTGCTGTTTATCTTGTTGCTGCACTGCATATGTTTTGGCTTGTATTTTCTGTACCTTGTTATGTCCCCTGAGGACCTGGAATGGACTATATCCCCAGGTATAGCCGCAGAGAACTACCCCGAGGTGTACGGTACAGGAGCACTCCTTGGAGCAGAACCCGGAACCGAGGACCAGATAGTTGCAGAAGACTTCTCCTGAGCACCGGCTTCATATTCACAGTATTTCCTTTTCAGTATTTTATTTCCAGTCTATGTTTCCTTAAATGTAACAGAATAATTCTCGGATTTGTTTCCCAAGATAACCTTATTTAATATTGCTTATTTATTTCTATTGCATTAATTCTGGCAATTAATCTGTGTAAACCCCCTCGACCAGATTCCCGTATTTTAGGAGTATTTTTCACAATTTAGGATTTGTTGCAATATTTTAATTTATTTTGCTTACATATCCTATTGACCTGTGCACCTGTCCATCACCTAATTATTTGGAGCTTTACTTTGACTGTTCTCCCCGAACGAAGTTCGCATACCTCTCCTAGACATGCCGGCCTACTATCCTGCACTTTGTGCAACTCCCAGATACTTAGTTTTGAGCCTCGTATGAGACGCACAAATCTCGTTACAAACGCCCGTATTTAATTTCTATTTTAATTCCCAGACCTGTACCCATCCCTGTTCCAATAGAGATTTGAGGCCCAACAAGCAACCGTTTTGTCCAGACAAAAATACGTTAATTTTCTACACTGAGTATACTACATTTAGTGTATTGATACCGTAGAAAAATTATGACCCTAACTGCCTCTAAATAATTAGAGAACACCGTGCGCAGTATTTATTAATTAAATAAATACGATGGCCCGTATCACCCCAAAACCAGGCCCAGTACCTGTCCAGACTCACCCCCACCCCCTCGGGACCCTCGCACAGCAATTTTCCTCAATTCTGTGAATTTTAGTATTTTTCGGAATCGGGTGTTTTTCCAGACAATTTCGTAATTGCACAATTTTCCAAAACTAGGACTTTACGCAATTTATGAAATTACAGGGACTTTTCTGCAAATTTTAGTGCGAGGTATCATCCCCTCATTGACCGGTGAACCTGCACCGTACATTTGGAGGCGGGACCCACCCGAAAAGACCCCGAAAATATCCCAAAAATATCCCAGAAATATCCTGAAAATATCTCTAGATATTTTCCTTATTTTAATAATAAATTTCTTTATAAAAAGAAAATAAAAGAAAAAGAAAAATAAAAGAAAAAAAAATCCTAAAACTACCCCCCCCTTCAGCCCGCAGACCCCCCCCCCCGGCGCTGAGCCCGCCCGCCGGAGCTCCCCTCCGCGCGGCGGAGCCGACCTTCCGCCCCTGGCCGGAGCTCCCCCGCCGCTCCCCCGAACTCCCCGCTCTCTCTCTCCCTAGCTCCTCCTTCCCCCAAGCGTTTCCCCCCCCCCCCCCCGCGGCGGCCAGCCACTCCCCTCCCCGCGGCGACCGCCCTCCGCCACCCGACGCGTCCGCCCCGACTCCCCAGCTCCTCCTCCTCCACCTCCCTCTCCCCTTCGCCTGGGACGCACGACCTCGCCCACCACCACCATATGTCGCCGCCACCACCACCGCCACCATCTCCCTCCCCGACTCTCTCTGCTCCACCGCCCGCCCTTCCCGACGAGCTCCACCCTCTCCCTCGAGTCCTCTCTCCCCAGCCGCCCTCTTCCCTCCACTGCCACCACCATCATCGGTCACCACCACCACCACCTTCATCATCAGCTCCTCCTTCTCTCCTCAACAAACCCCCCCAAGCCACCTTCCCCCGACCGGCCGACTGGGCGACCCCCCCACCCCGCAGCAACTGGCCCCCCGACCCTCTGAGCTCCGCCCTTCCTCCCCCACGACTCCGCCGACCGGCCTCAACCCCGACCAGCATCTCCTCTCCTCCATTTTTCCTCGACGACCGGAGTCGACCCCGACCTCGCCGGCAGCACCGAGCAAGACCCCCTCGACCACCTCCTCCTCCTCCTCACTGTGAACCCCCTGGCCGAAACTGCTCCTCCTTCTCCAACTCAGCCTCGACGACTCTCAGCAGCACCGTGCCCTGCCCGGACGCCCCACTGACCACCGAGCTCCGCCTGAGCGCCACGATGAACCCCGCGATGACCCCGAATCGAGCAGAACCGGACACAACAGCATTTCAGAGCCCGGACACAGCCCGGACACGACCAGCGTCGTGTCGCATCTCTTCCCGGACACGAAAAATTCAATCCACGGAGCCCTGTTCAGGTAACCCGTTCTAACTCCTCGTAAATCCGTTTTTAATTCCGTCAGTTATGACACGTAGGCTATGTAACCATCTCGGTGCCCGTGCAACCCGCTCGGTGCATCGCGTCCTGTGGCGATCGCGGCACGCGATCCAAAAACAGAAAAAATAACGACCCGATTCACCCCGGAACTGGGTACGCCCCGCCAAACGGGACGACTTGGTCGCACGCGGTCTTTACCGAAACGTGCGCGACGTTGATACGGATGTGTAGGAATTTGGAGAAGTTGATTTGGATGTGCGTGCACACCGGAATCAACGCGTATCCGCCGACACCGTCCCGTATCCATCAGTTCTGGAACACGCTGCAACTTTGTGTACACATGTCGGATCAAAACGAAACTTGCGCCATCGGACTCGTAGCAATACACTGGTCCTGTGAGCCAAGTTTGGTTCGATTCTGAGAACGTTGACAAAATCGCGTATCGTGGGCCCCATAGGCTCCACTTGACGGGCAATTTTGTGACCGGCTCATCGGAATCCAATTCTGGAAGTTCCGTTGGGTTCGTATCATCGTTCCTGACTTGTTGACACTAAGTTTGGCAAATTTGGAGACCTTTGACCCTGACACGTTTTTCGGAGCAAAGTGGGCCCACATGTGGACCCCACTTTGACCGAAAACAGTTATTTTTGCCCCTGTGTCCAAATTGGACTTAAAGACAGGCATTTTTAGCTATTTGATATTTTCTGAGACTTTGAGTGATGTTTATTTCAGTATTCGGAGATATTTATTCTGAGGCCATAGTTCTGACTTTTGGCACTTGACATCGGGACGTTACATATTTGCAGCTCTCTTGCCAGGCAAGTATACCTTGCCTTGTTGTACTGTTTATATTCAGTTCTTGCTAGTTACATGTTATTTATTTTTATATAAATGTGCGCGTCCGAGCAGACTCGGGTGCAGTCAACGATGGCGTTGACGTTAGGACTTGTATCTGACCTAGTGTCTAGTAGACCCACCTAAAGTTGTGAAGTTATTGATATAACTTCCCAGGCCTTGACACGTATCATTACACGTCACAGAGTGAGTACATGTAGGAACGCGTGCCTCATGCGCGACTGGCCATCAGTGTGAGCAACACGTGTAGCGGTATTTAGCTCAGTTGTTTATTTTATTGAGACTTGCATCATAGTAGGAGGTGTCCACGTCGTTTTCACGACTTGTACATCTATATTGGGCGGGAAAGACATCTAGTAGGCGTATGGGACACCCCCTCCCCTGATATATAATCAAGTTACCATGCTCTTCGGAGATGGGGATTACGGTATATATAGAGAGTTACCATGCTGCTCGGAGATGGGGTACTGGTTTTCTTATTCCCATTACCGTGCTCCGAGGAGGATGGGGTATTATCCTTCGTTCCATGCTCTGCAGGGATGGACGATTGCAGAGTTACCCGTGTGATCGGGGGCATATGATACATATACTAGCCAGTCATGACGATTGGTGAATTACGTCAGCATATGTCTAGCTTACACATTCCCATGCGTACTAACAAGGTCTTTAAATTGCATTCACTTAGATGGTTAGCACACCCCATTTTTTTATTCAGTATTTACATTATGGCATGTCATTTTTTTATGTATCTTGCTATGTCCCTCTGAGGACCTGGTCCCCTGCCAGGTGTATATGTTCTTGAGTATTCGCAGGAGAGCAGATCCGGACATGTTAAGTATATCCCGAGGAGGTCTTCTCTTCGAGCCTCGAGATTGTCAGATGTTGTTCTTTATGGTGTGTATTCTGGTTCCTTTTGTATTCTATTTCGGCAGTAGATTTGATTTCATCTGACTATCATTCTTAGATATCTGTATTGAGATCTAGTTACATGATTATTGGTTATTCATATTTGATTCTGTGGATGAGATTTAGATATTACCCTGTGACTTGTGATCAGTTTTACCACTTATGAATTATTGTTCATTATACAGCGTACGCACGTATATATGGTTTCCATATATTGGAGTTGCCATATATACGGGCCAGCTGGCATGGTTACGTGACCTAGTCCTACGTATTTTGGGACTGGGGCGTGACATGTTTTTAGTGGTGGCCCATGCAGGTCGAGAGCATATTGTCTCGGTTACGTTACTGTACCGAGCAAGCCTGCGTCTCAGAGCATATTGTCTCGGTTACGTCACTGTACCGAGCAAGCCTGCACCTAGGATTAGAATACAGAATCTCATCCAAATTGACTATGACTTATCTTCCTTCCAGGCTGTCCTACTTACATAATTGCATCCTGCTTGATTCATGTACTTCCCTGATAATTCTTTTAGTATAGCCCATGCTAGAATATAGAAATCCCTGTTGATAGGATGATGATTAGGGTAGTATTCCTATTAAGATCACCACTAGGGCTTTGTCATATCTTTAAGTTCAGACTACTTAATGAACCCTAGTCTTTCGTATTACCTAATGAACCCTAGCACCACCTACCTATAGATTAACTTACCCTTATCCCTTGACATATTTATGTATGACTTGAGTATAGTATAAACACTACTAGGATTAGTTAGAGATTGACCATAGTATTGACCTTAGTCTTAAGAAACTAATAGAAATTCAAGGTTGGATACTAGGACAGAAATCCTCATCCTATGCTTGGATAACCAGAGTTTTACGCCAAAGACTCTTTACCCTTGTTGGCGTAAAACCCATTTGACCGTTGTTAGCATAAGAGCCAAACCACTGCCTAGTTGGCGTAAAAGCCAAAAATCATGTAGAAGCTTGTCCCCTTTACGCCGCCCTTAGTCTTCCTTGTCCTGCGTATGACGCATCATGCCAGCCACGTAGGTAACTGCCCTGCGTAAACCTGATGATTTCTGACTATTAGATAACCAGCGTAGAGTAACCTGATTAGGCAAAAAATATAAGGATAGGATTTAAGAGTATTTGTTACAGCCTTAGCTTTCCCCAGCCATGACCCAATCTTGTGCATTAAATACAGAGATACGCCTCGAGCCCTGTGCAAAAAAAGGAAACAGCTTTCTGACAGGACATCTAATTTTGTCTCATCTCAAGCGTAGATGACTGGTATCCAATAAGTCACTAACGACAATCTGGATCTCCGTGTAAACCATCATCATAACCATCCCCTCGATCGTTGTGCAAGTACTTTGTCAGATGTCAGGATTCATTAACTTGACTGACAAACTCATGAGTTTCTTGTACAACTTTACGCTGCACGTATGCTAGACTTTTTACGCTGGCAGATTTTACGCAACCTTTAGGCAAAACTTTACCGTAGACTTTTACGCTCAGACTTTCACCCAGACTTTTACGCGCAGATTCCTACGCACAGACTTTTTACGCGAACAGCTCTGAAGCTCTACCTTACGCTTCTCTGTTTTACGCGGATAACTCTGAAGCCTATTTTACGCCGATAGTTTGAATCCCTGACTTACGCCAAACTACTTTGGATCCCTACCTTGCGCTAGACAATTTGAAATTTTGTTTTACGCAGACAGTTTCGGATTTCTACCTTACGCCAATTTATTGTATCACTGCATTACGCAGACAACCTCGAACCCCTACTTTATGCAGACTTCCTGGAATCTCTGTTTTAGGCGGACAACCTATAGTGTATAGTTAGATTGTAGAACTTAGAAGGCCATACCTCTTTTGGGTCAACTAGCGACTTAGTCAAGGATTTAGAATAATAACTGTAGAGATTGTAGAGTCTTGTTCTTGTGAATATGAATTGTTTTGTATTTCTCACATCATAATCTAGCGCACTTATATTTACCGTACTACCTTGACTTATGCTGCTATTATAGCCTAGTTTTGCAAGCTTATTCTTTATCAAGCTTGTTCTTGAGAGATGTATTATTGGAGTACTACACTAATACATTTCAGAATCAGTGTATTACGGTCTGATCAACCATAGTGCACTTGGTTCGACCTTCGCATAACTATTTTACGTGGATTGAGATATATAATGATTAGTAGATAGATGTACTTGCCCGTTAGATATGCCTGAGCATATCGTATCAGCAACATAACTGTGCTGATCCGAATATGTGAATAGGGATTACCAAAATAGCATCTCAAATCCACAACTGCTTTGACAATTTCCGTTGAATTCTTTAAACGCCTTGATCCTCACACTACTAATCTATTACCTCCCCCTTGAACTCTTGAATATTGTTTTCCGTCTTTCCTTATTTCGGAAAGACGAAACCTCGTCCTTAGTATAAATGCGAGAAGTGTATTGTTTTGTAGCCATTTCTGTTTGTTTCTTGGGTATTACCAAACTTTATTATTAGATTTGTTTGCAGTTTAAATTGTGCTACCCTTAGATGACCCTTCACTACCTACCTACCTACCTACGTTTAATTACTTTCCTGATACGTACATCCCTATGACAGCAAAATTTTTATTTTTGCCTCGTAACTTGGAGCAAGATTCAGAACTCAAGTATTACGAAAAAGGATGTATCATTTTGCTGACAGGAGTCTAAAAGGATTTCACCTGGATAAATAAATGATTGACTCCTGAATGGATAGCAGCACCTATGACTAGTTGACTTGTAAGGATCAAGATTCCTATGGACCGACTCTCCAAATCAGCATAATTCTTACCTATAGAGTTGACCAGTCTGCTGAAGCTTTAGCTAACTTATTTGAGGCAGATCGTAAGATGGCACGGCATACCAGTCAGCATTGTACCAGACAAGGATTCACGTAACCAGAATTGATGATCAACCGAAGAGTCAGTTAAGTATATACAAGGACACTGGCGAGCAGTGCAAGACAGACAGGAGCAGTAGGCAGACCGTCGTCATCATCCCTTGGAATTCAAAGAGGACGATCATGTCTTCTTGAGGTTATCACCATTAGGCCGAGACCTGTCATATCAAGAGCAACCCGCGGAAACCCTTGACCATCGAGAAAAAGTATTGAAGAACCAGTATATCCCCTTGGTCCACGTAGCATGGAAGCATAGCGCGCCAGAAGAATCTACTTGGAAGCGCGAGTACGACATGCATAAACGTTTTCGAACCTATTCGTAACCCAAGATATAAATTACTTTGTTAAATTATATCTTATGCCGTCTTTCCCTTCTACCGTGGCTTAGTTTTAATTTCGAGGACGAAATTTTTATAAGTTGGGTAGATTGTAAACCCCCTCGACCAGATTCCCGTATTTTAGGAGTATTTTTCACAATTTAGGATTTGTTGCAATATTTTAATTTATTTTGCTTACATATCCTATTGACCTGTGCACCTGTCCATCACCTAATTATTTGGAGCTTTACTTTGACTGTTCTCCCCGAACGAAGTTTGCATACCTCTCCTAGACATGCCAGCCTACTATCCTGCACTTTGTGCAACTCCCAGATACTTAGTTTTGAGCCTCGTATGAGACGCACAAATCTCGTTACAAACGCCTGTATTTAATTCCTATTTTAATTCCCAGACCTGTACCCATCCCTGTTCCAATAGAGATTTGAGGCCCAACAAGCAACCGTTTTGTCCAGACAAAAATACGTTAATTTTCTACACTGAGTATACTACATTTAGTGTATTGACACCGTAGAAAAATTATGACCCTAACTGCCTCTAAATAATTAGAGAACACCGTGCGCAGTATTTATTAATTAAATAAATACGATGGCCCGTATCACCCCAAAACTAGGCCCAGTACCTGTCCAGACTCACCCCCACCCCCTCGGGACCCTCGCACAGCAATTTTCCTCAATTCTGTGAATTTTAGTATTTTTCAGAATCGGGTGTTTTTCCAGACAATTTCGTAATTGCGCAATTTCCCAAAACTAGGACTTTACGCAATTTATAAAATTACAGGGACTTTCCTGCAAATTTCAGTGCGAGGTATCATCCCCTCATTGACCGGTGAACCTGTACCGTACATTTGGAGGCGGGACCCACCCGAAAAGACCCCGAAAATATCCCGGAAATATCCCGAAAATATCCCAGAAATATCCTGAAAATATCTCTAGATATTTTCCTTATTTTAATAATAAATTTCTTTATGAAAAGAAAATAAAAGAAAAAGAAAAATAAAAGAAAAAAAATCCTAAAACTACCCCCCCTTCAGCCCGTAGACCCCCCCCCCCCCCGGCGCTGAGCCCGCCCGCCGGAGCTCCCCTCCGCGCGGCGGAGCCGACCCTCCGCCCCTGGCCGGAGCTCCCCCGCCGCTCCCCCGAACTCCCCGCTCTCTCTCTCCCTAGCTCCTCCTTCCCCCGAGCGTTTCCTCCCCCGCGGCGGCCAGCCACTCCCCTCCCCCGCGGCGACCGCCCTCCGCCACCCGACGCGTCCGCCCCGACTCCCCAGCTCCTCCTCCTCCACCTCCCTCTCCCCTTCGCCTGGGACGCACGGCCTCGCCCACCACCACCATCCGTCGCCGCCACCATCTCCCTCCCCGACTCTCTCTGCTCCACCGCCCGCCCTTCCCGACGAGCTCCACCCTCTCCCCCGAGTCCTCTCTCCCCAGCCGCCCTCTTCCCTCCACCGCCACCACCATCATCGGTCACCACCACCACCACTTTCATCATCAGCTCCTCCTCCTCTCCTCAACAACCCCCCCCCCAAGCCACCTTCCCCCGACCGGCCGACTGGGCGACCCCCCCACCCCGCAGCAACTGGCCCCCCGACCCTCTGAGCTCCGCCCTTCCTCCCCCACGACTCCGCCGACCGGCCTCAACCCCGACCAGCATCTCCTCTCCTCCATTTTTCCTCGACGACCGGAGTCGACCCCGACCTCGCCGGCAGCACCGAGCAAGACCCCCTCGACCACCTCATCCTCCTCCTCACTGTGAACCCCCTGGCCGAAACTGCTCCTCCTTCTCCAACTCAGCCTCGACGACTCTCAGCAGCACCGTGCCCTGCCCGGACGCCCCACTGACCACCGAGCTCCGCCTGAGCGCCACGACGAACCCCGCGATGACCCCGACTCGAGCAGAACCGGACACAACAACATTTCAGAGCCCGGACACAGCCCGGACACGACCAGCGTCGTGTCGTATCTCTTCCCGGACACGGAAAATTCAATCCACGGAGCCCTGTTCAGGTAACCCGTTCTAACTCCTCGTAAATCCGTTTTTAATTCTGTCAGTTATGACACGTAGGCTATGTAATGTCACGACCCGCACCCGGGGTAAGGGTACTAGTCGGAAACAACGCCCAGCCTACGCCGCAGAATCGGCGGTAGAACGCTGTCTAGAAAGTCTATCTAATATAATGAACCATCAAAAGATAGTGTACTCAATCACAGAACTAAGATAGAATGAACACGAATCAGATAAGAATAGAATAGTCACAATACAACTCATGAGTCTAAAATAATACATCAATGAGTCTGAAGAAAAATACAGAAATATGCTGGAGACAAATCCAGTACAAAGAATACTACAAAACTATAAAGCTACAACTCCAGGGTCAACTGTCTCAGTTGGGATAAGTCCCACTTGAGCCAGGTCTCAGAATCTAAACCCACAACATACTGGAGTCCATAATAGGTAGGGTACTCCTCAGTGTCATCTGGAAAAATATATCCAGTCAGGAAAGGAGCAGAGTACAACCCTAACAGCAGTTCTCAAACAATGATAAAAACTATGTAACAGTAAATAGCTGTGGATAAACAAGATGCATAAATAGAGACAAGAATGTAGAGACAATAAGGAAATACTGGAAAAATATAAATAATGAACAACATGCTGATGGAACAAGAATACTAATGACTAAGTGTGTGAGTACTAGCTTTAACATGTGATCGGCTTGGAAACTTGCACAAGAGTATAATGGCCTGGTTAATCATACGTGCGGTGTATGATCAACACTCACAAGAAACAAGACATGCACAAGGAGGGTATGATCACATATCTACACTAAAATACTCCCCACCCCCGACTGGTATAATAGATCCAACCACGGTACGTTATGACACGAGATTCCCCAAGAAGATAGCTAGTCTCCCCGGAAATCGGTGTCTGTACATGTACAAGATAACCAATGAAACAATACTTGCACCATATACACCATATACCAAGGAATAACATCTCATGACGAGATCCGGATATACCAATCCGTGTAACCATAGTGTCGAGAGAAACATGTAAATCTACACTAGATACAACGAACATAGAGGATATCATAAATGAGAAACTATCAGAGAATGTACTCGCCTGAAGTCCAATGAACAGTCTCACAAATGTCTGACTCGGTGCCTCGAAGACCTAGACATGGAATACCACATTAATACAAGGTCCCGGAAAGAGAACAAGTCAAACTAGGCAACTTCTAGGTCAATAAGTCAATTCTAAGGTAAAAGTCAACTATGGTCAACTCTAAAGTCCACTAAAGTCAAACATGGTCAAACCCAAAGTCAACCTCACAAGACAAAAATAATATAGAGATAAACTACAATAATTTAGGAATCAAATTAGATTCAAAAAGAACTCACACAAAGTATACTAATAATACAATTAATATATACCCTAAAATAATATATACAACCCAACATTTATATAAATAACATAATATATTATTACAATTATTATTCCTCACAAAACACACATATATATATACATATATATATATACAATTATAATATATAATATATACATTAAATCTGTCAAAGCGTCATTGAAAAACAGTGAATAAAATAGGATTAAATCAAAACAGTTTAAATAGTGACAGTCGGGACTGTCACCGAAGGACTGTCACCGAAACCCAAATAATAAACTGCCACTGCTTTGGTTTTCGCTGACAGTTAAACTGTCGCGGAAAAGCGTCGCAGAAAAGCTGTTGTTTTCCGCTGCTGTAATTAATGACAGGTTTGTCATTAATTGCCCGAAGGCTACAGCGGCTGCTATTAGTCGGCTAATTAATGACAGTTTTTACTGTCATTAATTCACTGTCACTAAAACAAGTGATATATATATATAATTATATATATAAAAACAGAATATATAAATAATATATATATATATATATATATATATATATATATATAAACAGAATATATAAAACAGTATATATATATATATATATAAACCATTAATACAAAAATATACATATATATATTAATATACACATAAACTTATACCTTCAAATATTTAACAAAGAACATATAATTTACATGGCTAGAAGCACACCTAAAATATTTACATTAATATCCAAATAATTACATAATAATTATAAATAATATAATTACACAATTAAACATACAAATATATTTTATAAAAAATTTTATGTATAAATTATATTATTTAACAAGTAGTAACATATATATTTGCATGCAAGAAAGCTACATATTATATTGTACATTATATTAGCACACCCAAAATATAGATCTATGCTACAATAATTACTATAATAAATACACAAAATAAATATTTAATATCCATATATATATACTATTTATAAATGAAGAATTGAACCACAATTAATTAGATCTATGCAAAAATACACACAATTGGAGAGTATCTCACCGTATCCCACTAGATCTAGGATACGCATGCGACACGAGTCCAACACACAACCAAATACACCCCGAAGGACACAAACAAATCACAAATAATATTTATGAACAAATCAAAGCGTCAAAAGTAGATCTATGTGTCCGTGTCAAAATACGACATGTTCAAAGCCCCGTGTCGGAGGAAAACCCCCAAATGACACGTATCACCAAATAGTTGGGATACGAACCACAAGTATCCCAATATGGACACGACACTAGCCTCAAACACAAATCTCATGTTCAATTGATCTATAGGATCACTTGACACACACAACAAAATATAAATTCGAAATTCCAACAAAATTGACACAAAAAGTACCATAACTTTCTCCATGGGTCTCCTATGAACACAAAACAAAGTCCTATGGGTACTACATACATATAGGTTGATTTTACATGATTAAATCTCATATTTAGAAGCTATTTAAATGGGAAAATCTGAATTATACCTATTGGGAGATGGATTCCCAATGAAACCTCCAATTGAGATGAACTTGCTTCCAAATTGTAGATCCTTGCTCCTCTTTGTAGATCCTTACTTCCTTCTTCTAGATCCTTGCTTCCTCCTTCTCTAATGGTGAATTGGAAAGAATTTGGAATGAATTTGGTAGGGAATTGGATTGGGAATGGAGAGAATTTGGTAGTAGGAGAATTCTAGATCTAGATTTGGAATGAGATGAGAGGAGGGAGAAATTTTCCCCCCTCTTTAATAGGCCGGCCATAGCCCCTCCCCCAAGCAATTGTAAAATGTCCAATGTACCCCTTGGGGCCTCTCATGAAGAAATAATTAAGGAAGGAAGCTTCTAGTCTAATCATTTTAATTAATTTAATCCATCTCCTTAACTATGGGCTTTCTAAATGGGCCAAGTCTAACTAATTAATTCATGTTGGTCCATGGGTCCAAACTAAACTAGTTGGGTCCACTAAAATAAGTCCAAAATAATTAAATAACATCCAACAATAATTAAATAATACAACAAAAATTATTTACCATGCACAATATTTATTTAAATAGAAAATTACTAAAATACCCTTTTTCCTAAAATGTGGTAGTGACAAGTCTACCCTCCTTAAAATAATTTCGTCCTCGAAATTCAAAGACGAAAACTATCCCCAGAAAATCACAGAACAGAACTAAAGAATCACAACTAACTAATGAACAGAACATAACAATGAACAGAACATAACTAAAAATAACATACCTCAAGGTACAAACAAATATGGATAACGCTCTCGCATTTCATCCTCTCTCTCCCAGGTAGACTCCCCCGGAGAGTGATGCCTCCATGCGATGCGCACCAAAGGAATAATCTGGTTCCTCAGCACCTTCTCTCTCCGATCCAGAATCCCAACTGGCTGCTCTGGATAGCTAAGAGTAGGGCCCACCTCTATCTCTGAGTGATCCAATACATGACTAGGATCTGCCACGTATCGTCTCAACTGCGACACATGAAACACGTTGTGCACTCCCTCCAATGCAGGTGGCAAGTCTAGTCTATAAGCAACTGCACCGACCCTCTCTAGAATAGTGAAAGGTCCAATGAATCGCGGACTAAGCTTTCCGCCTCCACCGAAGCGAATCGTGCCTCGTGTCGGAGAAATCCTCAGAAATACCAAACCACCCACCTAGAACAAAATATCACCTTAAGAACTTATCTATAACAAACAACCAAGAACAAGCATACAAAATAAAATCTAAACTATACCTCAAACTCCAAGGGTCTCCGATGGCTATCGGCCCAATGCCGTTGTCTGTCCTGCGCCACTCGAAGTCTGTCTCTGATCAACTGAACCTTCTCTGCTGCATCCACAACCATCTCTGGCCCAAGCAAAACTCTCTCTCCAACATCGTCCCAAGACAAAGGAGTACGACACCTCCGACCATATAGAGCTTCAAAAGGTGACATCTCTATACTGGCCTGGTAACTGTTGTTGTAAGCAAACTCTACCAAATGGAGATGGTCCTCCCAAGAACCCCCAAAATCTAGTACACAAGTGCGCAACATATCCTCGAGAGTCTGAATAGTCCTCTCTGACTGCCCATCTGTCTGGGGATGATATGCAGTACTGAACTTGAGCTGAGTGCCCAAACTCTCCTGCAAACTCCTCCAGAAATGAGAAGTGAAACGACTATCCCGATCTGAGACTATGCTGACGGAAACTCCATGTATCCTAACGATCTGCCTCACATACATCTCTGCCAGCTTCTCCGTAGACAAACCCACCTTGAAAGGCAAAAAGTGGGCCGACTTGGTCAATCTATCAACAATGACCCAAATCGCGTCTTTCCCTCCTGGAGATCGTGGTAGTCCGGACACAAAATCCATAGTAATGTGTTCCCACTTCCACTCTGGAATGGGTAATGGCTGAAGTAAACCTCCTGGCCTCTGCCTCTCGGCTTTCACCTGCTGGCACACTAAGCATCTGGATACAAACTGTGCCACTTCCCTCTTCATGCCATACCACCACACACTCTCTCGCATATCCCGATACATCTTGTTAGCACCTGGATGTATGGAATACTGAGAGCGATGCGCTTCCTGCAATATCTCCTCTCGCAACTCTCCACTAGGCACACACAATCTAACCCCATGCCTCAAAGATCCATCCTCTGCAATAGTGAAATCATCCTCCAATCCTGCTCTCACCTGAGCTCTGATACTCCTCAAAGATACGTCATCATACTGTGCTGCCTTGATCCTATCCATCAAATCTGAATGTATCTGCAATCCCCACATCTGCATAGCACACCCAGGAACAATCACCTCAATGCCTAAGCTCTCCAAGTCCTCCAACAGATATCGATCCTGCGTCAAGAACATAGCTACCGGATACCTGCTCAAAGCATCGGCAACTACATTGGCCTTCCCAGGATGATATTGCAAAGAGATATCAAAATCCTTCATCAGTTCCAACCACCGACGCTGCCTCATGTTCAACTCCTTCTGCGTGAAAACGTACTTCAAGCTTTTGTGGTCTGTGAAGATCTCCACACGCTCTCCGTACAAATAATGTTTCCACAACTTCAGGGCGAATATGACAGCTGCCAACTCCAAATCATGGGTAGGATAGTTCTTTTCATGAGGACGCAATTGCCTGGATGCATAGGCAATCACTTTCCCATGCTGCTGAAGAACACAACCTAAACCCTTTCCCGATGCATCACTATAAATAGTGAAACCTCCGGACCCTGATGGCAATGTCAAAATAGGAGCAGACGTCAACCTCTTCTTCAACTCCTCAAAAGCAGCCTGGCAATCTTCCGTCCAAACAAACTCCACATCCTTCCTTGTGAGTCTGGTCATCGGCTCGGCAACCCTCAAAAAATCTTGCACAAACTTTCTGTAGTAGCCTGCCAATCCCAAGAAACTCCTGATCTCTGCTACCGAACTCGGAGTCTTCCAAGATTCTACTGCTGAAATCTTCTTCGGATCCACTGAAATACCATCACCAGTCACAACATGCCCCAAGAATTCCACCTTGTCCAAGAAAAACTCACATTTGGACAACTTTCCATACAGCTTCTCCTTCCTCAGCACATCCAACACAATCCTCAAATGCTCCTCATGCTCCTCCGGTGTCCTCGAGTATATGAGTATGTCGTCGATGAACACCACCACGAACTTGTCAAGGTACTGGTGGAACACCTTGTTCATCAAGTTCATAAATACCGCCGATGCATTAGTCAAACCAAACGGCATCACCATAAACTCGTACTGACCATACCGAGTTCTAAAAGCAGTCTTCGGTATGTCCTCCGGCTTCACCTTCACCTGATGGTAGCCTGATCTCAAATCTATCTTAGAAAATACCTTGGCACCACTCAACTGATCAAACAGATCATCAATCCGTGGCAAAGGATACTTATTCTTGATAGTGAGATTATTCAAAACCCTGTAATCAATGCACATGCGCACCGATCCATCCTTCTTCGGTACAAACAATACCGGGGCTCCCCATGGTAAAGAACTCGATCTGATAAACCCCTTATCCTGCAATTCGTCCACCTGCTTCTTCAACTCGACCAGCTCGCTGTTGTTTACTCTATAGACATGCTGCGAAATCGGTTCTGCACCTGGCACCAAGTCTATAGAAAATTCAACATCTCGATCTGGCGGCAATCCTGGCAATTCTTCAGGAAACACATCCAAAAATTCTGCTATCAACGGATGTGGCAACTCCTTGTCTTCCACCATAGCTCCACAAATAATGCCTTCTTCCTGCTCCGCAGTTCCTCTAGCAAACTTGAACTCTGGCTCTCCTGGCGGACCAAACAAAACTCTACCTCCTCTACAATCTATGCTAGCACGGTGCCTACTCAACCAATCCATCCCGAGTACAATGTCGTAGCTCGGAAGTGGCACTACAAGTAGACACGCACTCAACTCCCGGCCTCCCAGAGTAACTCTCCGATCCTTGCAAATATCATTAACCAGGATAATGCCTCCCCCGGTCATGATCTTGCAAGTCCTAAGCAAAGACTCAGCTACCAAACCATGCTTTAGAGCAAAAGAAACAGATACAAAACTATGGGAAGCACCACTATCAAACAAAGCTAAAGCTGGAATAGAATCAAGAAGAATAGAACCTGTGATAACATCTCCGGTGGGTTCCTCCTCTTCGACGGTCATAGCAAACGCTCGTCCCTGTCGAGCACCTCCCTGCTGTTGATGCTGGACAAAATGCTGCTGCTGTGTCAGAAGCGGTCCCCTCGGCTGTGCTGCAGGTGGTCTCGTCTGTGTCCTCGGAGCTGGAGCTGCTCCCTGAACTGCACGACGAGGACACTCCCTCGATTGATGCCCTTCAGTACCACAATACAAACAAACTCCTAGCCTCCTCCTGCAAACTTCCCAGATGTGGCCGGGCTTCTTGCAGAAGTTGCATGGAGCTTGCTGTAACTGTCTCTGCTGCTGAGGTGCCTGATAAAAAGGCGCTCTAGCTGGAGTCTGGTTCTGCTGTGGCTGCTGGAAAGGTCTGGACTGGAAATAAGGACGTTTGGCAGATACTGCACTGCCGTTGGCCCCCAGAAAAGAATCACGGTCTCTCTTGGTCTTTAAACCCAGATCCCGCTCAACCTTGCGTGCCTCCGCAAGTATCTCCGAGTATGTCTCATAAAAAGACGAAATAAGGATCAATATGGTATATGATGTAAGACATCAAGGAAAGGACAGTTTAAGGGTTCAAGTATCAATGTCAAAGGAGAATAGTTGAATCAAAAGAATTTTTCTAGATGTGATTGAGTATCTCAGCCTATATCCTATATCCTATTGCAGGCTCGCAGTAGTACGACTAAGTTGTCGCACTACCACGATATCACATACTTGTGAAGCTAGACCTGTATGGGCCACCACCAAAAACGTGTCACGACCCGCACCCGGGGTAAGGGTACTAGTCGGAAACAACGCCCAGCCTACGCCGCAGAATCGGCGGTAGAACGCTGTCTAGAAAGTCTATCTAATATAATGAACCACCAAAAGATAGTGTACTCAATCACAGAACTAAGATAGAATGAACACGAATCAGATAAGAATAGAATAGTCACAATACAACTCATGAGTCTAAAATAATACATCAATGAGTCTGAAGAAAAATACAGAAATATGCTGGAGACAAATCCAGTACAAAGAATACTACAAAACTATAAAGCTACAACTCCAGGGTCAACTGTCTCAGTTGGGATAAGTCCCACTTCAGCCAGGGTCTCAGAATCTAAACCCACAACATACTGGGGTCCATAATAGGTAGGGTACTCCTCAATGTCATCTGGAAAAATATATCCAGTCAGGAAAGGAGCAGAGTACAACCCTAACAGCAGTTCTCAAACAATGATAAAAACTATGTAACAGTAAATAGCTGTGGATAAACAAGATGCATAAATAGAGACAAGAATGTAGAGACAATAAGGAAATACTGGAAAGAAATACAATAATGAACAACATGCTGATGGAACAAGAATACTAATGACTAAGTGTGTGAGTACTAGCTTTAACATGTGATCGACTTGGGAACTTGCACAAGAGTATAATGGCCTGGTTAATCATACGTGCGGTGTATGATCAACACTCACAAGAAACAAGACATGCACAAGGAGGGTATGATCACATATCTACACTAAAATACTCCCCACCCCCGACTGGTATAATAGATCCAACCACGGTACGTTATGGCACGAGATTCCCCAAGAAGATAGCTAGTCTCCCCGGGAATCGGTGTCTGTACATGTACAAGATAACCAATGAAACAATACTTGCACCATATACACCATATACCAAGGAATAACATCTCATGACGAGATCCGGATATACCAATCCGTGTAACCATAGTGTCGAGAGAAATATGTAAATCTACACTAGATACAACGAACATAGAGGATATCATAAATGAGAAACTATCAGAGAATGTACTCGCCTGAAGTCCAATGAACAGTCTCACAAATGTCTGACTCGGTGCCTCGAAGACCTAGATATGGAATACCACATTAATACAAGGTCCCGGAAAGAGAACAAGTCAAACTAGGCAACTTCTAGGTCAATAAGTCAATTCTAAGGTAAAAGTCAACTATGGTCAACTCTAAAGTCCACTAAAGTCAAACATGGTCAAACCCAAAGTCAACCTCACAAGACAAAAATAATATAGAGATAAACTACAATAATTTAGGAATCAAATTAGATTAAAAAAGAACTCACACAAAGTATACTAATAATACAATTAATATATACCCTAAAATAATATATACAACCCAACATTTATATAAATAACATAATATATTATTACAATTATTATTCCTCACAAAACACACATATATATATACATATATATATATACAATTATAATATATAATATATACATTAAATCTGTCAAAGCGTCATTGAAAAACAGTGAATAAAATAGGATTAAATCAAAACAGTTTAAATAGTGACAGTCGGGACTGTCACCGAAGGACTGTCACCGAAACCCAAATAATAAACTGCCACTGCTTTGGTTTTCGCTGACAGTTAAACTGTCGCGGAAAAGCGTCGCAGAAAAGCTGCTGTTTTCCGCTGCTGTAATTAATGACAGGTTTGTCATTAATTGTCCGAAGGCTACAACGGCTGCTATTAGTCAGCTAATTAATGACAGTTTTTACTGTCATTAATTCACTGTCACTAAAACAAGTTATATATATATATAATTATATATATAAAAACAGAATATATAAATAATATATATATATATATATATATATATATAAACAGAATATATAAAACAGTATATATATATATATATATATATATATATATATATATATATATATATATATATAACCATTAATACAAAAATGTACATATATATATTAATATACACATAAACTTATACCTTCAAATATTTAACAAAGAACATATAATTTACATGGCTAGAAGCACACCTAAAATATTTACATTAATATCCAAATAATTACATAATAATTATAAATAATATAATTACACAATTAAACATACAAATATATTTTATAAAACATTTTATGTATAAATTATATTATTTAACAAGTAGTAACATATATATTTGCATGCAAGAAAGCTACATATTATATTGTACATTATATTAGCACACCCAAAATATAGATCTATGCTACAATAATTACTATAATAAATACACAAAATAAATATTTAATATCCATATATATATACTATTTATAAATGAAGAATTGAACCACAATTAATTAGATCTATGCAAAAATACACACAATTGGAGAGTATCTCACCGTATCCCACTAGATCTAGGATACGCATGCGACACGAGTCCAACACACAACCAAATGCACCCCGAAGGACACAAACAAATCACAAATAATATTTATGAACAAATCAAAGCGTCAAAAGTAGATCTATGTGTCCGTGTCAAAATATGACATGTTCAAAGCCCCGTGTCGGAGGAAAACCCCCAAATGACACGTATCACCAAATAGTTGGGATACGAACCACAAGTATCCCAATATGGACACGACACTAGCCTTAAACACAAATCTCATGTTCAATTGATCTATAGGATCACTTGACACACACAACAAAATATAAATTCGGAATTCCAACAAAATTGACACAAAAAGTACCATAACTTTCTCCATGGGTCTCCTATGAACACAAAACAAAGTCCTATGGGTACTACATACATATAGGTTAATTTTACATGATTAAATCTCAGATTTAGAAGCTATTTAAATGGGAAAATCTGAATTATACCTATTGGGAGATGGATTCCCAATGAAACCTCCAATTGAGATAAACTTGCTTCCAAATTGTAGATCCTTGCTCCTCTTTGTAGATCCCTGCTTCCTTCTTCTAGATCCTTGCTTCCTCCTTCTCTAATGGTGAATTGGAAAGAATTTGGAATGAATTTGGTAGGGAATTGGATTGGGAATGGAGGGAATTTGGTAGTGGGAGAATTCTAGATCTAGATTTGGAATGAGATGAGAGGAGAGAGAAATTTCTCCCATTCTTTAATAGGCCGGCCATAGCCCCTCCCCCAAGCAATTGTAAAATGTCCAATGTACCCCTTGGGGCCTCTCATGAAGAAATAATTAAGGAAGGAAGCTTCTAGTCTAATCATTTAATTAATTTAATCCATCTCCTTAACTATGGGCTTTCTAAATGGGCCAAGTCTAACTAATTAATTCATGTTAGTCCATGGGTCCAAACTAAACTAGTTGGGTCCACTAAAATAAGTCCAAAATAATTAAATAATATCCAACAATAATTAAATAATACAACAAAAATTATTTACCATGCACAATATTTATTTAAATAGAAAATTACTAAAATATCCTTTTTCCTAAAATATGGTAGTGACATGTAACCATCTCGGTGCCCGTGCAACCCGCTCGGTGCATCGCGTCCTGTGGCGATCGCGGCACGCGATCCAAAAACAGGAAAAACAACGACCCGATTCACCCCGGAACTGGGTACGCCCCGCCAAACGGGACGACTTGGTCGCACGCGGTCTTTACCGAAACGTGCGCGACGTTGATACGGATGTGTAGGAATTCGGAGAAGTTGATTTGGATGTGCGTGCACACCGGAATCAACGCGTATCCGCCGACACCGTCCCCTATCCATCAGTTCTGGAATACGCTGCAACTTTGTGTACACATGTCGGATCGAAACGAAACTTGCGCCATCGGACTCGTAGCAATACGCTGGTCCTGTGAGCCAAGTTTGGTTCGATTCTGAGAACGTTGACAAAATCGCGTATCGTGGGCCCCATAGGCTCCACTTGACGGGCAATTTTGTGACCGGCTCATCGGAATCCAATTCTGGAAGTTCCGTTGGGTTCGTATCATCGTTCCTGACTTGTTGACACTAAGTTTGGCGAATTTGGAGACCTTTGACCCTGACACATTTTTTGGAGCAAAGTGGGCCCACATGTGGACCCCACTTTGACCGAAAACAGTCATTTTTGCCCCTGTGTCCAAATTGGACTTAAAGACAGGCGTTTTTAGCTATTTGATATTTTCTGAGACTGTTAGTGATGTTTATTTCAGTATCCGGAGACATTTATTCTGAGGCCATAGTTCTGACTTTTGGCACTTGACATCGGGACGTTACATATTTGCAGCTCTCTTGCCAGGCAAGTATACCTTGCCTTGTTGTACTGTTTATATTCAGTTCTTGCTAGTTACATGTTATTTATTTTTATATAAATGTGCGCGCCCGAGCAGACTCGGGTGCAGTCAACGATGGCGTTGACGTTAGGACTTGTATCTGACCTAGTGTCTAGTAGACCCACCTAAAGTTGTGAAGTTATTGATATAACTTCCCAGGCCTTGACACGTATCATTACACGTCACAGAGTGAGTACATGTAGGAACGCGTGCCTCATGCGCGACTGGCCATCAGTGTGAGCAACACGTGTAGCGGTATTTAGCTCAGTTGTTTATTTTATTGAGACTTGCATCATAGTAGTAGGTGTCCACGTCGTTTTCACGACTTGTACATCTATATTGGGCAGGAAAGACATCTAGTAGGCGTATGGGACACCCCCTCCCCTGATATATACTCAAGTTACCATGCTCTTCGGAGATGGGGATTACGGTATATATAGAGAGTTACCATGCTGCTCGGAGATGGGGTACTGGTTTTCTTATTCCCATTACCGTGCTCCGAGGAGGATGGGGTATTATCCTTCGTTCCATGCTCTGCAGGGATGGACGATTGCAGAGTTACCCGTGTGATCGGGGGCATATGATACATATACTAGCCAGTCATGACGATTGGTGAATTACGTCAGCATATGTCTAGCTTACACATTCCCATGCGTACTAACAAGGTCTTTAAATTGCATTCACTTAGATGGTTAGCACACCCCATTTTTTTATTCAGTATTTACATTATGGCATGTCATTTTTTTATGTATCTTGCTATGTCCCTCTGAGGACCTGGTCCCCTGCCAGGTGTATATGTTCTTGAGTATTCGCAGGAGAGCAGATCCGGACATGTTACGTATATCCCGAGGAGGTCTTCTCTTCGAGCCTCGAGATTGTCAGATATTGTTCTTTATGGTGTGTATTCTGGTTCCTTTTGTATTCTATTTCGGCAGTAGATTTGATTTCATCTGACTGTCATTCTTAGATATCTGTATTGAGATCTAGTTACATGATTATTGGTTATTCATATTTGATTCTGTGGATGAGATTTAGATATTACCTTGTGACTTGTGATCAGTTTTACCACTTATGAATTATTGTTCATTATACAGCGTACGCACGTATATATGGTTTCCATATATTGGAGTTGCCATATATACGGGCCAGCTGGCATGGTTACGTGACCTAGTCCTACGTATTTTGGGACTGGGGCGTGACAATCTGTGTTTGTTCTGTGGATGAGATTAGTAATACCTGAGACTTGTACTTAGTACTGCTAGACTACAGCTTAAGCATGCCCTGATGGATCCATTAAATTGGATTGTCCATCGGTGCGTGCTGCTGGCCATTGCTCACGTGCTCAGTCCCTCGGCATTTTGGGACTGGGGCGTGACATACTTATTACTAACTATATAGATATCTATTTGCATATTTTCAAAGTTATATTAAAACTAACACAAGGTAAAGTAACATACATAGGTCTACGTGGCCTTCTCATCGATGAGCTTTTCGTCCTTCCGATGGGTGGCCAAGAAGACGGTTACCATGCGTGGCCTTCTCATCTTCACCCCTCTATACCTGTTAAAAATTATATTGTTTGTTATTAAAATTAAACATCTTATCCTGCTTTCATTAAAATAATATATATTCAATAGAATACATACCAGACGACAAAAATATTTCGTCATGGGAATCAAGCCACCACACCACTTTTCGGCATTCGACTTAGCCGCCTTTGCCTTCTTCGACCTCTCCATATACCCGGGTTCGCTGAGTCTCGCCTTCATCGCAGTCCACTACTCAGGCTTGATCCAGCCGTGGATCGGGGCTCCGTCGAGATCACGAGCCTTTTGATCGTTGATCGCATCACGGATCAGCTTGGCGGCGACGGAAGGAAACTGCTCCTCGATCTTCTCAGCCCGGTGTGGTGGATAGAAATAGGTTTTCTACAAAAAGTAAGATAGAGAGTTATATAATATGCATAAATATAATAATATTAAAAGTAAATATATTTTTACCTTGAAGTGGGCAAACCAGAATGCCTTCCTATTTTCAGGAGCATCTTAGTAGTTGATCCAAGACCCACCATAGTTCTGCCTTAGAAACAGCCTCAGTGCTCTTTGTACCGCCGACGGACGATATCTATACAACGATAATTAAATTCATGAATATAAAGATATAATTATTTGGCCCGTCAGTCCAAAATATTAACTAATTAACTTACTTTTGAGGTCCATCGGTCCAAATTTCCATCCTCGTCTCGTCTAGAGGCACGTATGGAGGATCGCTCTGAACATGTGCAGACGGAGTCGGGTCGACCTCCTCCATCTGCTCCTCTGCCTCCATGGTGCCGTCAGTTGGAGGGACGCTGGAAGATGGAGTAGTCTCAGGCCTAGAACTACTTGTCCCAGGAGTAATGCCACGTCGTATCGTCGACTAAGTCGGAGATGCTAAAGATCGGTACACTGGAGTACTCTGCGAGGAGGATCCAGAACCAGTAGCCTGTAACGGAGGAGCACTCCATCTAGAGGATCGACTTCCAAACGATCCGCGTCGTCCGACCATACCTGATAACAACATATGATAATAAAAATAATTACACAGACTTATAAAAGTTCATAAAAATAGACAGACCTGGAGCAACCCTCCGTTGAATTTACTGGGTACGAAATATCATAAAAGTATATAAAATATCACAGTCACACAATAAACATAATATAAAAGTATCACAGTCACACAATAAACACAATATAAAAGTATCACAGTCACAAAATAAGCATAATATAAAAGTATCACAGTCACACCATAAGTTTGAGCACAATAAAAGTATCACAGTCACACCATAAGTTTCATCCAATTTCTCAATCTCTCAAGAAAATCTAATACATTGGGGCAGAACCCAGTACCTTAGAATCACAAAAAAACGATGTTTCGACCTCCAAATTTTAATTTTGATATTTTTTTTTTTACAAAATATTTACTGTACCAATAATAAATTTACTGTTAATAAAATCTTGGGATATTTTAAATAACAGAATACTTTAACAAATTTTAAGGATAAAAATTTGGGATATTTTAAAATTTTGATACATATCGACAACTGAGTTAATTTATTTTAATTTTTTTGTTAATTTTGAAATTTCGATACAGTAAATTTTCTGTTAATTTATTTTAATTTTATTTCGTTAAATATATTTTCTTAAATAAAACAGAAAATTAACAAAATAAATTGGCCCCGCACCAATTAACAAAATAAATTAACAGAAAATAAAAAAAAACAGAAACTAATTGAAAAAAATTATTAATATATATATATATATATATATATTATATATATATATATATATATATATATATAAACTAATTGCCCCCCCCCCCCCCCCCCCCCCCCCCCCCACCCAATTTTCTGTATATATATATATATATTACTTTACCTAGGAGAGAGGAGAGAGAGAGAGAGAGAGAGGGAGAGAGGAGAGGAGGGGAGCGGGAAAGAGAGGAGAAGAGAGAGAGGAGAGAGAGAGAGAGGGAAAATGTCTCTAGGAATGACGTTTTTCCTAGAAAAACGCTCTTCCAAAGGACGTTATCCTGTGTATAATATTTTTTTTTTTTCCGTTAACGGATAGTTAACGAAAAGCATAAACGTTCTTAGAAAGGACGTTTTGATACTCTGATTGTAAATTTTGAAAATATAATGCTTTTATTGAAAATATTTTATATTTTAATGCTCTCAGCGAAATTTTCCGTAATGGTTTAAGGATATTGAGAAGAAGTGTGACAAAAAGTTGATATTTAGAACAATTGTTTGAAATAAAGTTATGCATAAATAAGTTGATTTTGTAACTTCAAAAGGAAAACAAGATATTTATTAATTCTAGTTTTTGGTAACATAAAACATTTTGTATACGTTTTTGTTGTTAAAAAATATGTATATTTTAAAAACAATCATTCTACAAGTCCAGCTTTGATAATTTAATAACTAGTCCGACTTTGAACACAACTTTAAAATACGATACGTGTGTATAAAAATTACATTTTAAAATAAAATTTAACCAAACCGAATTGATTATTGGGTTGGATTCAGTTTTGGCTAAGTTTGAAAGAAACCGAATAAACAGACAGACTACTCGAGGCTGGCTACTCAAATCTCATCATCGAGGTAGAAAATGCTGGGCTTAGGAGGGTCGGTTAGTTCCAGCGTCCCGTCCAGCATCTTGGCGACCTTCCCCATGGAGGGCCTGGCCTCCGCCCGGTCCTGAAGGCACCACATTGCAGTCTTGACCACCCTCTCCACCATCGCCAGGTGCTCCCGGTTATCGTAGCTCTCCATGATCCTCCGGTCAAGTATGTCCTCCAACCTCTTCTCCACGTACACCTTCTCGAACGCCCACCTCGGAAAATACCAGTCCTCGCTCTCCATCCGCCCCCCCACTCTGGACCTCGCTGTTCCTCACCCCGGTCACAATCTCCAGCAGCACCACCCCGAAGCTGTACACGTCCGCCTTCGCGGTGATCGGGTCCCTCTGCTTCACCCACTCCGGCGCCATGTACCCTCTGGTCCCGCGAATCCTCGACATCGTCACCATGTCCTTGCTGTCCGTCAGCTTCGACAGCCCGAAGTCCGACACCTTGGGGCAGAAGTCGTCTTCGATCAGTATGTTCTCCGGCTTGATGTCGCAGTGCAGGACCCACTCGAAGCACTCCTCGTGCAGGTAGGCTATGGCGCGGGCGACGCCGAGGGCAATCCTGTACCGGACGTCCCAATCCAGCATTGACCTCGGGCGGAACGGGGACGACCTTCTTGCCTTTCCCGTCGCAGTCTACTTGGTCGGTGGCCGCCGTGGCTTGTTTCTCGAAGAGGAACTTGTCCAGGGAACCCGTTGCCGATGTACTCGTAGACGAGCATCCGCTGCTCCTTCTCGGTGCAGAACCCCCACATCCGGACGAGGTTGAGGTGGTGCATCCTGCCTATGATGGTGACCTCTGCCCAGAATTCCGCCTCCCTGCCTCCCGCACCGTTTTTCAGGAGCTTGACCGCGACGACCCCGGCCGTCCGAGAGCTCCCCCTTGTAGGACTACTCCGAAGCCGCCCCGCCCGACCACGTTGGAGAAGTCGTTGGTGGCCGATTTGAGTTCGGAATAGGAGAACCGCTTCGGGCCTCCGGGGGGCAAGAATTCTAGCCAGAACACCTGAGCCATGTCGCGGTACTTGGAGTACTTCCTGAGGAACGCCCAGAAGGAGAGGACTCCCGCGAGGAGCTCCAACGCGAACAGCGTCGATATAATCGCGATGTTTCTGGCGGTGACCTTGGATCGGTTGGGCGGAACCGCGAGGCTGATCTTCGCGGGGCACGTCGTATCGATCATCGCCGTCATCGCGGAGAAATCGCTGACGTCCGACTCCGAGCTCGACACGCGAAGGAACGACGAGAGCTCGGAGCCAAGCGACCAGCGGCCGTAGAGGAGAGAGCCGAAGTGGAGATTGCAGGGGCGGGTTCCGTCGAACTTGTAGCTGAACCACGCGCAGCTCGAATTCGCCAGACAGCTGGACCGACAGAGTTCGAAATTGGCCGGGGAGATGTCTTCCGTCGTATCGGTGTCTCCGGGGAAATCGACGAAGTCGAGCCGCAAGAAACTTGCTGTTCGGAGCGTACGGCCGTTTCAGCTCGCAGTCGCTGCCGCTGCTGCCGACCTTGCGGTAGCCCGGGGGGCACGCGCAAGAGGTGGCGGCAGCGCCGTTCGGGACGCATATGGCGTTGAGGCCGCAGGTCCCGCTTATGGTGCAGAGCTCCTGCACGGCGGACCAGACCACCTTCCACCTGCGCGTGGTCGGGACGAGGCTGTAGGCGCGCAGGTTTCCGTCCGGGTCGAGAGTGAGCCTCCGGACGGCGTTTCGCGCCCACGTCGTCCGTGAGGAAAGTGTCTCCTGCGGACTTTGAGTACTGCTCCGGTTGAGTTGAAGCTCTGGATGGTGTCGGTCGACCAGTAGGTAACAGCGGAGGAGCCGTGGCCGAACACCAGCGCCGAGGCGTTGACGAGTCGGTAGCGGCCGGAGAGCAACGTGGTGCCGTTGGCGGGGATGGTTTGGGTCGGGAGGAGGGTGTCGGTGGGGGGGGGAGGAGAAGCTGGTCCAGTTGCCGAAGACGAGATCGCCGTCGTCGGTGAGGCGGAGCGAGGTGGTGTTCGGATTGGCGGCGGCGGAGGGAGGGAACAGGTTGCGTCCGGAGGAGGGGGAGGGGAGGGTGAGGTGGCCCTGAGGGGAGATGGAGAGGGGGAGTGGTGAGTGAGACGGGATTGTGCGGATCGAGGGACCAGACGACGGTCCGGTCGGACGCGGCTCGGACCCAGACGGAGAAGAGGAGGAGGGGAGGGGAGGGGAGGAAGCCGGCGGCGAAGATGCGGTTAGGGGAAAGGAGGGTGAGGTTGCGGGAGGGGAGCCACGGGGAGTCGGAGATGGAGAAGGAGGAGAGGTACTTCTTTTGAGCTGTGGAAAGTTGGAAGAAGAACAGGAGGAGGAGGAGGAGGAGGAGGAGAGAGGGAGCCATTGGGGTGAGGTTGTGGTATGCTTGGTCTATGCAAATGCATCAAATAAATCAATATTTCTCCGGACCAAATTTAACCAAATATTTTGCTGACTTCGTGATAGGGACCGGAGACTCTCTAGCTTCTCTATTGAACAGTAAGCATAACATCGCAAGAGTTTAAGTCCTCTTTGTCTTTAGGCTAATTCTATCTGCACTTCCAAATTATTTAGCCTAGTCCAAATTTTTATTTTAGTTACCACCAAAAAAATTATTTCAGGTTAATCTATTTTTTTTAGGACTGTCAAAAAATTTAACAGTTCTTTCTAATTTGTCATGACTGTCAAATTTTTGACAGTATATGACGACGATAGATTGAAATCCGCCTCCTCCTCCTCCGACGCTTGGGGTTGGGTTAAGATTAAGGTTTGGGGTGGGGACAAAAGAGAATTTGGCTGTCCTGACTAAATTTGGGGACTGTCCTGAGTAAAAATTGCGAAAATCTTGACCGTCCTGAAACAATGGACTCCTAAAACAATTTTTGGAGTGCCTATAGAAATGGCCTATCTTTAATGTCGCTATCCAATATTTTTAAAATGTAAGAAGGTAACTAAAAATTCAAAATAACAATAACTTTCAAATTTAGAAAGACAAGTAAAAACTTGAAACATTTTCAATTTTTTAAAGATGTAAAATAAGTCTCAGCTACGTCAACCACAAATAATTTCTGCATAATTTATGCTAGAGATCTAGTCCGCGCCTTCGGCCCTTCGTACTCTCCATAGGAGGATATGAATATGAACTATCATTATCTTGATTGTCCACCTCATACGTCTCTTGAGAAGGTATTGTAGGTACTTGAGTTGACGGAGTAGACATCTACAACATCTCGTGAGTAGGTATTAGAGCTAATAAAGTCGACATCTACAACGTATAGTATGCCAAATCACCCATATCCTCAAACTAATCAATCGAAACAGTCTAGAAACTGCTCTCACCAGCATGATAAGAAGTGCGAGAGCCCTGATGAGAAGTGCCCTCATCAATCTGTTAGTTTTTTTTACGATTTAAAAAATACATCATGGGGTGCCACTGGAGTTTGCGTCCAACACCTTAGATTTCTAAGGGGACGCTAAATGCAATGACGCTCCAAACAATGCACTGGCATTAACGGTGTCCATGTTGAATATGTCATTGCAAAAGCGCCCTTAAGATCTTTTGGTTAAGGGGCACCATTGGAGATAACGTTTTCCAGAATGTGCCAACTCTAGTGGAACATAATCCCTTTATGTGCAAAATTTTCAAATTCGTTATCTTTGGTGCAATTTCTTTTTTAATGATAGGAGACAACTCACTTAAGTTAAAAAAATTATTAAGGGACAACACACAAACATAATTTTCTAATTTGCTCTCCCTCCGCGAAAATGAAAGGAAATCAATTATTCGTTCTTTCTATGGATATGTGAAATTATAATTTCTATTAATTTTTCTTCCAAGTATTTAGAAAGACCATGAATATAGTCAGAGACTCATAATACCTCTTTTGAGCATGGATAATTTAGTCCTAAAATTTTGCAATAAATATAGAAAATTGAAAGAAAATGTGAATCATTGGGATGGATGGACTAAACCATTTTTTCTCCTATTATTCTTTCCTTTGGGACCATTTTTCTTTTCTGTTCATTTCTTTTGGCATCCACATAAAAATGAATGACCTTTTTTTTCAATGTCATGATTCCGCAAACCAAATATGGTATATGTCACGTCACAGTCCCAAAACACGTGGGACCAGGACACGTGGCAATGGCCAGCTGGTACGACTCTGTAGGGCTTTTCAATTTAATGGACCCGACGAAGTGCACTTACGCTGTCCACAGTCAAGTGATCAAGCTAAAAGTCTAATTCTAACATGCAACAACTAAACTAAATCTTAATCCACAATAAATAAATCTCAAGAAGGAACAATATGCATCATTAGTCTGTAGCCCAATAATACATCCGTTCGAATAGTCCAAGAGAACAATATAGGCCTATAAACACTAGATTATAAAAGCATAATCACAATGGAAAGTAGAACATACCCTGTAATAGATAAAAGATATAAAGATACCTGTAATGATGTCCAACACACCACCAGATCAAGTCTCATCCAAACTACTCAAATAACCTGAAAGGGAACCAGGTCCCTCAGAGGGACGTAAACAAGATACAAAAGTACATGCCATAAAGTAAATACTGTGTAAACTCGAGGGTGAACTAACCAGCTAAGTGAAATGCACTTGAAGACAACCTTGGTACGTATGGGTAGGTAAAAGGTATAAAGCGTAGGGTCAAGCTAGAGGCTAAGTACCTGGCATTAGTTGTAAACTGGATGCCAGAAGTATATGCTGACTGCATCACCGATCATGATAGCGCGCAGCTAGTAACCTCTGTCGGATGTATCGACAAGCATATACGCCCATTAACCGGGTAACACTGAGCCCATAACCGGGTAACACATAGCCCATAACCGGGTAACACTGAGGCTCACGACTCCGTAGTTTACTCTGAAACTACGGTAGCCAAATGTATGTCACATACGCCTACTAATTGTCTTCTCCGTCTAATGCCAATGTACAAGTCGCAAGTGCGACGTGGACATCTCGTACTATAATGCAAGTCACTAAAGAACTATACAACTATGCTAAATACCGTCACACATGCTGCTCACACCGATGGCAAGTCAAGTATGAAGCTCGCGTCCCTACATGAACTCACTCTGTGACGTGCAATGTTACATGTCAAGGCCTGGGAGTCATAACGATAACTCCACAACTTTAGGTGCGTCCACTAGCCACTAGGTCAAACACAAGTCCTACGTCAACATCTTCGTTGACTGCACCCGAGTCGTTCTCGGACACGCACAGTTATATAATATTAAAATAATAAAATATGCAAACTAATAATAACTGAATTTAAACAGTACAACAAGGCAATATATACTTGCCTGGAAGCCAGGCAAAGATTCGAACACGAACTCGCCAGGGGAAGTAGCAGTACAAGATAAAAACTGGAGCAGATATCCCTGGATGCTGTCACAAATATCACCAACAGTCCCGGAATGAGTGAGATGCTCAGAAAAGTATATACATACGTCCAAATTAGACACAAGAGCAAAAATGCAGTTTTTGGTCAACAAGGGGTACACAAGCCGTCTTGCACCGAAAAACGTGTCGGAGATAAAATTCTCCAAATTCGTCAAACTTAGTGTCTACGAGTCCAGAAATGATGATATGAACCCAACGGAACGTCCAGAACTGGATTTCGATGAGCCGATCACGAAATCGCCCGTCATATGGAACCGTGGGCCCATGAAACGACGTTTCGTCAACGTTCTCAGAAATTGAAACCAAACTTGGGTCACATGACCAGCGTAACACTGCGCATCCGATGGCGCAAGTTTTGTTACGAAATAACATGCACACACAAAATCAGGACGAGTGTCAGAACAGATCGATACGGTACTTTTTGACGGATATGCGTTGATTCCGGTGTGCACGTACATCCAAATCAAGTTTCGCGAAAGCTCACATATCCACGTTGACGATACGCACCTTTCGGTGCAATCGGTATGCGACGAGGTTGTCCGAATTGACGGGACCAACTCCGTATCGAAGAAATTTAATATTTTATAAAACATTTTCTTCGATTTTTAAGACAGAAATAAACTGGGTTTTAATGCGAAATAAATTAAACTAATTGAAGAAAATTAATGAGGGTTTATGTGGCGAACACACCTGCGAAGATGGATTAAAATTTCGTCGGGAGACGATGAAGAACACACCGTGCAAAGTCAGGTGGTCGGGGTGGTTGCTGCTGTGCAGTGGGTTTGCGCAGGTAGGTTCGGGGCTGCCGTGCAGGCGGCGACGGTGGTCTTGCCCGCTGCGAGGGAGTTCGTCGAAGGTCAGGGTGCCTTGGGAGGTATCGTCGGTCGTGGGGGGGGTGCTCGGCGGCTTGCTCCGGCCAGAACAACACGGTAGTAGCTACAACAGCAGTTGTTGCGACGGTGGAGGCAGTTTGTGGTGGTGGTGAAGCTGGTCATCGAGGTGGTGGTGCTGGAGGTGGTGGTTGTGGGCAGTGAGGGATGTACTGGTGATGATGGCGGGTGGTGGAGATGCTGGAGGTGGTAGTTGTAGGCTGTGAGGGAGGTGCTGGTGATGATGGCGGGTGGTGGAGATGCTGGAGGTGGTGGTCGTGGTGGTGCTGGCCGTGGAGGTGGTGGTGAAGTGTTGGCCGGAGCTCGGTCAGAAGAAGAAGAAGAAGAAGAAGAAGAAGAGGGAAAGAGGATTTTCGGCTGTGGAAAAAATAGAAGGAGAAGAGAGAGGGGGGGGATTCCTAGGTTTCTCTAGGGATTATGGCCCGGCCACATTGGGATGTATGTATGTGTGTGTGTGTTAAAATAGAGGGAGTGTATGGTTGTGATGGAGTGGAGAATTAAATTAAGGGTCATGATTAATCATGAGGGAGTTGTACATAGCATGGGGGAGAGTGACCAAACATGTGAGGTTGGGGGGGGGGGGATTTCTTCATTTGTTTACACCAATAGGATAGTGACACCTAGCACCATTTTTGCCATTAAGCCCCTTAACATTTGGGTGTTTGCACACTGAAGAAAAAAATGGTGTTTGATATTTTGTAGGGTGAGAGGGTGTTGTGTGTTTTGTATGGGCCTCATGAATGGGTATTGGGTTAAATTGGGGTTAGGTTGGAATTAATTTAAATTGGTGTCCCCAATTTAATTAAATAAAGTGTCATGTGCTCTTAAATTAAATGGGGGCACATGGGATCTCAAATAGGAATGATATAAAGGTCATGAACGGTGTAGGTTTGGTGTCAGTCTTGGGCCCTTTAATTTGTTAGGCGAAATGGGTTGAGTTTGTGTCCCCAAATCGATGGCAACGACATATGTATGAGAAATAGGATTAAAGAATTAATTTCGTGACTGAAAAGTTGTGCAATTAAATTAGAGCACGAGGGAGTGTATTCATGAGTGACACAAAGGTCAGGATTAAAGATTGGCTTGTCTAGGTCAAGGATGTGAAATTTGTTGGAAAGCAAATATAGTACATTGCTCTAGATATTTAGACAACGGTAATGTGCAACGATCAAATCAAAAAAAATCAAAGAGGTGATTTAAATAACTCCAATAATTATTCCAGAATAATTCTAAATAAATTTCTAAACCTAGATTTTTTTGCTCAGAGGGTTTACAATCTATCTACTTTGTTCTTCCCTATTCCTCTTCCTCTCGCAATCCTAATTAGATATGGCACACATCAATATTCCTTCACAAGCAAGATAAATCTACATCGTTTGAAATATATGTTTTGTACGTCCTAGAATTTTCCAAATTTCCAAATGGGCGTGTGGGTATGGGTGTGTTTTTTCTTACTAATTCTTATATCTTAAATTCATGTTTAATTCATCTATAGTCCAAATTGAGACTATTTCTTAAATTAAGGAAGAGCAAAAGGAAGGTTGGGTGCTTGTGAGTTTCGAAGTTTTAGGAATCAAGACAGATCTGTTAGGGACGACGTAAAACTGTTAATTTTTTTTGCTGTTCTAATAATCAAAACTGTCAAATTTTTTACAGTCATAAAGAATAAACTTTGTATCAGCACTGACAACATTTTAACACTCCTAATAATAGTGAGAATTCTAACAATATATGATATTCCATAGTAATTTTTTAAAAGAATGCTATGTGTATAATTTTTTTTTACAAAATAGTGGCAATCTTATTACATTACATAGTGCCCTCAGTAATCCCAATTTTTATTTCTGAATGTTCAGCAATCTAGAGAGTGGAAACATAAGTTTAGGTCCTGTTGATTTTTCAGCTTTTAATACAAATTCCACGACACATTACTATCACAAAATAAAAATAGGTGTGAACTACTTTGCAACATGTGTATAGAAAGTAATACTATATTAGCATTTGACCACGACTAAAAATAATCTCAGGTCAATGTTGGAAACTTTATATATATATATATATATATATATATATATATATATATATATATATATATATATTTGTGAGTCAAAGTGGTCCTATCACAAGTTTACAGTAATCAAACATTCAATGTTTGTGTCAAGTCGTCTTAATCGGGAGACGAAGAAACACATACCTTTCAATGTTTAATTAAAATAATGGCTCAATTGGATATCCTCAACTATTCAAAATATTCAATTTAATACTCTTAACTTTTATAGTTACTAATTTAATACCTTCAACTATTAAATTTTTTTATGTTTATATCTAAAATTTATAAAAAATTGAAAATATTCCTCCCTCCTCCCCCCCCTCCCCCCCCCTCTCTCTCTGACGTCGGTAAGATGGGGTGGGGGGGGAGGGGGCATCGCAGCAGTAGCGAGTCGCCGGACGGGCGGGATGTGCAGGCGGAGGTGGGCGCGGAGGCAGGGGCGCTGCGTTGGCAAGTCGGAACGATGCGGGAGTGGGGGTAGCGGACGAGGGCGGGGTAGGAGGGTACGTAGCTGAAGGCGGGACAGGGGACACGAGGGGGGGGGGGAGCGGTCACAGGGTGTGGAGGGGAGGACAGTTTGGTCCAATTTTTTTATAGAGTATTAAGTTGGTATCTATCAAAGTTGAGAGTATCAAGTTTAATATTGCCAATAGTTGAGGGTGTCTAAGTTACAATTTAGCCAAAAATAATTGCTAAAGACTAGGGGTGAGCATTATGCAGTTTTGGGCCGAAAACCAAACCGAACGAGACTGAATAAGATATTCGGTTCGGTTTAAAAAAAAATTGGTTCGATTTCGGTTTTAAAAATAATAAAATTTATTATATATATATATATATATATATATATATATATATATATATATATATATATATATATATATATATATATATATAAACAAAAAAATTGTAAATAAATCGAAAATCGAATCGATTTAATTTGGTTCGGTTCGGTTATAGGCTATTTCGGTTCGGTTTCGGTTTTGTTTATTCGGTTTTCGGTTTTGTTTATTCGGTTTTCGGTCAAATTCGATTTTCGGTTATTCAATTGGGTTGGAACCACAAATTAACCGAATGCTCACCCCTACTAAAGATACTACATAAGTTACTCAGGATAACCCAAAAAATTTTCTTTTATTTACCAGTTTGCCACCTAAAAAATTTACTCGGAACAACCCACATTTTTTTAGGACTGTCAAAATTTTTGACAGTCCAATTAATATACTAGACTGTGAAAACATTTGACAGTCCAAAAAAATAAGTCAAAATTTTTTCTCACCAGACCCCACTCTCGTCGATCCCTACCATCTCGCCACCCTCACCTCGTCGATCGTCGCCGTCTCGCCACCGTCACCTTCTTCACCACCCCCTTCGACTTCCTCGTCTCCAACAGATTCCTCAGATGGACCAACAACCTCCGCTGCCAAGTTTGGCATCCCGAGGGTTGTGTCCCACGCCATAGGCACCTTTGGCATGCTCGCCTTCTCCGTCGTCGTCCGCTCTCGAGAAAATCCCAAGTACCGGACGATGCCGATGGAATTTGAAGAGAGACAAAGTAAAAATTAGAATGAAGAAGTTTGGAGGATCCCAAGGAAGGGGGAGGAGAGGCAGTCCATAGTAATTTTTTTATTGTCCTGAGTAAAAGTTACCTCATAGTGGATTAGCACCAAATAACGGACTATCCCGAGTTACTTTTGGTGTACCTTTAGCAATTATCTTAACTAAAATCTTGTTAAACATGTATTCATTCATATACAGTTAGTTCATGAACAAGAAAAGATCTATGTTCTTTCGTTTGAATATTCCTTAGATGTTGGGCTCGAGGCCGGGGGCACTGTGTTCGGCTCTAGCACGGGAGAGGGGGTGGGTAGATTAGGAAGAAGAAGAAGAAGAAATAACTCAGATAACAAATAGAATAATGCTATTTGTACCTTCAATGTATTTCTCCAAACTCTCTCTTCCTATATGACAGCTCCTTATATGTAGGGACGGCCCTGAGATAAGCCGGATAAGACTTCGGACTTGGACATGACAATTCTTCAGACTCAACGTGATCCCACCAAAGGTCGGGATCACGGATGACCCTTCAGGACCGACTCATAATAAGGGTTAAGGGACAACAAAAGTTAATTTCGGATAGAAAAATCCAACCCTCGGGGTCGGCCATGCCTATGACAGCTAACGTGACAGTTAATGTGATAGATGACATGACAAATTTTAAAATTAAAATTAAAATTAAAATTAAAAGGAATATTTTAGCAAATTCTTCCATTCTAAGTATTGAAACTAGCATATTACTTCACTATTTTTTTTTTAACTAGCAAATACTCTCATTTCTTTGTACTGGACAAAAAAAATGTAAGATATACCCCCACTATTTTAACCTAAATCTCTATTGTTTTATACAGAGCAGGGACATTTACTAGTTAAAAAAAATAGTTAGAGTATATGCTAATTTGAACATTTAGAATATGAACATTTACTAAAATATCTCAAACTAAAATTAACATTAAAATTAAAATTATTAATATTATTATTAATATTAAAACCAATATTAACATTAACATTAAAAATTAAATTAAATTAAAAAATTTTGGTTAATTAATTTTTATGTTAAAATTTATCATGTCAGCTGTCATGTTAGATGTCACATAATAATATTTAATATGCTATGCCAGCTGTCACATAAGAAAGAATATTTTGAAGATAAGAATAGCATTACTCTAACTAATAATGTGAAAACTACACAAAAACTACAAGAAAGTTGGACTCGCTGGAATGTGCAGATTATACGACTAAATTTTCCGAGAATGTGAGGTTGGAGGTGTGATTTCATTTAGAAATGTTGCATTCCACACACCAAAAGCAACATAGGAGTAGCGTAATAGGGGAGCAGATCAGCTGTACCAAAAAAATCCGTCTCATTCCATGTCCCTCCTATGTGTGTTCTTTCTTTTCTTTTTTTTAACACCGATAGAACCTATCAAGTTATTAATGGGACAGATTTTTTTTGGGACAGCTGATGGAAGAAGTAATTCATTCAACATAGCATAAAATGTAGAATAAACTGAATAATCCGATAGAAAGGACGGGTTATGGAGCATAAGAAAATTTCTCAATAATTTGACAAATATATTGCACGACCGGTTGTAGACCCAGCATCATCCTCTACATACATAAAATCCTGTACATTAGAGTATTCACAGTGAAAAAAATTTCAATGTTGTATTTTGATTTTAGTAAATTGTGTTACACTTGAAAACTACAGTGAACACTTGTCAATACTTCAAAATTGTTAGAAAGTCAAGAGACTCCAGATTTGAAGTGTGCTATAAATTAATTCTTTGGCCCACCAAAATTAACCGTTTTTACCAAACATAAAAAAAAAAAAATCTTACCAAACATGGAAGAAATATAAAGAAAAAAAAGATTAGGTCAATTTGGCGTATTTGTTTGGAATGTACCAATATCAAAGAGGCAATCTAAAAGAATAATTTACACACTTTCTAATGATTTGGAGCATCTGTTTGGAGTTGCATTCATGTCAAATTCCTAGTCAAAAATTTCTAATAAAAGATGAGACCATAATATAAACAGAAATTTGCATATACAACAAAAATGTTTGCTATTATTTCATACACAGCACAAAATTTAGAAAATTTGTATTTAGAGAAACAAAATGTGTTTCCGTTTGGCAAAACAACTGACAAAAAAAAACAACTGACAAACACAAATTGTGACCACGAAAAACGTCCTTCCATTGGACATTATTTTACATATTAAATTTTTTTTTCGGGAGAACAATGTTCACTAGAACATGAATAATAATAAAAAATTCGTCACTAAGAGTCAAAGTTCGTGAAAGTTCAATTTCGTCACTGAAAGACCAATTTCTTCACTAAAGTTTCGTCACTGAAAAATTTCAAAAGAATTATGTAAAGAATACTTCATTATGAAAACCGCTTTTTTTACATTTTTATTAACTGTTCCTTAACTGAGCAACAAAGATTAATGCTAACGACGACTAATTAATAACGGCTAATACATATATATACCAAGAAAACGTCCTTCCGAAAGGTGTTTTGAGAGCTCATATTACTATTTTTCCAAAGTTTATACTCTCGGAATAATTTTATCAAAGTTTGATGCTATATACTACAATTTTTTGTAATATAAAGCCTACCCAGTGGGCCATCCATTATCTTAAATTAAATATAATCTAAACGAGATATGGGAGAACAATTTGCACATCTCTTCCACATATTGTGCGAAAGAAATTGTATTCATATCTCTAACGCAATTGGGAAAATAAATAGTATATCACTTGAGAATACGTATACATATTTCTAAAATCACAATGTGAGTTATGCTAAGAAACACATTTAAGAAAGAAAGAAACGGGAATGTTTCACCATGAGTTCTTACTTCTTAGATGGCGTCCACAGCACAGCCGAGATATACGTCTCCCCGAGCTCCGGCGCCCTGTCCATCTTATGCACAATCTCCCACTTCGCCTTGTCAAACCCCACAATCTCAATCACACCAACATACTCAAACTGATCCACCAGAAAGAAGAAGTGGTCCAACCAAAACAAACAAAACAGTCCCCCCACCCCCCGGGCCCTCAACACGCTGTAAACGTCGAACACGAAGAAATGCAGCAGCATCGTCGGATCCAGTTGCTCAGCACGTGCACCAAGTGCACAATGACGAGCGTATTGTCGAAGAACGGCATTCGTTGGGATATATTTATGTACATTGGTACTGTTGGAGTGGGTGAAATTTTTAACCTATGTGAATAATACTTCGGAGTGCGACGAACGTCATCCGTGAGTCGAAAAAGTTTAAAAAATGCATCGAACGTCGTATATTGAAACATATGATAAGCAAATATTATATTAAATTATTATTTTTGACTTTAATTATATATTTATTATTTTCATATAATTGGATTTTCAATTTATGGTAAACTAATTTATGATTTGATATACATTAAATATATGATTGAATGTAATTGAATTTTCATAAATATTTTTGGCTTACATATATAGATTTTCATATGGAAACCCTAATTCATGCAAGAGTTTATAAAAAGGCTCATGCAATATATAACAAAAAGATAGAGGAAAAAACGAAAAAAATCTGACAAGAATGCCATTGCAACTTCGGAGAGGAGAAAGAATGATTGGAGGCCGTTTCGGAGAAGGAGATCAATTTGAAGTATTTCTCATTGTTTTTTTCTTCGTTGTTGTAATCTATTTTATGTTACAAAGTGTTGTGGTGATCCGTGTTGGATCGGTGAGGAGCTTGTAGAGGGTGTAATTTATTTATTCCATTAGTGGAGGTTCTTGAGGGTTGGACTCCGATCGTCCCGTGATTTTTTCCATCTGGATTTTCCACGTAAAAAATTTTGTGTCAGCGATTGTGTTTGTTATTTTTTGGTTTTTGCGTTTTGCTCGGCTCTCTCGCAGGTATTCACTGGTTTGGGTAACGGTTTCCGCGTTTCGTTCCCAACAATGTGGTATCAAAGCCATGTTCTTAAATTTCAGAAGGATATCATAGGATGACAGGCAAACCAGGGAGGAGAGATGGACGCGAAACCGGTGCGAATGGTAAACCTGAACGGTGCCAACTATCACTACTGGAGGAACAAGATGAAGGATCTGTTATTTGTCAAATAGTTGCATCTGCCGGTATTTGCTTCCGAGAGGCCCAGTGACAAATTCGAAGATGACTGAAAGTTCGAGCATTTACAGGTGTGTTGGTACATTAGGCAGTTCGTTGACGTGAACGTGTACAACCACGTTACCAGTATTGAGCACGCGAGGACACTGTGGGATAAGTTGTAATCTTTGTATGTGAAGAAGACCGGGATAAATAAATTGTTCCTGATCTGGGTGATGATGGGTCTGCGGTACAAAGCTGGGACATCCATTACGGATCATTTGAGTGAGTTACAGGGCGTGGTTGACCAGCTATCATCGATGGGAGTCAAGTTCGACGACGAGGTTCAGGGACTATGACTGTTGTGTACATTGCCAGACTCGTGGGAGACAGTACGAGTTTCTATGATCGCTTCTGTTCCGGAAGTCGTGGTCAGTCTGGAGTTTGCCAAGAGCGGGATACTGAATGAAGAGATGCGGAGACACGCTATTAGGCCACTTCATCCACATCCCACTCAGATGCGCTTGTTTCAGAGAGCCACAAAAGGGGTAAAAGCAGGGGTCCAGGCGGTGGCAGAGACAAAAACAGAAGAAGGTCCAAGGGTCGGTACGAGGACTCGAAGTGTTACCATTGTGGCAATAAGGGCCACATCAAACGAAACTGTTTCGCTTGGAAGAGAAAAAAGGGCGACAAGGGGAACCAGGACGATAACACTACAACGGCGGCCTCGATACATGGAGGCGATCTTATCATTGTAGGTGATGAGGTAGTTATGAACCTCGCCTGCAATGACAGCTCTTGGCTGGTGGACTCAAGTGCTTCAGAGCATGTATCTCACAACATGGCACTATTTGCTACTTACACAACAGGCGACTGTGGAGTGTTGAAGAAAAAAAATGGAGATGTGTCAAAGGCAGTTGCCATTGGAGATGTGCATTTGAGGACAAAGACGAGTGTAGTTCTTGTTCTGAAAGATGTTCTTCATGTCCTTGATATCTGTTTCAACCTGGTGTCGGTTGGAAGGTTGGATGACGATAGTTTCTTCAATCTCTTCGGGAACAGTCAGTGGAAGCTTTCCAGAGGTTCGATGGTGATTGCCAGAGGAAGCAAGATGTTCGGACTCTACTATATGGAAGGGAGCTCACAGGGGGCACATGAGGTGAACGCTACTACTGATGCGTCTACCGAGTTGTGGCACAAACGGCTCAGTCATATCAGCGAGAAGGGGATGAGCTACTTGGTGAACAAGAAGGTGATTCCAGGACTAAAGTCTACAAAATTGGAGAGGTGCATGCACTATTTGACGAGGAAGCAAAATATAGTGTCTTTGCAAAGTCACCCAAGTTCAAGGAAGTCGGCGTTGCTCGAGTTGATTCATTCAGATGTTTGCGGTCCTATGAAGGTAAAATACATTGGTGGTGCCTTTTACTTTGTAACTTTTATTGATGATTGTTCTAGGAATGTTTGGGTCTATGCCTTAAAGACCAAGGATTAGGTGCTACCCACTTTCAAAAAGTTTCAGGTCTCCGTTGAAAGGAAAACTGGCAAGAAGCTGCTATGTGTTCGGTCGGACAATGGCGGCGAATATATCGGTCCCTTTGATGCATACTACAGAGAGCAAGGAATACGACACCAGAAGACTCCGCCAAAGACACCTCAGCTCAATGGTGTAGCGGAACGGATGAACATGACGCTGATGGAGAGGGTATGATGTTTGTTGTTAGAAGCAAACTTGCCGGGCAGCTATTGGGGTGAGGCTCTTTACACAGCTGCTTATATTATTAATTTATCTCCTAGTGCTCCTTTACAGGGTGATGTGCCTGACAAAGTGTAGTACGGCAAAGAGCCGTCATACAATCACCTACGAGTGTTTGGTTGCAAGGCCATCGTGCATGTACCGAATGACGAGAGATCCAAACTTAAGCCGAAGACGAGGCGGTGCATTTTTGTCGGTTACGGTTGGGATGAGTTTGGCTATAGACTCTACGACCTAGTAGGAATAAAGATCTACAGAAGCAGGGACGTGGTATTCGTCGATGATCAGATCATGACCAACATTCAGGATTCCGAGATGCCTTCTGAGGCTGAGGAATTGCCTGAGTTAGAGTCATTTCGCTTCGAGCGGTTTCCAGAGGATCCAGTTATAGGGGAGCCAGTACATGAAGTTGCTCCCAACCTTGATCATCAGCCTGCTGATGGTGGTCAGGATGATCTTCAGGAGAATGAGCATGCCGAGTAGGCAGTTCCCGAGGAGGAGGTTGTTGGTATACAACCAACACCAGTGGTTCCATTGAGGAGGAGCGATATAGAGCGTCGACCATCTGCGAGATACTCACCGGATGAGTATGTGCTACTGACTCACGGTGGAGAACCCGAAAGTTTCGCAGAGGCTATGGAAGACGAACACAGGCAGGAGTGGATGGAGGCCATGTATGAGAAGATGAGTTCCTTGGAGGCCAACTCTACTTATGATCTGGTGCGGTTGCCAAAGGGCAAAAAGGCTTTGAAGAATCGATGGGTGTTCAGAGTGAACTGGACAGATGAAGCTACTCGCCCTCGATACAAAGAGAGGCTGGTAGTTAAAGTCTACGGTCAGCGAAAAGACATAGATTATGATGAGATCTTTTCATCAGTCGTCAAGCAGTCGTCTATTCGGGTGGTGCTAGCATTGACAGTCAATTTCGACTTGGAGGTCAAGCAAATGGACGTGAAGACGACATTCCTCCACGGTGATCTTGAGTAGGAGTTGTATATAGAGCAGCCAGAGGGATTCTGTGAGAATGACAAGTCATACTTGATCTGCCAGTTGAGAAAGAGCTTGTATGGTTTGAAACAGGCTTCGAGACAGTGGTACAGGAAGTTCAAGTCGTTAATGGGGGAGCATGGTTACTCACGGACGACGTCGGACCACTATGTATTTGTGAGGTACTTTACCTAGGATGATTTCATCATTTTACTGCTCTATATTGATAATGCTACTGGTGGTCGGAATGCCACTAGGATAGCGGAGTTGAAGCGCCAACTGGACGCGACCTTCTCCATGAAGGATTTGGGCACAACGAAGACTATTCATGGGATGGAGAACAGCCGAGAGAGAGAGAGAGAGAGAGAGAGTCCAAACTGCTACACTTGTCCCAAAAGAAATACATTCACCGGGTACTCCAGCGTTTCGGGATGGACGGATCGAAGAAAGTGAGTAACCCCCTTGCGGCTCACTTTAAGTTCGCTAAGGAGTAGTGTCCATCTACCGAGAACGATAAGGAAGATATGGAACGGGTTCCATATGCCTCAGTTGTGGGGAGTCTTATGTATGCTATGGTATGTACGAGGCCATACATCGCTCACGCAGTTGGCACAGTTAGCAGGTATACTTTCAATCCTGGAAGGGTACATTGGAGTGGGGTCAAGTGGATTATACGATATCTTCAGGACACTGCCGATTGGAGACTTTCTTTTGATGGTGATTAGCTGAAGCTGGTTGGATATACCGACGCTAATATGGCGGAAGATGTAGACACGAGGCAATCGACTTCAGGCTATGTGATGATGTTTGCTGGTGGAGAAGTATCGTGGCAGTCGCGGTTGCAAAAGTGTGTTGCCTTGTCGACGACAAAGGCAGAGTACATTGTGGCGACGAAGGCTTGCAAGGAGTTGTTGTGGATGAAGAAATTTTTGCAGAAAATTTGGCTAAAGCAAGAGCAGTATCATTTGCTTTGCGATAGTCAGAGTGTTATTTACCTTGTGAAGAACCAGACATTTCATAGTCGGTCCAAGAACATTGAGACCCGATGTCATTGGATACGGGATGTGGAAAAGAAGGAAGTTGCACTTGAGAATGTTCATACAAATGACAACGAAGCAGACATGTTCACAAAATTCTTCCAAGAAAAAAAATTGTGTACTGCAGGCAGATCGTCGGGATGACAACCCCCTCCACATAGTTGTGAAGGGAGAGATTTGTTGGAGTGGGTGAAATTCTCAACCTATGTGAAGAATACCCCGGAGTGCGACGAGCGCCATCCGTGTGTCAAAAAAGCTCGAAAAGTGCATCGAACATTTATGGTAAGCCAATATTATATTAGATTTTTATCTTTGACTTTAATTATATATTTATGATTGGATCTTTCATATATTAACTTTCAATATAATTGGATTTCCAATTTATGGTAAGCTAATTTATGATTTAATTTTCATTAAATATATGATTGAATGTAATAGAATTTCCATAAATATTTTTGGCTTTCATATATAGATTTTCATATGGAAACCCTAATTCATGCAAGAGTTTATAAAAATAGTGGAATACTCCCACTGAAGGTGTTTGGGTGTGTGTGTTTTGTGAAGGACAACAGGCCATCAATTGGGAAACTTGACCCTAGAGCGGTCAAATGCATCTTCGTAGGCTACTCGGCGACCCAAAAGGGGTATGTGTGCTGGAATCCAGTAGAGAAAAAGAAGTTTGTCAGTATGGATGTCCACTTTCGGGAGCATGAGCCATACTACCGCGAGGACGGAACTTCACACAACACGCCTAATACTGCCAGTATTAGGCGAGAGGGAGAGATGGAGAACTTTGTGGTAACCGATTTAGAAGTTTGGCATGGAGGCACGGAGAAGGGACAAGAAGGTGAAGGTGTTAGGCCTACGGCTCAGGAAGAGTTACTTACCTACAGCAGAAGAGAGAAGCAAACTGCAAGACCAGTACCGACAGTGCCAATGCCAAGTCCCTTGCCTGCGTTCGTCCCAACTCCTGAGGCACCGACACCAACCCCCCTTCAGGTGATACCCCCTCCTTCACAAGATATCATTCCTATTACTACTACTGCTCCCACACCACTATCTGTACGGAGGACCACTCGCAGCAATGCAGGAAATCCTCCAAACAGATATGGTTGGGATATTGCTCAGTTTATTTCTTATGACCATATCCCTTCTTCTCATGGAGCATTTATAGCATCTTTGGATAGTATTACTGTACCTAACAATTGGCAGGTTGCCAAGAACGATCCAAAGTGGAAAGCGGCAATGCACGAGGAGTTGGGAGCTCTGGAGAAGAACCACACTTGGGAGCTTGTGAGACTGCCAGAGGGGAAGAGAGCAGTTGAATGCAAGTGGGTCTTTACCGTGAAGCAGAACCCAGATGGACAGGTTGATCGCTACAAAGCTCAACTAGTAGCCAAAGGATACAGTCAGACGTACGGCATCGACTATGACGAGACCTTTGCACCAGTTGCAAAGATGAGCACTGTCAGGACTCTGATTTCTCTGGCAGCGAATGGTGGATGGAAGCTACACCAACTGGATGTGAAGAATGCGTTTCTTCACGGAGATCTAGTGGAGGAGGTGTACATGGAGATACCACCAGGATTTGGTACCAATCAGACAGTGGGCAAGGTCTGCAGGTTGAAGAAGTCCCTCTATGGACTGAAGCAGTCTCCTCGAGCGTGGTTTGACAGATTCAGAAGGACGATGATAGGGATGGGATATCAGCAGATCAATGCTGATCATACTGTGTTCTTCCGTCGGAGTGGAGGCCACATCACCATGTTTGCGGTGTATGTGGACGATATGATTATCACAGGAGATGATGAGCAGGAGATCGCCCAACTCAAAGGAAAGCTTCGCAAGGAATTCGAGGTGAAGGATCTCGGCCTTCTTCGGTACTTTCTTGGGATTGAGATTGCTCGAGAAGCAGAGGGGATTGTTCTCTCTCAAAGGAAGTATGCACTGGACCTTCTCACAGAAACTGGGATGTTGGGATGCAAACCTGCAGCGACACCAATAGATCAGAGGTTCAAGATTGATGCTGAGGCTGGAGAACCAGTTGATCGGGACAGATACCAGAGACTTGTTGGCAAGTTGATCTATTTGAGCCACACACGTCCTGATATCTGCTTTGCAGTAAGTGTGGTGAGCCGCTACATGCATGACCCACGGAAGGGTCATATGGATGCAGTGTACCAGATTCTGAGGTACTTGAAAGGTGCTCCCGGAAAGGGACTAATATTCAAGAAGAACAATCACGTGAGCATCGAGGGCTACTGTGATTCTGACTGGGCTAGTTGTGCTGATGACAGGAGGTCTACCTCGGGATATTGCATATTTATAGGAGGTAACTTGGTCTCCTGGAGGAGTAAGAAGCAGTCTGTGGTGGCCAGATCGACAGCTGAAGCAGAGTACAGAGCTATGGCCTTGGGAGTTGCAGAGCTGCTATGGTTGAAGAATATGCTGGTGGAGCTGAAGCTGGATCAAGGAGCCAAGATGAAGCTGTGGTGTGACAATCAGTCAGCTATTAGTATCGCCAACAATCCAGTACAGCATGACAGGACCAAACACATCGAGATTGATAGATTCTTCATCAAAGAGAAGTTGGATAGAGGATTACTGGAGCTTGGCCATGTTCCAACCAGGGATCAAGTAGCAGATGGACTAACCAAGAGACTCGCCTCAGTGAACATGATTAGAGGATGTGACAAGATGGGCTTAGTGAATATCTTTCACCCATCTTAAGGGAGAGTGTTGATATGGTATGTTGGGTGTCATATTTAAGTATAGTATAAGCACATGGGAATTCCTGAGGACATATTTGGGATGCCAGAATATGTCACAGGATATTCCATTATGAGATTATTGTCATAATGATTGAAATCATTGTATTAATGACTGTAAGGCTATATAATGCCAATGAGACAATCAATAAAATTATCAACTAATTTCAACAATGACTCCACACTTTAGTCTATCAAACATATAATTACAAGGATCGATAAAGTTGAGCAGATTCGACCAGGCATGATATAGAAATCACACTAAAAGAAACTTCTTCATATAGTAAAGTTAACACCAGAAATGGATAACACTTGAGGATGCTATAATGATACTAATAATTACCAAACTTAAGAACAGTGGGAGAGAGTAGATCATAGAGTCAATATTAAATGAAGTGAAGAGGAAGACGTCTTTGTTATACTGAGAAATCATAGAAACAAAGATATTTATGAGGTCAAATATGTTGTTAAAGGGTCTTACCACAAAGTTCGATGCAGAATTGTTTGAAATTCAAGATATAGATTTAAACCTATCTGAACTAGAGTGCAACTATTAAGAATTTTAACTGGCAGAGAATTGCCAAGTCAACTATTACAGAAAATGCCAATTAAGAAGGAAAATCTTATACTTTCATGTCCATTCCCAGTCCTATGAGTAAGCACATCTACAATTACACTACATATGTGGCAGTCCCCTTGGGTTGGAGAAAATTGTATAGTACTATTTGCCATTGTTCTCCGAATCAAGACTTACAAATGAAAACGATGATTCGAGTAGCTAGAACAAAAGCAACCATACTTACAAATGAAATGGTCAGTTAAAAAGGAAGACTGGAAGCGAGGCACTCCTTAGTTTTAGGTTTCCTCGACAAAATTGTGTACTCCAGTCGGATCTACACTAACATGCATACTTAACCAGCCACTCCAGGCTCTGCACAAAATATTAATCATCAATTTGAGTGTAACGAATATAAGCAATTACTTGGTTAGCAAGTAGACTATTTATATACCTGTATGCATTCAGGTAGATCGTCGCTCTTGGTTCGAACATGTGTCTGCATAATTAGGTTCAAGTGATAATCAAATTGATGCTTGAAATTGGAAATGGGATGAGAGGAAATTCTGGAGCTCAGTTGATTACCTCCATGACTTTGGGGCAGGAAGTGTCCCTGTTGGTGGCAAGGCAAGCCAGGATAACGAGACTGGCAGCTACAGTCGATGGCCAGAAGCAGAGTCTCTTGTGGTCCAGCAGCGAAAGGACAGCTAAATACCTCGACAAAGACTCGACCTCCATGTCAGCCTTGGCCGCCTTGAGATAGAACCTACATTAGCCATATGTGATCTTAATTACAGGATTCAACAAAGTTCACAACAACAACAAAGTGACTATCCCAAATATTTTTGGGGTTAACTATTTGTGTCCTTTTCTTATTCGACATGTTTCATAACAAACAAAAACAACATCCTTCTTTGTAGTCTCAACCCAAGTTCAATGGCCTATCCTCAGTTCTAGTATCTTATCACTCATTCATTAACAAAATTCAATATCCTCCACTCGCCAAAGTACATCATTCATTTAATCTGTGGTAAAAAAAAATATCACCAAGGAAATGTATAAATTACCATAGGAAGTTGTGGGTTGTAGGAAGTAAGCACTGGAAATTGAGAACCTCCAACAGAAGCCACTCCATTGAAACAACCTCAGAACGGCTGTAGTCGCTGCGACCTACCGTGAATGATTTCTGCCGGATACTGATAATAATATGAGAAGAAATTAATCGGTGAGTTTGCAAACTAGTGACTGAAACATAGTTGATTAAATCATATTGATAATACTTATTGTAGGGCTGGTTCTCTTCAAGCCGAGCAGCGAGGGTGATGGATGCAATTCCCAGTAACTGGAGATTTCTTTCACTCTGAAAATATCCTCGGCTGAGGAACCGATCCATCATGCTGACGCCCAGGAACAATGTGTCATGGTGGAGCGCTTTCGTCTTTGAATGCTGCCATTAACCACAACACCAACTAGCTACTAACTATCCATCTGATCTTCGAGAATAAGTAAATTTCCAGACAGGAAGAATATTTGAGTCAAATATTCTCCCTTTGTTCAGTCATTTCATTCAACTAACCAATTCTAACTCTTATCGATTTTTCAAATCTAGAAATAATTTCATATTTTTTTCTGTAAATGGCATAGTTACAGAAAATAAATGCAAAATTTTAGGTCACATGGAGATATAGAACAGCAATATGATATCATTTTGCACAAGTCTCCAAAAGAAATTCCAATGATTACATATCCAATATGACCAATCGTCGACCATTTCAGTCATTACTTGACTATTTCGGAACAATTGATACCTTGATAAATAGTAAGGAATTGCAAACATTTCAGTCCTTACTTGACTATTTTAGTATTTAGAAATTATTTTCTCAGATTTCTTGAGAAGAATTGTCAACACAGGATCCAAAACTAAACATCATGAAAACAAAGCTGAACCAACACTACTTGTTTCCAAATAAACAAAGAAATAATATCAGCATTCCATGGGAAACATATTTCCGTGTCCTTAACCAAAAACAGGTCACTCCACTGTGCGAAATTGAGATTGCTGGCATGTACCACTGTAATTACCACCAAGTTCTATTGCAAGTAAAATATAGTCCTACAAAAACGAAATTGCTAGACTAGTCCAAATATAATCATATTAGAAAATATTCCCAGCTTGTCGCGGAATGGGATTTTTCTCCTTATTGCATGTACAACTAATCTTGAGCAGCTAAGGAGCTGCTCTCAAGCAAAGCTGAATTGCTCACATGCCAAGTTCGAGCTTGCACCATAAACAATAAACTTGAAATGTGAAGCACGAAATTTTTTGTAAATAAGTAATTTCAGGCAAGAAAAAGGTTTTCTCATTCATTATCTAATTATTTAGTAACAAATCATTAGTTGTTACTGATAAATGGAAAATAAGATTATACATTTGCTTTTCAAATTGTTAACAATAACTATAAACAAGGGACCGAAAAATAAAATCAATAGATGTAACTGAACTACAGTACTTGTTCCCCAAGAAACCAACAACAGGATACAGAATCAATCAGTGCTCATAACTAAATACAGAACAGAAGGGAATATTCCTCACCTCCACCATCCAGTTGACCATCCGGAGCCGCTGCTGGAGTACCAGATCGCCGAACTCCGACGAGGAGGAGGAGTCGTAATACTCTGCAGCGAGATCACTCACAACCACCTCCTTCTTCTCCCGGCACCGGATCCTCCTATAGCTCTCCTCGTCTTCGGAGTCATCAAACACCAGAATCTAAGAATTGAAAGAAGAAACAACAAGAACATTGAAACAAAAAGTACAGAATACTAATTAGCTATGTTGCACTACACAAATATGACACTACAGACACGGACAATGAGACACGAAACAAACAGGAACATGGCACCAATTTCGGAATCTGTGTCGCTGCGTATCGTACACGAGACAGCACTAAAAAGACACCAGGACACATCAAAATCTATCTCGTGTCCACATCAAATCGTGTCGTACTCATGTCTATGCAACATAGACTGAAACACAAAATTTAGAATACCGATAATTTGATTAATTTACAAGGATCCGGGTCTCTTACTGTAAACTCCATGAAGTCTTCGTTCTCGAATTTTCGGGACGGTTTGGATGATTTGAGATCTGCGCTGAAGGAGCTGGACCGGACGAACTGCTGCATCAGCTGGAGGAAGAGGGAGAAAGTAGCGGACGGAGCGCTCGAATTCTCGTCCGAGCTCTCGTCCGACCTCCCCGAGAAGCAGTCCTCGTCGTCGGAGCCGAACAAGTCGGTGAGGGAGTATTCCGAAGAGTAATCTCCCTCGGAGTTCCCATAGAAGAACTCCGACTCGATCTCCCGATCATCGTCATCGCCAGAGGAAAGATGCTCGGAGCAGGCAAGGTCGGAGCACAGGTCGAGACCTCCGCTCACTTCCTTTCCACCGATCTGGACGGAATTGGGGATTTTGGCGGGAGATGCCGCTCCGGAGACGTGAGAGACCTGGGAGACCGCGAGATCGCTGGTCTCCGGCTCGGATCTGAGCTTCTTCGCGTAGGATCTGGTGATCCGACGGAAGTCTCCGCCGGGATATGAGCCGCGGGAGGACCTCGGCCGCCTCGGGACGGCGGAGCCGGCGAAGTTGGCGGTGGAATCGAAGGTGAGCTCGCTGGCGAAGCAGGAGGAGGATGAGGAGGAAGCTAAGTTCTTCGAGTTCCTCTCGGCGACGATCGGCGGCGGAGGGATCCGGCTCCGGCGGGGGAGCTTCGAGCGGGGACGCTTCGTTCCGGCAAACGCCGGCGGGAAGCTCGGGGCCATCAGAAGAATCCGTAAATCGAGGGTTTCGGGTTTCCCGCGCTTTTTTTAGGGGGAGGGAGGAAGAAGAATAAGAAGAGTGAAGAGAGCGAGCGAGAGATTGGAGAATGGAACGTGATGGTCCTATTTATAGGAAGTGCCACGTCAGAATCTTATAGCGGAAGATTCAGTCAGGACGCTCACTGTACTCGTAAGTGCTGAGCATACATATACTAATCGCCGCTTCACATTTCCCATTGTCATTTTATGTACACATTTTTCAGTGCTGAACATACATGTGAATTATAGCGCGCAAAAATTTCGAACGTTATGTTAAATGTCGTATGTTATATCAGAAAATTAAAAATTTTAAAATTAAAATTAAAATAAAATAAAATTAATTTCCATTAATGTGACAAAAATGATAAATGTATTATAAATATATATTTTTTCATATATATGGGATAAATAAACGAATTTATAATAACGCTATAAAAGTTAATCAAATATGGTCTAAATTTTTATTTTTATTTTTATTTTTATTTTTATTTTACAAATTTTTTATTCAAGACTAGTCATTTTATTTAGAAGTGTCAAAATTTTTATATACCCTTCATGACAACCAATGGGAGGATTTGTTCACAGCAAATTAGTTAGTGTTGAGGGTTAGCACAACGGAGATAACAAGTCTGTAAGTATATGTGTAATATAGGTGAGTGGCCAACCGGTTTGACATTTCATAATTTTCTTTAAAAATGTCAAAGTCAGTTGATATTTCCTTCATTTCTACGTAAATTATTAAAGAAAAAAAGGTTCTGCGAAATTATATATATTACTCTTCTCCATATGAATTTTTCTGTATTATAAAAGTTTTATTTGTAATAATTTTGGATTTACATTTCGAAACAAAAAAATCTTTTTATGTTACTTTCTAAATTATACTAAAATATCACTTAAATTGTATGAACTTTTGTTTGGTACAAATTGTTCTTTTCAACTTTTTATTCCTTATCATTTGTTACCTGCTGCCTCTGATAACATTCAAGAAAACTATTTGTTTATAGAAATAGAAGAGTGAATAAATTTCCATCTTCTCTTTTTAGAGGTTAATAACTTCTTAAATAATTTGAAATAGTTTCTTTTTATTTATCCTTTACATTTTATGAACTAGAAATGAATTCTTATAGTCACTACGGAGTCAAAACTATATCAGTTGTATACCTTTGCAAAAAGTTAAAATCAGTGCAGTGCAGCTTCGGCCCAGTCGACATACAACTTGCGTGAGGTAGCACTAGCACTCTGCAAGCGCATTCGACCAATGGGCCCAAATGTTTCTTATGGCCTTCACGAATGCCGGTGAGTACAAGAAAGCTAACTTGAAAGGAGCGTTCTAAGCCGCATGTCACGAGAACGATAAGAACGAGAGGTGGACCTACAGATAACGTGTTCGAACATTTGTTTAGGCACATCCAGATTTGCCGGAGAAGCAGTCGGAGTAGGGGAGGGGAGGGGTGGCTGCCGGAGAAGCAGTCCGGGTAGAGGGAGAGGGTAGTTTAGGAATAACAATTTTTTTGAATATTAAGTTGAAAATATTAGTTGAAATAAGATACTAAGTTAGTATTTGTCAAAGTTGAAAGTACCAAAGTTGAACATTAGTGATTATTGAGTATATTAAGTTGCAATTTAGCCAAAAAATATGTCTTAAATTTGAAACTATTCACATATATACGAAATAGAAAATTTCCTCCAACTCTACTCATTTTTTTTCTCTTAGAAGCCTCTACTACTACTTTCCAGGAATCTGTCCACATTTAGAATGAAATATTTGGATTGTAGTCACATTTCAATCCATCTAGTCAAACATTCATTTGCAGGATGCTTACTAGCATTTTAGAAACGTACATTTGAGCCTCCAAAATAAATTGACTGTTAAATCTATCCAATGAAAGGTGTTTTTTTTTTTACCAAATATAGTCTCAGGTAAAATATAAGTGTAATTCAAACTGGTCCTAAATTACTATCAATGCTAAGAAAGTGATAAAACAGGGAAGTGCAACCTCAACCTAGGAAGTTCCTATCAGCTGAAGTTAAGCACAAGCCTGTTGAAAGTTCCTATCAGCGTGATGTACATGAAAGTGCAAAAGAAGTCCTATCAGCTGACGATAAGCACAAGCCTGTTGAAGTTCCTATCAGCTGACGATATCGTAGAAGCACAAGCCATCTGCAGAACTAACCCTAATTTTGATTCGAGCTTTTTACTCTCACGTTCATGTTGGGAAGCTTCGGCTTCTGATGACCGAAAGGATCTTCATTTGGAGGTGCGCCAGTCGAGCTGCAGGCAGTGTCTGTCATCCGCAATCTGAACCCAAGTTATGTGAGTAATTCAGCCACAAGTGGTGAATATACCAAATATTTTACATACTGATTAACCCAAAACAAATGAATCAAAGCTCTTGAGAAGGCTAGTAGAGTAACCTTGAATATAAATGAAATAAACAAGGTATTAACTTGAAAATGATGGTATGAATCTCTTGAATATATTTTGGTTCGTTTACTTCAAATGTTAGTCCAAAATATAAAGGCCTCAGCCTGGATGAAAACAAATTGAAACAAAAACTTCAAATTGTGGCGCTTTCGCTGCACCTTCAAACAATCAGCTGTAGGAAATCCACAACTAAAAGGGTAGTAAAGTGCTTCCTAGTTAATTAAGAATTTTTTATCAGTCCAACACATTTGCTTTTATTTACAAGTTTGTACGGACTCTAAAAGAGAATTTGATGTTAACATGCTTGCATATTGACCCACAACCTTTGTTATCCGGACTCGTCATTTTAAAACAAAGTACAAGTGTCGATCTGACATGACAAATATGCATGTACGTGATCCGGATCGGACCCTTTGTGGTGACAATCAGACACCTTAGATGAAGAAGAGTTATTGACAGAGCATAGCACATTTTCTCCTTGGGCGTTTGCATTTTTTGAATTTTTGTCACTATCAAGAAACATGTTTGCTTGTTTCAATTTCTTATCATGACTGTCAGAGCATAGCAAATTAATCCCTTTGGAAAAATATGTTGTTGTTGTTGATGACCCTATGGAAGCTCTATATTGCAGCTGCTTCTCCATTTAATGTGGGATGCAGTTTATTGTGGTGAATTTGGTTTTGCTCACCAAACCTAAGTCAAAATCTATTAGTGTTTTTGAGTGCTAAAATGGTCTAGTGTGTTCCCTTAAAGTTGCTAATGACAATGTTTTTTACAAGCTTGTCTCGATGATATTGTTTTGCTAATTGCATCAAGTAGTTTAACAGAAATTAGAAAAGTTGTGTCTTCTATAATAGTTTATCATGCTGATCAAATTCCGGGGGTCGGGGGTTAGCCCCCTCCCCCTCCGCCCCTCCTTTTTTTTTTTTTAAATTATGTTTTAAGTATGGTTTATATATATATATATATATATATATATATATATATATATATATATTTCGTATCTGTTGAAATTAGTTGATTATTTTATTGATTGTCTCATTGGCATTATATAGCCTTACATTCATTAATACAATGATCTCAATCATTATGACAATAATCTCATAATGGAATATCCTGTGACATATTCTGGCATCCCAAATATGTCCTCAGGATATTCCCATGTGCTTATACTATACTTAAATATGACACCCAACATACCATATCAGCACTCCCCCTCAAGATGGGTGAAAGATATTCACTAAGCCCATCTTGTCACATTCTCTAATCATGCTCACTGAGGCGAGTCCCTTGGTTAGTCCATCTGCTACTTGATCCCTGGTTGGAACATGGCCAAGCTCCAGTAATCCTCTATCCAACTTCTCTTTGATGAAGAATCTATCAATCTCGATGTGTTTGGTCCTGTCATGCTGTACTGGATTGTTGGCGATACTAATAGCTGACTGATTGTCACACCACAGCTTAATCTTGGCTCCTTGATCCAGCTTCAGCTCCACCAGCATATTCTTCAACCATAGCATCTCTGCAACTCCCAAGGCCATAGCTATGTACTCTGCTTCAGCTGTCGATCTGGCCACCACAGACTGCTTCTTACTCCTCCAGGAGACCAAGTTACCTCCTACAAATATGCAATATCCCGAGGTAGACCTCCTGTCATCAGCACAACTAGCCCAGTCAGAATCACAGTAGCCCTCGATGCTCACGTGATTGTTCTTCCTGAATATTAGTCCCTTCCCGGGAGCACGTTTCAAGTACCTCAGAATCTGGTACACTGCATCCATATGACCCTTTCGTGGGTCATGCATGTAGCGGCTCACCACACTTACTGCAAAGCAGATATCAGGACGTGTGTGGCTCAAATAGATCAACTTGCCAACCAGTCTCTGGTATCTGTCCCGATCAACTGGTTCTCCAGCCTCAGCATCAATCTTGAACCTCTGATCTATTGGTGTCGCTGCAGGTTTGCACCCTAACATCCCAGTTTCTGTGAGAAGGTCCAGTGCATACTTCCTTTGAGAGAGAACAATCCCCTCTGTTTCTCGAACAATCTCAATCCCAAGGAAGTACCGAAGAAGGCCGAGATCCTTCACCTCGAATTCCTTGCCAAGCTTTCCTTTGAGTTGGGCGATCTCCTGCTCATCATCTCCTGTGATAATCATATCGTCCACATACACCGCAAGCATGGTGATGTGGCCTCCACTCCGACGGAAGAACACAGTATGATCAGCATTGATCTGCTGATATCCCATCCCTATCATCGCCCTTCTGAATCTGTCAAACCACGCTCGAGGAGACTGCTTCAGTCCATAGAGGGACTTCTTCAACCTGCAGACCTTGCCTACTGTCTGATTGGTGCCAAATCCTGGTGGTATCTCCATGTACACCTCCTCCACTAGATCTCCGTGAAGAAATGCATTCTTCACATCCAGTTGGTGTAGCTTCCATCCACCATTCGCTGCCAGAGAAATCAGAGTCCTGACAGTGCTCATCTTTGCAACTGGTGCAAAGGTCTCGTCATAGTCGATGCCGTACGTCTGACTGTATCATTTGGCTACTAGTCGAGCTTTGTAGCGCTCAACCTGTCCATCTGGGTTCTGCTTCACGGTAAAGACCCACTTGCATCCAACTGCTCTCTTCCCCTCTGGCAGTCTCACAAGCTCCCAAGTGTGGTTCTTCTCCAGAGCTCCCAACTCCTAGTGCATTGCCGCTTTCCACTTTGGATCGTTCTTGACAACCTGTCAATTGTTAGGTACAGTAATACTATCCAAAGATGCTATAAATGCTCCATAAGAAGAAGGGATATGGTCATAAGAAACAAACTGAGCAATATTCCAACCATATCTGTTTGGAGGATTTCCTGCATTGCTGCGAGTGGTCCTCCGTACAGATAGTGGTGTGGGAGGAGTAGAAGTAGGAGGAATGATATCTTGTGAAGGAGGGGGTATCACCTGAAGGGGGGTTGGTGTCGGTGCCTCAGGAGTTGGGACGAACGCAGGCAAGGGACTTGGCACTGGCACTGTCGGTACTGGTCCTGCAGTTTGCTTCTCTCTCCTGCTGTAGGTAAGTAACTCTCCCTGAGCCGTAGGCCTAACACCTTCACCTTCTTGTCCCTTCTCCGTGCCTCCATGCCAAACTTCTAAATCGGTTACCACCAAGTTCTCCATCTCCCCCTCTCGCCTAATACTGGCAGTATTAGGCGTGTTGTGTGAAGTTCCGTCCTGGCGGTAGTATGGCTCATGCTCCCGAAAATGGACATCCATACTGACAAACTTCTTCTTCTCTACTGGACTCCAGCACACATACCCCTTCTGGGTCGCCGAGTAGCCTACGAAGATGCATTTGACCGCTCTAGGACCAAGTTTCCCAACTGATGGCCTGTTGTCCTTCACAAAACACACACACCCAAACACCTTCAGTGGGAGTATCCCACTATTATTGCCTTGCAATACCTCATATGAGGACTTCCATCCGAGGACCTTTGAGGGCATCCTGTTGATGAGTTGAGCTGCTGTCAACACTGCATGCCCCCACAGACTCTGTGGGACATTCATGTCGATCATCATACTTCTTGCGACCTCCAGAAGGTGTCTGTTTTTCCTTTATGCAACTCTATTTTGTGCTGGTGTGTATGCACAGGTGGTCTGATGCTGTATTCCGTGTGCTGACAAGTATTCTGCAAGCGTCCTGTTGGTATACTCCGTTCCATTGTCAGACCTCAGTACCTTCACAACTGCTTTGTACTGAGTCTGGACATGCTTATGGAAATCCCGAAAATAAGCAGGTACATCACTCTTATTTTTCATCAAATATAACCAGGTAACACGAGAGGCACACTCAATGAAAGAAACAAAGTATTTATAACCATTAATAGTGTTAGTAGCACATGGACCCCAGACATCAGAATGTACTACCTCAAAAGCAAAAGTGCTCCTATGACCCGTGCCAACATATGAGCTTCTAGTAAGTTTTCCTAACTCGCACGCATCACATACTAATTTCTCTTTATTTGCTTTTGCATAAATCTCTGGATACAACTTACTTAGAGTATCAAAGGAAGAATGTCCCATCCTCCGATGATGAAGTATCAAGGTATCCCCAGTCCTCTGCTGCAGTCCTTCCATGCCAGCCTTCTCTGCCATAGATACCAATGCTGAGTCCAGTCCTTCTCGATCTAGGTACCACAGTCCCTCATGCCAAGTGCCTGTCCCAAGTCTTCGTCCTGTCCCTTTCTCCTGGAAGGTCACCTTAGGAATATCAAAAGAAACAATGCATTTAAGTTGGAGGATTATAGAACTAATGGACAAGAGACTGACTGGAAAGGATGGAGCATGTAAAACATTGGATAATCTTACTGAACCTGTACAATTAACAGTACCCTTATCGACCACTGGCTGGAAAGTGCCATCAGTTGTCTGAATGTTGTCTGCTGATGCTAGGTGAGTGTAGGAAAAAAACTCACTAGCATTCCCCGTCACATGCCGAGATGCTCCCGAGTCGATAATCCAGTCTGATGATTTAAGGGAAGAGATAAACGCAAGGGCAAGTGATTCGTCAGTACCTTCTGATGGATGGGCATACATGGCAGCGTTCGCCCGATAACCTCCTCTGCCGCCTCGTCTACCCCCTCGACCACGACCACGTCCTCCATTATATCCTCGTCCGCCGAATGGTCCTCGTCCACCACCTGAATCTCCCTCCCTAGGTGGTTTGGTACAAGCATACCGATGATGACCCATCTCCCCACAGTTGTAGCACTGTCGGTTATGCTGCCAGGGCTCTCCCTTAGATCCTGTGTTACCTGAGCTGGTGATCGCTAGTGCTGACTTTGCTTCGGGGGGACCACCTGTCCTGGCTTGCAGCCTGATGCGTGTCTCCTCCTGGATCATGGCTGAGATAGCCTCCTCAAGGCTAGGGATCTTTGGTTGGGCTAGAAGTAGGGCCGTCCTCTGTGCGAAAGCTGCAGTCAGCCCTTTGAGGAACTTTATCGTCCTCTCCTGCAGACACACATGTCTCTCCTTACACTTAGGGTCCCCGCAGCTCGCCCGATCTGAGGAGTGATCATAATCCAACCACAGACGCTCCAACTCCGTGGCATACTCCTGCACCGTCTTCTCTCCCTGTACGGTGTCATCAATCTCCCCCTTTATCTGGAAGACCCGTAAGTTGTTCCCCACACCATCATCGGTCCTTCTCAACTTCTTCCACACATCTTTCACCATCTCAATACCGTCTACTGTGGCGGCAATAGACTGGACTAAGGAGTTGAGAAGCCAGATGTAGATCACCATATGAGTGGACTTCCACTCATCGCATCCTGTCGAGCCCTCGTCCGGCTCTGTCGTCTCGCCCGTCAGGAACCCCTCCATGTTTTTTCCTCCTAGGGTTCTTCTCACCCGCCGTGACCAACTCAGATAGGTGGCTGGTCCATCTAATTTCAGATCGATGGAGGGAAGCTTCAACTCCGGCGACGTTCGTGTCGTGTTCTCCCCAGCCGACATCGTCAACAACTTCATCAACGTCGCCACCTCTGCAGAATCTAGCTTCTTGATGATCTCCTCCATCGATGCGTCATCTATCCAATCACGTCACGTCCGCTCCATGACCCACGCTCGTCCTCGTCGTCCGCTCCTAGATCCGAACATGTCCCCCCTTTTTTCAGATCTAGGCATCCCTATTAGGCGCTGTCTCGTGCTGGTGCGGAGGAGGCGGGAACACGCATGTCACAGCCGCCGTCGCAGCAGCAGCAGCAGTCGCAGCAGCCGCAGCAGCAGTAGTAGCCGCAGCAGTAGCGGGACGGGGCAGCAACAGCGAAGGGCGGCCTGCGAAGGGCGGAGAAGAGGAGAGAAGGGAAAAAAGGGGGTGGGGCGTGGAAGAGTTCGGTGGAGGAGATCTAGGAAATCCTCCTGTGGGTTTGTGGAAGCTTGGTGACGGCTAGGGTTTGTGGAAACTTGGCTCTGATACCATGTTGAAATTAGTTGATTATTTTATTGATTGTCTCATTGGCATTATATAGCCTTACATTCATTAATACAATGATCTCAATCATTATGACAATAATCTCATAATGGAATATCCTGTGACATATTCTGGCATCCCAAATATGTCCTCAGGATATTCCCATGTGCTTATACTATACTTAAATATGACACCCAACATACCATATCATACATTCAAAATTTGAATTTGAATTTTTTTTAACTAAGTTTTTGTGTTCTTCAATTATGAGTTTGAAGAATCTAACTTTTAGATATATACATGTATCCGAATCTAGGTAACATAGTCAACAACACGCAATCTCTACTACACCAAATGTGTTTTTTGACAATAGAAGCCAAGTGGATTCGCAATCTATTTTATTATACTTCTGATGTGGTTGAGTTATCTTCACGGGAACAAATAAGGGTGGGGATTTAGTTTGATGAAATTTAAGGCAATGATTGGAATCCCTCTCTCAGTTCCCTCTCGAACTTTCTATTCAATAAATTTGCATAACACTCTCTTCTTTTAGGTTTGTGATAAAAGTACTACAAAGTACACTTAGGACTAGTTTAGTATTGGAGCTAGTCCAGTTATGAAAAAAATTTACTCAAATTAGTCCAAATTTTACTAGGGTTGTCCATCCTCTTCACCTCCCTCCTCCTGCTCTCTCTCCCGCTCCTCCACCGCTAGCCACCGCCCCCGTCCTCCATCGCCCAGCTCAAGCGCGACTCCGCCGAGACCCGCTCCCGCGTCTACGACTTCCTCCACGACCTCGACATCCTCCCCGACGAGCTCGACGACCTGGAGCTCCCCGTCACCGTCTAGGTCATACGTGAGCGCGTCGACTTCCTCCACTCCCTCGGCTTCACCGTCGCCGACATCAACTCCTACCCGCTCGTCCTCGGTTGCAGCGTCAAGAAGAACGTGATCCCGATCCTCGACTACCTCGACACCATCTGCGTCCGTCGCTCCTCCCTCCCCTACTTCCTCCGCCGCTACCTCCAGGTCTTCCATTCGAGCGTCGTGGAGGACTGGGAGGACTATCAAAATTTTGACAGTCCTTTCAATTGGTAGGACTGTCAAAATTTTGACAGTCCTGATTATTAAAAAAATCAAATGTAAGTGGACAGTCCAGTAAGTAATTTTTGAGAGACAAATTTGTAATTATCAATGGTAAAAATTTGAACTGCGCCGAGTGAATTTTGTAGTGCCTTTATCAATAGCATTTTTTTTTATCATAGGTAAACTTATAGAACTTATAAAAGAACTAAAAAGATAAAAAAATATAAAGAAAGATACAAACAATGGTGCTAAGTCAAATAGAAAAAAAGAGAGTTCGAGATAACGAAGGCACTTCTTTATGCTGTTACGGAAATTTTCTGTTTTTATCACTAAAGTCATCGCAGCAGCCTCATCATATTTGTTGAACTTATTTAAGTGCCTTGCTTAAGAATCTCCATCTATAGGTTTAGTTGTACATAAAGGTTTCTGTCCTAGCTAGTTCTTGATCGTGGGGAACCGATCCTGCTCTAAGCCATTGTCCATCTTCCGTTAGTGCACCATTGGCAATACTCTCTGCAACAACCCTTGAGCATCCACTAGATGTTGGTAGTATTCCAAAACTCAATGTACATGCCACTCTTCCTGTGTTACAGGTGCGAGCGAAAGACTTCCTCGTCCGAAACACTTTTCTGTGATGAAGTTGTGCTCTAGTTATGTTTTGTACACGCACACACGACACGAAGCCAACCATCACGTCCAGAAACACAACTCGCCTGAAGGCACAACCCGGCTAGAAGGCCCGCATCGCTTGGCCTGCGCCTGGCCCGGCCCGCTCCAACCCGCCTGAAGGCACAACCCGACTGGAAGGCCCGCATCGCTTGGCGTGCACCCGGCCCGCTCCAACCAGTTTCGACTGACCTATTTAATTTTTCCACCACACATGGAATTAAATGTTTCTTCCAAGACTTGAACACAAAATCTTTGGGAGATGCCTCTCAATCCTACCACTTGTGATATATATATATATATATATATATATATATATATATATATATATATAGAGAGAGAGAGAGAGAGAGAGAGAGAGAGAGAGAATAAGGGAGGTGAGGTGGCACCTCACTCTCAAAACAAGGGTGGCGGTGATGTGCCACACTCACAACCACACAAACGAGAGGAGGGGATTAAATACAATTTGCCAATTATGAAATGTGTGGTTGGAATTGTGCCACGTCACCGCCACCCATGTTTTGAGAGTGAGGTGCCATCTCACCTCCCTTATTCTCTCTCTCTCTCTCTATATATATATATATATATATATGATGCGGCACAATCACAACCACACAAACGAGGGGAGGGGGTTAAGTGCAATTTGCCAATTATGAAATGTGTGGTTGGAATTGTGCCACGTCACCGCCACCCTTGTTTTGGGAGTGAGGTGCCATCTCACCTCCCTTATTCTCTCTCTCTCTCTCTCTCTATATATATATATATATATATATATATATATATATATATATATATATATTGTCTTTAGGTCCCTCTGAGTGGCTAAAAATTATGTCCAAAGGCTTACAACCAATCTCATTATTCAGGTCCTTCTGAGAGGATACAAACTCAGTCCGAATGTTTACAATTCCAGACCGAATGCCTATATATATAATTCCAGCACGAAGGTATCATTTCAGTCCGAAGGCTACATTTCGGCTGAAAGACATCATCCACGTCTGAAGGCTCACGCAACCGCAACCGTAGTCGCACCGCACCAGTTCCGCAGTAGCACTGCACATGCACCTGCATCGTATCCGCACATCACCCGGACCGCACCGCACCACTTCCGTCTCCTACGAACCGTATCTATACTGCATCCACCACCACCCTACCCCTTAATTCTTCCAACAACAACAAAAAAAAATTAATGTCCCAAAATGTTGTTTGCTTTTCCCAATGTTTACTAATGTGAAATTTTTATTTTTAGATTTACGTCTTCCTTTTTTTTAAAACTTCAATAACATAATCCTTAAATGTCAAGAATAAATTTGCTTCTTTTTGTATAGTGATTAAAAAAATGTTATTTTTTTAGTATTTCTTTTGGGTGCTGTTATTGACACTTATAAAATGTTATCATGTACTCTTCTTTAATTTTATTTTATTCAAATTCTAAATCTGACACTAAATTTATAGGTGCATGAAGGAAGGAGTGTAGGATAATATTTCAAGAGTTCCTACACACCTAAAATATCATCTTGTATTCTTAATATAGAAACAAATTTTAAATTTTAAATTTAAATTATAAAAAAATTAAAAAATGTATATTATAATATTTTAGGAGTGTCACTAACTATAGCCTTTGTTTTTTATCCAGGCCTTAACCAATACTAATCCTATGGACACAAAATATCCTGGGTGGAGCCTACAGCCAATACAAGAAACAAACACACACAAGAGGACGAGGTGATGCCTCCTCCTTCATCCCTTCCTTCTTTTGTGTCATGTCGCAATTACAAACGTGAACATGGTAGCCAGTTGGTTGGGGTGGTGCATCACGTTCTGATGACATGTATGATGAGCTTAGATTCCTTGTCATCGCCATCTCTTTTGAACTGTTGCGTGCATCTGTATTGGATTTTTGTGGCTCCACTTGCATATTTCATTTATCATTATCATTAATAAAGCGTTCTGCCTTATCTGCATCTAAATATTTCGCTCAACTTTACAGCTTTTTATCCTTGTACTATACTATTCTTAATTGTCAAATAAGTATAGTTAATTTTCTTTGCAATTAAAAAGTATTCGTCGGCATGGGATAACAATAACAATGCACTACGGAAGTTGATGTGAAAAAGAAATGTTCCTGGTAAAGCCTGCTATTTAGTCTCGAGAAATTGTTGAAATGACAAATTTGTATGTACTTGGGCCTAAGTTTGTTTCGCGGGAGGAAGAAAATCAATTCATACGAGTCATCTTTTTTATTTTATTTTCGGTGTTTGAAAAGTTAAAAAAATTTGATAAAAAAGTATAAATTCTTAGGCCATCTCCAATCCTACTCCTCAAACACTTAATTGAGAATTTTTCCTCAAAATCCTTCTCCAACCATCCTCAAAATGAGAAAATTTTCTCAATTTTTTTTAGGGAAGAACTCTATTACCTCACATTTGAGGAGAGAAATAAAATCCTCAAATCCTCAAATTTGAGTATCCACTATTCATGATCATTTTGTCCTCCAAGTTGTAGCTAATTACTAATATATTTTACATATGTTAAATACTAAACTTAATTAACTTACCATATTTTCTAATTTATAATTTTTTCGCTAATGTCGGTTGACTAGGACAAACTTTTTTGTACGGAACTACACATCATGGAAGGGGGAGCTATCTTAGAGTGAATTCCTGTCGATTGATGGAGTTAGAGCTCTGTCATCAGCTGACTTGGACACAGAAAGAGTGTCTTTTCTCACTATGAGCTTTCTGCTTTCACTAGACTGACTGGATTTGCTTGAAAGAACTAGCTCTACTTCCGGCTTGTTTATACTATTAAAATATTCTTGTTGAGATATTCAAATAGAATCAAATATTGAATATATTTGTTAATAGTATTTTTTATTATATTCATTTGATTAATAAAATAATAATTAAATAATTTGACAAAAATTAATAGAATAACATCAAATTTTCTAAAATTAAAATACATTGACTTAAAAAAACATAAACAAGTACATCGAAATTTAAAATAACACAACAAACAATATTAAATAATATAAATAATATAACGTTAATGTTATATTAAAAAAATATAAACAAGAACATCAAAATTTAAAATAATGCAACCAACAATATTAAATAATATAATGTTAAATGTTATATTAAAAAAAATATAAACAAGTACAACAAATTTTAAAATAATCTAATATTATCTCGGCAAATAATATTAATAATATAACGTTAATATATATGATTATATTAAATAGTTGTAAAAAAATAAATTTATATAGAAATAAATAATTGTTGTTTATTATTTGAGGATTGATGGGTTGGAGATGTAAAATTTTGAGAATAGCATAATATAGGAATATTATTTTTGAGTCCTCAAATTGAGATAACTTTTGATGATGGGTTGGAGATGGTCTTAGCGTGGAAAAGAGAATTTTTGCGTCGATGGAAAAATTATTTCTCTCCTATTTTTTAGTTTAATTATTTTTTTTATACATTAAAATATAGAAAATGAATGACTTTTTTTTTCATAAGACTACCAAATATGACCTTAGGGTCTATGGTGAGATTCAAAAATAAAATAAATAATGATTTTATATAAAAGTAAATCCGATAAGCTACAATAGCTTTTGGAAGCATTCTTTTTAGTTGTCTTCAGAATAAGTTCAAAAAGTGAACTATTTTTTCAAAAGTTATCTAATAGTATACCATTCTGGTTAGATAATGCATCTGGGCCTAGTTCTGAACGGATTTTTTTTGTAATTCGGAGGATCTACATACAGCAAAAGTGTAAGGATTATATTGAATCCAAATTGTGAATTATTTTATTTCAAGCGAGAATTTGACCACGAGCTCTTGCACCAACCTGCTTTTGCTGTTGTTATTGCAGTTCGGTTTATTAGTACTAAGTATGTTCACGTGTGAGCCGGACAAATCGTCGAATTTGGACAATTTTTTGCATTAGGACAATTTTCAGACAGATAAGTTCCCAAATCTCTGCCAATAAAGTCTCTACGATCTGTCCCAACACTCCTATCTATCAGTTGAACTAACAATCCACCGAATTCATATTTTTAGTTCCTATTGGAATGCCTCGAATGGTTCAAGAAGAGGAACTCGAAATCAAAGTTCTACGATGTCGTCAGAACTGGAGACTTGACGCCAACCCCACTCGCCTTCAATATTTTGCTATCTTCTTTTGGAGTCAAGGACAAATAGCAATCAAATTTAGCTCCGGCTAGGACAATCCAATTTCTTGGGCCGGTCCTTTGCGTGTGTTGCATGTACAAAAAATAAAAAATCTTTGATATTTATCAAAGAAGAAAATATAAATATAAATATAAATTATATTAAAATAATTAAAATATATTTTATTTAGAATTTGTTATAGACATTTTTTTATTTTTTTAGATATACGTGGTCTAAATATAATTTGAATATTTAATATATTTTAATTATATATATTTATAGATTTTGAATATATGTTAAGGTAGTTAAAAAATATTTATGATTTTCTTTTCTTAATTAGACTATGATATATATACACTTTAGTTTCAAAATTTTAATAATATTTTTCGACACTCATTTTGATAACGTTTTCAAATCTGGCATACACAGAGAAAACAAAGTTGCATATCACTTCATCCTTTGACTCATTTAACTAACCTAATCGTAACTTCCCAAAGTGGAATTGCTGACGGACACTCAATGCCTCTCTGATCGCTAAGTAGTTTCCTGTGTCCTTGTCGAATCCGGAGTTTTCGGGACGTAGGAAAGAGGAAACTGCCACGTCAAACTAAAATTTAAGGAACCTATGAAATAATTAAAGGAAGGATGCATAAACACAAATGTAGCCTACTTTTCTACTTTTGACTAATCTATGTTTAAATTTGTCGTATTGGTGCGCGCATGAATTAGCATCTTAATCTATGGGATACATGTGTTCTTTTAGCTTATGCTTAGATTAAGCTACTTTTGTTGTCACATTCTGCAAAATAAAATTCGTTACATGCATACATTTAAATCCTTCTATATACAAAAACTAGAGACTTCCCTAAGTAAACAGTTTCCTGGAATTTCTGCGGGTGCTGATTCGAAGGTGCTTGGAAACCAAGGAAAGGGGGGTGGAAGTGGAAACTCCATTGGTGAGCCCCAAATGGAAGCTAGAAAGAAGCAACAGTAGTTAATAACGATACATTTATATATGTGCGAACGGTTTCTTATTCAAAATTTTTAAATTATTAATGAAAAAAATATTTTAAAATTCGTCTATGTAATTTTTATAACGATATATTGCTAGTCTCAAGCTCGGATCAAAGATGAATGTTTGTATATAAATCAATATAATAAAATTATATAATTTAATCATGTTTAAATTTTTTAAAAATTGTGTCATATTTGGACTTTTGTCTAGGACGTTCAAAGGGTTTGAGACGACCCTGAACCCAAAATATTCTACTATTTGGTTGTCCGCAAATAAACATACAATATTATATATAATATAGTTAGTATTTGTTGTTGTAAGTATTATTATAAAATTTATTATTAAATTATATGTATAATTTTTTTAGGATTTATAATTTTATTGTTTCGAATTATGTGACTATCATGTATTGTTGTAATTTTTGTTGGTTTGTTACTTTACCAAGAATGAAAAAAATCATTTAAAATAATGTAAATTATGTTGTATTTATTGTTGTCAGTGGTATTGTGCAGCTATTTTGGCAGCAATATTTGTTACGGTTGTTGAAAAAAAATGATGCAATATTTGTTACATCATTTATATCAAAACAAATCTTGGAATTGGTGATATATTTTCAATTACAGTGAAGGAAACACTTCCTAAGGGCCTGTTTGGTAACTAGAAAAACTAGGATTTGAATTTTGGATTTGGATTTGGAAATCTAAAATTTGAATTTTGGTATAATCATGAATTTTTAAACCCAAATCTATTGTTTGGTAAAATAAAATTTTGTCATTGGATTTGGTTAAAATTCAAATCAATCGTTTGGATAGGACAAAAAATTTTACCATTGGATTATAATAAAATATTAATCAACAAAATTATAAATTATGATTATAATTATAATTAATAAATTAATAATTTAAATTATAATACAATATTAATTAATAAAACTATTAATTAAGTTCAATTTTGATTAATAAATTATTAATGAAGCTTATTAAAAATATTAATTAATTAATAAATGAATAATTATTATTATTATAATTAACATTAATAAATTATTCATTATAAGCAAAACATGTACTATTAACAGTAAAGCTGATTATTATAAATCTATCATCGAAATGAATGGTCTTTCAATTAATGTATTGACCAGTCAAGATAAAAAAGAAATTCTTGAATCACTTTTGACTGATACTATTAGCCAAAATGTGAAAACAAAAATTATTGAGATTTTGCAAGATGATACTCATGAAACTTCTTCAAGTTTCTCTCCATATACCATGACAGAGGTTTTATCCCGAAGAAAAGGGATTAATCCTAAGACTGTCTCTATAAACGATCTTCAGAGAGAATTAAAACTCTTGAAGAATGAAGTCAAAGAGTTAAAGTCTAACGACGAAATAACTCAACAAAGACTGATTCTTATTGAACAAGATGTTAAATCTTACAATGAGATTATTCTCAAAAAACAAATGATCGAACATTCTCGTTTAATCGATAGTGAAAACGAGCATGACGATGATATAATTGATCAGCAGGTTCAATCTGTTGCTATGACCACCAAAGGAAAATCTATTGATCATTCCTTTCTATCTAAAATAGATCTTTTTATTACCCACAAATGGTATATAAAAATTGATCTAATCATAAACAATGAATTTATGATTTATAATCTTATTGCCCTTGTTGACAGTGGTGCAGATTTGAACTGTGTCAAAGAAGGAATTATACCCTTAAAATATTGTGAACGCACTACTCAAACTTTGAGTGCTGCAAATAACAAAGCTCTTACAACACCTTTTAAGGTTACAGATGTTCATATCTGTAAAAATGATGCATGTATTCCCTTGCATTTTATTGTTGTAAAAGAAATATCCCAGCATGTTATTCTAGGAACTCCTTTTCTAGAAAAACTTATGCCAATTAAGAAAATTAATAGAAAAGGTATTTCCACTTGTTATAAGGGGAAAAACATTACCTTTGAATTTATCACCAATCCTGTGGCTAAAATTCTTAATGAGATTAAGGAAGTTGATCTGAAAAATAATCAGATAAACTTTATTAAAGAAGAAATTTTCCAGCTTTCTATTAAAGAACAGCTTGAAAAATATGATACAAAAAATAAAATAAAACAAGTTAATGATGAATTTGTTCGTCAAACTTGTAGTAATATTCCCAATGCTTTTTGGGATAGAAAACATCATATTGTCTCTCTTCCATATGAAGAATCCTTTAATGAAAGAGATGTTCCGACTAAGGCTAGACCTTGTCAAATGAACAATAATTATCTTGAATTATGCAAAAAAGAGATCAATGATCTTCTTGATAAAAAATTTATCCGAAAGTCGTACTCTCCATGGAGTTGTACAGCTTTTTATGTCAATAATAATGCTGAGAAGGAAAGAGGTGTTCCTCGGTTAGTTATTAACTATAAACCTCTCAACAAAGTCCTTAAATGGATTCGTTACCCTATTCCCAACAAAAGAGATTTGCTTAACAGAATTGTTAATGCAAAGATATTCTCTAAATTCGATTTAAAGTCAGGTTACTGGCAAATTCAAATCGAAGAAAAAGATAAATACAAAACTGCCTTCACAGTCCCATTTGGGCACTATGAATGGAATGTTATGCCTTTTGGTTTAAAAAATGCTCCTTCTGAATTTCAGAATATCATGAATGAGATATTTATTCAATATTCTAATTTTATTCTCTCATATATTGATGACATTCTTATATTCTCTAATACCATTGATGAGCATTTTAAGCATTTAAATGTTTTTAAACATTTAGCTATCAAAAATGGTCTTGTTATTTCTGCTCCAAAAATGAAGTTATTTCAGACAGAAATAAGATTCCTTGGTCATAACATTGTCAATAATACTATTATACCCATTGACAGGAGTATCGAATTTGCTTCGAAATTTCCTGATGAAATTACAGATATAAAGCAACTACAGAGATTTCTTGGTGCTTTAAATTATGTTTCTGACTTTTATAAAAACATTGCTATAGACACAAAAATTCTATATCAAAGGTTGAGAAAAAACCCTACTCCTTGGAGTATCAACCACACTAAAGCTGTTCAGCTTATTAAGCAAAAGGTAAAATGCCTTCCTTGCTTACACCTTGCCAACCCTGACTGGTTTAAAGTTGTTGAGACTGATGCCAGTAATATTGGTTATGGTGGTATACTCAAACAGATAGATCCCTTAAACAAAGATCATGCTATCCTTGTTAGATACCATTCTGGTAAATGGGACGATACTCAGATTAATTACTCTACGATAAAGAAAGAACTTCTTTCTATTATCAAATGTATTCATAAATTCCAAGATGATCTATTAAATAAGAAATTCTTACTTCGTATAGACTGCAGTTCTGCAAAGTCTATATTACAAAAAGATGTTAAGAATCTTGCTTCTAAGCAAATTTTTGCTAGATGGCAAGCAGAACTTGCTATATTCGATTTTGACATTGAATTTATTAATGGCAAAAATAATTCTCTTCCTGATTTTCTAACTCGTGAATTTTTGCAGCAAAATGTCCACGAACTCTCGCGGTAGAGGAAAGTCTAAGGGGCCATTACGTCCCCAGGACTCTTTCGGCATCCAAAAGACTATTGGCCGAAAGCCACCTCCCTCTGAAGCTGGATCCAGCTCAGCGGCTAAAGGCAAGCAGCCAGCAGATACTGCTGATGCTAATATCCGATCATACAGAGAAGCTATGGAAATTGAGTCCATCTTCTTTGAGAAATCAAACACTGAGGAAATCATCACGCTTGAAAAGCATGATATTCCTCTTATGAAGGATCCATGGAAACTTCATAAACGATACTTGGAGACCAGTTTTATTCCGGTTAAAGGACGAACTGTCGGTATCTCTGAAGGTATCTTAATCTCCAGCAAATCTATAACCGTTGAGCACTCTGCTAAGCCAAATTCTTTGGAATATGCTTATAGCAAGGTAATCATCAAGAATATCCTTACTTCACAGACTTGGGACTCCATCCTAACAGGGAACAGCAGCTCTCCAAGGACAAAGTGATTGTCTGCAGTTATAATTATTGGGATTATGTGCAGGCGTTTTATGACTTTCTATACTATGGGAATTCTCAGAGGGGCCATTCTTGGTTCATTCGTATCTGTCCTGAAATTCTTCAGAACGAGATACCCTCCTGGTTCTTTGATTGGTGGTTACGGATGGGAGCTACTCTGGATATCCTTCCACCTTCATTACAGGAACAATTCTCTCAGTGGATATTATCTTCTCCACCTTGCCAGGATACTCATCTTTTTGGGGGGGCGAGCACTCTATACTTCTTTGCTCAATTCCAGATCCCATTCATATTCCGTTGGACTATTGACTGTGTGTTAAATTCCAACAATATTCCTATCCTGTCACGTAAATTCCTTGTGAAATGGTGGCAAAGGATCGATGAGAAAGAAAAGTTGATGGAAGTTATGGCATCCATCAAAGAAAACGAATCAAAAATGGACAAAAAGGTCCAAAATGAACTATTTGGTGATAACACTATCACTAAACTTAAGGATTCTCTGATCAGGAAGAATCCTAAGATCTCTGCAGAAGAATTAAAGAAACGGTGCCTTCAATTCTTGAAAGCACAGTTTGATGCTAACTTTGATATGGACATTTCCAGTACCAATTCTGATACTAACTTAGAAGACATGTCCGCTGATGATTTCTATCAGACTATTCTCGACCCTATCAACGACGATAAACTTTGATTGATATGGGTGGGGTCCATCCTCCTTTTATCACATGGTTTGAGGATGGCTTTTTGCAACTTTATGTAGTGGGATACCACTCACTGTTGCATGATGTTGACTGCACCAGACTATTTGGCAGTATTCGTCTTTTCTCAGGACAGGTGGACGGACAGCTTTATTCTATCTAAAAGCAAAAAGCAGTTGAAGAATCTTTTCTTTCTGCCGACATCTTTTGGTGGATTACAGGTGGCATCTTCTTTACCTGAGTGCGATGGCAGCTGGCCTCTGGTGGCTTCGTTATGAAGCAATCTGTTTTTTGTATAAATAAGGGAAGTGTCTTCCTTGTAAGAGTGTGCGATATTTTTCAGTTTCTGCAATCTTTTCTTCTCATTCCTCTTGTAAACTTGTGACGTGAGTTTGTAACGATCTTGAGATCTTAATAAAATTTCCAGTATTTCTACTAAAAGATCTCCTCCTCATAACTCTGATATTTGGTATCAGAGCCATGAAGGCTCAAAGCTGAGGTGATTCTACTCTCTGTTCTTTGTAATGTTTGTTAGTTAAAATTTTCATATTGCAATACCATTAGTATTTACTATTAAATGGATATATAAAAATTTTCTTTAGTAATTCATTTAAATTTTAGAATGACTACTTCTAGGAATAACCAAGGTCTAGTTCATATGACAACTTGTCGCGTTGGCTATGTTGGCCGGGTAGGCCGTTTCCAGCCGTAAAAGTCCGTTGACAGTCATACCTATGACCAGGTTAACTATGAAGGCATTCTAAAAACTTTTATGTCTTACTCATATTAAATTTTTATTATCTATATAATAGTAATATTAATAGTATTGTCCCATATTATTGTGAACTAACTATTGCAGGAACAGTGAGTAGAAGATCCTCCTTCTTCATCTTCTGATGAGCAGTACAATGTCCATTGGTGACAACAAAAAGATCCTGTTAAAGGGCAAATCAATCAAGAATGCTCAATTGAGCGAGTTTCCTTCAGATCTGGAGGAACTCAATAAATGGACTATCCCAGGCGTTAAGCCGAAGGATATCTATAAAATTGGTTGGCTTGATTTCAAGTCATCAATTGCTATAAAAACTATGGAAAGGACCGTTCAGGTCAATGATACTGAGCATTCTATCAGGTTTCTTTCTGAAGAAGACCTTGAACCCTACATAGGGAATAATGCTTATAACTTTATCCATATTGGATTAATTCAGGTTGCGTTAAAACCTCTTACTCTTCAGGGTTTAAATGCTTCTTTCATATCCTCTTTACGAGATGCTAGATGTCTTGACTGGCAACCATCTCTTATGGGCGTTATGCAGACTAGTCTTTGCCATGGACCAGTCTACTTTAATGTTTATCCCAATCTAAGTCTATCACTTACAGATACAAATTTACTGGATGCAGTAACTTTTAATCTGAAGACTTATGGCTATAACTTTAAGCAAGGTTCTGAAACCATTGCAATACTCTACCGAATACACTTTAAAGTATTGTCTACTTTAGCTCCTAAAGCTAGACATCTTACCAAGCCTGGTAAGACAACTTTGATTGAAACAAATCTGTTAACATCAAATGTTGCTGCTAATAAAATAATCAAATGGAATGAAATTCAATTCCCTGATAGATGGGTTTTAAATCAGGCTATTCCGTCTAGACCCATAATGGATACTGAGTTAGATCAGATAATCCAAACTCCAGATGGAGATGTGGAAGTTAGATTTACTCCACAAATTAAAGCCAGAATTTCATCTTCTAGTTTTCGTTCCCCTTCAGTTATTGAAAGAGGAGAAAACTCTTCTCAAACTTCTGAGAGAGATGATGAAATTAAAGGAATGAAAATAAAAAATAACATTGCCAAACCAGAATATAAAACAGAATGGGCTGATCCCATTGATCCTGTTTATTCTTCTGATGCTAGTTTTGGCACTCATTCTCTTAACGTTATAACCTTGACCAATGACAATTCCACTGATGATCCAAACTATTGGGATTGGACACAGGACAAAAATGTTCGTGCAATTATTGTTCAGGCTTATGATGAAGAAGTTCAATTCAAAGCCTGGTTTGAAAAGAATTATACCCTTGATCAAAGGTATGAATTCAAAGATAAATATTATGCTCATCTCAAAGAGATAAATAAAATTAAATGGTTTGATAAATGGTTTATTGAGAACTATATCAACCAAGAACTCGCTAGCATTAACATGCTAGAAGAGGGTTATAAAAATTGGATCACTGATACGGGAAAACGTGTCCGTGCTTTATATCCACCTAATGGACCGCTCAAACTTTTGGTTGACACCGAAAAGATTGATGCTATTTCCTTTATTCGAATTATCGATCATAAGGAAGAACAAATAAAAGAGCTTCAGAAAATCGTGAAGCAAAATAACTATACTAATGCTTATATTCAAACCATTGGTTCTCAATTGGTTAGAATGGAAACTGCCCTTGATGAAGTTCTTCTCAAGGTCAATTCTATCCTTAAATTACCAAAATCAATGCCCAAAGATACTACCTCAAAGAAGGTAGGAAATATACCAATAAAACCTACTAGTGATACTACTGGTTTTAAATTATCTTCTCCTGAAGTTACTGAGAGAGATATTCAAAGCTTAATTGAGAAGCTTCAGAATACTTCCTTAGTTGAAAAATAATCCTCTAAAGAAAAGGGCGAAAGCTCTACTCAAAATACCATTTTGGTACTTGAGGGAAATTCTTCCGTGGCTGATGGTTCAGATATTGAATCCTGCCAAAATTATTCTCAAAATTCTGACGATCAGTTAGATCCTATTCAAATTCATGCTCTTCAAAATTCTTTTGAAGACATTGATAGAAATGATCAACCGACTTCTAATATGATTCTGCCTATGCAGCAGCAACACAAGAAGCCTAATCTTCAAAAATATTATTACAAACGTCCAACTCCTATGGATGTTTTATATGAAGAAAATGATAATATCATTCAGAATAATTACAGTGGAGGAAACATCTATGAATGGAACATAGATGGATGTTCTGATAAACAGATCTGTGATCAGTTACATCGTATGCTTATGTTTGCTACGGTTTGCCGAACAAACAAGAATACTGACAAAACCATTGCTAGTTTTATTACTTGCGGTTTCACCGGAGTATTAAAAGGATGGTGGGATCACTGTTTATCTCCTGAGCAGAAAGCAGTTATTGCTAATGCTGTCAAAATTGAAAATAATAAAGAAATTGAGGATAGTGTTATCACTCTGATTAGCACTATTTGTGATCATTTTACGGGTTTAGTCTCTGACAATGGTGAACGCACCAGGACTTTACTCCAAAATCTTCGTTGTCCAACTCTTACTCATTTTAGATGGTATAAAGATACTTTTCTAAACAGGGTAATGCAGTTAAGTGATGCCAATGATGCTCACTGGAAATCTAAATTTATTGATGGTCTTCCTAATCTGTTTGCAGAAAAGGTTAGACAGCAAATACGCAACAGTAATGATGGCATAATCCCATATAGTGATTTCACTTATGGTAACCTTGTGAATGCCTGTATTCAAGAAGGGTTAGCCCTTTGCAATGACCTTAAATTAAGGAATCAATTGAAATCTCAAAGGTTATCTGAGAGAAAACAATTGGGAGAGTTTTGTAGCCAATTTGCTATGGAAACTATGAAGCCTCCATCTGATAGCAAAAGAAAATTCTCTAAAGAAAAATCTTATAAAAAGAAGAGATATTCTTCGAAAAGGAATTATCCTAAAGATTTTTCTAATGACAATAGAAAACGATTTTCCACTAGGAAGAAGTTTTCTAAAAACACAAGTTCGAATAAAAAAGTTAAATGCTTTAAATGTGGAAAACTTGGCCACTATTCGAATAGGTGCAATACCAAACAAAAGATCGATATGATCGAAGATGAAGGGTTGAAAAAGACTCTACTAAAGATCATGATCAATTCTGATTATGAATCTGATTCATCAAGTGATGAGTCTATTAACTCTGATATTTGGTACCTTGTCAAATGAACAATAATTATCTTAAATTATGCAAAAAAGAGATCAATGATCTTCTTGATAAAAAACTTATCCGAAAGTCGTACTCTCCATGGAGTTGTACAGCTTTTTATGTCAATAATAATGCTGAGAAGGAAAGAGGTGTTCCTCGGTTAGTTATTAACTATAAACCTCTCAACAAAGTCTAATAAATTATTAATCAATATTATAATAAAATACAAAATGCATAAAATTATAACTTATAAATTATAAATTATTATAATTATGATTAATAAATTATTAATTATAATTATAACTAAATATTAACTAATAAAATATTAAATACGATTATAATTAAGATTAATCAATATTATAAAAAAATATAAATACAAAAAATTATAAATTATTGTAATTATGATTAATAAATTATTAATTATGATTAAAATTGTTATTAATAAACTATTAATTAAGAATAAAGAAAATATTATTGCATAAAATTATAAATTATTAAATTATTATTAATTATTGTATTTAAAATTATGATTAATAATTTTTTGATTATAATAAAATATTAATTAATAAAATTATAAAATAATTAAATTTAATTAATTATTATAATTATGATTATGATTATGATTAATAAATTAATAATTAAGATTATAATAAAATAGTGATGTAAACCCCCTCACCCAAAATAGGTATTTTGTGTGTATTTTATATTATTATATTTATTATAGATGTTGAATTTCTTTAGAGTATTCTCTTAGTTAATTAGAAAATAAATTTTTGATATATTTACTTATATAAATATTTATTTAGAATTATTTTAGGTTATTTTAGATTTTGGAGATTTTCTAGAATTTTTGGTAATTAAAACTTAGGAAACATAAATTTTTAGGACTTTCATGATTTACTATGAGACCATACTTGAATGTTGATACTACCAAATATTTATTTTAGAGTTAAAATTTTTAAATATATTTTTCTGTAATTTATTTAGAATTTTAAGTAATTATTGATTTTTTGGAATTATTGAGGATTTATTTGGATATATAAAGTCTTAATATTAGATAGATGCTAATTTAGTGTTAATAGATATTAATAAGATTATATATAAATTATTTGTATTATCTTTAATTCTATTTAAGATTATAAATTATTGAGATGAACTCAAACTCTATTTTAAATTAATTCAAATCCTGAGCCTACTAGAAAAATAACTTCATGCATATCCTATCCTTATTTAAACTGATCCTAATCATATCCAAATTAGCCAATCCTAATCTTATTCAATTAAAAAACCTTCACCATTATAAATACCTATTAGACTTATGGAATAAACTCATCTTTCATATTTTTTATCCCCAAACTCCTCTCCTTTTAATCAAAAAATAGTCAAAATTCGTCATAAATTCAGCCTACTTTTCTAGTAGTTATGACGACTTAAAAAGACGATATCTCCTAACTCCGGACTCCAAACGCGCTCCAGTTTTTTTTGTTAGAATCATATCAAGGTTAGTTTTCTGAATATATAAATTATTTTAGTAATTTCAGAACCTATTTTTTTCAGAATATTCCGAAAGTGCCAGCTGTCCGAAATCATACGTATTTTCGTATTTTCGAGATTTTGGGAGATCCCGAACTCGAAATTATGAACCGTTTAAAGTTTCGGAAAGCTGACATGATGAAATTCCTGAAAAGTATTTTTTCAGAATTTTAAATATAATTTTATTCTACTGTAAAATTCATGCAACATAGACGTAAATAGGAAACCATCGAAAAGTGTCATCTGTGCGCCCTTGTGGCCATAACTCTTTACCGACTTATGATTTTATAAAATTGTCGATTCCAGCATTCATGTAGCATTGAAATCTAAGGATTTCATACACAAATACAGGATTTGAGTTGGTTGACTTTTTGGTCAACGAATTGCCTCGATTTGCGTACCATGGATCACAAATCCATAAAGTTGACTTTTTTTTGACCAAAATTAGGGTTTAACAATAAAATCAGATTATAATAAGATTATAATACTATTTTAGGTTATTTATTCAGAATTAAAAATTAATTAAAATGGAGGAACATATTCACCCACTTTTGTAACCTAACTTGTTTAATTTATGTGACGGGTAGATCGGACGATGCCTTGAGTTGTGACTTCATCCTTTTTCAGAGAAGGCAAGTATACCTTGCCATTGTACTATTATTCATATTCCATATGTTGCATGCATCTTTATTTTCTGTCCTTAGTTCATATATTTTAACTGTTATATAAAATGCAGCGACGGTGTCGTCGCGATATATTTTTATTTATGTATTTGCATTGACCTTGTTTATGAGACTACCCCATTATCATGTAGCATCTTTAGGTTCATTGGCCGTGACACAGTTGTTACACGAGTGTGAGTCTCATATAGATCACAGACTGCGTGACAGGTCTGGCCTCCTGTACGTATGGGCCGTGCGTTAGGAATAACTGTTGTTAGAAATTTTGTATGCTAGTAGACTTAGCAGTTATTAGAGGTCTATGGACTTAGCTTATTGTAGTACGGTGGTCCCATTCTTGTCCTTGTTTGGTTGCAGGATTGGGCTAGGGTACTAAGAATAGGCTATGAGCCAAATTGTGTCATGGATGTGACATGCTTAAAGCATGGGGTGGAGAGAACAACAAGTACCGCATTTGAGCTCATTTGCACTTTTTCTATTGTGCGCCCGGATTTTCCGCTGGAGATACGGGTGGTGATGACCACTATATATTATATTATTATCAGGCGGGCCTCCGGCGTTCGAAAGTCGACGTGCCTTTTTAGGCCCCTGGATCTCCAATAGAGAACCATGCCAAATCCCAGGTTTTCAGCCAGATAGCTCACTTGTGGGAAAAGTTGTTCTTAACTGCATACACTTAGACGGTTAGGCGACCCATTTGGATATTTATTTCAGTACTTTATTGGCATGTGTTTAAGTATCTTGTTATGTCCCTCTGAGGACCTGGTCCCCTGCCAGGTGTATCTGTTCTTGAGTATTCGCAAGAGCGCAGATTCGGATGGTTACTTATGTTTCGAGGATGTCTTCCCTTCGAGCCCGTGATTGATAGCTGGTATTCTTATATAGTATTTTATTGTGTTGTACTCATATTGTATTTGCTCTTATATTCGAGTTGGTAGTGGATTTGTTTCCATCCAACTATCATCCTTAGATACTTCTTATTGAGATCTAGTTTCATAGATACTGGTTAATTATTTATATTTGATTTTCTGTGGATGAGATTTAGATTATACCCTGTGACTTGTGACATATGTTATACCACTTGTGGATTTGATATTCATATTACAGCGTACGTGTGGATTTGGTTTTCATACATTGGAGTTGCCATATCCATGCGGCTGGCATGCTTACGTGTCCTAGTCCCACGTATTTTTGGGACTGGGACGTGACATATTTTTGTGGTGGCCCATGCAGGCCGAGAGCATATTGTTTCGGTTACGTTACTGTACCGAGCAAGCCTGCAAATAGGACTAGAGTATAGGATCTCATCCACAATTGACTATGATTCATCTTCCTCCTATCTGTTCTATTTGAACAATTGCATCCTTCTTGATTCCTGTACTTCCGTAATAGTTCTTTGAGTATAGCCTTCTACTCGAATATAGGAACCCATGTTATTAGGATGATAATTGGGGTAGCACACCTATTAAGAATACAACGAGAATATAGACACACCACTAAGTTTAGAATATCTAGGGAACCCTAGAATTCCTTATCTATAGATTGGTTTACCATTACCCCCTGATGTATTATGAAGACTTGAGAGTAGTATAGACACTACTAGAGTTAGTTAGAAGTTTACCATAATGGTTGACCCTAGTATTAAGGAACCAATAAAAAACCAAAATTTAAAATTTGGACTGAACCTAACCTTCATAGTTAGATAGTATTGGAGAACTACAAACTTAGATCATTGTCTTATTATTAGTAGACAACACCTCAGGAAGCCTAGAGGAATGTAATCAACATTTTTTGTCCCTCTTCATCATGCCTCGAACATAGCAACTAGTACCCTGTAAGCCCCTGATTTTTTAAAAAATATTAAAATCGGATTTTTAGCAATTTTCTGGAATTTTCTGGGAATTTTCTGTAATTAAAATCAGGGTTCTTAATTATTGAATAAATTTTAATTGTTAATAAATAATATTAAAATATTATAAAAATAATATTTTTAGGTGTAAAATAGAAAACTGGACTTAGGGTAATTTTTCTGGAATTTATCGGACCCCGGACCTATTTTTTAAAGGCCTAAAACTATTTATATAATTAATTAATTAATTATTAATTATTTACAAATTATTATTATTATTATTATTAAAACCGGCCCAGCCCAACCGCTCCGAGCCCGGCCCAATACTGTAGCGGGTCGGGTCCGTTTGAGCCCGACCCGCCCGGATCCGCAACCTGCACCCCCACACGAACTCGACCCCAGCCTCCGCCCCGCGTCGTCCGGCGCTCCGCCCGCCGCTCAGCCCGCGCCTCGCTCCGCCTCTCTCGGCCACGCAACCACCCGCCCGCATCGCCCGGCACACGACGCCACCCCTCCGCCTTGCCCGGCGCCAGCTCCCCTCTCCCTTCCCTATAAAACCCGCGTCCGCCCCCTCTCCAGCCACCCTAGCCTCCGCCACCAGCCTTCTTCTCCGGCAGCCCCTCCGGAGACGCCGCCGCTGCAGCCGCCCTCTTCCTCCCCTCCTCTTCTCCTCCGGCGAGCGCCGCCGGCAACCGCAGCGAGCACAGCAGCAGCCAGGAGCAGCCACCGCAGCTCCGGCATGGCCGCCCTCCACCGCAGCTCCGCCTCCCCGAGAGCCGCCCAGCCCGGCCGAGCTTTCCCCCGCTGCCCCCAGCCTTCTCCGGCGGTCCTCCGGCCGCCGCAGCACCGGAATCCCCAAACCCTAGCTCCTATTCCCTGTATCGGACACGGGGACACAGGACACAGTGTCCTGTGTCGTGTCGGACACGATTTTGTCTGGTTTTTCGACCCAGTTCAGGTGCGTGTATCTTTCACCTCGTAGCTCTGCTTTCATTTCCGCAAATTGTGTTGGGAAGCCTGTATGACCCTCTCGGTGTCCGGATAAACTGTTCGGGGCATCGCGTCCTGTGGTGATCGCACACCGCGATCCAAAAACAGGAAAAACAAGACCCTGTTTCACCCCGGAACTGAGTCCGCCCCGCCAAACGGGATAACTTGGTCGCGTGCGGTCTTCACAGATACGTACGCATTGTCGATACGGACGTGTGAGTTTTCGTGGAAGCTGATTCGGGTGTGCGTACACACCGGAATCAACGCGTATCCGCGGACATCGCCCCGTATCCGCCTTTTCGGCATTTCGCCCTAACTTCGTGTACACTCGTCAGATCGAGACGAAACTTGCGCCATCGGACTCGTAGCGATACGTTGGTCCTGTGGGTCAAGTTTGGTTCGATTCTGAGAACGTTGACGAAATCGCGTGTCGTGGGCCCCACAGGCCCCGCTCGACGGGCGATTTTGTGTTCGGCTCATCGGAATCCAAATCTGGAAGTTCCGTTGGGTTCGTATCAGCGTTCCTGACCTGTTGACACTAAGTTTGGTGAAATTGGAGACCTTTGACCCGGACGCATTTTTCGGTGCAAAGCGGGCCCAACGGCGGACCCCGTTTTGACCCGAAACTGTCGTTTTTGCCCTTGTCTCCAAATTGGACCCAAGGACAGGCGTTTCTAGCTATTTGACGTCTTCTGAGCGTGATGGTGATGTTTATTTCAGCTTTTGGACTCATCTCTGGATATTTCCCCGAAGAACTATTAATCGGATCCAAACAAAGGCAAGTACCTGCACTTCAAGTTAATCTTTATATATTATGATAATTAATTCCCTGCCATACATGTACCCTTGATGTTTACACCTAGTGTTAGAAATATTGAATTTCATGTCTTGAATATTGGAGTTCATGTCTTGTTTTTCATGTTGGGTGGGAGAATACTGAAAGGCATGTAGCTTACCCTGACTCTTGCCATGATTAATAGCTGTTGGTACATGACTGTCCATCAGCCGGATCTCGATTATTCGTGATTAATAGCCGTCTATGACGGCCGGTTTAACCCTATAAACCCCTACATGCCAACTAGGTATTCTAAATACACAAGTTCACACACATAGCTTCTTGTCTAGTTATGGCTCTTGTTGACTGTTGTAGTTTTATTTCCTGTCACATTTATTTCTGTTTTCTCATATTCCTGTGCATAGCATTAACTCTGAGATATTGATGTTCTTTTATGAAATTTTCTCAATGATGCTCAATCTAATTGTCATAAATATTTAGTTTTAATCTTGATGTGCACTGTGTACTTTGCTCCTTTCCTGACTGGATCCGTTGTTTTAGGCGATGATGAGAACCTTGCCCCCACCTATTATGGCCACTATGAGTTAGCAGGTAACACAGTATGAGGAGCCAGTTCCCACTCAGGAGGCTATTTCTGTGGATTAGTTAGCAGTAGCTACTTATTTACTTCCTTTCAGCATATACTCGGGTTTGTCCCCGATTTATCTTCTGGCTTGTATTAACTGTGGATTGGTTGTCACAGATTAAATATTATGAAATCTCAGCATTCTTTTTCCTGTTATTTTCCTTGTCTATTTACTTTTGTGGATGAGATAGACTTTATATTACCTGTGATTATGCCCTAGACAGCGTACTACCGCCGACACTGCGGCGTAGGCTGGACGTGCCCACGCACTCGTGCCCGAATTTCCGGGTGTGGGTCGTGACACAAACACTCCCCTTTAGAAAATCATGATGCTATCTAGAGCCCCTATTTTAATTTCATATGTTGTTCATCTGCGACCTTAACGTTCGCTAAAGCGCAACGACTAAAATATGTTCTTTTTTTCTCCGTCTTTTAATTCGTGCCACCTGACACTTCTGATAGTGGGCCAAGTAATTTTATTCCTTGATTAAGGACCCATAGTTTGCTAGGATTATAGCTGTAGTCTTGAATTTGAAAATTTTGTGCTTGGTAGTTAGAGTTCGATAAGTTTGAGTTAATCTTGTAGATTGTGACCCGATGATTATCCCTTAGTGTTAAATCACGTAATTTGTACCCCCGCCTCGATACAAGTTATATTTCCTTTCCCTTGAGACCAGTAACCCCTCCATTCATACTATTGATACTTGTATTATAGGAACACTAGGATTAAGACTTAAGATGACCATTACTTACATGATACAATAGGAGACCCTAATAAGTACTAGATCCGTTCCTCGTATAACCCAATAAGAGTTGTACTTTATCTACTAGAACCTTATTAATTTGTAGGATCCCCTTTAGACTGTCACAGTATTAGTTTAATTTTTATAAGTTTGGTGGTATACCTCACAACCTAGTACCACATAGTCCACTTGACCCATCGAGACGGTGTAACTGAATGACATTAATTGTATGCTAGCATAAGACGACAGTATTTATTCAGACTGTAGAACTTAGAGGCTCATACCCCTATTTGGTCGATTAACGACTTAGACAGGGAGTTAGTATGACAACTATAGAGATTGTGGAGTCTTATTTGTTTTGTGAACTTGAATTATTTAATAATTTCTCGCATCTTAATCTAGCGTATTTATAATTTTTGTACTACCTTGACTTATGCTGCTACTATAGCCTAGCTTTGCAAGCTTATTCTTTATCGAGCTTGTTCACGACATGTATTATTGGAGTACTACACTAATACATTTCAGAATCAGTGTATTACGGTCTGATCAACCATAGTGTGCTTGATTCGCCCTTCGCAATAATACTTTACGTGGGTTGAGATATATAGTTGACTAGTAGACACCTGTACTTGTCCTCTAGATATGTCTGAGCATATCGTATCGATTACATAACTATACTGATACGAGCAGGCAAATAAGGGATTACCAAAATAGGATTTTAATCCATAACTGCCTTGGCAATTCCCATTGAATTTTCTAAACGCCTTGATCCCCATACTTCTATTCTATTACCTTTTTCTTGAACTCTTCATCATTGTTTTTCGTCTTCCCTTATTTCGGAAAGACGAAACCTCGTGCTTGGTATAAGTTTGATATACAGATAATACTAGAGGTACCCATAGGCCAATCACATTATTTGGTGACTGTCTTTTATAATTGATTAAGGGCCTATCATATATGATATAATCGGTGTTAAAGTTTTGAGGATTGAATGACACAAGAAAATAAATTAAAAAATATTTTTCTTAAGGTGTATAGCCTTATATGATAGATGGATAAATTCTAAGTTGGGTAGAAGTCGCATTGTTAATTTGAGGGTAAATTCTTGTAGTTTGTGATAAAGTAGGATTAGATTGAGAGATTAAGCCATTTTTAAATAAGAAAATTTTTAGAAGAAGGAGTCAGATGATGAGTACTTAATGAATTATAAAATCTTGATATTGCGGACCAAATATTTATACTTTGAGCACATGATTTAAATTTTGAATATTGAAGGTAAATCATCAATTTGAATTTTGAGGATAAATATAGAATTTCAGACTTGAACATTGGTGGATTGAATTTAAATTTTTTACAATTTGATGATTTGAATTAAGGGTTAAAATTTGATTGTTTGATCACCTATTCGAAATGTTGAGGATGGAATTAAATTTAATATTTGAAGAGTACGAAATTCATAAGTTGAAAATAGGAATAATGTTTGATTATAATTATTTTCTAGCGGAGATTATGATAGTTGGAGATCGTGATGTAAAATTTGATATGAATTTATTTAAATCTTGAAGATGTTATATGAATTCAATTTAAATTTGAATATTGATGATTTAGAAAAGTGAGAAGAGATTACAATAGGTTGAATTTTGATTTGAACAGTGATTATCTTAATTTTGAAGTGATCGCGATGGATTTGAATAGATTTTTTTTAAAAAAAAAATTGAAGAAATTGCGATTGACTTGCCTTATGTACGAATGTGAATGATTTATCAAACTATGTCTTATTTTTAATTTCAAGGACGAAATTCTTTTAAGTTGGGTAGATTGTAAACCCTCTCACACAAAATAGATATTTTGTGTGTATTTTAAATTATTATATTTATTATAGATGTTGAATTTCTTTAGAGTATTCTCTTAGTTAATTAGAAAATAAATTTCTTGATATATTTACTTATATAAATATTTATTTAGAATTATTTTAGGTTATTTTAGATTTTGGAGATTTTCTAAATTTTTTGGTAATTAAAACTTAGGAAACATAAATTTTTAGAACTTTAATGATTTACTATGAGACCATACTTGAATGTTGTTATTACCAAATATTTATTTTAGAATTAAAATTTTTAAATATATTTTTCTGTAATTTATGTAGAATTTTAAGTAATTATTGGATTTTTGGAATTATTGAGGATTTATTTGGATATATAAAGTCTTAATATTAGATAGATGCTAATTTAGTTTTAATAGATATTAATAAGATTATATATAAATTATTTGTATTATCTTTAATTCTATTTAAGATTATAAATTATTGAGATGAACTCAAACTCTATTTTAAATTAAATCAAATCCTGAGCCTACTAGGAAAATAACTTCATGCATATCATATCCTTATTAAAACTGATCCTAATCATATCCAAATTAGCCAATCCTAGTCTTATTCAATTAAACAATCTTCACCATTATAAATACTTATTAGACTTATGGAATAAACTCATCTTTCATATTTTTTATCCCCAAACTCCTCTCTTTTTCGTCCAAAAATAGTCAAAATTCGTCATAAATCCAGCCTCATTTTCTAGTAGTTATGACGACTTAAAAAGACGATATCTCCTAGCTCCGGACTCCAAACGCGCTCCAATTTTTTTTGTTAGAATCATATCAAGGTTAATTTTTTAGTAGTTTTTTTGTTATATAACTATACTGATACGAGCAGGCGAATAAGGGATTACCAAAATAGGATTTCAATCCATAACTGCCTTGGCAATTTCCATTGAATTTTCTAAACGCCTTGATCCCCATACTTCTATTCTATTACCTTTTCCTTAAACTCTTCATCATTGTTTTTCGTCTTCCCTTATTTCGGAAAGACGAAACCTCTAGATATTTTTTTTATTATAATTATGATTAATAATTTATTAGTTACGATTATAGTAAAATATTAACTAATAAATTAATAATTATGATTATAAATATAATTTAATAAATTACGAATTCAGATTATAATAATGATTAATAAATTATTAATTAAGAATAAAATGAAATATTAATACATAAAATTATTAATTAACTAATTATTAATTAATTATTATAATTATGATTATAATTATGATTAATAAATTATAATTATAATAAAATAGTAATTAATAAATTATAAATTAATTAGCTATTAATTAGTTATTAAAATTATGAATAATAAATTGATAAATTATTAATTAAGAGTATAATAAAATATTAATTTATAAAATTATTAATTATTAATTAAGATTACGTTTTTTTAAAATAAAGTAATATATTTATATATAATTGCAAGAAATTGGAGGAGTTTGGTAAAATTATAGGGAAGGGAATAACTCGCCAACTGAGTAGGGACCGCCAACTCAGTTGGCGGTGGGATATATATATATATATATATATATATATATATATATATATATATATATATATATTATTTCTTTCTAAATCAATTAAATTTTGTAAATAGATAATAACAAATTATCTATTATAATATTACAAAAAATTTACATTGATAATACCAAAACAAAAATATTTATTAAAAATTTTAAATCTAAAAATTTAAATAAAAAAAAAAAATCAAATAAATAGTATTATGGGATATTTTAGCAAATGTCCCTAAAAAATGTCAAAAGTAGTATATACCCTAGTAAAAAAAAATTAGCAAATCCTCCAAAAAGTAGTATATATTATTTCTTTCTAAAGAATTTCACTTATATATATATATATATATATATATATATATATATATATATATATATATATATATATATTGTTAACATATGTTTTTGTTAGATATTTATATATCTACATAATTATCTAACAAACAATATGTTAGATAATTGTTAGATATTTTTTGTTTAACAGATAATATAGATATTATATATTCGATAATTTTCACTAATATACAATTATCTAATATATATAGATAATATATATTAGATAATATATATTAGATAACAGATAATTTTACTTTTTTGTTTAACAGATAATATTAGATAATTGTATACAGATAATATAGATTCTAAATATATACAATTATCTATCTATATATATCTACATAATTAGTGAAATTCTAAATATATATAGATAATTGTATATATATATCTATATAAAGCTATAAAAGTAAAAATTTATCTATAAAAATATTATAGATAAAATTTTAAGATATGTCCGCACTCTTTTAACCGAATTTTTTTATTTTTGGAGGATTTGCTAGTTTATTTTTTTCTAGGGTATATACTACTTTTGACATTTTTTGTAGGAGAATTTGCTAAAATATTCCATAATACTTTTTATTTGATATTTTTTGGTATTATTTAAATTTTTAGATTTCATATTTTTAATAAATATTTTTATTTTGGTATTATCAATGTAATTTTTTTGTAATATTATAATAGATAATTTGTTATTATCCATTTACAAAATTTAATTGATTTAGAAAAAAATAATATATATATATATATATATATATATATATATATATATATATATATATATATAACTCCCAGAGCCAAGTGAGTTGGCGGTCCCAACTCCCACCCGCCAACTGAGTTGGCCGGCCCCAACAACTCGCCAACTCAGTTGGCGAGTTCTCCCCTTTCCTATAATTTCACCAAACTCCTCCCCTTTCTTGCAATTATATATAAATATATTACTTTATTTAAAAAAAATCGTTAAAATTATAATAATTATTAATAAATTATTAACTAAGATTATAATAAAATATTAATTAATAAAATTATTAATTTTTTACTCACTTTTCAAACGTATGATTCCATATAGGATTTCATGGATTTGGAAAGTAATTATTACCTACTTTCTAATTCAGAATCCATGATCCAACCAAATATAGGATTTTTTTGGATTTGGTTCCAAATTCATGAAATCCTGAAATCCGATTCTAAATACGGTTTACCAAACAGCCCCTAAGTGGTGTTGCAAGTCCATTATTTGGTTAAATGTAAATGATGATGTAGATATTACATATCCATTGTTTAAAATGATGTAATTATCATGTATGGTTGTAACTTTTGTTATGCTAAATAAAAATAATTTTTTTGGTTGTGACTTTATTATGTTGAATGAAGACATAATTATTGAAAATATGAAAAATTTCGCTCAGAGCAAAGAAGTTTAAAATATTTCCAATGAAAGCATTGTATTTTAAAAAAATTCAATTTCAGCATCAAAATGTCCTTTCTAAGAACGTTTTACTATTTCCGTCCACGTCGTTACGAGAACTTCCGTGTGTATATATATATATATATATATATATATATATATTATATATATATATATATATAATAATAATAGAAAAACGTTCTTCCTATGGATGTTTTTTCTATTATATATATATATATATATATATATTTTTTTTTTCTAACGTCTCTCTTATCTCTGTTCACTCTCTCACTCACACTCTCTCTCTCTTCTCTCTTCTCTCTCTGTTTACTCTCTCACTCACTCTCTCTCTCTTCTCTCACTCTCTTCTCTTTCTCTCTCTTTCTCTCTCTCTCTCTCTCTCACCCCCTCACTCTCTCTGACTCTCGCTCTCTCTCTCTCCTTCACTCTCTTCTCTTTCTCTCTGACTCTCGCTCTCTCTTTCTCTCACTCTCGTTCCTTCCTGCTCTCTCCCAATCACTCTATGCTCTCTCTCTCTCTCTCTCTCTCTCTCTCTCTAAAACACTCTCTCTCCTTAATATTCTCTCTCTCGTTGTATTTTTTTATTCTCACTCTCTCTATCTTGTTTCTAACATTTACTCTGATTTTTTTCGTTATAATAATAATAATAATAATAATAATAATAATCTGCCGTAAGAATATTACGTCTACCGTCGAGCAGACTTCGAGCGGACATAACTACTTGTTTTGAAATCGGTTTTCGTTAAACAATAAGTCGATTTGTATGTTTTCGACGAGAGTAACACAAATCGTGTAGGAAAAAAAAATTATCCGAAGCAAGACGCATATGTTACAGGTAAAAATATAAAATTTAAAACTTTAAAATATCATAACTTTTGACTGAGAGATCGAAACAAGCTCCAGTTTGTGCCAAAATGACCGTATCAAAAAGTACTATGGGATAAACCGTTTCACCATTTGACGAACTTCTAAATTTTTCAGAATCGCAAAAAACATGATGTTTCGACCTCCAAATTTTATTTTCGGTCTTTTTTTCGAATATTTAAAATTTACTGCAGCAAAATTAATTTATATTGGGTGTGGGGCCCACGGATTTAAAACGATGAGAGAGGAGCGGAAAAGAGAGGAGAGGAGAGGAGCGGAAAAGAGATGAGAGAGGAGAGGAGAGGAGCGGGAACATGGGAGAAGAGAGGAGAGGAGAGAGGAGAGAGAGAGAGAGAGAGAGAGAGGAGAGGAGCGGGAACAGAGAGCGCAAAAAATGTCCATTTATGGGAGGGGTTCGGGGTATCTAGTCTATGCAGGAGATTTCAAGACCAGCTCCAAGCTCTGTGGTACCATTTTCCTAGGTGCTCAAGAAGAAGAAGGGAGAAGAGAGTCAACGGCGGTGGTGGTGAAGGAAAAAAAAAAGGGTGAAAAGAGAGAAAAAGAGTAATTATATAAAGTTGTTGCGCTCTATGCGGTTAATAACAAGATAGCGAAGAACGAACGATCCTCCAGAATGATTGAGTTCGACTCAAGCGAGTGAGTGAAAGATATGGCAGGAAAGCGAGTTCGACTCGCGAACGATCGATCCGCTAGTGAAGGACCGAAGATAGAGAAGGGTGAGATGGGGCCATTGATTGACTGCCATGTCACCAATTCTAAACCTTCGCCAATCACCACCCTTGAAAAAATAAACTCGTCCAATGGATAATTGAATAGCCAGGTAAATACTACTGACTGGCTCAGTAACCTGCATACGATAGACCAGTCGGTATATCCCTCAGTTACTGTTTTGTATACTGTTCGCACATAAATTTTTTTATTTCTGGTGGGGATTCAGGATCTCCAGCCTATGTATGGATTTTTGGAACTGACTGAGGGTCTATACTAGTTTCTCATATAATTATCTTGTCGAAAGTCAAAGTTCAAACATATTACATAAGTCAGTTAATCAATTTTAGACATATTTAGTACCCTACGGACGATTTGTCTGTACATCCCTCGATACCAAAATAGAAAATCAATAATAAGATATATGGGTCCAGTTTCAGATACAAACACTCACAATTCACTATGGAATATCGTATGAGTACTAATACATGTTAAATTTAAAATACAAGATAAAAAATAAAATATTCGTATAAAAATGAATAATATGAACGAAAAGTGACATAATACATCTTTGGCAATTCATCTGATTTACTTGTTTTTCAAATATGATTCTCAAATATGTTATAAAGATAGTCTGAAAATTGAGTTCTTTTTTGTTCACCTACCAAAACTAGAATAGATGTTCATCTTTTCATTCAAAATTTATCATATGTCAAAATAGTGATAAAAATTAGTACCAATGTTCACCAAACAACTCCAAAATTTAGTTTTAAGTTAGATAAAAATAATACGTGATAATATTTGAGTGGTTGGATAGACATTTATTCCAAATTTAGGAGGTGAAAAAAAAGTACTAGAAAATTCCTTCCCTTCATCATTACATGAAATAATTATGTGTGACACACATGCACATAAATATTAAGGTAGATGGCATATGGGATTTGTTCAAGAAGGATATAATTCCTCGATCCATAAATTGGTAGGATCTGAGGTCCTTAAAATTTATCTACATATATGTAAAGTATAAAATCGTAAACTAGGAAGAACGAAAATCCAAATTTTTTATATTTTGTCCAACATATATCACACATCTAAACACTCCCGAAATATATTAGAACACATCCAAATAGTTGGGACGTGCCATTTGTACTTACTTGTGATGTACTGTTTGTTGTATTCCTGTTTCTGCATAACCTTTTGTAGTAGTATTTGTGTTTCTGCAACATACGTAGTAATCTCTACTCTTTAGGTAGAGGACCAGAATCAATTCATTGCGCGAACTTGGTAGCTCAATCTTTAAGCATCATGTCACAAAATTATATATGATACAGAAAATTTCATACAAAGAACGTGATTTGAATATATTTGTAGTGAAGAGAAAATTTTCAAATTTGTAGTAAAGAATGAAATATCATCTCATTATGAAGTCAAGATAGGATGAGACGTAGTTGGAGTTGGCATTGATGCCAACTTCAGTGACGTTCCATAATGAGAGAGGAAGTGGAATGTCAGGAGAGTTGGCACCCCTTAGGAGAGGCGTGGAACGACAACTTCAGTGGTGCTCCATAGAGTTAATTTTATTTATTTATTTTATAAACAACCAATTTGTTTTGTAAAGACAGTAGACAACAAATTTGTTTTAGATTACCACATGGCCAATTGTCCACTATACGGAGTTTATGATTTCGTTTATGTCATGTCGTGGACTAATATTCTTGTAAAATATTTTTATTGGAAAAGCAATGTCGTTTGTTATACCAAAAATCTTACATTTCTATATAATATATTTTAATCATCCAGAAGATATTATTAGTAGATGCTAAAAATTGCAATGGCCACCAATGTCCATTGAGTCATAAATTAACAGACGATGAAGATGAAGCTGCTGCTTTGTTCAAAGATTTGCAAGTAAGATGTCATTGTAGTTGGCATCCCGCCCCTTTCTTAGGTGGCGTCCTACTCCTTTCTCTCGTGAGATGCGATTGGAGTCGGCACCTAACCACATTCTCTCCTTGGGGTGTCAGTGGCACCTCACTAGTGGCGAGTACTCGATTTTGGACCGAAAATCAAACCAAATTGAATAAGAGATTCGGTACGGTTTTTTTTTTTTTTAATTCAATTTCGATTTTAAAAATATTAAAAAAAATTGTTCAATTTCGATTTTGTATTTCAGTTTCGGTCCAAAACCGAAAACTGAATAAAATTTATACAATTATGTAAATATTTTTATTCTATTCATAATTTGTGATTAAAATTATATATATTTTAAAAATAACAATAACAATATATATATATATATATATCTGTGTGTGTGTGTGTGTGTGTGTGTGTGTGGAGCAATGTGTGTGCTCTCTCTCTCTCTTGAATCTCAACTTTAGATAGTACAAAATTATAATTTTTAATATAATTTAACAACTATTTTAACTTTAGATCTGATTCATCAAACAATAACAATACTCTAACCGAACAAACAAAATAACTTATTCGGTTCGTTCTAAATTATAATTTTTTTGAATAATTATAGATTTTTAGTTTATTCGATTTTGACTTAATTCGAATCTGTTGAACAGAATGCTCACCAATATTTGGGGGTAGGGGTGAGCAACGGTTCGGTTCGGTTCAAACCGGACCGCATTATTAAAAACCGAACATAAACCGAACCGACCTATTGAAGAACCGAACCGAACCGCAATATTTCAAAACCGAAATAAACCGAACCGAAATTTTTTGGTTCGGTTATTTAAATTTTTCGGTTTATGGGCCTTTGTGTAATGGGCCGGGACGCTTCATTTTACAACGAACAAAATAGACTAATTGAACGGCCCAACTAAAAAAGTTATCCTTGGCCCATCCAATATATTGTTGTTTGGCCCATTTTACAACAAATAACTTCAAACCCAACCTGGGCAATCAAATATACAAACCAAATTTCAATTAAAAAAAATTGAAGCAAAAAATTCTAACAAAACAAAATGTACACACTAGACTACACAGTCACACACAGTGCCAGTTTTGATATTGTACAAAAAAAAAAAAAAAAATGTACACACTAAACAAAATGTACACACTAACAAATGAAATATTGTTTCCAGTTTAGATAAAAAAAAATTACAACAATGAAACATGTGTTCTGGAATTACATAATTTTATAATTTAATGCAACTGAGATATAATTTCTAAGCCCTCCAATTTCAAACTGGTGCTCATCTCACTGAATCCCATATCTTCCCCTGAAGAACAACACAATGAAATTAATAGAAGAAGAATATTTCATTATAGTATGATGCTGGCTCAGGACTCAGATGGCTCAGATGAAATTAATAGAAGAAGAATATTTCATTATAGTATAAAATTAATAGAAGAAGAATATCTTCCCCTAAAGAACAACACAATGAAATAAAGATACCAAACATATAAGCAGCCTACAGATATCAAACTGTATTTAGAAAGTGTATTTATAAGTTTATAACTACCTTGCCAGTTGCTAGTAACAAGAGTTCCCAGGTTCAACCGTTCAAATGCATAGTTCTCTTCATAAACAAGTCATCATCATCAAGTCCTAGATTATCCTGGACAACACAATAAAAAGAAGGAAAAAAAACTAAATTGTGGCTCAGATAAGGCTCATTTTTGCATCATTGTTTGATGCCATGTAGTATCAGTTCTCCTATTCTCAAGCCATCATCATCATTGCCACTTTATCATGTAATATGTTAGTAAATTTCTCAAGAAAAGACTAAATAAACTAGCATCATAGATTTACCAAATGGCTGCATTTTATGCCACGCCATTGTAAATAAACTAGCATCATAGATTTACCAAATGGCTGCATTTTATGCCACGCCATTGTCTGTCGCTAATGACTGCATTTTATGCCTCGCCAGTGACTTCATTTTATGCACCTACAACAAGAAGAAATAACAACAGAAATAACAACAGAAGCTCCCAGCAATAAAGCTATAAAGCTCCCAGAAATAACTACAGAGGCAGAAATAACAACAGAAGCAACAAAGCTCCCAGCAATAAAGCTCCCAGTAACTAACAGCAAGATGAGAACAGCAAAGCATTAAGTCATTAAGTTGGATTGGAGAGACTGCAGAGTGCAGTAACTAACAACAAGTCAGCAGAAGCAGTAACTAACAGCAAGTCAGCAAGTAACAGGTAGTATATATTATATAACAAGCAATAACAGCAGTCAACAGAAGCAGTAACTAACAGCAAGTCAGCAAGTAACAGGTAGTATATATTATATAACAAGCAATAACAGCAGTCAGCAGAAGCAGTAACTAACAGCAAGTCAGCAAGATGAGAACAGCAAGAAAATAGCAGCAGTAAGCCAGTAACAGCCTAACAGGTATCCAAAAATATTACACATTGTCTTCCAAGTTTCCAACTAAAAGTTTGTGTTCCCAAATATCCCTCCAAAAGTCCAAATTTAAAGACCAGAATTAATCAAACCTCGCTTGTTGACGTTGATATTGATTCCACCGTCAACTTACCCAAATCTAAATGAAAAAGTTAAAACAATTAAGAAGTTAAAACACACAATAAAAGATACAATAGAAAAAAGTTCCCGCTAAATAAGAAAAAAAATTACCCATTTCAACTTTATACACGTCTTCAAACTCCTCTTCAACAATAGATACTATAGGTCGATCAGAAGGCCTACGTAACCAATCTTGACAACAAATAAGAGCTTGAACTATTTTTGGGGTCAAGGAGCTCCTATATGAATCAAGCACACGACTACCCCTATTAAAAGTGGACTCGGACGCCACGGTAGATATGGGAAAGGCCAACACATCCCGAGCCATCTTCGAAAGGATCGAAAAACGAGGAGAATTAAGCTTCCACCATCCCAAAATATTAAACTCATCACTCTCATCATCATCATCATCATCTATCGTGCTCTCATCTAAATATTGATCAAACTCCGATTTAGTATCACCACCACCCAATTTCATCTTATGTTTCTTGAATTGAGCTTTCATAAACTTCTTCAATTGCAAGTTGTGCACCGGTTGATTTGCACAAGAAGGTTCAACTCTTTCACTATTAGTAGCAACACCACCACTTTGAGAAGAGCTTATGTTTTCGTACTCATTGAACATGGAGTACGCAACACTTTTTACTTTCTTTTTTATGGAATCGCTCTTCTCTGGACCATAGAGATGATCAAGAGCATATTCCACGTATTCCAACTTATGTCGAGGATCAAGAATTGGTGCAATTAATATCACCATATTCATTTTCTCAATGTCCCCACAATACTTTTGATATTTTTCTCTCATTTTGTCGGCCATGAGAGATAAGTCAAAGTCATCACTCTCCCTTGAAGTACGCAAAAGAATATCAATGGATGTGATTTCGTCAAAAAAATTATTGCAAGTGACATATAAGGATCCCGAGATACGCAAAGTAAGTTCATAAAAGTGTTCTAAGAAAGTGCACATTCTTCTTGCATTAGCCCAATCGTCCTCGGTAGGAAACCCACCATTCTCTGCTAGTTCTAGTTGGAACCATGGATCTTGTCCGGCGAATCTCTCAAAAGCACTTTCAAACTTTTGCGTCGTGTTCAACATCAAAAATGTAGAGTTCCAACGGGTGCTCACATCAAGACACAACATGTTTTTACTTTGTATCTTTTCGGCTTCAACACACTCCTTGAACTTTTGAAATCGACTAGGAGAATGTCTCACATATCTCACCGCATTTCGAACACGAGCAACCGATGGAGACATCAATTTTAAGCCATCAACCACAACTAGATTAATGATATGTACAATGCATCGCATGTGTAAATATTTGCATTGTAGAATGCCATTTCCCCAATTCTGAATTTTCTTGCCTAAATAAGAAATAGAAACATCATTGGAACTCGCATTGTCTACCGTGATAGTGAATATTCTATCAATACCCCACTCTAGCAAGCATTTCTCTACCGCTTTTCCTATGGCCTCACCTTTATGGCTTGAAATTGGACAAAAGTTTATAATTTTTTTCGTCAACTCCCAATCATCGTTTATATAATGTGTCGTAAGACACATATAATTGATTTTTTGTAACGATGTCCAAGTATCCATTGCAAAATAAATCATTTGCTTGGACTCTTTCAAATATGTTTTGAACTTACTCTTTTCAATAGAGTAAATATCATAAGAATTCCGAGCCACTGTCCATCTTGACAGAATACGAAAGCTAGGACACGCCACATTAATAAAGTTTTTAAAGCCCTCACACTCCACAAATCGAAACGGAAGCTCATCAACGATAATCATATGTGTCAAGGCCTTTCTTGTCACGCCCCGATCCCGAAAGGGTCGGTCGTCCTCGCTTGATCCTTTACGGAACCAATTCGTCCTCGCTTGGGGCGTGATGCCGTGCGAGCCTGGAGTTGCGCTCGCACAAGGCAAGAACTTGCAGTTATAGGAACCCATTTTGAAACACAATTTATAAAACACATTCACAGATATTTGAACACAGTGCAGGAAGAAACATGATTTTTCATTGATAATTCAGACTAATTTACATAGAGTTTACATTGATGCGCCTCTCGGCTATTTGATTTGCATTACAAAAGATAACTCAAAAGGCAGGGCGCGCTCCATCAGATAGTCCACGTCGTTTGTACATTACGCCCTTGTATAGGTTGAAAGTCCAAGCCTCCAAAATGATCTGACTCCAACTATACTTCAAAATAGAGGTGCTCCTAACGCCTCTCGTCTATCCACTAGCGTTGCACCGTCTGAGTGCCTGAAATAGTTGCCCACAACGTGGGTCAGTACTCAACTTGTACTGGTGAGCGGGATGAACCCACTCGACTAAATCGACACTAGCTTATTAGGGGCGAGCATGCATTAAGATGACTTCTATAAAGAGGCAAGTGAATTCAATTCATATCAGTTGCATGTTTTGATAGGAATGAAAATAACATTGAATCCAACCAGTGCATCGATTGCTTACTCAACCGATGCACGCCTTCCCTGCAACGAAATACAAGTATACTTACCATCTGCACAAGACAATAAATTAGCATGTGTTCTAGTCTATGCGGTCATTGGTGTGATCGACACCTTAGGGACATATTTCAAGCATTAGCGGCGCGCCCTATCAGCCCGGGTAGCAAGCCCTGCTGGAGGTCCCGCAATGCATCGTGACTAGCACGAATCAAATATTTCCCTCCGGATCGATACGGTTCCAGTGCCCCGGAAAGCCGTTTCGAGGAAATGCCAAACCTTGTGCACAAGTTGTCCCAGACCATGCGAATGCATGAACAATTCATATATCATACAATGCATCGAATTAAACAAAAGAAATTAAGCAGCAACATATATCTCATGCAACAGTTCATATTTTCTCGTTACGGTGTTCCGATTTTGGTATCCCATAAGTCCAAACTCAATCCGAGGCACTAGGCCGCAACCAACAACCAATTCCCTTTATAAACAGACTCAGTTATAAGGTGTGCAAGCATATAGAAATATTAGTCTACAAATCCCATGTTCCTTTCTTAGTGGCTGGCATGCATTGTGGCAAAGGATTTCCTAGGCGTCCAACCGGGCATCATCGAGTGAACGTTTGAAACATTAAATATGTTGGCGTGAAGAAGTAGGAAAGAAGGGTCCAAACCACTCACTGGTTAAAGAAAAAGGTAGCTGAAACAAAGATTCTCGCCTAGCGACGATCAAACGTCAGTTACGCGGACCTGCACAGCACAAGCACCAATTAGAATCTTGCCTATCCTTCCTTGCCGAACTCCCCAAGAATCAAAGCTCCAAACGATAAAACCAGCAGCGAAAACCAAGCAAATCGAAAGCAACACCAAATCAAATCCCAAAGCGGCAATCAAGAAAACCAAGCAACCAAACACGAAAACTATTGGACTCGTTTCAATAGAGGCCTTTCCATGAGTTGGAAAGGATCATCGCATTTCGTCCGTGGCAAGAAGATGCCGAAGTTCTAAGTTATGACTCAAACGGACTAGCCACAAGCCCAATTACGTAGTGCACATCCCGGTCGGATCGGGATTTGAGGCACTACATTTCTCACCTCATTTTGATTAAATTTCCAACTAGTTAGTATTTGCTTGCCCTTTATAATTGATTGCAAGTTGAGTATTGTTTGACTAGGTTCATGATTCTTTGGATTCAATGGACATGCATTCCAGTGGGTTTTCACACTAGTAGTCCCATTTAGCTTACTATGGCAATGGTATTCTTTTCCGCAATGGTTGCAACTTGCTTTTGGACGACCATCCGGGTCAAGAAATTTTTTAAAATCTTTCCAATGCGGAGCTCTTTCCTTCGAAGGCTTTCTTGAAACCGGAAGCTTCAAATTTAGATTAGATACAGAGAGAGGCTCATTTGTGGCTTGAGAACTAGTTGGTGGTTGATGATCACCTTCTTGCGACATCTAAAATAATAAATTTGTACTTTGAATATATGAAATATAAATAACAAAATTCAGTCCAAAAATTAAGAAATACGCACATTGCATGAATATGAAGTTGTTGCCATTGATTGGGTTGGTGCTACACCTATTAAACATCACACATTTATGAGTAACCTAAGTTACCTATAGCTATGCTACCTAACCCTTACCCAATTCCAACCTACATAAATAGCCCTTAGTCACTAGTCCAAAATGCAGTGTCTCAATGTGCCAGGGCAGAATGCATAATCAGAGTGCAGATAGGGATACTCCCATTAAAGACTCACAGAGTGCAACACAGATATATTAGGTCAAAATAAATCAATGTGCAACACACTCACAGAATGCAGAACCAATGTGCCAGAATAAAAAAATTCAATGATGTACCAAAATACAGTGTCTTAGTCACTGACTAACTAATGAATGTGAAGAATTAGATGCTGCAAGTACCAAAAATTCAATGATGTACCAAAATGTATAAAAACTAATCAATGATGCAAGTACCAAAAATTCAATGAGGTACCAAAAAGCAGTATCTTAGTCAAAATAAATCAATGTGCAACACACTCACAGAATGCAGAATCAATGTGCCAGAATAAAAAAATTCAATGATGTACCAAAATACACTAATACAGTGTCTTAGTCACTGACTAACTAATGAATGTGAAGAATATACATATATTAGGTCAAAATGTATAAAAACTAATCAATGCTGCAAGTACCAAAAATTCAATGAGGTACCAAAAATCAGTGTCTTAGTCAAAATAAATCAATGTGCAACACACTCACAGAATGCAGAATCAATGTGCCTGAATAAAAAAATTCAATGATGTACCAAAATACACTAATACAGTGTCTTAGTCACTGACTAACTAATGAATGTGAAGAATATACATATATTAGGTCAAAATGTATAAAAACTAATCAATGCTGCAAGTACCAAAATTCAATGAGGTACCAAAAAGCAGTGTCTTAGTCAAAATAAATCAATGTGCAACACACTCACATAATGCATAATCAATGTGCCAGAATAAAAAAATTCAATGATGTACCAAAATACACTAATACAGTGTCTTAGTCACTGACTAACTAATGAATGTGAAGAATATACATATATTAGGTCAAAATGTATAAAAACTAATCAAAGTGTACCAACCCTGCATGACTGCATATTCAATGATGTACCAAAATGCAAATAATCTTTACTCTTCAAAGTACCAAAATACAAATAACAGATGTACAAAAATTATCAATTAGACATAATCTTTACTCTTCTAAGTTCAAAGTACCAAAATGCAAATAACAGGTGTATTTCTCTTCAAAGTTCAAAGTACTAAAATTTCAATGAGGTACCAAAAACAAGTGTCAGTCACTAACTCACTAATCAATGTGCAGAATTAGAGTGCAGACTGCAGAATGCACGATGCAGTATTGCAGTGTATAAATATATTAAGTCAAAATGCAGTGTCTTAGTCACTAATCAAATATCAATGTGCCAGAATAGCAGAATCATAGTGCAGATAAAGATAGTCCCATTACAGACTCACATAGTGCAACACAGATATACATATATTAGGTCAAAATGTACGAAAACTAATTAAAGTGTACCAACCCTGCATGACTGCATATTCAATGATGTACCAAAATACAAATAATCTTTACTGAGTTACTCTTCAAAGTACCAAAATACAAATAACAGATGTACAAAAATTATCAATTAGACATAATCTTTACTCTTCAAAGTTCAAAGTACCAAAATGCAAATTATCAAGTTTTTGGCAAACTTGCATTTTTTTTGGCAGGAAACAATTAACATAAGCATACTCAGTACTCACTAGTAACTAACAGTCTAACAGCAAGATAATGTAGGTATGATAAGTATACTCAATACTCACTACTCACTAGAAGCAGGAAACAATTATCAATTAGACATTTTTTTTGGCAGGAAACAATTAACATAAGCATACTCAGTACTCACTACTCACTAGAAACAATTTACATAAGCATACTCAGTACTCACTAGTAACTAACAGTCTATCAATTAGACATAATCATTTTTTTCGAATAGGGGCCAGGTAACAGGGTTACTTACAGTGAATGAGTAGTGACTTGCTGTTAGTTACTGCTTCTGCTGGTAACAGGGTTACAATTAACATAAGCATACTCAGTACTCACTAGTAACTAACAGTCTAACAGCAAGATAATGTAGGTATGTATACCACAATGGCACAATAAAATTAAAACGTACCAAGCGCTGCACCAAATCTAGGTTAGATCTTAGATCAGGGTAATTTCTTACCAGATCTAGGTTAGATATTAGATCTGGAGACGTATCAAGCCCTGCACCAAAGATGAAATAAGAAAATAACAAAAAATTAGAAAAAAATGAAATTAAATAAATAAATATTTGCAAAAACAAAAATAATGAGATATTAGGGTAATTTCTTACCAGATCTAGGTTAGATCTTAGATCTGGACAGATCTAGGTAAGATCGAGAGAGTCAATGTGTCAGATCTATGTTAGATGGAGTTGGAGAGACTAGAGAGAGCCGCGGAATCAGATCTAGAAGACTGAAGAGGAGACTCAGAGTCTCAGAGTCAGAGGCCGAGAGGGGATGCGGTGAAGACGGAAGAGGAGACAGAGTCTCAGAGCCGGCAGAGAGGGCAGAGAGGTTTAGACATTAGAGAGCGGCGGTCGGCACTCGTCAGTGTCACTTAGGTTAGGGTTATGAGAATGAAAGTGTCCACCTTAACTACAACTTCACGTAAGGAGAGTAGAGAACAGGAACAATGGATTGTGTGTTTCAGTCGTTGTGCCTTCTTTTTATTCATTCACTGATGTTCCTTTTATAAGGAAGAAATAATAACAACTTACTCTCTACAATCATGGATCACCACATGATGTTCATCTTGAGACTAGGTCCCATGCATAGACTTATTCCTATGTTTGAAAAAAAAGCAACGTAATTAACCAACAAAACCCCCCTTAATCTAGTTGCTTCTGGTGTTGACGACTCCAAGCTTCGTGCGCAGGCCCTGGAACTTGACCCGTCCGAGTGCTTTTGTCAATATGTCCGCCAGCTGTTCATCGGTGTTGATGTAGTCGACGATGATCTTGCCGCCTTCGATGCACTGCCTGATGAAGTGGTAGCGCATCTCGATGTGCTTACTCCGGTCATGGAATACTGGATTCTTGCACAGCTGGATAGCAGATTTGTTGTCCACGAGTAGAGTAGCACTGTCGGCCTCCTTGTCAAGTAAATCTCCGAGTAGCTGTGCGAGCCAAACGCCTTGGCATGCCGCCGAGGTCGCAGCGATATACTCCGCCTCACATGACGATAATGCAACCACCTTTTGCTTCTGTGACTGCCAGCTAACGGGGCTCTTCCCGAGAAGGAACACCAAGCCGGTGGTGCTCTTCCTGTCATCGATATCACCGGCCATGTCTGCGTCACTGTACCCGACGAGCTTGGCCTCTGCAGTATCCCTGACGTAGCGACTCCCATAGCTCAATTAGCCGGCGATATACCTGAGTATGTACTTAACGGCGCTCCAGTGCTCGGTGGTCGGCGACTCCATGAATCGGCTGACATAGCCGACGGCGAACGTGATGTCCGGCCGCGTGTGCACCAAGTAGCGGAGACTCCCAACGATGCTTCGGTACAGGGCTGTGTCCACCGGCGGATTTGAGCTCACTTTGCTCAGTTTCAGCCGTGGCTCCATCGGCACTTGAACTGGATTGCATTCGGTCATGCCGGCCTTCTCCAGTATCTTGGCCGCGTACGTGCTCTGGCACAGAGTGATCTCGCCGGCGCCCTGCTGGACTTCTATACCGAGATAGTAGTTCAATTTGCCGAGGTTGCTCATCTGAAATTGAGTCTTCATCTCGTCCTTGAAACGATTAATGGCCCTTGTGTGCGCACCTGTGACGATGAGATCGTCCACGTATACGTCGAGTAGCAGCCGCTCGTCTCTGGTTCCTCGAGTGTACACCGAGTGCTCCGACTCGTTCTTATGAAACCCAAGCGATAACAGAGTGTCATCCAGCTTGGCGTTCCACGCACGAGGAGCTTGACGAAGCCCGTACAGTGCTTTGTGTAGGCGGAGCACTTTGTGTTCGTGCCCGTTGAGCACGAATCCAGGCGGCTGCAGCACGTACACTTCTTCATCCAGGTCACCGTTTAAGAACGCGGATTTGACGTCGAGGTGGTGTACCTCCCAGCCGGCGTGTGCCGCGACCGCCAGCAGCATTCTGACGGAATCCAGGCGAGCCACGGGCGCAAAGACTTCGTCAAAGTCGAGCCCTGCGCGCTGGACATAGCCCTTCGCCACGAGCCTGGCCTTGTGTTTGATCACCTTGCCGGCGCTATTTTTCTTCAACTTAAAGACCCACTTCAGCCCAATCGGCTTCTTCCCTTCAGGCAACTCGGTGAGTGTCCAAGTGTGGTTATCGACGATCGAGTCCAGCTCGTCGAGCATCGCCTTCTGCCAACAAGCATGCGGCTTGGCCTCCTGGAACGTCAGCGGCTCATCACCAATCGCAAGCAGGAGCTCCTCTGGGTCTAGCACCTGTTCACTGGTCGTGGCGTACACGTTGCTGATGGTGCGGTAGCGTCGTGGCACCTCATCGTCGCCAATTACAGCTGCAGGTGTTTCATCAGGCGGTGGTGACACGAACTCCACGGCGTCCGGCTTAGAGGTTTGTGCACATGGTGTGGCCGGCTCGGATGCTGGCGGTGAGTCCGCTCCCCCTTGTGTCGACATGGTGCTGCCTCCGCACACTGTTGCGACGGGCAGTGAGTACTCCACAGTGAACGAAGACGGATCAGCGTCGGAGTCGCCCCAATCCCAGCATGCCGCCTCGTCGAAAACAGCGTCGCGCGTCACACAGACGCGTTTGTTTGCCGGGTCGTACACCCGGTAAGCCTTGGACTCGACGTCGTAGCCGATCAACACCATGGGAATGCTTCGATCATCCAGTTTCTTCAGATTATGGCGCGTTACTTTAACGTGCGCGACGCAGCCGAAAGTCCTGAAAAAATGTACTGTCGGCTTCCTCCCGTGCCACGCCTCGTACGGTGTCATGCCGGACACGCTCTGGGTCGGGGAACAATTTAGGATGAACACGGCAGTGCTTACTGCCTCCCCCCAGAACGAACCGGGCATCTTCTTCGTCTTGAGCAGGCACCGTGCCATGGACACGATCATCTGATTTCGCCGCTCGACGATGCCGTTTTGCTGCGGCGAATAGGGCACCGTGAGCTGTCGTTGCATACCGCGGTTGGCACAGTACTCACCGAACTCTACTGAGGTGAACTCGCCGCCCCGATCGGTACGAAGTGCGCGCAGCTTCCTCCCCGTCTCTACTTCCACGCCGGCCTGAAACTTCTTGATTGCTGCCGCCGCTTCATCCTTGGAACGGAGTAGCACCGCCCACATGTACCGGCTCATGTCGTCGACGAGCAAGAGGAAGTACCTCTTACCGCCGTGAGTGGCCGGTGTGATGGGTCCGCACAAATCCCCGTGTACTAGGTCGATTCGATCCTCGGCGCGATACTTGGCGGCTTGCGGGAACGGTGCGCGCCTCTGCTTCCCGACAAGGCAGCCGTCGCAAACCTGATCAAGATGTTGATGTGCGAAAGGCCGCGCACCATGCCGGTCCTTGCCATCCTGTGCAGTGCGTCGAAGTTCAAGTGGCCGAAGCGGGCGTGCCATCGCCATGCTTCGTCCTGGTCGATCGTTGCTGACATGCAGACAGGTTGTGTGACGTTTAATGACACCGTGTACAGCCGGTTCTGCGTCCGCGTCATCTTGGCCAGAAGTCGTCACTGACGGTCACGTAGATGCATGACGCCGTCGTGTATCAACACCTCACATCCTGACTCGTCCAACTGCCCGAGCAAAATGATACTGCTCTGCAGCTTGGGGATGTGGTAGACGTTCGAAAGGATCCGGTGTCTGCCGTCGTGCGCGGTGAAGAGGATGGTGCCACGGCCATGAATTTCAACGACGGAGCCATCCCCGAACTTGACCGTGCCGCGAACACCGGTGTCGAGCTCGGAGAATGTCGTGCCGCGTCCGGTCATGTGATTCGAAGCACCAGTGTCTAGGTACCACACAGCGTACTTCGCATCGCCTTCACTCCCGAGGTGGACCTCGGCGCACTCCTCGTTGAGGTGGATGAGCTCGCCGGCCTGCACCAGCGTGTCCTGCTCCTGCTTGGCGACTAGAGGTGGAGATGTCACTGTAGCCATGAGCAGAGCAGGCTCCTCGTCTTCCTCGACTTGCGTGAGGTTCGACGCCTCGTCCCTCCTCTTCTTCCTGCAATCACGAGCCCAGTGCCCCGGTTTACCACAGTATCGGCACTTGTCCTTCTTGACGTCGCGGTCGGAGCTCGCCGTCTTGCTGCTTCCGTCGTGTACGTCCTGGGACTTGCCTCGGTGCTTGGGGAAACCGATGTTGGAGTAGCCGTCCTGCTCGTGCCGCCTCATGCGTGCGAGCCATTCCTCCTCTGTCAACAGAAGCTTCCCCCCGCCGTCTTCGTCAGTCGCCTCTGCCTCGAACCGCTCCTCGACCGCCTTGAACCGGCCGGTCAAGTCTTCCAACGTTAGTGTGTTTAGGTCGAGCAGGCTTTCGACGGACATAACCATCTGGGAGAAACGCTTGGGGACGACGCGCAAAAACTTCTGCATGACATGTTTCTCCTTGATCTCATCCCCGAGCATGGAGAGCTTGCTCACAATGCCGGTTAAGCGCAGAGACAGCTCGTCAATGGACTCACCGGGCTTGTGCTTGAGTTCCTCGAACTCGGACCTGAGCGTTTGGGCCTTCGCGTCGCGGACGCGCTCCGACCCCATGCGCAGCGTTTTGATTGTCTCCCACGCATCCTTTGCGGTGGGTTTCACTCCAGAGTTGCCAACATCTCCGGTGGCACAGCGCGAAGGATGGCCTCCAGCGCCATGCGATCGTTGCGAAAACCGACGTCGTCCTTGAGGTCCTCGCCGACGTCGACTGCCCGCCACAGGCCTCTCGCCTGCAAGATGACCCTCATCAGGAGGACCCAATCGCCGTAGTTCGATCGAGTCAGGGTGGGGTAGGTTGTCGTCCCGACCGGCTCCTTCATCATCCACGTTAGCGCAAGCTCGCGTCCCGTGCCGCTTGCCGCTGGATCGGTGGAGATCCGTGCACGTGGTGACTTGGTGCCGTCGCCGTTCTTAACCTCTGCTTCTGACATCGCAATGCGTCAAAGGACAGTAAACTTGGCTGTGATACCACTTGTCCACCTTAACTACAACTTCACGTAAGGAGAGTAGAGAACAGGAACAATGGATTGTGTGTTTCTGTCGTTGTGCCTTCTTTTTATTCATGCACTGATGTTCCTTTTATAAGGAAGAAATAATAACAACTTACTCTCTACAATCATGGATCACCACATGATGTTCATCTTGAGACTAGGTCCCATGCATAGACTTATTCCTATGTTTGAAAAAAAAAGCAACGTAATTAACCAACAGAGAGGAGAGAGAGAGTTTTGTTATTATATATACTTAGGTTAGGGTTAAGGATATAGATGTAAATTTACATTGCAAATTGGTTTCGGTTCCGAAACCGAAACCCAATAACCGAACACCGATCCGATACCCGAACTTTTGGTTTTTGATAACCAAACCCGACCCGAAATATTTTGGACCCAAACCGAATTGCTAACTCGGTTCGGTTCGGTCCGGTTTTCAGTTTTAAACCGGTTTTTGCTCACCCCTATTTGGGGGTGTCAGTGGCAGCTCACCCTTTCGCCAGTTCATGCGTCATTGGATACGTTTCGTTCCCTTTCCTCCAAGTTTGGGGAATGGAAAAAAAGATTCTTCACAACTGCGGAAAGACCAAATTAGTCCGCTCACTCCCCCAGAGAATATTTTTTTTGGATCACAAGTAAGTAGTCACAGATTTTTTTTTTTTTTTTTTTTCAAATTTCCAATCCCTTCCTCTCTGGATAATAGAGCTGGGGAAAATTACATGGGATCTCCGAGAAAGAAAAAACTAAAAGAATCCAAAAATGGTTTATGCACACTTCTTCTTCCCAGAGAGAAGAAAAAGACAGAGAATTAAGCTAGGACTCGGCCGGGCCGTCGCTTAGCAGTTCCATGAAAACCCTCTCCGACTCGGCCCGGTCCCTCCCGGCCACGAACGGGTGTCCCATGAGCTGGCCCACCGACCACCTCTTTCCGGCCTCCTTCCTTAGGCAGCAGCCCACGAAGTCCCTCAGCTCCTCCGACGCGCTCTCCGGCATCGCCGGAGGCTCCCCGAAGCAGATCGCGCACATCAGCGCGGCCCAGTCTGGCCTCTCCCCCTCCGGCACGAGCGGGAACCGGCCCAGGAAGAGCTCCAGCACGGTCAGGCCCAGGCTCCACACGTCCGCCGCGTAGGCGTCGTAGCTGGCCCCGTAGGTCTCCGGGTCGAACCGCTCGGGGCTCATGTACGCGCACGTGCCGACGTAGGAGGCGCACGCGTCGAGGGACCTCCGCATGAGCTTGCTCACCCCGAAGTCGGCGATCTTGATCTGGCCCGTCGAGTTCACCAGGAGGTTGGAGGGCTTGATGTCGCGGTGGACGATCTTTTGGGAGTGGAGGTAGGAGAGTCCGCTGAGCACCTGCCGGCAGATGTCGGCCAGCGCCGGCTCCGGCAGCGGGGCCCGGCGGACGAGGTCGTTTAGGGATCCGGAGTCCATGTACTCGAGCAGGAGGGCCGGGTCGCCGGCGGAGGTGGTGAAGGCGGAGTGGCACTTGACGACGGAGGGGGAGTCGACGGAGCGGTGGATGTCGATCTCGCGGCGGGAGGAGGGGGAGGGGGCGGAGTGGAGGACCTTGAGCGCGTATACGGCCGAGGAGCGGCGGTGGCGGACCTTGTAGACGGTGCCGCCGTTGCCGTGACCGAGGACTGTCAGCTTTTCGAGGTCGGACAGACGGCAAGCGGCGTCGCCGCTACTGCCGGAAGAAGCTGGAGGGAGCGGCGGGAGAGAGAAGCGGAAGCGACAGTCGGCGATGGAGACTGCGGCGAGGGCGGGGGCGGCGGCGGAATCTTGAGCTGGGAGCTCTAGAGTCAAGTTGAGCCTTCTTTCTCGTACTAGTGCCATTGGAGATTGGGAGGAGTTGAGAAAGTTGGGAGTAGCTGGTGTATGTATATATGGCATGTGGATGTTGTAGTGTAGTGTAGGGTAGTGCCGGCTTGAGGAAGCGAGACAGAAAGTGGGTAATTTATTCGCACGAGGGGGCTACGTAGAGAGACGTAGATATGGAGACCTAATTTTGGGACCGTGAGACTATTCCCCCCACCCTCTGTCTAGTGCCGGTAGTTAGTGGGGTGATGCTGAGAGGGTGCAGGGTGGGATGACGGCTGTTGTTTGATTGAATATTAGGCGGTTGAGGGGTTTGTATACTTTTATCATTTGATGAGCTAATTTGTGACATGGACTACACATGTTATTAATGTGGGTACATCCTCCTTGTCCAACTTAGATATTAGTGGCCGCTTATAAAGATGCTACTCAACTTGAATATACGAAGAGATTATACGTCAAATTTTATAGAGAGAATTAAAATTTTATTATATTAGTTTTAGAGAATTATATTTGTAAAAAATTTCTAACATTTTAAAGAAAGCAACAAAACACTTATCAGATGGACGTTTTTTATTTTTTAATATTTGTTCGTCATTAAATTGGAAGTCTAAAACAACTTACTTTTACAATAAACTAAAAAAAGTACAAAGAGGTCATAAACAGAGAAACTAAGTACAATTTTTGATTCTGGGACGTGACGATGAAGATCGAGTGCTGCAGTGACTCTTTTATTTCATTGACGGTCCGATGCGGGAGTGAGGAAGCTCTTTTCTGTTCTCTCTCCTGTGCATGTTGCTCGTCTCTCGTGTGGGTGTGGTACCCTATTATTTATAGCCGCCATGCTGACAGGCTATGGAGGCCGCATATGCCTCTATTTGGTGGCCACATAGAGTTCCTTCAACAGAATGCGGTTGCAACTGTATCCGCATGCCACGGGCAGGCCGGCACGTGGGTTCGGTTGAGCTATGTTGTTGATAAAATCTCGGTTGACGTACGGAGTCATTTTTGACCCATTGTGTGCATGACTTGGTCAACTGGACACGTGGTCTGCACTGATTTTGTAAGTATCCCTTCGGTTGCAACGGAAGGATCTTTCGAGCCGAGGGTCGCATAGCGTGTTGGCCGCATAACGTCTTGGCCGCATATGTGCTCTCATCCGGCCATGGTCTGATGGAAACTCTGGCTTCATAAGGATGAGGATGGATAACGTCTTGGCTGCATATGTGCTCTCGTCCGACCTTGGTCTGATGGACACTTTGGCTTCATGATTACGAGGACTCATAGAGTTGAGGCAACATATGTGCTCTCGTTCGGCCTTGGTCTGATGGACACTTTGGCTTCATGAGGACGAGGAGGACGGATAGAGTCGAGGTCGCATATGTGCCCTCGTCCGGCTTTGGTCTGATAGACACTCTGGCATGATGAGGATCAGTTTTATGGCATTTATGAAAAGCCTAACTCGTGTGGCAGTGCGCCGTGTGATATAAAGGAACATGACGAAACTTACCAACTTACCAGCCGTCATTCCCTGACCAAGGAAAACCAATTATAAATCAAGCATGGGCATATATAACGAAATCCAAGGGCAATAGCATAAGCAAACACAAGTGTACTGAGCGAGATTATATTTCGGGTGCACGGGTTATACAGAATATCCAGAAGTGTTGCAATGGGTGCTTAAGTGTTTAATAGATTTCACGGGTTGCTCAGTTAATGTATAGATGAACTATACTCATAATCGTTCAGGTGTTTCAGTTTACTGGATGCGATGAAATGACTCGCACGCGGATTACCGCTAAGCGAGGATGACTTATCTATATGAACATGAGCCGTTGGTGTAAACACACAGTTTAAAAAAAAAAATTCTTTTTTTGGAATTTTCTGTGATTTTTAATTATTTATAAAAAATATTCTTCAAAGGATTAATATTTTTGTGTATTAAATTAAATAATAAAATATTGTAAAAATTATATTTTTGAATGTATAATTAATAATATGATGTGGTGTAATTTTTCTGAAATTTATTGGGCTCAAAAACTATTTTTAAATAGCTAATAGCATTGTGTTTAGATAAACCAGACCGAACCAGACTTGAACCGAACCAAACCAAACATAATTAAACCCAACTGAACCGAACCAACCCTAATGGGTCGGATCTGAACCCGACCCGACCCGACCCGATAAAAACTAATACACAAAAACTGAAAATCACCCCTCCCCCGCACACCACGACACCCCCGACTCCGCCTCGACACACCCACGACCCCCCCCCGGTTCCCGGCGACACCCCCACGACTCCCCCCCCCCCGCTCCGGCCTCTCCCCGTAACCGCGGCCCTCCCTCTATTTAAACCCGACCACCACCATCATCCGCCACCCCCACCACCATCACCATATTCATCTTCTCCGACTCCGGCCACCGACCTCTAAGACGACGGCGACAACTCCGGCCACCTCTTCGGCGACGCTGACGACCACCACGACTACTACCACCATGACCACGATGACCTCAGAAGCTACAGCTACCCACCGCCGCCGACGACGTGCACCACCGCACCGCCCCATCCACGCGTAGCACACCGCGGCCGACCCCTGTTCCGGTGAGTTTTTCTTCCTCCTCGCTGTGTCGATTCTCGAACGACTTATTGCGATATGTTCGTTGTGTGACCCTCTCGAACCCTGTACAATTAGATTGGGGTATCGTGTCCTGTGTCGGTTGCAAACCGCGACGCAAAAACAGGAAAACAACTCAATTTTGGAGTTCAGAAACTGTCCTGAACCCCTATATTCATGGCCGATTTACTCCTAACCTGGTTAATATTTTTAGATTCCGTTTGAGCAGTAAATTAGACAACCTAACCGAGATTAAGACCCTGTAATTAATTTATTTTAATTTGATGTATGTTGTGTTTTATTCGTGGTTAAAGTTGACCAAAAGCTTGATTTTCAAAATTCGAATTTTCCCGAAACTGGATACGTTCCGCTAAACGAGGCGACTTAGTCGTGTGCGAATTACACCGAAAGGTGCATATCGTCAATGTGGACGTGTGAAATTTCACGAAAGTTAATTTGGATGTACGTGCACAGCGAAATCAACGCGTAACCGTCGAAAAATCTCGTATCGGGCCTGTTCTGACACTCGTTGTAACTTCGTGTGTGCTTGTCGTTTCGTAACAAAACTTGTGCCATTGGATTCGTAACGTTACGCTGGTCCTGTGACCCAAGTTAGGTTCGATTCTGGGAACATTGACGAAACCCTGTATCGTAGGCCCCACGGCTCCACTTAACGGACGATTTTGTGACCGGCTCATCGGAATCCAGTTTTGGACATTCATTTGGGTTCGTATCATCTTTTTGGACTTATAGAAACTAAGTTTGATAAATTTGGAAAACTTTATCTCTGACACATTTTTCGGTGCGAAGTGAACCACATGTGGACCTCGCTTTGACCATAAACTGTCATTTTTGTCCATGTGTCCAAATTTGACTTATGGATAGTAAATCCTAGTTATTTTATGTCTTATGAGAGTGATGGTAATGTTTGTTTCAGCATCAGGAGGCGTTCCTGGAGATTTTGTTGTTACCGGAGCAACTGAAGGAGTTCAAACCCCAGGCAAGTGTACCTTGCCAACTTGCAGTAGTTCCTGTTATATTATTTGCTTGAGTTCTTTATATATATATATATATATATATATATATATATATATATATATATATATATATATATATATATATATACTCTTTAGATGTACCTGTTCAACCTAGGACCGTGAGACGTTGCTTAACGTCTGAATAATATTCGGGTGTCGACGCCGTACGCGGAGTCGTGTAACGTCACTTAGAGAGTTGTTATCTCGATCCTATATTTACGTTCTTGCTTTACCAAGTACGTCATACCATAGGACATTTGACACTATTCTGGAAACATAATCTTTTCTGAGTTATTCATGGTGATTCTGTATAGGCTTACAGGATTCGTGACATAGATCTTGCATATACATAGATATTATTATGACTCACTGTACTAGCTAGAGGTTATGATCTTGCGTGTTATGGACATGAGACGTGAGGTTACATTGGGTGGGGAGAGTTTTACCATACTAAAGGCTGATTATGTTATATATATGTCACGCCCCAGTCCCAAAATACGTAGGACTAGGATACGTAACCATGCCAGCCGCCCGTATATATGGCAACTCCAATATATGGAAACCATATATACGTGCGTACGCTGTATAATGAACAATAGTTCACCAGTGGTATAATTAATCACAAGTCACAGGGTAATATCTAAATCTCATCCACAGAAATCAAATAAACATGAATAACCCATAACTAGGTAACTAGAACTCAAAATAAAGTACCTAAAGAATGACAGTCGGATGGAAACAAATCCACTGCCGAAATAGAATATAAAAGGAACCAGATACACACCATATAAGAACAACATCTGACAATCACGAGGCTCGAAGAGAAGACCTCATCGTAATATAAGTAGCCTGTCCGGATCTGTGCTCCTGTGAATACGCAAGAACATATACACCTGGCAGGGGACCAGGTCCTCAGAGGGACATAGCAAGATACATAAAAATAATATGCCATAATGTAAATACTGAATAAATAAATGGGGTGTGCTAACCATCTAAGTGAATGCAATTTAAAGACCTTGTAGTACGCATGGGAATGTGTAGGCTAGACATATGCTGACGTAATTCACCAATCGTCGTGACTGGCTAGTATATGTGTCATATGCCCCCTGACTCAAGGGCACTCTGCAATCATCCATCCCTGCAGAGCATGGAACGAAGGATAAAACAGGAATACCCCATCCTCCTCGGAGCATGGTAACGGGAACAAGAAAACCAATACCCCATCTCCGAGCAGCATGGTAACAGGAACGCCCCATCTCCGAAGAGTATGGTATCAGGCAATAGGAATATATAAGAAGGGGGTGTCCCATTCGCCTACTAGTATCTTTCCCGCCCAATATGTCACTACCCAATTCTAGAAAATAGGGTATATTTTTTTTTATTTGATAAATAGTGTATTGTATTTAATTATTTATATTTATATTTAATTAGTGCTTGTTTTATTTTTATTTTGATTGTTTTAGGGTTTTGGCTAGCCTGGACCCATGTCAGACCCTAGTGGACCCATGTCCGACCCAGCCCACACCCTTGTGAGAATTATTTTGGGGCTTAGAATTATTATTTTATTTTTAGGAGGTTAGTTGGTGAGATTTGGAACTAGTTTGAGTGCATTTGGAGACCCGGAACCCAAAACCGAGTGAATAGGGGCGTTTTGGGAATTTGGAAAGTTGTAAATCTCCTTTTAATTCCCATGTGGCCGGCCCCTACCTACCCCAACCGTGTAAAACCAGCAGCAGCCCCCATCCCCTTTGTATTCTACTTCATTTACTTCTTCTTCTTCACTTCTTCTTCTTCTCCACTTCTTCTTTCTTCTTCCTTCTTTCTCCAAGTGAGTTTTCTTCCAATTTTCTTCTTTCTTCTTCATTCCTTCTTCCTTAAGCTAACCCTAACCTTAAATTTTCTCTAACCTAGGTGTGAGGAGCCTAGATCTAGTGTGGAAGTTAGAATTGGTAGCTTGGAGCTTGAGGGAGTTGATTTGGAGGGAATTTGGGACTTTGGCCTTGGGATTCCAACTCCCAAGAGGTAAAACCTAACTTTCTCCTTCCTAATTATTTTTGTGTAGTGTAATTAGTGTTGTAGAACCCTCCTAGACCCTAACCCTACCCGTAGGAGGAAGTTGGAACTAGTTTGGGTGAGTTTAGAAACTTTGACATTAGGTTTTGTGTCGAATTCGGGTGGAATCCGAATTTGGCCCAATTTTGGGTGATGCCCTAGGTTAGATGGACCTAGGTAGACGTTGTCGGGTGTCTAGAGGGTGAGTGCGTGTCTCCGTTTGGACACGGGAAGCCGCGTCGCGGAGAAACGGGCGTTTCGGGCGAAATTGGGGCTTTTCGTCGTCGCCGATTCTAAGTTTGTGTGCGTTTCCGCCACGGGCCTAGAATTGACGTGGGAGCACATTTTCTAGGATCTAGACATCGTGTAGAGCGCATGGGTAAATTTTGGGCCGATTCCGAGTTCGTTTGGTGTGCGTTTCAGGAGGTTTTCCGAGCCGCGCACCACGTGTTCGTCGAAATGACCGAACGGCCATTTCGACTTGGTTTCCTCGTTTCGGCTTTGTGCGCGCGTTGGGTTAGTATCGGGGAGTGTGTGCTAGAGTTTTCGGGCTATATTTTATATATTTTAGGGTATTGGTGAGTGTCGGGGTCGTTGGGCGTGAGTAGGGCGTGTGGGTTGAGTGTTGTGTGCGTGGTTGTGTTTGTTTTGATATGTGTATATATATATATATATATTTATATTTATATGTATGTTTGTTTATGTATATATATTTATATATATATGTGTGTGTGTGTATATATCTTAGTGTGTGTGTGTATTGATATATATATATATTAATATGTGTGTTTATATATATTTGTAGCTGTGTATATATATATTTATGTGTGTGTGTGTTTTAGTGTGTGAGTGTGCTAGTGTGTGTGTGTTAGAATGTGTAGTTAAGTGTGTGTATATATATATATGTATCTAGTTATATATATATATAGATATATATGTATGTATATATATATATAGATAGTGATATATATATGTATATATATGGGTGTGTGTGTGTGTGTATGTGTGAGAGGAAAGGGGGGGGGGGACAGCAAACAGTGGCTGCAGCTGCTGCTGCACTGCAGCAGCAGCACAGCAGCAGCAGAATCAGCAGCAGCAGTAGCATAGAGGAGCAGCAGCCAGCAGCAGCATCATCAGCATGTAGAGCCAGCAGCAGCAGCGCGTTGGCAAGGCTAGTAGCGAGGGGTGTTAGCGAGGGGTGTTAGGTAATAGATAATAGTTAGAGTATATGTTAGATAGATAAGTTATGGATAATTATATTGATAGATAGATATTGATAGATAGATACTAGATAGGTAGTTGGATAAATAGGTAAGAATAGTTATTAGATACTTAGATAGATAGATACCTATATCTATGGATACTAGATAGGTAGATAGGTAGATAGGTAGTTTTATCTATCTAGGAGATAGATATCTATATACCTATAGTTAGTTATATATATATATAGATATCTTGATAGGTAATATATATATATATATATATGTTATGATTAGGTAAGGTAATGGGTAATCGGGTAAATGTGGGTGGATATCTAAATACATAGGTATATACATACTTAGATGTATATATATATGGTAGATATATATATATTACCTAGCCTAGGTTAATAACTAGGTATATAATTAATAGCTAGGCAGCTAGTTAGAGGGCCTTAGGGCGAAACTTCAATACCTTGAGATACCGAGGTATCTCGATACCTTGAGATATTCAAGGTATTGAGTTTCGAGCGGGGTATTTGAGCATTAGCCTAGGAAATGCTTTGGAGTGATTTTTGTATGATTATATGTATATAATTACGCGTGCTAGCATAGGTTTTAGCGGGTTTAGGCGGGGTGCGTGGCCTAGGGCGAGGTATCGGATACCGAGGGTATCCCGGTATCTCGATTAGGCGAGTTTGTGAGTTTAGTAGCTTAATGAGCTCGGATTGACCTAGAATTTCAGGGGCACCCTAGTTTGACCTAGCTTTGACCATAATTGTCCCCGTTGACCGTAAAAGTCAACGTTTGACCTAGTTTTGACCTAGAGTTGACTTTTTGGACCCCGGGTTGACTTTTTGACCCAAATTTCACCGGTTTGACCCGTTCGACCTAGAATAGCCCTAGAAGCCTGTTTTTAATTATTTTATATCAGTTTAAATGCTTAGAACCCTGTTTAATCCTTGCTTTTCGCATTAGGTCCTTGCGACACCGGTCCGGACCTCGATCCTCATCAGTTGCTCAGGACATCAGGCGAGTACCTACCTCTGATAGTTTCCATTTCATGATAGCGTTTATATCACCTGTTCTAGAACTGTAATACTTGATTCTGACACTTTATTACACGAGCTGGTACTAGTGGATCCCGTCATGAGGTGCTATCCCCCTTACCGTGTTCAGCGGGTACTCTATCACGTGTATTTCATCATGTGCTTCGGGTATTGATTATCATGTGCTATCATGTGCTTCTTGTGCTCTCGCCTTCGTGTGCGCGAGCTATTATCATGTGCGTAGCGTATTGTGGTTGGATCCAATGGTATTAGTGGGGGAGGGGAGTAGTGAGTTGGTTATATGATCAAAGCCAAACAGTATTCATGTGTATGTCGGTTATGCAACTCACGCATAACGGAGTTATCGTAGTGTTCTTCATGTGCAACCTAAGCCGATCATATAACGAACTTGTGCTCAAGGCACTTAGCTAGTATTCATGTTTCTCACCTGCAGTTACTTTTCCACTACTTGTATTGTTCTCCAGTTTATATTACAGCTATTTATTGTGCTCCAGCATATATTTATTTCCTGTGCATCTTGATTACTTTTCTATTGCTCGTCATATACACCTTACCATGTATTTGGAGTTGCTTTCAGAGTTATGTACTTCGCTCCAGTCCTGACTGGGCATATTTTTTCCAGAGGATCCTGAGGACTATTGCCCTACGTTCTACGGGCCTGGTGTTGACGACTGTTGTGACCCCGAGGAGGAGTGCGCCGAGGAGACGCCTATAGCACCCTAGTTAGCTAGGTGGGTTTCCTGGGTTTTTCCAGTGGTTGTATTTTGGATGACTGTATTTATTCTTTTGATGCTGTGATGTTGTAGCTTTTAGACCTGGACTGTATCATTTTGGATTGTCTTGCTCTCTTGGTTCTGGTTTTCTTTGTTTATATCATATCGTGCTTATATTCTTCCTCTAGTTTTGTGATTGAGATTATTGTCATATATATATTGCGTGGTTGCCCTCCTGTTGGAGAGGATTTTATTCACATATATATATTGCGTGGTTTTGCCCTCCTTTTGGAGAGGTCATGCCGGATTTTTCTGTGAGTTATCTAGATAGTTGGTTGACCTAGAACGGACCTTTACAGCGTTCTACCGCCGATTCTGCGGCGTAGGCTGGACGTACCCACGGCTCATGCCCGATTTTCGGGTGCGGGTCGTGACACGTTTTTGTTGGTGGCCCACGCAGGTCAGCTTTTTAGTTTACCTGCAGTAGGATATAGGATATAGGCTGAGAGAGAGTGTGCTCAATCACAACTAGGACCCTTCCTACTTCCTTTTGCTATCTTTAATTTTTCTGAAATTGTTTTCTTTTGCAATATTATTGTCCTTCATTGATGTTATCGTTTCTTGCACTATATTGACTTCTTTTGATCTGTGTTCAGGATGCCTCCGAAGACCAGATCTCAGCGCACCGCCCCAGCAGCTGCCACCGAGAGGTCTGCCACCTCTCGACCTGCTCGACTTCCGGCAGCCGCTACCGCTCCACTCGCCACTCCTGCGGTTGAGGGAGCTTCAGTTTCTCTCGGAGATCCCCTTACTCCCATTGATCCGAGAGCCACCCCAGTTGTCCCGGTGGTACCTCCTCCACCACCGCCTGCGCCAGTAGATGCTACTCAGTTGTTCGCATTCTTCCGAGAGATGATGGATGCGCAGTACCGCCAGGCAGATATTATGAGGATGGGCATTGAGAATGCTCATCAGGTGGCTTTGACAGCTGTCGACAGGGTGGCTCAGATCCAGCCACAGCCAGAGCAGGCTCAGTATCCTAGGCCGGGTACTATCATCGATTTTCAGAGGATGCGGCCTAAGGAGTTCCGCGGCACAGAGGGGATCCTGTACGCCGACGACTGGATCGAGCATATAGAGGGCATTTTCAGGCTGGCGATGATCCCAGCCAGCATGCAGATAGAGGCAGCGGGCAGCCAGATGTTCGACCTTGCCCTCACTTGGTTCCGCACGGATACGCGGATAGCAGCTCCGGGATTGACTTGGGAGGCTTTCAAGAAGCTTTTCAAGGAGAAGTTCTTCCCGGACGTGGCTCTCAGTGCCTTAGAGAGTCAGTTCGAGGCGCTCGTCCAGGGGAGTATGCTAGTGGATGAGTATGCAGCGGAGTTCTGCCGTCTGGGCAGATTTGTTGAGGGGTTGTCAGAGGCAGCGAAGGCGCGGAAGTTCCGCAAGGGCTTAGCCATGGCGGTCAAGTCCTTGACTAGGAGCGACCGCGAGGCGACCTTCGAGCAGATTGTCAGCGATGCTCAGAGGGCTGAGGATGATTTGGAGCTGAAGACGAAGAGGGGCAGAGACACTTCCGGAGCAGGCAGCAGTGCAGGCCCGGCCAAGAGGCCATTCCAGCAGACCCAGCAGCACCAGGGTCAGGGTCGGGCGCCCTTCCGGCAGGCGCCTCAGCAGCAGAGGCAGGGTCAGCAGCAGGGCCAGAGGCAGCCCATCGTTTGCCCTTTCTGTAGGAAGCCAGGGCACGGATGGGACATATGCAGAAAGAGGCTGGGCAGATGTTTATTGTGTGGTGCCGCAGACCACCAGCTGAAGGATTGTCCTTCAGCGCTTGCCCGTACAGCTCCTGGCGGAGGAGCCGCTCAGAGGGCACCAGCCAGAGCACCTGCAGCACAGCAGAGAGGTCAGCCTTTGCAGACTCAGCAGCAGAGGTTCGCCCAGCACCAGCAGCAGCACCGAGGAGGACAGCAGGGGCGAGCTTTTGCCCTGACAGTGGACGAGGCCGAGCCAGTTGGTGATGTTATCTCAGGTTCTGTTCTCCTTGATTCCATTCCAGCACTTGCTTTATTTGATTCCGGTGCTTCCCATAGCTTTGTGTCTGTATCTTTTGCTGTTAGACACCATCTTGTTGCTGAACCTTTAGCTAGACTCTGCAAGATCACGACCGGGGGTGGTATCATCCTAGTCCGTGATGTCTGCAGAGACCGGAGAGTTACTTTGGGAGGCCGGGAGTTGAGTGTGTGCCTACTCGTAATGCCACTTCCGAGTTACGATGTTGTACTCGGGATGGATTGGTTGAGTACGCATTGTGCTAGTATAGATTGTCGTGGAGGCAGAGTTTTGTTTAGTCCGCCGGGTGAGCCAGAGTTTCAGTTTGCCAGAGGAGCAGCGGAGCAGACCGAGGGAGTCTTCTGCGGAGCCCTGGTGGTAGAGCCGAGGTCGCTACATCCACTGATAGAGGAGTATATGGATGTCTTTCCGGAGGAGTTGCCAGGGTTACCTCCGGACAGAGATGTGGAGTTCTCTATAGACTTGGTGCCAGGCGCGGAGCCGATATCCCAGCACGTCTATAGAGTCAGCAACAGTGAGCTGGTAGAGTTGAAGAAGCAGGTGGATGAGCTACAGGACAAGGGATTTATCAGATCTAGTTCTTCTCCGTGGGGTGCTCCGGTACTTTTTGTGCCGAAGAAGGATGGGTCGATACGGATGTGTATCGACTACAGGGCTCTGAACAGCCTCACAATCAAGAACAAGTATCCGCTGCCGCGTATTGATGATCTATTTGACCAGTTGAGCGGAGCGAGGGTGTTTTCCAGGATTGATCTGAGGACAGGCTACCACCAGGTGAAGGTCAGGAAGGAGGATATTCCGAAGACAGCTTTTCGGACCAGATATGGACAGTATGAGTTCTTGGTGATGCCGTTTGGGTTGACTAATGCCCCGGCAGTGTTCATGAATCTGATGAACAAGGTGTTCCATCAGCATCTGGACAGGTTTGTGGTGGTGTTTATAGATGATATCTTGGTGTATTCGAAGACCCCAGAGGAGCACGAGGAGCATCTGAGGATAGTGCTGGAGACTCTCAGGAAGGAGGAGCTTTATGGAAAGCTCTCGAAGTGTGAGTTCTTCCTTGACAAGGTTGAATTCCTTGGTCATGTGGTGACTGGAGAGGGTATCTCGGTGGATCCGAGAAAGATCGTGGCAGTTGAGGCATGGAGTGCTCCGAGTTCAGTAGCCGAGGTCAGGAGTTTCTTGGGACTGGCAGGCTACTACAGGAGATTTGTTCAGGATTTTTCTAGGATTGCAGAGCCGTTGTCCAGGCTGACTCGGAAGGACGTGGAGTTTGTTTGGTCAGAGGAGTGCCAGATCGCCTTTGATGAGCTGAAGAGGAGGTTGACGACAGCTCCAGTGTTGACGTTGCCATCAGGTTCTGGAGGATTCACTATCTATAGTGATGCATCGGGGAAGGGACTGGGTTGTGTGTTGCAGCAGAATGGGAGGGTGATTGCCTATGCTTCCAGGCAATTACGTCCTCATGAGAAGAATTACCCTACCCACGATTTGGAGTTGGCAGCGGTCATCTTTGCTCTTAAGTTGTGGAAACACTATTTATACGGAGAGCGTGTGGAGATCTTCACAGACCACAAGAGCTTGAAGTATGTGTTTACCCAAAAAGAGCTGAACATGAGGCAGAGGAGATGGTTGGAGTTGATGAAAGACTTCGACATATCATTGCAGTATCATCCAGGGAAGGCGAACGTAGTTGCGGATGCATTGAGCAGGTATCCGGTAGCTATGTGCCTGACTACAGATCGTTATCTTCTGGCAGATCTAGAGAGCTTGGGCATTGAGGTGATAGTGCCTGGAGTTGAGATACAGATGTGGGGACTGCAGATTCAGTCAGAGTTGGTAGACCGGATCAGGGCTACACAGTTTGAGGATGAGTCCCTGAGGAGCATCAGGGAGCAGGTTCAGATGGGTTTAGCAGACGACTTCACCATTGCTGATGATGGTTCCTTGCGGCACGGTACCAGGTTGTGTGTGCCGAGTGGGTCGTTGCGCGAGGAGGTTCTCCAGGAGGCGCATCGATCCCAGTACTCTATGCATCCAGGTGCCAATAAGATGTATAGAGATCTGAGACAGCATGTATAGTGGTACGGGATGAAGCGGGAGGTAGCACGCTTCGTATCCCGATGCTTAGTGTGCCAGCAGGTGAAGGCGGAGAGGCAGAGGCCAGGAGGTTTACTCCAGCCGTTACCCATTCCGGAGTGGAAATGGGAGCATGTGACCATGGATTTTGTTTCTGGACTTCCCCGTTCTCCAGGCGGGAAGGATGCGATTTGGGTCATCGTGGACAGGTTGACCAAATCGGCCCACTTCCTACCATTCAAAGTGGGTACGTCTACAGAGAGACTAGCAGAGATGTATGTGCGCCAGATAGTCAGACTGCATGGAGTTCCAGTGAGCATAGTATCAGATCGGGACAGTCGCTTTACTTCGCATTTCTGGAGGAGTCTGCAGGCTAGCTTGGGCACCCAGCTCAAGTTTAGTAGTGCGTATCACCCACAGACAGATGGTCAGTCAGAGAGGACCATTCAGACACTTGAGGACATGCTACGCACCTGTGTTTTGGATTTCAGAGGCTCTTGGGAGGATCACTTGCACTTGGTAGAGTTTGCTTACAACAACAGCTACCAAGCCAGTATCGAGATGTCACCTTTTGAGGCGTTGTATGGACGGAGGTGTCGCACTCCGTTATCATGGGATAATGTAGGTGAGAGAGCTTTGCTTGGCCCGGAGATGGTGGTTGAAGCAGCGGAGAAGGTCAAGCTCATTAGAGATAGACTTCGGGTGGCGCAGGACAGGCAGCGGCATTGGGCCGATAGCCACCGGAGACCTTTGGAGTTCGAGGTATAGCTTAGAACCTAGATTTTGTTCTTGTGTTTGTTTGTGATTGCTTATTTTAGACTAAGTGCAGAGACCTTGTTTGTGCTAGGTTGGAGATCTGGTGTTCCTGAGGATTTCTCCGACGCGGGGCACTATTCGCTTCGGTGGAGGCGGGAAGCTTAGCCCACGTTTCGTCGGACCCTTCCGTGTTCTTGAGAGGGTCGGCGCCGTGGCGTATAGGCTTGAGTTGCCGCCTACGCTGGAGGGAGTTCATGATGTGTTCCACGTGTCGCAGTTGAGACGGTACGTGGCGGATCCCAGTCACGTATTGGATCACTCGGAGATCGCAGTGGGCCCTACTCTTAGCTATCCAGAGCAGCCGGTGGAGATTCTGGATCGGCGGGAGAAGGTGTTGAGGAACCAGACTATTCCCTTGGTTCGCGTCGCGTGGAGGCATCACTCTCCAGGGGAGTCGACCTGGGAGAGGGAGGATGAAATGCGCGAGCGATACCCCTATCTCTTCGAGCCCTGAGGTATGGTTCTTCTTTGCATTCCTGTCCTAGTTTCGTCTTTTAATTTCGAGGACGAAATTATTTTAAGGAGGGTAGACTTGTCACTACCCAATTCTAGAAAATAGGGTATATTTTTTTTTTATTTGATAAATAGTGTATTGTATTTAATTATTTATATTTATATTTAATTAGTGCTTGTTTTATTTTTATTTTGATTGTTTTAGGGTTTTGGCTAGCCTGGACCCATGTCAGACCCTAGTGGACCCATGTCCGACCCAGCCCACACCCTTGTGAGAATTATTTTGGGGCTTAGAATTATTATTTTATTTTTAGGAGGTTAGTTGGTGAGATTTGGAACTAGTTTGAGTGCATTTGGAGACCCGGAACCCAAAACCGAGTGAATAGGGGCGTTTTGGGAATTTGGAAAGTTGTAAATCTCCTTTTAATTCCCATGTGGCCGGCCCCTACCTACCCCAACCGTGTAAAACCAGCAGCAGCCCCCATCCCCTTTGTATTCTACTTCATTTACTTCTTCTTCTTCACTTCTTCTTCTTCTCCACTTCTTCTTTCTTCTTCCTTCTTTCTCCAAGTGAGTTTTCTTCCAATTTTCTTCTTTCTTCTTCATTCCTTCTTCCTTAAGCTAACCCTAACCTTACATTTTCTCTAACCTAGGTGTGAGGAGCCTAGATCTAGTGTGGGAGTTAGAATTGGTAGCTTGGAGCTTGAGGGAGTTGATTTGGAGGGAATTTGGGACTTTGGCCTTGGGATTCCAACTCCCAAGAGGTAAAACCTAACTTTCTCCTTCCTAATTATTTTTGTGTAGTGTAATTAGTGTTGTAGAACCCTCCTAGACCCTAACCCTACCCGTAGGAGGAAGTTGGAACTAGTTTGGGTGAGTTTAGAAACTTTGACATTAGGTTTTGTGTCGAATTCGGGTGGAATCCGAATTTGGCCCAATTTTGGATGATGCCCTAGGTTAGATGGACCTAGGTAGACGTTGTCAGGTGTCTAGAGGGTGAGTGCGTGTCTCCGTTTGGACACGGGAAGCCGCGTCGCGGAGAAACGGGCGTTTCGGGCGAAATTGGGGCTTTTCGTCGTCGCCGATTCTAAGTTTGTGTGCGTTTCCGCCACGGGCCTAGAATCGACGTGGGAGCGCATTTTCTAGGATCTAGACATCGTGTAGAGCGCGTGGGTAAATTTTGGGCCGATTCCGAGTTCGTTTGGTGTGCGTTTCAGGAGGTTTTCCGAGCCGCGCACCACGTGTTCGTCGAAATGACCGAACGGCCATTTCGACTTGGTTTCCTCGTTTCGGCTTTGTGCGCGCGTTGGGTTAGTATCGGGGAGTGTGTGCTAGAGTTTTCGGGCTATATTTTATATATTTTAGGGTATTGGTGAGTGTCGGGGTCGTTGGGCGTGAGTAGGGCGTGTGGGTTGAGTGTTGTGTGCGTGGTTGTGTTTGTTTTGATATGTGTATATATATATATATATTTATATTTATATGTATGTTTGTTTATGTATATATATTTATATATATATGTGTGTGTGTGTATATATCTTAGTGTGTGTGTGTATTGATATATATATATATTAATATGTGTGTTTATATATATTTGTAGCTGTGTATATATATATTTATGTGTGTGTGTGTTTTAGTGTGTGAGTGTGCTAGTGTGTGTGTGTTAGAATGTGTAGTTAAGTGTGTGTATATATATATATGTATCTAGTTATATATATATATAGATATATATGTATGTATATATATATATAGATAGTGATATATATATGTATATATATGGGTGTGTGTGTGTGTGTATGTGTGAGAGGAAGGGGGGGGGAGGACAGCAAACAGTGGCTGCAGCTGCTGCTGCACTGCAGCAGCAGCACAGCAGCAGCAGAATCAGCAGCAGCAGTAGCATAGAGGAGCAGCAGCCAGCAGCAGCATCATCAGCATGTAGAGCCAGCAGCAGCAGCGCGTTGGCAAGGCTAGTAGCGAGGGGTGTTAGCGAGGGGTGTTAGGTAATAGATAATAGTTAGAGTATATGTTAGATAGATAAGTTATGGATAATTATATTGATAGATAGATATTGATAGATAGATACTAGATAGGTAGTTGGATAAATAGGTAAGAATAGTTATTAGATACTTAGATAGATAGATACCTATATCTATGGATACTAGATAGGTAGATAGGTAGATAGGTAGTTTTATCTATCTAGGAGATAGATATCTATATACCTATAGTTAGTTATATATATATAGATATCTTGATAGGTAATATATATATATATATATGTTATGATTAGGTAAGGTAATGGGTAATCGGGTAAATGTGGGTGGATATCTAAATACATAGGTATATACATACTTAGATGTATATATATATGGTAGATATATATATTACCTAGCCTAGGTTAATAACTAGGTATATAATTAATAGCTAGGCAGCTAGTTAGAGGGCCTTAGGGTGAAACTTCAATACCTTGAGATACCGAGGTATCTCGATACCTTGAGATATTCAAGGTATTGAGTTTCGAGCGGGGTATTTGAGCATTAGCCTAGGAAATGCTTTGGAGTGATTTTTGTATGATTATATGTATATAATTACGCGTGCTAGCATAGGTTTTAGCGGGTTTAGGCGGGGTGCGTGGCCTAGGGCGAGGTATCGGATACCGAGGGTATCCCGGTATCTCGATTAGGCGAGTTTGTGAGTTTAGTAGCTTAATGAGCTCGGATTGACCTAGAATTTCAGGGGCACCCTAGTTTGACCTAGCTTTGACCATAATTGTCCCCGTTGACCGTAAAAGTCAACGTTTGACCTAGTTTTGACCTAGAGTTGACTTTTTGGACCCCGGGTTGACTTTTTGACCCGAATTTCACCGGTTTGACCCGTTCGACCTAGAATAGCCCTAGAAGCCTGTTTTTAATTATTTTATATCAGTTTAAATGCTTAGAACCCTGTTTAATCCTTGCTTTTCGCATTAGGTCCTTACGACACCGGTCCGGACCTCGATCCTCATCAGTTGCTCAGGACATCAGGCGAGTACCTACCTCTGATAGTTTCCATTTCATGATAGCGTTTATATCACCTGTTCTAGAACTGTAATACTTGATTCTGACACTTTATTACACGAGCTGGTACTAGTGGATCCCGTCATGAGGTGCTATCCCCCTTACCGTGTTCAGCGGGTACTCTATCACGTGTATTTCATCATGTGCTTCGGGTATTGATTATCATGTGCTATCATGTGCTTCTTGTGCTCTCGCCTTCGTGTGCGCGAGCTATTATCATGTGCGTAGCGTGTTGTGGTTGGATCCAATGGTATTAGTGGGGGAGGGGAGTAGTGAGTTGGTTATATGATCAAAGCCAAACAGTATTCATGTGTATGTCGGTTATGCAACTCACGCATAACGGAGTTATCGTAGTGTTCTTCATGTGCAACCTAAGCCGATCATATAACGAACTTGTGCTCAAGGCACTTAGCTAGTATTCATGTTTCTCACCTGCAGTTACTTTTCCACTACTTGTATTGTTCTCCAGTTTATATTACAGCTATTTATTGTGCTCCAGCATATATTTATTTCCTGTGCATCTTGATTACTTTTCTATTGCTCGTCATATACACCTTACCATGTATTTGGAGTTGCTTTCAGAGTTATGTACTTCGCTCCAGTCCTGACTGGGCATATTTTTTCCAGAGGATCCTGAGGACTATTGCCCTACGTTCTACGGGCCTGGTGTTGACGACTGTTGTGACCCCGAGGAGGAGTGCGCCGAGGAGACGCCTATAGCACCCTAGTTAGCTAGGTGGGTTTCCTGGGTTTTTCCAGTGGTTGTATTTTGGATGACTGTATTTATTCTTTTGATGCTGTGATGTTGTAGCTTTTAGACCTGGACTGTATCATTTTGGATTGTCTTGCTCTCTTGGTTCTGGTTTTCTTTGTTTATATCATATCGTGCTTATATTCTTCCTCTAGTTTTGTGATTGAGATTATTGTCATATATATATTGCGTGGTTGCCCTCCTGTTGGAGAGGATTTTATTCACATATATATATTGCGTGGTTTTGCCCTCCTTTTGGAGAGGTCATGCCGGATTTTTCTGTGAGTTATCTAGATAGTTGGTTGACCTAGAACGGACCTTTACAGCGTTCTACCGCCGATTCTGCGGCGTAGGCTGGACGTACCCACGGCTCATGCCCGATTTTCGGGTGCGGGTCGTGACACAATATAGATGTACAAGTCGTGAAAATAACGTGGACACCTCCTACTATGATGCAAGTCTCAATAAAATAAACAACTGAGCTAAATACCGCTACACATGTTGCTCACACTGATGGCCAGTCGCGGATGAGGCACGCGTCCCTAAATGTACTCACTCTGTGACGTGTAATGATACGTGTCAAGGCCGGAGAAGTTATATCAATAACTTCACAACTTTAGGTGGATCTACTAGACACTAGGTCAGACACAAGTCCTAACGTCAACGCATTCGTTGACTGCACCCGAGTCTTCTCGGACGCGCACATTTACATAATATTAAAATAAATAAACATGTAACTAACAATAACTGAATTTAAATAGTACAACAAGGCAAGGTATACTTGCCTGGCAAGAGAGCTGTAAATGTAATATCCAGATGTCAAATACCGAGTGTCAGAAACTATGGCCTCAGAATGAAAGTCTCCGGATGCTGAAATAAACATCACTAACAGTCTCAGAAAATATCAAATAGCTAGAAACGCCTGTCCTTAAGTCCAATTTGGACACAAGGGCGAAAATGACAGTTTCTGGTCAAAGCGGGGTCCACATGTGGGCCGCTTTGCAACGAAAAACGTGTCAGGGTCAAAGGTCTCCAAATTCGCCAAACTTAGTGTTAACAAGTCAGGAACGATGATACGAACTCAACGGAACTTCCAGAATTGGATTCCGATGAGCCGGTCACAAAATCGCCCGTCAAGCGGAGCCTATGGGGCCCACGATACGGGATTTTGCCAACGTCCTCAGAATCGAACTAAACTTGAATCACAGGACCAGCGTATTGCTACGAGTCCGATGGCGCAAGTTTCGTCTCGATCCGACGTGTGTACACAAAGTTGCAGCGTGTTCCAGAACTTACGGATACGGGACGGTGTCGGCGGATACGCGTTGATTCCGGTGTGCACGCACATCCAAATCAACTTCTGCGAAATCCTGCACGTCCGTATCAACGGCGCGCACATTTTGGTAAAGACCACGTGCGGTGCCAGCGGTTGGATGCGATTCAGGTGGGTTAGCTGCTTAGCGCTGTTTCGAATAGAACCGCATTTGATCTGTCCGATCAACGTCCTTTATGGCCTTTGGCCAGTGACTTCATATAAGAATAGATGTTGGCTTGCTTTACTTTGGTTGGTTTGTGCATCGTGTAGGCGCGGTCACCTTGCCTCGGCAAGAGTGTGCACTCGAGAGTGGGATATATATAAACTTTGGTTCTGGATGGATATCGAGGCGAGACTGATGGTTCGATATGTTATCGTGCAAGCGATGACATTGAGTTAGACGGGTCGACTTTATATAAATGCTTGTCGTTTGGTTTGAGATTGAATGCTAGCATGCTTAAACTGCTTTACTGCTTTCCTTAACATGTCATCCATATGCCATGAAATGAATCTAGGATTCAACTAGAAAGATCACCATATAACTGTTTGCATTCACTACTTTACTTAGTGTCGGCTTAGACAAGTGGGTTACCCCGCTCACCAGTACGGTTGTGTACTGACCCACGTTTGTGGGCAATATTTCAGGTACACAGACGTAGTGGCGCTGCTTGGATATACAGGACAAGATGTATGAACTGTAAGTACCTTTGTGGGCTAGAGAAAGAGCAAGAGTTATTTCATCGTCTCCGTGGCATCGCCTTTGTGGCATTGACTCGGGACATCTCATTTGGACCCTATCGTGAGCTTCGCTGCGTATACTCTGATTGTGTGCTTGGTACACAATACTTGACTTTCGCTACAACTTGGTTGTTTCAATGATAACATTTGGTGTTTGACAACATCGCCTTGTACGAGCGCAACTCCAGGCTCGTACGGCATCACGTCCCGATGAGAACGATAGTCCTGCGGGAGAGCTGTAAACGTGGTGATTCACGTTCAGCGGGGACTATTGAGCTTGCGGGAGATTGGGGCGTGACAAATTGGTATCAGAGCACCTGGTTCATTTTCTCGGACTTGGTCCTTCACTTCATCACAAACTCTAAATAGCTTTCGCGTGTCGTCTAGCTCTTGACTCTACTCGGTGCCGCATTGGATGTTTCATGCAATAAGTCTATATATTGCTGGTTGTAGTTGCATGTTGTTCTTGGTTGTGTTGCCTTGGTTGGTTTTCGTTAGATCGCTTAGCCTCGTTAGGCGTTGTTGCTTTCGTGCAGCAAGTTGGTTGGCGTTGTTGCATTTGTGCAATAAGTGGGGGCTTTCGTTGGGTTGGCTTGGCTTAGCGTTCGGGAGTTTCTGATTGCATCAGTGGATCTGTTGGTTGGCTAACGAGATTTGATTATGCGGCATGTTTTGAGTAGAAACATTCGAAGAGAATAGATCCTTGAACGAGTTGCTCGTCAAGCGATTGTGTTGGATAGAAGTTGGAATTTTGGCTGTGGCGCATCGGTTGAGCAGGTTTGAGTTTGGCTCGGGAATATATGGATAAGTTGGTACGAGTTGCTCGTACAACAAAAGTGTGAAACCGTTGGGTATTGGGTTGGACTATTTGGAAGACAATCATTGCACGATTGCTCGTGTTGAGAAGGTATCAGACGGGTTGAGAAACAGTTGGATAATTCAAGCGTTGCCTGAGCTTTGTGTCAGACTCGAATTGGGAAAGGCATGATTATGTATAAGGGATGGTTCGAACGGATCTTGGATCTGTGAAGGAAATTGTAATGCGAGTAGCGACTTGATTCGGAGTGGTATATGGGATACCACATTTTTGAGCAAGGCATTGGAAACATTTTGGTTGGACATTCAATGGAAATTTCCTGAACGAACTCGTAAAACGAGAATGCAAGCTGGTGAGTGAAAGTCGGTATAGTGGAAAGAATGAAAATGGAGCAAAGCGATGGGATTATCGGAATGATAGCGAATTCGGACTATGATTTTGGGCAACGCATTTGAGCTGTTGGTTGAGCAAAGAAACGCGATCTTGGTTTGGAGGGACAATGCGATTGATTCACACAAACTTGAAGGATTTTGGATGTTGCTGCTCGTGAAGTTGACTCAGGTTTAGCGAAAATGGAATTTTGGGCAAGATGGTGCAACGACAGTAAGACGGATTCTCCGGAAGACGTGGACGGATTGAGGCAACAACTAAAGGCAAGAATTTGTGGCTGACAGACTTTTGAAGATAGCTAAACGTGGGAGCAACGTCGGAGCAAATCACTGTGCGGTTTGAGCAAGTTGGACGTGCATTGTAGAATGCGGCAAAGGGATAAGAATTGGAGCAAGTCTTGAGTTTCGGAAATTATTGCGGTGGTAGTGCGAGAATCGAATATGCAATTCAAAAATTTGATGGATTCAGGACAGAACGGCGGATTGATGGAATAAGGTTTCAACGAGCGCGGTTCTCGGATTCGAAAACTTCGCTCGGATAAATGGTTGGATTTTGAGTCGGATTTTCAGATAAGATATAGCATGGTTTATAGTAACTGTCCATCGTGATGATTACAATTATCAAGCGTAGCTTCGGGACAGCTGACCCTAAGCGACCTTGCCCGCTGAATCGGATATGAATATGGTAGACCCATAGAACGACCCTTGTGGCGGCGTATTTGGGAATGCGTCGAGGGCAGATGTGAGGCAATGAGATTTGGCTTATCGACTGAGTGTTGGATTTGAGAGATCCTTGGGATAGCCTTCAGCTGAAGAAGCAGCCGGAAGACCGAAGCGATGGTGTGATTGGCCTAAGTCAACTGATGAGATTCAGAGTCGCAGATTTTTGACGATGGCATCGCCTCTGACTCATCGTGCTCTGGAAAGGAATAGCATTTATATGAATGGACGACTGTGGCAGCTCGTTCAGATCAAATTCTTGCGAATACTGGAAGGGACAGATTTACCTCAGATTTACAAGATGTCTCGAAACTTAGTCTGGGAAGCGTGCTCATTCGGAAGGCGAAGGTGATATCCTATGCTTCGAGGCAGTGGAAGCAGCGCGAAGAACTATTTCATGCGCAACCTAAGAATTGTGGCGAGTGTGTCCACGTTAAAATCGTGGCGACACAAATCCCTTTGGCGTGGCGGCGAGATCTTCGTGGATCACACGAACCTCAATATAGATGTTCACCCTGTGAGATTTTGAGATGGCAAGAATGTGTTGGACTGAGCTGATCTAAGCAAAGTTGATATTTGGGTAAGTCGCATAGCTGGGGTAGATCAGTTGTGAGAATCGTTCGGTGCACGAGATAATATTTGGAGATGTTGCTAGTACTGATTTCAGAAATAGTGGGATGAATTTGAGCTAGAACGCGAACTCATTGAGTCGGTGGAAAATCTGCATAATTGAGAATAGTTCTCGAGCGAATGTGTTGGAATGGAAATCGTGATTTGGTCCAATTGGGAGCAAAACAAATGGACGCCTCGAACATAAAGATACCCTTGTAACTTGTTCAAATTTGCTATCGCAAAGCTCGGCTGAAATACATGTATTTTAGGGACGCCTTAAATATATGTACGATCCAAAACTAAGCGATACGAGAAATTCGGATTGAGCTGCAAGGAGGATGTGGGAATTCGTGAAATTTATTCGAGCGTTCAGCAGAACGAGATGTTGTGTCAGAAATAGTGAATATGATAAGTTGCATAGAGCAGATCTATGGAATTGGATTGTGGCATGTGATAGGAATGAGTACCAGCACGGTTCGTGGACGAACCTGATTCTAAGTGGTATATTATATAACGCCCCGCAACCGCTCGGAGCGTTACGCTGAGTCGGATTGAATGAATCAAATGCTGGTTACATTTGAAATGTCGGATTTTGGGAAGAAGGATTAATCGAGTTGGTTTCAATGTGCAGATGGCTAGCGGGTTCGATGGAAATCAGGTGTTCGTTCCGAACAGGACTGAATAGCTGAATGGAAACGATAATGCCGTCTTCCTTAGTCCGATCGGTCGGATGATTTGGAGAGCACGGCCTGCTCGCACGGTCATACCAGTTGAGTAGATCGCGCTTGCATCAGACCACGGGTTCAAGGGATTGGCCGTATCGGCAGGACAGGATGCCTAACGGGATCAATCATTGTGAGTGGGCTCTTTCCCTTCTCCTCTACTCCTTCATGCCTAATAATATGGAAAACACGTAAAGGCTTGAACACTTGGGCTGAAACATCGGGAAGCACTACACTGAGGCGTGCAGAGAGTGTGCGTCGTTGGCTTGGTAGGATTGTGGCTTGAATGGTTTACGCGTTGGATAGTTGGATACGATAGCTGGATTATTCATTTGAGGCGATCGGTTGGATTACTTGGGATTATGCTTGGACGGTTGGAATTATACAAGTTGGAATGATACAATTAAGGCAATGGAAATATCGAGAATATCGGGATTCGGGCGAGCGAACGTGCATCTGTGCGCGTGTATCACAAGGATGCTTTGTCTTGCAAAGCAGGCAGTTGTGGTTCAAAACCGAACAACTGTATCGGCGAGGGCATTGTGTCGTTTGATGGGGCATCGTGCCACGAATGTGACATTGTGCCACTGAAACGGCATTGTGCCATGGGTTTTGCTTCGAGCATAGGTGTTGCACCAATTTGGATTGTGTTGAGAAGAGGCTTCGTGCCTATGAAACACTTGATATTTTGATGCCTCGGACTATGTTTTGAGGTCGAGATTTGGGTTCTTGGAAGGACATGTTGGAAGAATGGTTATGGATGTGTTGGTTGGATTATTGATGGAACGAGTCTAGGATCGCTTGGTGGGGCGAGAATGTTCGATCCTCTCGTCATACCTACGTGTCTGCATAGTCACGGACAACCTGGGTGGCACAGGGTTTGGTTTCCTCGAACGGGTGCTCCGGGGCACCGGGACCGTTCGGCCATGGAGGAGACAATTTGGGTAACGCGTCTTGGGCGCGGTGCCAGCGGTTGGATGCGATTCAGGTGGGTTAGCTGCTTAGCGCTGTTTCGAATAGAACCGCATTTGATCTGTCCGATCAACGTCCTTTATGGCCTTTGGCCAGTGACTTCATATAAGAATAGATGTTGGCTTGCTTTACTTTGGTTGGTTTGTGCATCGTGTAGGCGCGGCCACCTTGCCTCGGCAAGAGTGTGCACTCGAGAGTGGGATATATATAAACTTTGGTTCTGGATGGATATCGAGGCGAGACTGATGGTTCGATATGTTATCGTGCAAGCGATGACATTGAGTTAGACGAGTCGGCTTTATATAAATGCTTGTCGTTTGGTTTGAGATTGAATGCTAGCATGCTTAAACTGCTTTACTGCTTTCCTTAACATGTCATCCATATGCCATGAAATGAATCTAGGATTCAACTAGAAAGATCACCATATAACTGTTTGCATTCACTACTTTACTTAGTGTCGGCTTAGACGAGTGGGTTACCCCGCTCACCAGTACGGTTGTGTACTGACCCACGTTTGTGGGCAATATTTCAGGTACACAGACGTAGTGGCGCTGCTTGGATATACAGGACAAGATGTATGAACTGTAAGTACCTTTGTGGGCTAGAGAAAGAGCAAGAGTTATTTCATCGTCTCCGTGGCATCGCCTTTGTGGCATTGACTCGGGGCATCTCATTTGGACCCTATCGTGAGCTTCGCTGCGTATACTCTGATTGTGTGCTTGGTACACAATACTTGACTTCCGCTACAACTTGGTTGTTTCAATGATAATATTTGGTGTTTGACAACATCGCCTTGTACGAGCGCAACTCCAGGCTCGTACGGCATCACGTCCCGATGAGAACGATAGTCCTGCGGGAGAGCTGTAAACGTGGTGATTCACGTTCAGCGGGGACTATTGAGCTTGCGGGAGATTGGGGCGTGACAGCGGCGAGGTGGTCGGCGGGGGATCGGGGTCGGGGAAAGGGCTCGGGGGTGAAGAAGAGGAGGGGAGAGAGGGTCAGCGGGGGGGAGACTCGTCGCGGCGGGGGTCGGCTCCGGCGAGGGGCTCGCCGCTCCGGCCGGGGGGTTTGCTGCGGCCTGGGGGATCGGGTTAGGGATTGGGTTTTTATTTTTATTTTTCTTTTCTTTTCTTAAATAGAAATAAATAGTATTTTAATAAGTAAATATCTAGAGATATTTTTACAAGATATTTTGTAGATATTTTCAGGATATTTTTGGGATATTTTCGGGTGGGTCCCGTCTCCAAATGGACGGTGCAGGTTCACCGGCCAATGAGGGGGTGACACCTCGCACTGCAAATTATGCAGAAAAGTCCCTGTAATTCATAAGATTGCACAGAGGTCCATATTTTGGGAAATTGCGCAATTACAAAATTGTTTGGGAAAAACATCCGATTCCTGAAAATACTAAAATTTACAGAATTGAAGGAAAAAGCTGTGTGAAGGTCCTGAGGGGGTGGGGGTGAGTCTGGGCAGGGACTGGGCCTGGTTTTGGGGTGATACGAGCCATCGTATTAATTAACAATAAAAATACTGCGCACGGTGTTCTCTAATTATTTAGAGGCAGGTAGGGTCATAATTTTGCTGCGGTGTCAATATACTAAATGTAGTATACTCAGTGTAGAATATTAACGTATTTTTGTTTGGGCAAAACAGGTGCATGTTGGGCCTCAAATTCCTAGGGGTACAGAGATGGGTAAAGAGCAGGAAATAAAAACAGGAAATAAATACGGACTTTTGTAATGATATTTGTGCGTCTCAAACGAGGCACAAAATGGAGTATCTGGGAGTTGCACAAAATTCAGGAAAATAGTCTAACATGTCTAGGACAGGTATGTGAACTTTGTTCGGGGATAACTGTAAACCCCCTGAATTTTCCAAATTATTAAAAATTGGATTTTTCGCAATTTTCTGGAATTTTCTGAGAATTTTCTGTAATTAAAATCAGAGTTTTTAAATATTAAATGATTTTTAATAGATAATAAATGATATTAAAATATTATAAAAATAATATTTTTGGGTGAAAAATGAAAAAACTGGACTTAGGTTAATTTTCTGGATTTTTCTGGACCTCAGAACTATTTTAAATACCTCAAAACTATTTTTATAAATTAATTAATTAATTAATATATTTATTATTATTTTTATTTTTATATTTTCTTTTCCTTTGGGCCCGGCCCGGCCCAGTGGGCCGAGTCCAGCAGCCCAGCCCTAGCCCATTTCCACTGCGGGTCGGGCGGGTCTGCCCAGACCCGTTAGCTCCCCGACCCGACCCGGTCCCCATCACCCCCACGACTCCCTCTTTCCGTATTCTCCGCCGCCCGCCGGAAATCACGCCGCCACGCCGGGGAGGCCACGTCCTCCCCTCGGCCGACTCACCCGGCCACGAACCGCCCGCCAGCCTCCTATTTAAACCCCTACCCTGACCTCCTCCTCCCTCATTCCTCTCCCCCAAACCCTAGCTCGCCGGAACCCTAACCCCGACCGCCCTCTGCTTCGCTCGACGCCGCCCAGCCAGCGCCGACCTCCTCCCGCCGTGAGCCAGCACCCGACGCCGGCCAGCCCCTCTCCAGAGCCCCCTTCTTCTTCCTCCGACGACCCTGAGACCCGCCGCCGGCCATCCCGAGCTCTCCGACCCCCCCTGCCAGCTCCGCCCTAGCCCGGCGCCACCTCGCCGACGGTCGACCAGCCACCAGCGTCCTCCCCGGCCACCGCAGTTCAGTCCAGAACCCCAACCCTAGGTCGGACACGCCGCTGGACACGCGGACACAGTGCAGACACGAAACCGCGTGTCGGACACGGAAGAACCCCGGTTCCTCGGGTCCCCTTCAGGTACTCGTATCCTGCACCCTGGATCTCCGATTTCGATTCTGTAAATTGCGTTGCGAAGCCTGTATGACCCTCTCGGTGCCCGGACAAACCGCTCGGGGCATCGCGTCCTGTGGTGATCGCACACCGCGATCCAAAAACAGGAAAAACCAGACCATGTTTTACCCCGGAACTGAGTACGCCCCGCCAAACGGGACGACTTGGTCGCGTGCGGTCTTCACAGATACGTGTGCGTCGTCGATACGGACGTGTGAGATCTCGCGAAAGCTGATTCGGGTGTGCGTGCACACCGGAATCAACGCGTATCCGTGGACATCGCCCCGTATCCGACTTTTCTGTAATTCATCCTAACTTCGTGCACATACGTCGGATCGAAACGAAACTTGTGCCATCGGACTCGTAGCGATACGCTGGTCCTGTGGGTCAAGTTTGGTTCGATTCTGAGAACGTTGACGAAATCGCGTGTCGTGGGCCCCATAGGCCCCGCTCGACGGGCGATTTTGTGATCGGCTCATCGGAATCCAATTCTGGAAGTTCCGTTGGGTTCGTATTAGCGTTCCTGACCTGTTGACACTAAGTTTGGTGAATTTGGAGACCGTTGACCCTGACACGTTTTTCGGTGCAAAGCGGGCCCACCGGTGGACCCCGTTTTGACCCGAAACTGCCGTTTTTGTCCTTGTCTCCAAATTGGACCCAAGGACAGGCGTTTCTAGCTATTTGATATCTTCTGAGCATGATGGTAATGTCTATTTCAGCTTTTGGACTCATCTCTGGAAACTTCCCCTAGAACAATTAATCGGATCCAAACAACAGGCAAGTACCTGCACTTCAAGTTTATTCTTTATATTGTGATAACTAGTTCCTTGCTCTACTAGCACCATTGGATGATTACTCGTAGTGTTAGAATCTGGATTTCATGTCTTGATTACTGGATTTTTATGTCTTGCTTTTCGTGTCGGGTGGGAGAATGCTAGGAGGCATGTAGTTTACCCTTCCCCCTAAATTGTTGATAGCTGTTGGTACACGACTGTCCATCAGCCGGATCTCGATTATATCGGTGATAGCCGTCTATGACAGCCTGATTAGCCTTATAACCCCTACATGCCAACTATGTATTCTAAAACAAACACAAGTTCACACAGATAGTTTCTGGTCTTGTTATATTTCTTGCTGACTATTGTAGCTTCATTTCCTGTCTCATTTATGTCTGTTTTTCTCATATTCCTGTTTACAGCATTAACTCTGAGATATTGATGTTCTTTTATGCAATTTCCTCAACAATGATACTCAATTTAATTGTCATAAATGTTTAGTTTAATCTTGTTGTGCACTGTGTACTTTGCTCCTTTCCTGACTGGATCTGTTGATTTAGGCAATGATGAGGACCTTGCCCCTACTTATTATGGTCCCTATGAGGGTACAGATGATACCTATGAGGAGCCAGATCCTACCCAGGAGACCTCTGCTGCAGAGTAGTTAGCAGTAGCTATCTTTTATTTCTATTTCTTATCTTATTAATCGGGTTTGTCCCCGATTTCATTCTGAATTTCTGTACTAAACATCTGAATCTGTTGTCACATTTATTTCAGTTGCAATCTTAAGTTTCCATTCTCATTATTATCTTGCTTATGTTATTTGTGAATGAGCTAGATTAGTTAACTGTGGATATGACCTAGACAGCGTACTACCGCCGACTCTGCGGCGTAGGCTGGACGTACCCACGCACCCGTGCCCGAATTTCCGGGTGCGGGTCGTGACAATAACAGTCAAGGTAAAGCTCCAAATAATTCGGTGATGGACAGGTGCACAAGTCAATAGGATATGCAAGCAAAATAAATTAATAAATTGCAATAAATCCTAAATTGTTAAAATAATCCTAAAAATACTGAAATCTGGTCGAGGGGGTTTACAATCTACCCAACTTATAAAAATTTTGTCCTCGAAATTAAAGCTAAGCCAGGGTAGAAGTCAAAGATGGCAATAGATATAATTTCACAAAGTAATTTATATCTTGGTTTACGAATAGGTTCGAAAAACGTTTACGGGTGTCGTCCACATGCTCCCAAGTAGATTCTCCTGGCGCGCCATGCTTCCATGCCATGCGAACCAAGGGAATAGACTGATTCCTCAATACCTTTTCTCGAGGATCAAGGATTCCCACGGGTTGCTCTTGATACGACAAGCTTGGCCTAATGGTGATCTCCGAATGGTTGAGAACCTGACTGTTGTCTGTCACATATTGCCTGAGTTGCGACACGTGGAATACATCAACTACTCCCTCAAGTGAAGGTGGTAGCGCAATTTGATATGCCACTACTCCCACTCTTCCTAGCATGTCAATGGTCCAATATACCTTGGACTCAACTTGCTGCGTCCTCCGAATCGAATGGTGTCTCTAGTAGGTGATATCCTCAAGAAGACATGATCGTCCTTTTGGAATTCCAAGGGACGATGATGATGGTCTGCCCGCTACTTCTGTCTGTCTTGCGCTGCGCGCAAGTGTCCTTGTATTACTTAACTGCCTTTACTGCGTTGACTACCAACTCTGGTCACGTGAATCCTTGTTTGGTAAAATGCTGACTGGTATGCCGTGCAATCTTAGGATTTGCCTCATATAAGTAATGTCTTCATATCTTCAGAGTAATTACGACGGTTGCAAGTTCCAAATTCTTCTCATGTACTCATAATTGTCTAGATGCATATACCATTACCTTGCCATCCTGTATTAATACGCATCCCAAACTTTTTCCTGATGCGTCGGTAGATCACAACCGCCTGATCCGGATGGAATAGTCAATACGGGTGTTGTGGTCAGTCGCTTCTTCAACTCCTCGAAAGCGGCTTGACACTCGTTGGTCCAGAGGAATTCTTAATCCTAAAAAGTCAACCTAGTCATAGGTGCTGCTATCCTTTCAGGAGTCAATCAATTGTTTATCCAGGTGAAATCCATTTAGACTCCTGTCAACAAAATGATACATTCCTTCATTGTAACACTTTGAACAAAGTTACGAGGCAAAAAATTTCATGCTGCCATGGTGATGCACGTACCAGGAAAGTAGGTAGGTAGCGAAGGTCATTCTTAAAGATAGCACCGTTTATAACTGCAATATAATCTAATAATAGGGTTTGGTAAATACCCAAGAAATAAACAGAAATGGCTACAGAAATAATACACTTTCGTATTTATACTAAGCATGAGGTTTCGTCTTTCCGAAATAAGGGAAGACGGAAAACAATAATCAAGAGTTCAAGGGGAAGGTAATAGATTATGAGTGTGGGGATCAATGCATTTAAAGAATTCAATGGGATTTGTCAAAGCAGTTGTGGATTGAAATATTATTTTTAGTAATTCCTATTCACATGCTCGTATCAGTACAGTTACGTAACTGATACGATATGCTCAGACATATCTAGAGGGCAAGTACATCTGTCTACTAATCACTATATATCTCAATCCACGTAAAGTAGTTATGCGAAGGGCGAATCAAAATGCACTAAGGTTGATCAGACCGTAATACACTGATTCTGAATAGACAATTGTATTAGTGGGGTGGATCAGGCCCCAATAACACATGTGTCATGAACAAGCTCGATAAAGAATAAGCTTGCAAAACTAGGCTATAATAGCATTATAAGTCAAGGTAGTACAGTAAATATAAGTACGCTAGATTATGATATGAGAAATTACAAACAATTCACAATCACAAAAAAAACAACCAAGACTCTACAATCTCTACAGTTAATATTCTAACTTCTTCCTAAGTTGCTAGTTGACCCAAAAGAGGTATGGCCTTCTAAGTTCTACAATCTTAATATACATAATAGGTTGTCTGTCTAAAACAGAGATTTCAAGAAAGTCCGCGTAAAGTATGGATTCGAGGTTGTCTGCGTAAAGCAGAGATAAAATAATTTGGCGTAACGCATGGCTTCAGAGCTATCCGCGTAAAACAGAGAAGCGTAAGGTAGAGCTTCAGAGCTGTCCGCGTAAAAAGGCCTGTGCGTAGAATTCTGCGCGTAAAAGTCTGGGTGAAAGTCTGATGGTTTGATGATGGTTTGCACGGAGTTCCAGGTTGTCTTTTAGTGACAGATTGGATACAAATCATTATTACGCTTGTGGTGAGACAAAACCAGATATCCCGTCAAAAGCTGTCTCTTTTTGCACAGGGCTCGAGGCGTATCTCTGCGCAAGATTTGGTCAACTGGGGAAAGCTAAGGCCGTAATAATTACGCTCACATTCTATCCTTATGTTACGCCTAATCAGGTTACTCTACGCTGGTTATCTATTATTCATGAATCATCAGGTCTACCCAGGGCAGTTACCTACGTGGCTCTCATGACGCAGGATAAGGAAGACTAAGGGATCGTGGGTAGCAGTTGTTATAACTGCGGCGTAAAGGGGACAATCTTCTGTATAAATGGGGTTTTTACGCCAACTAGGCAGTTGTTTGGTTTTTACGCCAACAACGGTCAAATGGGTTTTACGCCTACAAGGGTAAAGGGTCTCTGGCGTAAAACTCTGGTTTATCCAGACTTTGGATGAGGTTTAGTCCTAGTATTCAACTTTGGATTTCTATGGGTTCCTTAAGACTAGGGTCAACACTATGGTCAATTCTCTAACTAATCCTAGTAGTGTTTATACTACTCTCAAGTAATACATAAATACGTCAAGGGATAATGGTAAGTTAATCTATAGGTAGGTGATGCTAGGGTTCACTAGGTAGTATGGAAGACTAGGGTTCATTAGGTAATATGGAAGACTAGGGTTCATTTGGTATCCTAAACTTAGGGATGTGTTAAAGCCCTAGTTGTATTCTAAGTAGGAATACTACTCTAATTATCATCCTATCAACAGGGATTCCTATATTCTAGCAGGGGCTATACTTAAAGAATTATCAGGGAAGCACATGAATCAAGCAAGATGCAATTATGTAAGTAGGACAGACTGGAAGGAAGATAAGTCATAGTCAATTATGGATGAGATCCTATCTTTAATCCTAGGTGCAGGCTTGCTCGGTACAGTAACGTAACCGAGACAATATGCTCTGACCTGCATGGGCCACCACTAAAAACATGTCACGCCCCAGTCCCAAAATACGTAGGACTAGGATACGTAACCATGCTAGCCGCCCGTATATATAGCAACTCCAATATATGGAAATCATATATACGTGCGTACGCTGTATAATGAACAATAGTTCACCAGTGGTATAATTAATCACAAGTCACAGGGTAATATCTAAATCTCATCCACAGAAATCAAATAAACATGAATAACCCATAACTAGGTAACTAGAACTCAAAATAAAGTACCTAAAGAATGACAATCGGATGGAAACAAATCCACTGCCAAAATAGAATATAAAAGTAACCAGATACACACCATATAAGAACAACATCTGACAATCATGAGGCTCAAAGAGAAGACCTCATCGTAATATAAGTAGCCTGTCCGGATCTGTGCTCCTGTGAATACGCAAGAACATATACACCTAGCAGGGGACCAGGTCCTCAGAGAGACATAGCAAGATACATAAAAATAACATGCCATAATGTAAATACTGAATAAATAAATGGGGTGCGCTAACCATCTAAGTGAATGCAATTTAACTGTCCCATCTAAGTGTCAGAAACTATGGCCTCAGAATGAAAGTCTCCGGATGCTGAAATAAACATCACTAACTGTCTCAGAAAATATCAAATAGCTAGAAACGCATGTCCTTAAGTCCAATTTGGACACAAGGGCGAAAATGACAGTTTCTGGTCAAAGCGGGGTCCACATGTGGGCCGCTTTGCACCGAAAAACGTGTCAGGATCAAAGGTCTCCAAATTTGCCAAACTTAGTGTCAACAAGTCAGGAACGATGATACGAACCCAACGGAACTTCCAGAATTGGATTTCGATGAGCCGGTCACAAAATCGCCCGTCAAGCAGAGCTTATGGGGCCCACGATACGGGATTTTGCCAACGTTCTCAGAATCGAACCAAACTTGGATCACAGGACCAGCGTATTGCTATGAGTCCGATGGCGCAAGTTTCGTCTCGATCCGACGTGTGTACACAAAGTTGCAGCGTGTTCCAGAACTGACGGATACGGGGCGGTGTCGGCGGATACGCGTTGATTCCGGTGTGCACGCACATCCAAATCAACTTCTGCGAAATCCCGCACGTCCGTATCAACGGCGCGCATATTTTGGTAAAGACCACGTGCGACCAAGTCGTCCCGTTTGGCGGGGCGTACTCTGTTCCGGGGTGAATCGGGTCGTTGTTTTTCCTGTTTTTGGATCGTGTGCCGCTATCGCCACAGGACGCGATGCTCCGAGCGGGTTGCACGGGCACCGAGGGGGTCATGCAGGCTACGCGATACAACTGACGGAATAGAAATCGGAATTACGAGGAGAGAGAAACGGGTACCTGAACAGGGCTCGAAAAACCAAACTTCTCCGTGTCCGACACGTGTCCGACACGAGTCCGAGGGCTGTGTCCGTGTCTGCCCTAGGGTTTAGGGCTTGGGGACACTGCCGGAGCTGCGGCGCTGCGGCTACGGCCGGGGGAGGCCGGGGAGCGGAGGCGGGTGTCGTCGGCGACGGCGCTCGAGGGGCGACGGCGCTGAGCGGCACGGCGGCGAGTGGCCGGAGCTGCTGTTGCTGCGGCTGGGGCTTGTGGCCGAGCGGGGGAGGAGGAGAGGGAGGCCGAGGCAGTGCGTCGCCGGCGGAGCTGGGCGGGAGGCGGTGGCGGCGTCGCGGCGAGGTGGTCGGCGGGGGATCGGGGTCAGGGAAAGGGCTCGGGGGAGAAGAAGAGGAGGGGAGAGAGGGTCAGCGGGGGGGAGACTCGCCGCGGCGGGGGTCAGCTCCGGCGAGGGGCTCGCCGCTCCGGCCGGGGGGTCGGCTGCGGCCTGGGGGATCGGGTTAGGGATTGGGTTTTTGTTTTTATTTTTCTTTTCTTTTCTTAAATAGAAATAAATAGTATTTTAATAAGTAAATATCTAGAGATATTTTTACAAGATATTTTGTAGATATTTTCAGGATATTTTTGGGATATTTTCGGGTGGGTTCCGTCTCCAATTGGACGGTGCAGGTTCACCGGCCAATGAAGGGGTGACACCTCGCTCTGCAAATTATGCAGAAAAGTCCCTTTAATTCATAAGATTGCACAGAGGTCCCTATTTTGGAAAATTGTGCAATTACGAAATTGTTTGGGACAAACACCCGATTCCTGAAAATACTAAAATTCACAGAATTGAAGGGAAAAGCTGTGTGAAGGTCCTGAGGGGGTGGGGGTGAGTCTGGGCAGGGACTGGGCCTGGTTTTGGGGTGATACGGGCCATCGTATTAATTAATAAAAAAATACTGCGCACGGTGTTCTCTAATTATTTAGAGGCAAGTAGGGTCATAATTTTGCTACGGTGTCAATATACTAAATGTAGTATACTCAGTGTAGAATATTAACGTATTTTTGTTTGGGCAAAACAGGTGCATGTTGGGCCTTGAATCCCTAGGGGTACAGAGATGGGTAAAGAGCAGGAAATAAAAAACAGGAAATAAATACGGACTTTTGTAATGATATTTGTGCGTCTCAAACGAGGCACAAAATAGAGTATCTGGGAGTTGCACAAAATTCAAAAAAATAGTCTAACATGTCTAGGACAGGTAAGTGAACTTTGTTCGGGGATAACAGTCAAGGTAAAGCTCCAAATAATTCGGTGATGGACAGGTGCACAAGTCAATAAGATATGCAAGCAAAATAAATTAATAAATTGCAATAAATCCTAAATTGTTAAAATAATCCTAAAAATACTGAAATCTGGTCGAGGGGGTTTACAATATATATATATAGATATTCTGGGAGTGCCTTAGACTTTGACCAGAGTTTTGGCACACGTACTGGCCCTTCGAGATAATAAATGATGCTATGGGTTTCCCCGACACAGAGCCTATAGTAGTTTCAGCCTGAGTATGATTAATGCTCTCATTTACATTTCACATAGATGGTTACATAGTTTGCCCTGTTGATATATTTTTATAAACTGTATTTTATTTGGCTTGAGTTATTTTTGTACCTTGCTATGTCCCCTGAGGACCTGAATCCGGATTATGTCCCCAGGTTTAGCAGAGGAAATCTACCCCGAGGTATACGGGATAGGGGCAGACATTGGAGCAGTACAAGCACCAGAGGACGAGGTGATGCCTGATAATTTCTCCTGAGTATTTTGTTATATACTCAGTCATTTCTGTACCTAGATACTCTATTTCCTGTCTCTTGGATTATTGTACTAAACTTATTATCGGGTCGTTCCCCGAGACATGTTATTAAGATTTGTTGGATTATATTTCTCTTTGATTAGTTTGACATTTGAATTATGTTTATCTTCTGTGGATGAGATTAGAATTAGACTGTGACATGTATCGTAGACCATTATATTTGTTTTACAGCATAAGTACACTCTAACGGGTCCATTAAATTGAGTTTGCCCATTGGAGTGTGCTGCTGGCCATTGCCACCTGGATAGTCCCTCGGTATTTTGGGACTTGGGCGTGACAGTTGGCATAGCCATTATGGACATAGTCGCAATAAGACGGTGGTCCCGGTGCCCCGACAACTGACCGAACTTGTCTATGCTAGCTACAACTAGCGCGACTACCGAATTTTTCCTAGGCCGGTGTCACGCCCCGATCTCTCGCAGGCTAAATCAGCAGTTCCCGCTAGGCGAGAATCACCGCGCCAGCGCTCCCACGGAACGATCGCTTTATCCCATCCGGGCGTGATGCCGCACGAGCGTGAGCCACACCCGTGCAAGGCCGTGGTTAATTGGCTGGCGATAATAGTTCTAAGCCACAGAGTCGCACAGATTGTCCGAGTGCAGCGGAGTCATGAACGCGTAGGCGATCGGTAACAAGTTCACTGAGTTGACAATTTAGCGGAAGCATTGAATAACACAAGTTGAAGTAAAGCAATTTTTTATTGATATAAACAAGTGTTACAGACGGCGTATAGCCGAGATTACAAGTCGCTCAAGCCTCTCTCTCTGAAATAGTAAAAGCGTGCCAAGTGGCTACAATTGTGGAATGATTGTACAGGCGATGTTCACAACATTATGTCTTGTATATGTGCTTCAGTTCCGGATGCAGCGCTGCTTCGGAGTGATCTCCACGCCTTAGCACGCACGAAGGAGGCATCCGCACAGAACGAGGTTCTCCCGCACCCTGCATACAAACAGGTGGATTATCAGTACATTGAATGCACTGATGGGGAGGCTACTCGCCCGCTCGACAAATCCAAAACACGTAATGCAGGTTCCGTGCACCAACTATTATGTTGTCTTTCTAGTTGTCTTAGGATCAATTTCATGCAAAGATTGAATAGCCTAACTCGTGTGGCAATACGCCGTGCGACATGAGAGGAAATACGGTGAGACTTACCAACTTACCAATTGTCCTTCCCTGTCCAAGGCAAGCATTATAAATTCAAGCACGGGCAAGTATAAACATTCAGGGGCAATCATAATGAAAACCAAGGAAATAGCATATGCAATACGAGAGTCTTTGTATCATGATCGTTCAGGTGTTCAGTAGTCTTTCGATGCGATGCAGTGACTCGCACGCGGATAGCCGCTAAGCGAGGATAACTTATCTATATGAACAGTTGTCGCTGGCATAGCCATAAAGGACCGTTTTAGTCTTGAACAAGGATGGAAGGCAACAAAGATTCAGTAGTGGCTGCAGACCATCCTGTCCAGATGCAGTAGACTAACGTGATGTTCCATCCGGATCGGATCGGCCCCGGTGCCCCGAAAATCGTCCGTGGAACCCAGTGACCTTGTTTCCAAGTTGTCCGCGACATGCAAGTCTCTAAACTTCAGGTCTCTGGTCAGGTACAGGAACAAGTTCGAGGCAGTATGTGTATATATAGAACAAGTTCGGTATGGAACGAGTTCGAGGCAGTATATATATACAGAACTTGTTGAGGCAGTAATGTTCACAATAGTGTATTGATTTCCTAGCCAGTTGATTCAGTAGTTTGCTCCTCGAGCTGTGATTCAGGAATTTATTCATTCATGGTGCAAATTCCCTGGTTCGGGAATTGCCTTGGTGACCTAACGGTCCCGGACACTTTCAGGTTCAATTATGCACGGAATGACTACTTAGTAGTCTCCCGGGGTTTGGATGAAAACAAGGCAACATATAAGCAGACAAGCGTGCATTTGTATAAACACAAACATTCACGTTAGCTCGGATCCGAAGGTAAGCCGAGAGGTGAAACCGTTAGGGGACTTCCCGAGCGACACGTTCTAGGGTAGCATGCGAGGGTCTGAACATATATATAAGCAGTGTTTCATTTCCATGTTCTAGCATAAGCAATACAAGTTGGGATTATTTCCTTAGCTAGGTGCGTTGGATTCTTATTAGCATGCAGGGGGTGATTCACCTAGCGACTAGCATGTATCATTCCGTATTTTATGTGTGCTGGCTAAGCAAAGACAAGTTCACCGTAGCCACCCACCTTAGCGATAATTCGTCTCGGTAGAGCGATACATCAAGCGAGCCTCTGAAAGCCTAAGCCGAATTCCTGTAGGGACAAGTTTGGATATCCTTTGCTTCTCGTTTGAGGCAAAGCGGGTCGGAACATTACAATATTGCCGTTTGAATCGGCAGTCCGCTTGAACTGAACGGGGTGTTACAGCCGGATCGGTCCCGGGGCCCTGGGGCCCCGTCCGTGGAAATCAAGCTTGTGCACAAGCGTCCGCGACTAAACGGGTCTCTTTTATTTGTTCTTTCTTTATTTTGAGTAAACGACATTGGTTGTAGGCATAGGTAATGAGCCTCGCTACAAGCCATCCCAGGTCGTTCTTGTACTTATTGGTTCTTTGCATCTTTATTCGTTACGGGCTCTCCGAGCCATTCTTTTAGTGCCATACACTTAGTGTCGTTCTTTAGTGTTGTTCGATTTATTCATTCTTTTACTTTTAAGTTTTCTTATCATCCTTGCAGCTCCCGGTGTGGGAGCTACCTTGGCGACCCAACGGTCCCGAAGCCGTTCCAAATTATCTAATTCTTGCTCGGAACGACTATTTTGATATGTCACGCCCCGATTCCGTGGAATCGATAGTCGTCCCCCGGGCGTGACCGCCGTGCGGGCCTAGGTTGCGCACCGCACAAGGCTAAGTATTTTTGTTTCGCATAGCGAGCACATATTCAGAGTACGCAGATAATTGAACACCGATTAAAACATGAAAAAGTTCTCTTTTATTGATAATATGAACATCTATTACAAACTCCCTGAACTGAGTCATATGGATTGCCTCTATGGGCTTACAAAAGTGTGGACACAAAATGAGATAGCAGTCCTGTACATTACATCCCTTACTAAACTCAAAATATAAGACCTTGGGACGGAACGACTGCCTTGCCACGGAGCTGCATGATTGCTTCGGTGGCTAGCTTCTTCTTCAAAAGGCTTCTTCTTCAAAATGCTTCTAAGGTGGCACGGTCGAGGCGTGCCTACAGCTGGACTGGATTGGGGGTTTGTCTCCTGCTCCTCGCTCGGTTCTTCCTAGCGCGGGGAACCTGTTTCAACGAGGGTCAGTACATCGAAACGTACTGGTGAAGGCAAGCTATCCCAACTATACCAATCAACACGTTGTTTTAATGAAGCATGCATATTTGTGGGGTTCTATCTTGCCTTAGTTCATTTTACAATAAGACATAGATATAGAATCATTGAAATGACTCGTCACCGTTCGGTGACATTTACCTGTCCGTCTGAACCACCTGCACAATACTTACCTTGCCTTCCCTGTCAAGAAGACACAAGTTAGTTTCTACAGGTTTAAATATACGAGGGGATCACTGGCTTTGATGCCATAATGGACGGTCTTAGTCTCAGGCTAAGGTGACGGAGGCACATGTATCGCTGCACGCCATCTCGCCTATGGGAGAGACTAATCTTGAGGTTCCGTCCGGATCGGATCGGTGCCAGTGCCCCAGCGACCGTCCGCAGGAACCGAGGGGCCTTGTGCACAAGTTGTCCGTGATCAACGGCGTTTGTGTTAAGTTTGCATTTATGTAGCTGAGGCATTGAAATCAGGGGATATATAGCATTGTGTGATGTATTTTGCATAGTCTCCCTGAATAATTGATGCATGGCAAGGGTGTTCTACATAAAGCATATTTATAGAAGAAGAAGTAAGCATTCAAACTTGTATATATGCATATGGTAAACATTTTGAATAGGCAAGCACGTAGTAAGTAACCGTTCACACGTTTTAATGACAAGCATACAGATCCAAGTCTATTTCCCTTATCTTGATATCTTTTAGTTAATACTTGGTATCGTTTGATCGGGGCAAGCACGAACGCAAGATTTAGATGTGAAGACTAGCAAGTAGGGCTAGCTAATCGGGTTGGTAGCCACTCACTTTTAGTGGTTGGAAGGAGGAAGGAAGGAAGTGATTTAGGAGTCCGCTTGAGCGACGCCTAGTGCTGGATCACCTGTATTGACACGAACAGCTGATCAGTACTTCTTCCTCTCTTTCCATTATCGGAATTGAAGTGCAGTCCTAAGAACGAAAGCAATGAAATCCATCGAAACCGTTCAAGAAAACCCAAACAAATCCGAAATCCAACTCAAGGCACGAAAGCAACAAGCGACAGCGAAAACTAGGCAACAAAAGAATGCAGCGGAGAGGTCCCTCCTGACTCTGCCGCTAAGTCGATCCTTGGGGCACGGTCCACTGAATATGGGAATCGATTCCGAAGAAACAAATCCATAACGAGGACGAGTTCTTAATTCAATCTATCCCGATCGAACGATACCGTCTTAGTATTTCTTAGCCGCGCTCCCCGAATAGGGGGAACGGGGCACCACATCCTACCCAACCAATTAGAAGTTTCGTCCCGAAACTTAAGTAATAAAACCTACCACTAGGAAATAACGAGGGGAACCGTTCCCTCATATCAGATTCAAGCTCCCAAGTAGATTCTTCGACTGAGTGATTCCGCCAAAGCACGCGCACTAGAGGAACCGAACGAGTCCGAAGCAGCTTTTCTTTTCTATCCAAAATTTGCTCAGGCTGTTCTACGTATGTCAAGTCGGCTTGTAGGTTCAGTTGGTCCAGGTCTACCACATGGCTCGGGTCGTACACATATTTCCTAAGCTGTGAAACATGGAATATATCGTGTACGTCGGATAGGGATGGTGGTAGAGCAATTTGATACGCAACTGAGGCAACCCGCTTTAGTATTTCGAACGGGCCGACAAATCTCGGACTCAGCTTTCCTCTTGCTCCGAACCTGCTGACTCCTCGCATGGGCGAGACCTTGAGGAATACTCGGTCGCCTACTTGGAATTCTAGCGGTCTCCGATGTGTGTCGGCGTAGCTCTTTTGACGACTTTGAGCTATCTTTAATCTGTCCCGAATCAGCCGAATCTTCTGGACGGTCTGCTCTACGAGCTCAGGGCCAAGTACTTGCCGTTCTCCAACTTCGTCCCAGCAGATAGGAGATCTACACTTCCGCCCATATAACGCCTCATACGGCGCCATTTGAATGCTTGATTGATAACTATTGTTGTAAGTAAATTCAGCTAAAGGTAGATGAAGGTCCCAACTCGTCTTCAAGTCCAAGGCGCAGAGTCGCAACATGTCTTCGAGGATCTGGTTGACACGCTCGGTTTGGCCGTCGGTCTGTGGATGGTAGGCGGAGCTAAACTTCAACTTCGTCCCCATTGCTGACTGCAGGCTTCCCCAGAAACGTGATATGAATCGACCATCTCGATCGGAGACTATGGTTACGGGCACGCCATGGAGTCGAACGATTTCGTTGAGATATATCTGAGCCAGGCGGTCGGCACTCCAAGTAGATTTGATAGGCAGAAAGTGAGCTGACTTGGTGAGTCGATCGACGATAACCCAGACTGCATCATGTCCCCGTTGCGTCCTCGGCAAACCAACGATAAAATCCATCGTTATATCATCCCATTTCCACTCCGGAATAGCAAGGCTCTGCAGTTCTCCGCCTGGTTTCTGGTGTTCGGCCTTTACTCGTTGACAAGCCATGCAATGCGACACAAACTGCGCCACATCCTTTTTCAAGCCGTGCCACCAAAACGTCGTGCGAAGATCCCGATACATCTTTGTGCTACCCGGATGAGAAGTATAGCTTGCATAATGGGCTTCCGTGAGTATCTCTTCCCTGAGGGCCGCGTCGTTTGGAACGCACAGTCTTCCCTTCACTCGAAGCGTCCCATCCGTGCTTACCGCAAAGTCGGACGCCTTCCCTGCTGAGATAAGGGCATGAATCTTTTGCAGGAACGGGTCGTCCTTCTGAGCGGTCTTTACTCGTTGTAACAAGTCGGGTTCGAGGCGCAGTTGTGATACTTGCGCCCACTTTGTGTATCTGATTTTTAAGGTAATTCCCAGTGATTCAAGATCTCGTTGCAGCCTATCATCAATAGCCAAACTTCCTGCAAACACTCGACTCAGTGCGTCAGCTACGACGTTTCCCTTGCCAGGCGTGTATCTGATCATGAGGTCGAAGTCGCTTAGGAGTTCAAGCCATCGCCGCTGCCGAAGATTCAAATCCTTTTGAGTATACAAGTATTTCAGGCTTTTATGGTCCGTATAAATTTCACACGGCACTCCATAAAGATAGTGGCGCCACAGCTTTAATGCAAACACTACCGCGGCAAGCTCAAGGTCATGCGTTGGGTAGTTCTGCTCGTGAGGCTTTAGCTGTCTAGACGCGTAGGCAATCACCTTGTCACGTTGCATCAGGACACATCCTAGTCCCCTTCCTGATGCATCGCTATATATTTTGAAGTCGTCAGGTCCGTTTGGCAAAGTAAGGACCGGAGCGGAGACGAGGCGCTGCTTTAACTCCGTAAACGAAGCTTCACAGTCGTCCGTCCAAGTAAACTTCGCACCCTTCCGTGTGAGCTGCGTCAAGGGTGAAGCAATTCTAGCAAAGTTCTGTATGAACCGACGGTAGTATCCTGCCAGTCCAAGAAAGCTTCGGATGTCGCTAGCTGACTCCGGTCGTTTCCACTGCGTGATTGCTTCTATTTTCTTCGGGTCAACTGAGATGCCTTGAGACGAGATAACATGGCCCAAAAAGGATATACTGTCTAGCCAAAACTCACATTTACTCAGTTTGGCGTACAGCTGATTGTCTCGAAGGGTTTGCAACACCATCCGCAGGTGTCCTGCGTGCTCATCCCTAGTCTTCGAGTACACCAAGATATCATCGATAAAAACTACCACAAATTTATCGATGAAAGGTCTAAATACCCGATTCATAACGTCCATGAATGCCGCAGGAGCATTCATCAGTCCGAACGGCATCACGGAAAACTCATAATGACCGTACCGGGTTCGGAAGGCAGTTTTGTGGGTGTCCTCGGGCCTAATCTTCAGCTGGTGATAACCCGAGCGAAGATCGATTTTTGAAAATACTGCAGCTCCTTGTAGTTGATCGAACAAGTCATCAATCCGTGGCAGAGGATATTTGTTTCTGATTGTGACCTTATTCAATTCTCTGTAGTCGATGCATAGGCGTAGAGTTCCGTCCTTCTTCTTCACGAAGAGCACGGGAGCGCCCCAAGGAGACACGCTCGGACGGATGAACCCACGGTCAAGTAATCCTTGGAGCTGGCACTTTAGTTCCTTCAGCTCTGCAGGGGCCATTCTGTATGGAGGTTTGGAGATCGGCTGCGTGTTCGGAAATGTGTCAATAGTGAATTCAATCTCTCGATCGGGCGGCATACCGGGTAGTTCGCTCGGAAACACGTCGGGGAACTCCGCCTCAACGGAATTAGGCTCGACGTTTGCGTAGTCCTGCCGCGCGTCCCGAACTGATGCTAGAAATCCCTCGCAGCCTGTGTAGAGCATTCGCCGAGCAGATTTTGCTGAAATCACCATGCAGGCCTTGGTCGCATCGTTCGCTGGACTACTGGTGTAACAGAACACGGCTTCTCCGGGCAGACGGAAAACGACTCGCTTCTCTGCACACTCGATAGTTGCTGCGCATGCGCCTAGCCAATCCATTCCCAAGATGATATCATAGTCCCTAACATCTAGAACTAAGACATCGAGCGACAGCTTCTTCTCCCCAATACAAATGTAACCGCCTAGGCATACTGAACGAACAGGGATTTTTGTACCAGAGGGGGTGCTAACATTTAAATCTAAGTGCAACGGAGTCATTTTTACATTGTTTTCCACGGCAAAATTTGTGGAGATAAAACTATGCGTTGCACCTGAATCAAATAGAACACGAGCAGGTATATTATTGAAAAGTAAGGTACCTGACACGACTGTATCTGAAGCTAATGCTTCTTCCCGTGTCATGGTGTAGACTCGGCCTTGAGCTTGATTACGCCCTTGCTGAGGCGCCGCTCGATTTGCTTGAGGTGCCGGAGTCTGATTTTGTTGCGGAGGACGACGCTCGGTGAACTTTGGACAGTTGGGAAGGGCGTGATCGGAAGCTCCACAAATGAGACATAACCCGTGCTTCCGGCGACATTCACTTTCGACGTGCCCTGTCCTTCTACAGAAGTCACATCGTTGCCCCGAGTTTCCCTTTTTCGAACCGCCGTTGTTAGGGCGCTTTGCAGCTGTGTTTCCTCTGTCGTTGCCTTGGCGTTTGTGATTGGGGGTTTGCACAGCGCCGGTGGCAACGTGAGGATACTGCGGCTCGAGGGAGAGGGCATGGTTTAAGACTTCCCTCATCGTCTGATACTGTGGGACGGATACGTGCCCGTGGATGCCGGGACGTAGCCCTCCTTCGAATCGTCTGGCACGACTCGCTGCGTCCGGTAGGTAGGCGGTGGCAAATTTGGCCAGTTTGTTGAATTCTGCAGAGTATTGCTTCACCGTCATACTGCCCTGCCGGAGCTGAACGAACTCATTTTCCCGTTGCCGTCGGAGAGGCGGGGGTATAAACTCCTCCTCAAACGCGGCACGAAAGGTCGTCCACGTGATCGCCTCCTCTCCATGGCCAAGCTGAAGAGATCGTCGATGCACGTCCCACCAGTCGTGCGCATTGAAGCGAAGCAGTAGTTTGGCACAAGTGTCGCGCTTGTCTTCCGGCACGTCCAGGAGGGAAAAATGATCTTCAAGCTCGGCGAGCCAATCTAGGGCCACGATTGGGTCCTCAGTCCCTTTGAATGGCGTGTTGCAGACCTTCTTGAAGTTTGCAAAGGTGAAGGTAGTCACTTCCCTCGTCCTTGGCACGGGCGATGGTTCGACTTCAAGCGCTGGCTGCTCCACTGGTGTAGCTGTCGTTGCGGCAGAATGGTTGGAGGCCAGGGTCTGAACAAGCTGTTGCAGGGTATCTACCTGCTTTTGTTGGACTGAGAGCCTTGCCTCTAGGTTGCTCTCGAACTTGGCTTGGCGGGCATCATTCCTCTGTCGTTGCTCGGTTAACATTTGCATCACTTGTTGAATCGAGTCTGTTTGAGACATGCCTCGTTGGCTCCGAGAGCTTCCTGATGTTCCGGAGCTGCTCTCCTGAGTCCGAGGCTCGCCTGGCGCCAGCGCTGATGGTTGCGCTTGCGTCGTTCCTTGAAAGGAAGGTAAATTACATCAGGATCATAATGTATTATGGACTTATTGCATGAACGTATCTCATTTTGGCCTTAACGAGTTCAGGAGTTCGCATAGGCGAGTTATCGCTAAGGGAACTTTTCCAGTTTATGAATTAAAGGAACTTTGAAGCTATGCTCTGATACCAACATGTCACGCCCCGATTCCGTGGAATCGATAGTCGTCCCCCGGGCGTGACCGCCGTGCGGGCCTAGGTTGCGCACCGCACAAGGCTAAGTATTTTTGTTTCGCATAGCGAGCACATATTCAGAGTACGCAGATAATTGAACACCGATTAAAACATGAAAAAGTTCTCTTTTATTGATAATATGAACATCTATTACAAACTCCCTGAACTGAGTCATATGGATTGCCTCTATGGGCTTACAAAAGTGTGGACACAAAATGAGATAGCAGTCCTGTACATTACATCCCTTACTAAACTCAAAATATAAGACCTTGGGACGGAACGACTGCCTTGCCACGGAGCTGCATGATTGCTTCGGTGGCTAGCTTCTTCTTCAAAAGGCTTCTTCTTCAAAATGCTTCTAAGGTGGCACGGTCGAGGCGTGCCTACAGCTGGACTGGATTGGGGGTTTGTCTCCTGCTCCTCGCTCGGTTCTTCCTAGCGCGGGGAACCTGTTTCAACGAGGGTCAGTACATCGAAACGTACTGGTGAAGGCAAGCTATCCCAACTATACCAATCAACACGTTGTTTTAATGAAGCATGCATATTTGTGGGGTTCTATCTTGCCTTAGTTCATTTTACAATAAGACATAGATATAGAATCATTGAAATGACTCGTCACCGTTCGGTGACATTTACCTGTCCGTCTGAACCACCTGCACAATACTTACCTTGCCTTCCCTGTCAAGAAGACACAAGTTAGTTTCTACAGGTTTAAATATACGAGGGGATCACTGGCTTTGATGCCATAATGGACGGTCTTAGTCTCAGGCTAAGGTGACGGAGGCACATGTATCGCTGCACGCCATCTCGCCTATGGGAGAGACTAATCTTGAGGTTCCGTCCGGATCGGATCGGTGCCAGTGCCCCAGCGACCGTCCGCAGGAACCGAGGGGCCTTGTGCACAAGTTGTCCGTGATCAACGGCGTTTGTGTTAAGTTTGCATTTATGTAGCTGAGGCATTGAAATCAGGGGATATATAGCATTGTGTGATGTATTTTGCATAGTCTCCCTGAATAATTGATGCATGGCAAGGGTGTTCTACATAAAGCATATTTATAGAAGAAGAAGTAAGCATTCAAACTTGTATATATGCATATGGTAAACATTTTGAATAGGCAAGCACGTAGTAAGTAACCGTTCACACGTTTTAATGACAAGCATACAGATCCAAGTCTATTTCCCTTATCTTGATATCTTTTAGTTAATACTTGGTATCGTTTGATCGGGGCAAGCACGAACGCAAGATTTAGATGTGAAGACTAGCAAGTAGGGCTAGCTAATCGGGTTGGTAGCCACTCACTTTTAGTGGTTGGAAGGAGGAAGGAAGGAAGTGATTTAGGAGTCCGCTTGAGCGACGCCTAGTGCTGGATCACCTGTATTGACACGAACAGCTGATCAGTACTTCTTCCTCTCTTTCCATTATCGGAATTGAAGTGCAGTCCTAAGAACGAAAGCAATGAAATCCATCGAAACCGTTCAAGAAAACCCAAACAAATCCGAAATCCAACTCAAGGCACGAAAGCAACAAGCGACAGCGAAAACTAGGCAACAAAAGAATGCAGCGGAGAGGTCCCTCCTGACTCTGCCGCTAAGTCGATCCTTGGGGCACGGTCCACTGAATATGGGAATCGATTCCGAAGAAACAAATCCATAACGAGGACGAGTTCTTAATTCAATCTATCCCGATCGAACGATACCGTCTTAGTATTTCTTAGCCGCGCTCCCCGAATAGGGGGAACGGGGCACCACATGATAGTCTTCCTGCCTCAGGTAAGTGAATCACGTTTCATGTTTTATTACAGGCCGTGGCATGAATCATGTGACTAGCATCGAAATGAGGAAAACGAGTACAAGTTAGCATATAAGCAGACAAGCATTTCATTTTGGGTGAACATAAGCATTTACGTTGGCACGGGTCTAAGGGTAAAGCGAGGAGTTAAACCGTAAAGGGATACATCGAGCGACAAAGGCTATAGGCGTGCAATGTAGCAAATGAAGAAGTGTACTACGAAGAGTATAATGTTCTACTCGAGGCATAGCGTGGTCTACTTGCACAAGGCAAAGGTAGCATGCGAGGGTCTATATATATAAGCAAAGTTTCATTTCCATGTTCTAACACAAGCAATACAAGTTGGAATTATTCCCTTAGCTAGGTGCATTGTATTCTTTATTAGCATGCATGGGATGATTCACCTAGCGACTAGCATGTATCGTCCATATTTTTAAGTGTGCTGGCTAAGCAAAGACAAGTTCATCGTAGCCACCCACCTTAGCGATGATTCTCCTCGGTCGAGCAATACTCCGAGCGAGCCTCTGAAAGTCTAAGCCGGAACTCCTGAAGGGCCTAGTCTGGAAATCCTTTGCCTTAACGAGTATTCTCGCTGAGCAAAATGGGTCGGGTCATTTGCACTTTCGCCGTTTGAATCAGCAGTCCGCTTGAGTGGAACGGGTTGTTACAAGATACCCTGAGCACACTTATTTTATTTACTGTACTTTGGCTTGAGTTTTTCTTGTACCTTGCTATGTCCAATGAGTAACTGGATCCGGATTATGTCCCCAGGGATAGCAGAGGAGAATTACACCGAGGTTTGCGGGACAGTAGCTGACGTTGGAGAGGTACTTGCACCAGAGAACGAGGTTGTGCCAGAGAATTTTGCCTGAGTACTCAGTTATCTATTTAGTTATTTATGCTTAGTGTTATTTTATATTTGGACTTGGACTTCTGGAAATATGTATTTGGTGTTATTTTTCCTTTCTTATTGTGACGAATTTTTCTCCAAGACACTACTTAATTAGACTTGATGATGGACAGTTTTCTGCTATATATTATCTTGACTGGTCTATCATATTGTATTATGATTGTTGTCTGTGAATGAGATTAGAATTATACTGAGATAGATGATGTAAACTTATATTTATATTTATTACATCTTAAGTGCACTCTAAAGGGTCCATTAAATTGGGTTGTCCATTGGAGCTGTGTTGCTGGGAATTGCCATATGGCTAGTCCCTTAGTATTTTGGGACTGAGGCATGACACATACAGACTCCACGAGATGATGGTTCATTATGGGCTCCACGAGCTGATGACTTATTACATTATGCAGCTCCTGGTTCGGGAGTTGCCTTGGCGACCCAACGGTTCCAAAGCCTTTTGAGGTTTTCCATTACTTGGCTCGGGACGATTTTGATATTCTTTCTTTCTCAGGTGAGTGAATCATATTTAGTAATAGATAGCATAAGGAAATTTACTCGAACGGTTCTAAATAATAAAGTGATTCGTGCATTTCGTTTAGCCGACTTACTTCCATGTTCTATACAAATAATAACGAGTGGAATTATTCTCTTAGCTAGGTTGGTTCACTACTTTATTAACATGCATCGGTGATTTATCTAGTGACTTGCATGTATCGTCTGTATTTTAGATGTACGGGCTAAGCAAAGACATGTTCATCGTAGACTCTCACCTTAGCGATGAATCGCATCGGCTGAGCGAGACTCCGAGGCGCCTTTGAAAAGTCTAAGTCTGATCTTCTGAAGGGCCAAGTCTGAGCTTATTTGCATTAAGCGAGTCATCTCACTGAGCAAGGTGGGATGGGTCATCGCACTTGCGTCATTTGAATCAGCTCTCCACATTGATGCAGAGCGGGTAGTTACACAGGATTTGGATAAAAACTGAAGTTTGTCCGAAGTAGACATCCGTTCTCAAAAAAGATAATAAAACTTTATGTTTGAGAGTGCTTTTGAAGTACATAGAAACCACTTTTAATGGCATTTTGTAGCAAAATGGAGTCGGATGCTATTAGAGCGGCCAAATGTTATCTCCAATGTTATCCCGTTATAAAATTTGTATTTTATTTTTTGAATTTTTAATGTTATTATTGTTACTGTATTTTAGATGTTATTATATAATATATCAAATATAATAAATCAACGAAAAATCCAAGTATCAGGCCTCGAACCCGGAATACTAGAGAGCGGAGGCTGACAAAGCCAGCTACGTATACCAGAGTACTCCAGTACCCTGAAATACGGTCATGACTATGAATAGACATGGGGGTTAATGCTACAAGCCATCAGTCAACCTAGGTCAAGCAATCCTAGTGTCTCAATCACAAGCAAAAAATTATAATGCACAAAAAATATGATCCTCAGAAGCAAAATAGTAAAGCGTCACAAACCATATATACATAGCTGATCATGAAGCTAGTAATACAAAATGAAGAACTATCAAGAGTGTAAGCCATACATGATCAACTCTATAATTAGTCTAGAATATGCTAATCATGTCATGTCCAGTAGGCGATATACAAAATGATGTGGCTCTAAATGCACTTGCTATTTTACTTGCTAATTAGTTTACTTTTCCTTGATCACCTTATTATATGTTGGATAGAATAAGAGACGTAGTTCAACTTGGGTGTCGTTCTACAACCCCGGTCCTTATTTGGTTTAAGAGTTGTGGATATGATCTCGAGGGGTTCTCGCACTACTCTTATTCTCATTCATCGATATAATAAAGTGACAAATTATATGTGACCAGTATTAAACTATCATGTCCTGAATAACTTGCTATCTGATAGATTGTCCATGATCTAGATACTAGAACTTATTCCTGCCCTGACTATTGTATCCGTGCTGATACACTTGATCGCACCGAGAGTGCTAATTGATATATATATATATATATATATATATATATATATATATATATATATATATATATAGTAAGCCGTCGTGCCACATACTCCTGCTACGTGATATATGTTATTATTTTTATGCACGAATTTGGTAGTTGGACAGTGACTTTAGCCGTGGCTAGATAATATTGATTGTTACATCACACTTGGGTGAATCCACATTTAACTTTCGAGTGACAATATGGATTCTTATCAAGAGTGCCCGAACTTAAGGTACGACATCTAAGAAGGAATATTCATGTGACCACGGCATGAGATTCTATGTAACCTAGGGTTAACTAGGCAACTTAATTGTAGAGCATTGGGAGGGAACGGTATCTCGAGATCGTGCATGTTGAACCACCCTAAATTAGCTGGGAGTAAATTCTGGCCACCACGGATACTGTATATCATCCGCACTAGTGGAGTGCAGTATCTGATTTAATTATAAGACCGAGCCAGTATCTTTTCTATATAAATTCTGAAACTATTACTGATTATTAATTAGCTCAGGGCCCTTGCGAGGATACTCATATATTGCATTACTGGGGTAACCCAGAGATCACATATCAAGCCGTAATACATGATTGGTCGCCTAATTTGCTTATATGGTGCCTAGCTATAAAAGTAGGCTATCATGGCATGATGATTCAACCTATGTCCTTGTTTGGTTGTTGGGTTGCGTCGTTGTGTTATGATACTCTATGGACTGAAGCTATATTATTTCTCCTTTTTGTATCTCTGCTTGTGTATTGTGACTTATGTTGAGTGGAATTAGGGACACAGTTGTGGCATGATAGTTTAACTCATGTCCTTGTTTGGTTGTTGGGTTGCGCTATTATGTTACGATAAACTGTGGACCGAAACTACAACGCAAAATATTTTAGCTTGACCATAATCAATGGACGTATTCTATCTTGGTATAATAGGGTACTTCCTGTCCTTGTTTGGTGAATGGGTGTCGTATCATGTCATGGATGGGATATATGCCATTGATTGCTGGCTAATGCATTTCATGCTATAATCTGGTTTTATTTTTTTATTTCGTGCTTCCTTTGTAGTACTTGCTATTTGCGGTCCGACCCCACTAGTTTTCCATGGGCAAGTTTAGAGCCAGCACCGGAGGATCAAGCTTACTTCTTCCTCACTGATGGCTCACACCAGAAGGATGGCTGATGAGGGTCACGAGTGAGTTTCTTTTTTACTGCTCGTCTTTTGTAAACTATATTCTTTTGGACATTTAGCCAACCGGCACATGTTAGCTGGCAAATCAGGACACTAGTTTCCTACATGACTGTATTTATAATTAGACTGTAGCTGATCTCGGTTGTGCAACTATTGAAATTTTGCTAGCCTAACATTTTGATGGCTAGATCTCTAGAATATTCCGATGAAGCATTTTTGACGCCTTACGTCTTTATCTCACATGTTCTGTGTTGTTGTTACTTGCTTGAATGATTGAGACATAGTTGTTCTGAGATCCTATGAGACTTGATTGTAGCATACAATCCCTTGTCTTTCTACAGCCGTGATCACCGTACGATATTCTATACCTTGTACGGGAGAGCTAGTCATGTCCGTCTCCATATTATGGTACTGGGGCGTGACACAGCGGTAATCGGTCAGGGAGAAAAGTTTCAGTTTTGAGAGAAATCCGAGATTCCATGTGACCCAATAAAGCACAGTATAAATACAATATAAAGTACGTATCCATATACCAATACAGATACTGTGAGACGGATCTCACACCAAGATAAGAAAATCTTTCAATTTTCAAAAATCTAAAATCTAAGATACCAATAACTAAAATATTATCATTATTTTAATGTTATGGTTTTAAGAAATCTTATCATATTTGTTATCCAATATCAAATATTAGAAATTTCATCATAGCCCTAATATTAGTATGTGGGGGAAGATTTGAACCCATAACCTCCACATACTAATCTTATTACTTCACAAGCTTACCAGAAATTTTCTTATATCTTGAGAAACACGCACACACAAATATATATATATATATATATATATATATATATATATATATATATATATATATATATATATATATATATATATAATATAACACAACTTGTGTCTCCTACTTGGAGAAAATTAATATATGTGATATAAAAAAGTCCTTCAGAATAGTGTATTTCTTCATTATAATTTTTTTTTGAAGACTGTTGTCATTTTTTCGTCGTTTGCATTGGCGTTTTGGGGTCTTAAAATACAATTTGTGCAAACTTTGTTCTCTCAGAACAATTTTAGCATACTTTTATGCTGTGGATGCAAATTTATGAACAAATATAGAAAAAATACATATTTGTTATCATATTTGATAGGATTTTTGTTATTGGTATCTTTGATTTTTTATCTTTGAAATTTGATTAATTTTTTTGTTATATTGGATTTTGAGTCGCTTTCTTACTTTTTGATATATTGGATAACACATCTAAAATATAACGGCAATAATAACATAACAAATCAGAAAAAATAAAATATATCTCTCATTACGGATATCATGACGACCCCATACAATTCTATTAGGAGATCCCATTGGGGATGACGTCTCGTACAATTCTCATTACGGATACATGGAAGATGGTGTTCCACCCATTTTTCACATGGAACGTCATTTCTAGTGACGTCCTACCCTATTTTGATACGGGACGTTGTTAAGTGTGATTTTTCGTTCCTCTCTATTTAGTTCTTTTTCTCTCTCAAATTAAATTTTTTTTATCCTTCTACACTAAATTTTTCTCTTAGGAATAAGACAAAGTTCGATTTCAAACTTTAAAGCAGACTTAGCAAAGTTTCAATGTTTAGAAAACTAAAAAAAAAATTATTAATTCAAATTCAAAACCTAATTTGAATATCCCAAACTCCAAAAATATATGACTTTATTTTAGAGAGCTTTATCTCCAAACTAGATAGACATCAATGACAAGGGATTCCAACTCGATAATAATTTTCCACCCACATGCATCCCATCCATGACATCCATTATATAAATAACCCTCAAATCAGCATGTGGTCCTATATTCAAGTTGTACATGAGTTCTGCCATACGAAAAAGACGATTTGTTAGAGAGGATAAGAAGCTTGTAATTGATTGGTCAACGAGTAAGATCAACCTAACTAATTAGGAGTGAGCATTATTCGATTTTAGACTAAAAATCGAATTAAATCGAAGCAAAATATTTTTTTGTTCGGTTCAAAATAAATTTGGGTTAAAATTCAGTCAAAAATCGAAAATCAAATAAAACAGTATATAATTATGTAAAAAAATTCAATTCTATGTACATTTTATAATTTTATGTTAGCGATTTGAAGTCCAATTCTAATTAAATAACTAATCCAACTTTGTTTCCAACTTTAAAATTCAATAAATATGTAAATATAATATATTTTATTAATATAATTTAACTATAATTCTAATTTTAGACTCGACCCATTTAATAGTAGAAATAGTTTAATCGGACAAACCGAATTAGTTATATATGTTCGGTATAAATTTCAATTATAACAAATCTCGATCGGTTCAGTTTCGATTTCGAATTTCTTTGTTCTATAGTTATTCGATTTTGACTATTTTTATTCGGCTGAAACTCAATAGACAGAACGCTCACCCCTAAGTTATCTAACCACCATCAAAAAATTTAGCTTCCGACAAAAGTTGGGCAATTCACTAGGTAAAGACCTTTTAATTATAACAAGTAATGTTCACGTGCTGCGTAATTTTTTTTGTAAAAACATAAAAATAAATTTATTATTAAAAATGTTAGTCCTAGGATTTGAACTCAAACAATCAAAGTAAAATACATAACACCTTAACCACTTGAGATAGAATTATTTACTTATAAATATATCATATTAGATAGTTAAATACTTGGTTAAATTTTTTTAATAATTAATAAAGTATTTAGGTAGTTATTTAGTTATCTTTTTATTAAATTTTTTAATTTATTTAAATGACAATGTACATACGGCTTAGACGGCTCATTTTTTTAGACGTTTCTAAGCCACATTATAATATTAGAGATGGATTAATGTTTCGAGGATTTTGGATGTATACTCTCAGGGGCGGATCCAAGGAATGTTTAGGGTGGACTGGAGCCCACTCAAAAAAAAAAAAATAATAATTTCATATAAAAATTTTATTTTATATGAATTAGTCCAGTTTTAGTTCATCCAAATTTATAATAGTCCATCCTACTTATGATTTCTGGATCTGACCCTGTATACTCCTTGCCTAGTATAAAGAAAAACTAGTTGCCAGTGGAAACTAATGATGGTGTTCTCAAACCTTTGTATTCTCTCCGGTTTATAGATATCCAACTCTCCTATTCTTATCTTTCCACACAGTACAACTCTTCCATTTCCCACCAGCTCAATTGATTCTTTAGTGGTGCTCTAATACTACGAAGATTCCAAAAGCATTTGCTCCTATTTGGCTCCACAACTACTAAAGATGAAGGACGTGACCAAACAACTACTCAAATCTCAATAAATTTATGTGCAAATAGTATTTCTACCATGTGTACTTCATATATAGTCTTATAATGCAGCTTCAATACGATTCAAAAATAACCATCAAAATTATATGTATATTATTATTTAAATAAATTTAAAAAATAATAAAAAGACTTAAATATTCTATTAATTATTTAAAAAAATATAACTACCTATTTAACTATCTAATATGCTTTTTTTTTTTATAACTAAACGATTATAATTCAAGTGGTTAAGGTGTAAGACTCTTTTTTTGGTTGCTTGAGTTCAATTTCTAGGTATGACAATTTTATAATAAATTTATATTTAATTTTTTTTAACAGTTTTTTTTTTTTTACGCACGTGCACATTCCTAGATATATATAAGTACTTCTGACTCAAGCGGCTAGAGTGAAATTTATTTCCCTAAAGGTTGTGGATTCTAGTCTTGAAGAAATATGTTAATTTTAGGTGGTGAATAATTAACGTGGTGCAGCCGGATGAGATCTCTAGGATCAGTCGGACCGGAATGTTTTCTTCGGACTAAGTTTGTAGCCTTTGAACTTAGGTTGTTAAGTCTTTGGATTCGAAAGTTGGTTTTAGTTTTTATTTATTTTCGTAAATTTAAAAAAAAATTAGTTGAATATTTACTTACAATTTAGACGATTCATTGTTGAACGGTTTTGAAGCCGAGATTAATTTTCTGTTGGAGAAAGAGAGAGTGCTCTGGCTGCACGTCACTGAGGCAGCAATAACAAGTATTTGATAGGCCTTTCCACCTATATGTTGATGTAGCAAGTGTAACCACAATTCCTTCAAATTTAATACCAGAAAGACACGTCATTGGTGGTAGAAACAACTTGCCAAGATATCTGAACTTGTGGACTGTTGAGCCAATTCTAGCTTATTCAATGTTAAATGTTGGAGTTTATTTTGAATTCAATCATTAGTGACCAGGTCTTATTTTTATATTGAGACAAATCTGAAATATATTTATTTCAATAAATAATTTTTCGTTTATTGTTGGGGTACGATAGCTCAAGTGGTTAGTAGGTTAAAGAATCTGTCTAATGGACATGGTTCAAACTTTCACAATAATTTTTGTTTTGTCCCTCATAGTTTGGACTTGGATTTATTATCTTGCAAGAGCTTTGCGGAAGCGAAGAGGAGCGGAGTACTAGTGTCCCAATTCCGGAGGACTACTATGAAACAGTTTTGTAGAGATGCAAATCCACTAGGCATTAGCGTTGCGTTTCGTGGTCCACCAGTGACACAGAACGTGAGTACTCTATGTGGTGGTTTCATGGGACTCCATGGCCGTGGAACACATTCACTATGTACCACAGTTCCTTGGGAGTTCTGTGATGTTGTTCCGTGGAACTACCTTGGTAGTGTTGTGGGACTGCTGCTCTGTCACTTTGCCACAATTTTACTGCAGCTGGAGGCGATTCAGCATATAATTATCATATTTACAGGAGTTACTGCTGTTAACCGTCATTCTATGAATAATTTATGGTCATTTGTCCATGTTATTAGTGGATGGTTGCAAGAGAAGCTCTCCTATTTAAGTGTTGGAGTTATTTATAATAATATTTTATATGTTTTATATTTATTACGCGGACATATCTTATTTTAAAGATAATTACATGGACTCTCTTCTATGGTTTATGGTTTATGTTTTATCTAAGAAATTATTACACTAACCATCATTATTTTGAAAATAAAACATAAAGCATATGGGATATCCGTGTATTATTTTCAAACAAAGAAGATCCGTATAATAAATATAAAATATAGGGATGCTAGTGTAAATAACCTTAAGTGCTGCTTCAAATCAGTTCATATATATATATATATATATATATATATATATATATATATTTTACAGAATTCTACATGAACGGAGAGGGGAGGATAATCATGTACAATTCAGTTGCAAAGAAGCTCTCATGTATATATGTTAATTATGATTCTTTCATAGATATATTTATTGTTGGTTTTGGTTTTGCTTTGGTTTTGTTTTTCTTACAAAAGCTCAAGTTCCTCTTCCTTTCTTTAGTCCCACATCGGATGCACCAAAGCCCTCTTGTGCACATATATTACTTTCTCTTCTCTGCTCTATTAAGTTGTTGTGTGGGGAACCCCTTGGGCCACACGTGCGCGCCGCCGCCGCCGCCCGGCCCGGTTCGGCGCGCGTAACGGGTGCGAGTACGCGCCCACATCTGCGGGCGCCGAATGCCGATCCGATTTCCTCTTCGGGTTCGGGCTAGGACCCTAAAATTCTTTTTGCTCCTCTTAATTCTGTCATTTATTTTTCTAAACATTGGAATTAATTTCTGAACGTTACAAATGTTTTTAACCGTTACAATTTTTCATGTCCAGATTCATTCGTTTAATTCCTGTGTAACGGCTGAATTAATCGTAAATTAATTCTGACCGTTACACAACTGTATTATATATTCGTCCCTAATTTCTTTGTAAAATCATTCCGAAAATTTCTTACTCCAAACCTCTGTCGACATTCTGTTCTTCGTCCTCATCTCCAAGCTCTGGGCAGAGCTAAGTTCTGGTCGTTCTCTCCAAGTCGTGTGCGGCAACGAGATTCCGGTAGTGCGGGAGTTTTACCACTAGGACCGTCGGGAACGTCTGCACACAGATCCCGAATAAACTCTTAGGGCAGTGCTTCGTGCACGACTTCCCCAGAGGCCGGTAACATTGTTTCATTTTAATTTTGTGTTCTGAAATTTTGCATAAAGGAAAGACAATAAAATTCTAACAATCTAAGAGTTTATTCTTGTTAGAATAGTTTTAATAGTTTTTGTTAGAATTTTCTATTTTGTTAGAATTGTTTCAATACTTTTGTTACAATTATTTCTCACTATTTGCTATTTGCTAATTACTGTTCAACAACACTGCCCTTCCGGACCAGAACCTTAATCTGCCGCCTTAGACCATATTGGCTAGTTACTATTAATTCTATTTGCTAGTTATTAGAAGCACTATTTGCTGGTTACTAGAAGCACTATTGGCTAGTTACTGTTGATTCTATTTGCTATTTATTAGAAGCACTATTTGCTAGTTACTGTTGAAAAGAAAAAAAAAGAAAAAAATATTGATAGTTACTGTTGCTTAAAATTGATTACCTAAAATTGATTTCTAACTAATACTTAATACATTTTAATTTACAAATAATTACTGTTTTCTTAGAATTGACAGTTAATACAAATTTATTTACTAATACTTACTGTTTGCTTAGAATTGTAAATTATAATTGATTTCTAAACATACTGAATCAATTTATTTGTTACAATTGATTTCTATAAATTTGTTCTATAGCAATTCAAGTTAATACTGTTTCTGTTTTCACTGAAGTAAAATAAAACCGGTTGTTAAATTGCTACTTGCTACTTGTTGTGGATTATCAATACTTGTTAACAAGTTTTGTAGTTAACAATTTATGCTGTAGCCAAACAATTATTTTTATTACTGTAACAAATTTATTACTTGTAAAACTTCCAATCTAAGTAGCACTACTCATTTGGTACTTACCATTGCTCATTTGTTCTGTTGATTAGCACTACTTGGTGGTTGCTGGATGCTGGAGCAAATTCTCTTGCTTAATTACTGTTAATACAATTTGCATCTCACTGTTAACTTCTCACTATTTGCTTCTAATTGATAGTTAATACAATTTGCTTATTTTTTAATTACTTAGTTTTTTGAAAGCAATCTAGGACCAAAAGAAAATAGTTTAGTAAAAGGAAATTGCAAATAAAATCTTCAAATCTAAAGTTTCAAAGCAGAGACAAACTCGGGCACAAGCCGAAAGGGTCCTTCTGTCAACCGGGTGTAAACAACCCTAAGCGACACGGTATTTAAGAGTCTTCGGACCACCGCTAGCTGGGAACCGGCCCCTACAGCTAACCTGAGTTGATCAACACTTGAAAAACTAAAGATTTTAAGATTGATTAGCAAAGACCACCTAAACTATTATCTTGTAGAAGGCCAAGGAAAACCCAAGTCTAATTTTCCGTATAAACCCAAAAAGAATTTCTTCATCAAGAAGAAAACTTTCAGCCTAACCACCTCAATCATCATCACAAAATCTAAAAACCTAGAACTTCAGTCAGACTCAATTAGACCAGAAGCGAACATGCTTCACAAAGGTTATTCGAGTTCCTTCAGGACTGTAAGCTTTCAACCCCTTATTAACCTCTCTTACCATTCTGATGATTGGTGGTTGGATTCTGGAGCTAATGTTCACGTTTTATTTGATCGCTCCTGTTTTTCAAACTATCAGGAATCAAGTGGAGGAGGTGTGACCCTAGGAGATGGCTCAACGGCACAAATAATTGGAAGAGAAAAAGTTAACCTGAAAATGACATCAGGAAAAATCTTAACTCTTCATGATGTTCTTCATGTGCCGTCTGTCAGGAGAAACCTAGTTAGTGGATCCCTTCTTGTAGCCTCGGGATACAAAATTGTAATGGAGGCTAATAAAGTAGTTTTTTCTAAGCATGACTCTTTTATAGAAAAAAGACTTTGTAAAAGACGTGTAAACCCCCTGATTTTCAATAAAATTTTAAATTTGGATTTTTACATTTTTCTGGAATTTTCTGGGATTTTCTGGAATTTTTCTGTAATTAAATTCAAGTATTTTAATTATTAAAAGATTTTTTAATTGATAATAAATAATATTAAAATATTATAAAAATTATATTTTCTAGTGTAAAATGAAAAACTAGACATAGGGTAATTTTCCTGGATTTTATTGGACCCCGGAAGTATTTTAAAAGCCCTAAAACATATTTTGTAATTGAACCCAAATTAAACCGGGTTTATTTTGAAATAAACCAACCCAAATAAAACCAAACTGTGAACCCAACCCAACTCAGCATTTCGGGTCGGATCCGGGTCAAACCCGTGACCCGAAAACCCGAAAACCCGGCCCGCAATTAATTCATTGGAGCGGGTCGGATCCGTTATACCCGACCCGCGAACCCTCACCCTACCCGAAACCTCTTCCCCTCCTTCCCCAGCCGTTTCAACCCTGTTCCGGCCGTTACTCCGCGGCCGTTTCACCGGAGCATCCGCCTGTAACCGCCCTCTACTGTAACAGCCCGCCGCGCCTATAAAACCCTCCACTCTCCGTCGTCTTCCTCCTTCACCGCCTCCGTCCTCCGGCCTTGACTCCTCCCGTCTGAAACCTAAACCTCGACGAACCCCTAACCCCACCGCCCGTCTCCGCCCAGCCTTCCTCCCTCCAGCCTCCGATCATCCGGCGCCTCCGCCCAGACCACCCAGACCTGTCCGCCGCACCTCCAGCACCTGATTCCGGCCGCCTTCGACCACGCCAGCTCCTCCAGAACCCGCTGCCGGCTTCATCTCCTGCCCTCACCGCCTTCGGCCGGCGCTGACAGCTCCGGCGCCGACTCCACACACACCCCGACCGGTTCCGACCACCCCTCGGCTGCCCATCGAGCCACCAGCGACTCGGACACGACGCAGAACCCTGACCTAGCCAGGATACGGTTTGGACACAGTATCCAGGACACGACGGAGACCCTCGGACACGGAAATTCTCGGACTTTTTAAGCCCTGTTCAGGTACACGTAACTTCCTCCTCGCATCTCCGATTTCTTTTCTGTAAATTGCATCGCGTAGCCTGTATGAACCCCTCGGTGCCCATGCGAACCGCTTTGGGGCATCGCGTCCTGTGGTGATCGCACACCGCGATCCAAAAACAGGAAAAACTAAGCCATGTTTCACCCCGGAACTGAGTACGCCCCGCCAAACGGGACGACTTGGTCACGTGCGGTCTTCACCGAAACGTGCGCGTCGTTGATACGGACGTGCATGATTTCGCAGAAGCCTATTTCGGATGTGCGTGCACACCGGAATCAGTGCGTATCCGCGGACAACGTCCCGTATCCGACTTTTCTGTATTTCGCTGTAACTTAGTGTACACACGTCAGATCGAGACGAAACTTACGCCATCGGACTCGTAGCAATACGCTGATCCTGTGAGCCAAGTTTGGTTCGATTCTGAGAATGTTGACAAAATCACGTGTCGTGGGCCCCATAGGCTCCACTCGACGGACGATTTTGAGAACGGCTCATCGGAATCCAATTCTGGAAGTTCCGTTGGGTTGGTATCATCGTTCCTGACCTGTTGACACTAAGTTGGACTGTTTTTGAGACCTTTGACCCTAACACGTTTTTCGGTGCAAAGCGGCCCACATTTGGACCCCGCTTTGACCCGAAATTGACGTTTTTGCCCTTGTCTCCAAATTGGACTCAAGGACAGGCGTTTCTAGCTGATTAATATTTTCTGGATCTGATGGTGATGTCTGTTTCAGCAACCGGAGTACTGCCTGAAATTCCAGCTGAAGCCAGAGCTACAATTGGAGCCGGAAACCCAGGCAAGTGTACCTTGCCATAAATGCAGTTTAATGATTCATTTTCTCTTGATTTATTTTTTTGTGACTGTTATAAATGCTCAACCCTAGGGCCGTGTGACTTGCTTAGCGTCCGATTATAGTCGGGTGCCAACACCATACGCGGGGTTGTGCAATGTCAATTAGAGATGGATATCGTGACATTTACATTATAGTACTTGCCATATCAAGTACGTTATACCCAGGACACTTGACACAGATCATGAAACAGAATCTTCCTGAAATATTCAAGGTGATTCTGTGTAGGTTGCAGGATTGGCATAGACATTATATTATATTTCTAGATGTTATATTCATAGATATAGTATGACTCACTGCATTAGATATGATCTTACGTGACGTGGACATGAGACATCATGGGCATGAGACGTATGATTACATTGGGTGGGGAGAGACACACAGGCTACAGGCTGATTATATATATATATAATCCATAGTAAACACATAGTAAAACTCATAGTATAGCTGCTACTGGCTCCCCGACACAGAGCTTGTAGTGGTATCAGCTTGAGTTCTAGTGATGCTCTCAACTTGCATTTCACATAGATGGTTATATAGCTTACCCTATTATTTTATTTATTGTTGCACTGCATATATTTTGGCTTATTTTATCAGTACCTTGCTATGTCCCCTGAGGACCTGGATTCGGATTATGTCCCCAGGATTAGCAGACGAGGTTTATCCAGAGATATACGGAACAGGTGCACTTCTCGGAACAGTACCAGTACTTGAGGACGAGGTGATCGCCGAGGACTTCTCCTGAACATTTGCTTCTTCCATGCTCAGTGTTATTGCCAATAAACTTTTTCTCTTCCTGTTTAAATGAACTCTTGTAAACAGACTTAATATCGGGTTGTTCCCCGATTTTATTTACTTTGCTGAGACTGGATGTTTGATTTACTTTTCTTATTGCTGTTGATCTTATTATCTTTATTCTGTGGATGAGATTAGTAAACCCTGACTAATGAAATACAGCTTAAGTATGCCCCGATGGATCCATTAAATTGGGTTTGTCCATCGGTGCGTGCTGCTGGCCATTGTCACGTGTCCAGTCCCTTGGTATTTTGGGACTGGGGCGTGACAAGACGGTCTTTTCATTTTAAGTACAATGAATAAAATGTCTGATGGTTCTCTCATTGTCTCTAATATAGAATCTTCAAATGTTTGGCATGGCAGACTAGGTCATGTGAACCTAGGTTCTATTAAAAGAATGATGACCTTAGATCTTATTCCCAAGACTCCAATAGATGACAAACACAAATGTGAAATCTGTGTTCAAGCCAAACATACTAGATTACCATTCAAATCTGTAGAAAGAAATTCTAACCTTCTAGAACTTATCCATAGTGATGTATGTGACTCAAATAGGATTTTGACCAGAGGCGGTAGAAAATACTTTGTTACATTTATAGATGATTATTCAAAGTATTGTTATATCTACCTTCTCAAAACCAAAGATGAAGTTCTAGATAGATTTAAGGTCTTCAAATCTGAAGCTGAGAATCAATTAGAAAGGAAGATTAAGATCCTTAGATCTGATCGTGGTGGAGAATATACCTCAAACGAAATGTCTAACTTCTGGGTTGATTCATATCACCAACTATCAAGGACTTACCTATATGAGAGGTCGTGAAGGCCGCGACTATGGGACAGGGCGATCCCAGACAACTCTCATGAATGTGGAAAGTGCGCATGGCCATTTAAAAGCGCCACCCGATAGACCAAGGACCTCTAGCGTACCATGTGTGCTATTTTCTAAATCTGGTTCAAGAAGTCTGATTCAAGGCATAGTCCATCAAGTACTTCTTCAGATTAAGGCAATAGTCACTACGTGAGATTCAAGGTTGTAGTCCATCTCATCTATGCATAGTATTATACTGCCCAGATGCTCTCTCTCTCTCTCTCTCTCTCTATAATTTACTTCACTCTTATCTCTGTTTCGGAACTTGACCTTTTTGGGGGGGGGGGGGGGGATTGTTGGTTTTGGTTTTGCTTTGGTTTTGTTTTTCTTGCAAAAGCTCAAGTCCCTCTTCCTTTCTTTAGTCCCACATCGGATGCACCAAAGTCCTCTTGTGCACATATATTACTTTCTCTTCTTTGCTCTATTAAGTTGTTGTGTGGGGAACCCCTTGGGCCACACGCGCGCGCCGCCGCCGCCGCCCGGCCCGGCTCGGCTCGGTTCGGTTCGACACGCGTAACGGGTGCGGGCGCCGAATGCCGATCCGATTTCCTCTTCGGGTTCGGGCTGGGACCCTAAAATTCTTTTTGCTCCTCTTAATTCTGTCATTTATTTTTCTAAACGTTGGAATTAATTTCTGAACGTTACAAATGTTTTTAACCGTTACAATTTTTCATGTCCAGATTCATTCGTTTAATTCCTGTGTAACGGCTGAATTAATCGTAAATTAATTCTGACCGTTACACAACTGTATTATATATTCGTCCCTAATTTCTTTGTAAAATCATTCCGAAAATTTCTTACTCCAAACCTCTGTCGACATTCTGTTCTTCGTCCTCATCTCCAAGCTCTGGGCAGAGCTAAGTTCTGGTCGTTCTCTCCAAGTCGTGTGCGGCAACGAGATTCCGGTAGTGCGGGGGTTTTACCACTAGGAGCGTCGGGAACGTCTGCACACAGATCCCGAATAAACTCTTAGGGCAGTGCTTCGTGCACGACTTCCCCAGAGGCCGGTAACATTGTTTCATTTTAATTTTGTGTTCTGAAATTTTGCATAAAGGAAAGACAATAAAATTCTAACATTTATAAGTTTTTGATATATGTTTATGTAGTTAGAAATATTTTAGATTTTTTTTTTCTTTAAGTGAGAATATACACACGGCTTAGATAAATCATTTGAGCCGTTTTCAACTCTTTTTTATAATAATAGCAGAGACGAGAGGGAGTTGATGACAGCTTATGGGCTGTTTGGTTTGCAGATTTGACGAACAAAAGTGGTTAAAATTTAAATTTTTGATTATTTACCGTGTTTGGATGAAGGATTTGCAGACAAAATTTATTATGAATTTATGATTTGACATGAACAGTAAATTTTTGTCTGTCACGAAATTAAACTTTTGACATCGGAATTTTTTTTTTCTTTGAAGTGGAGCGCACGGAGATGAAAATTTCATATTTCTACTTCGTGCATTTTGTTGGAGGACCACTTCCTCTGTATTTTAACAAAAGAAAGATCTATTTATGTCATTCTAACAAAAAGTTACAATTTTTTTACTCAATACAACAACCAATAAATCATCAAATTTTAAAAAAATTCACTTCTAATATTTATTAATTTTAAATACCAAAACTAAATATTATTAATTTCTCTGTGGGAAACCAAAAAAACCCCTTATTTTGTGCGATACCTAATAATAACTTATTATGTCTCTTGATGGTTGTTACTTGTAACGGTTGATCGGGCTGGCATTCCTTCAAAATAATAACTATTAAAATTTAAGAAGAGAATATGAAAGAGAAGGCAAGAAATGAGATTTTTTTTTCTATAATTTTTTTTTTTTTCATTACATTTTAGGTGTAATCTTTTGTGATTTTTTTTGAGAGAATTTTGTGGAAGATATGGCCCTCCCTATTGTTCTTAGTGTTCACTACTCACGAAAGCAGCAACTCTATAGTTTAGTATAGCAAGTGTACCCACAGTCCTTCCAGAAATTGATAGACGGATATGAGAAAAGAAGTATCAGATGTAGGAGTGAACATTATTCGGTTTTGGACCGAAAAATTCGGTCGAACCAAATCGAATAAGAAATTCGGTTCTATTTTAAAAATATTCAGTTCAGTTTTGATTTTGAAAATACTAAAAAAAAAAAAAAAATTTCGGTTTCGATTTCGGTTTCGATTTCGATTTTATATTCGTTTATCAAAAACCCAAAACTAGAAATGGAATAAGACTTATATAATTATGTAAATACCTCAAATATAATCATATTTTATGATTAAAAATATGTATATTTTGAAACCAATAATTCTATATCTATATGTGTTTTAAAGTCCAACTTTGATAATTTAATAACTAATCCAATTTTGAACGCAACTTTGAAATACAAAAAAATGTGTATGTATTATAATTCTAATAAGATTTAAACACGATTCCAAGATTGGATCTGACTCATTAAACAATAAAAATAGTCCAGCCGAACAAACCGAATCGTTATTCGGCTCGGTTTAGTTTCGATTATTTGCTAATTTAGGTTCGGTTTCGGTTTTGGGATTTTAGAATTTTCGTTTATTCGATTTTGACTATTTCGGTTCGGTTGAAACTGAATAAACCGAATGCTCACCTCTAATCAGCTGGACAATGTATCAAAGGTGTCGTCCAAGTGGGCAATATAGTGACCACTCCTTTCCTGCATGTGTGGATAATAGCTTGAATGGTTCTGAGACTTCGAAAAATTCGTTGGACGTGCGAGCTTGTCATGCAGAGATATAATTTTCTGTAATAAATAACATAATGTATGAAACATCATTGTTTTTATAGTTCTTGAGATGTAAGTCGTGTGACATGTTTCATTGTATTTAGAGAGTGTGTGATTGTAATCAAATTGTTTCTTTGATTTCGAGTCGTTGTAATTCTTGAAATATTATCAATAAAGAGAATCATTTTGTATATATTGTGTATACTCAACCTTTAATTTATTTTTGTTACAATAACTTTATTTCTGAGATGTTTTATTGTCTGTGTTTGTGCTTGTTTTGTACAAGTACAATTTAGACTTGTACGATATCATGTCCAGTAACGATTTTCGATTATGCGAATTTGGAACGTGACATTTTGATATCAGTAATAAAATTTAATTCATCGAATGCAAATATTGAGAATTGACATACAAAGTTTATAAAAATTTGATATATTAGATGTAAAAGATATGCTAAGAATCATATCCGTACTTGGTAAAAAAAAGAAGAAGTTGATTTTTGCTAGTAATCTACAAATATAGAAACGATCTTCTAGAAACAATATAAAAGATCCAATAAATTTACTAAATCAAGTTTCCATTTTTTTTACGTATATGTATGCTAACCTTTTTTTTTAAGTTCCTAGGTTTAGATGCAATGAAAATGAGGAAAGAAGAACTATAATTATTTACTAAAACAATGGGGCTAAGGCACGTTTTTTTTTATAAACCCGAATAAAAAAAAAAATTTTATTTATATATATATATCCGATAACCCCCACTAAATCCTACTGTTGGATGACAACTTGTGACATTTTTTTTCTCCTTTTTCAACCTTGCTCAATGCTCATAACTTATGGCTTTATATATAATGTACATTTCTGCAAGAGAGAATAACTAGTACATTTCTGCAAGAGAGAATAATTAGATACAAAAAAATGTACTGTAGCAAAATAAATTTATATTAAATTCATGCAAACGAAATAAATTTGTAAATTTTTTAAAAAAAGACAAAGTCCGCCAACAATATTGGCGGAAAACACAACTGCTGTACACGTACGTAAAAAATAAAAAATAAAAAAATATATATATATATAAACCAAAACAAACCGAAAACAAAAAAAATAACAGAAAATCACCCGCACCCATGGCTTAAACCGGTTAAACCAGAGTTGCTAAATTTCGCCAATCCAGTTGGCAAAAATATGACATGATGTATTAAAATATGATTTGCAGAGTTACGGGAATATTAAAATATGATATGCTGACTTTTCGCTATCTCAGATAACGAAAACTTTTGTGATTTTAAATTTTTATAAAATATTCTTTTTTTATATAATTAATATAAAATATTATCTGTATATCAAATTTTCTGATGAAAATATTACTGGTTTGGTATATCTATTTTGAATCAAGCTCTATGGATTTCTGTGTATATGTTTGGTTTCTACACTCACTTCCGGAAGGAGTTCATTTCAGCCGTTTGTTACAATTTCTTTTTTTAATATAAATGTGAGAGAGTACGTGATTTGGTGGCACTGGCATAGGACGACAAGTTTGAATTTACGGATTTTTTCATATAAAGTAATAAAATATATAATATTTATATAAAACGGGATAACTTTTGGGTAATTGCGGATGGGGGGACCACTCGCCAACTCAGTTGGCGAGTTGCTGAGTTGGCGAGCAGCTCGCCAACTGAGTTGGCGGGGCACCCTACTCGAGGGGCCGCTCGCCAACTCAGTTGGCGAGACATGGACCGTTGGCTTTTTAACCGTTGGGCATCAGACATCAAATGCATTCCAATGAATCATTGGTCTAGTTGCTGACTGGAATAATCGGTTCGAGAATTATAGTGTCAGGGGCATGTCTCCCATACTAAATTCTGCTGAAGAATGTAAGTTATAAGTTACTCATTATTCGTATTGATCTAGTTTTGAGAATTATATTTTTGGAAGTATAATGAAGTCATACCAAATCATGTATTTCCTCGGCAAAAGCACGCAGAGTAGAATCGTCTACAGATCTAGTTTTGAACCTGGGCTCCTCGTAGTGGTATACTCGGTTGCTCATAAGAGGGCATCCCCACCATTGCCTGTGGTCGAGGCTACCTATGTCTGCAAAATGTAAACAAAATTTTAGCAAACTATTTACACTAAATCAATACGAATAATGAGTAACTTATAACTTACATTCTTCAGCAGAATTTAGTATGGGAGACATGCCCCTGACACTATAATTCTCGAACCGATTATTCCAGTCAGCAACTAGACCAATGATTCGTTGGAATGCATTTGATGTCTGATGCCCAACGGTTAAAAAGCCAACGGTCCATGCCTCGCCAACTGAGTTGGCGAGCGGCCCCTCGAGTAGGGTGCCCCGCCAACTCAGTTGGCGAGCTGCTCGCCAACTCAGCAACTCGCCAACTGAGTTGGCGAGTGGTCCCCCCATCCGCAATTACCCAAAAGTTATCCCGTTTTATATAAATATTATATATTTTATTACTTTATATGAAAAAATCCGTTGAATTTATTGAAAAATGATTATACATACATCACGAGTCTAACCTACATTAGTATAAGAAAACGTGACAGTTAGGGCAAATAAAAATATTAGAATATAGAGAAGACGACTATAACTGTGTCAGTGAGCGTTTTATTTGAGTATGATTATGGAAAAACATAGTGCAGTCATTTATTACCGTTTTCTTTAATTCTTTCTTTTGTTTAAGAGTTTGTTTGATAGGAGAAAAAACTGAAAATTAAAAAAATATAGATAAAAAAAAAATTTATTTTTATTTTTTTGTTTGTATGGAAGAAAAAGTGAAATGAAGAAAAAGTAGAAATAATAATAATTTTACATAGAAAATTCAATCCCTCCAATCTCATACAATATGTCATTATTGTAGGTATTCTACTATTACCAAATATGCTAAATTATTCTAATGACATCCCAATTATAGCACTAGGGTACTTTTGTCACATAAACTTTTTACTACTCGATTTTGGTAACACAACTTCATAAATTGTTTTGTTGAAGCACATTTCGTCAATTTTGAAGTACATTGAAACCACTTTAAAAGTATATTTTGTAGTAAAAAAAAACGTAATTTAAATATTTGTATTGTCAGATATTTTTTTTGTAGCGTTTTAAAATTGACGAAAGACGATTCAAAATTTTTTTTTATAAAATTTAGATACCAAAATCGAGCAGTAGAAAATTAAAGTATTAGAATTAATTTAACCTTATAAAATATTATGAAACATTTACACCATGCTTAATGGAGAGCCAATATATATCAAGGAAACTAAGAGAGAGATCCAATATACATACGGTGGGAGTTGGAGTCAGGTGGGTCAAAAAAGCATAAAATTTAGCATATATAAAGTTCTGAGCATTAAGCATCTCAAATAAATAAATAAATTGATTTACTCTCCACTTTTGTTATCATATTTAAGGATGCATCTCACATTATTTTTATAATGCACTTGTTCTCTCACTTTTGTCGGAATTCGTCTAAAAATAACGGTCATCTCATTTGACCAAAAAAATGGGACAAAAATACTCTTGTGTTTCTCCCTTTTCTGTCACCCCCTCCCCCCTTCTTCCTACCGCGACTGCCGCCGTCGACCTCCCTCCCCGCCACCGACGACCCTCCTCCCCTCCACCGACCGTGCTTCCCCCCTCCCCGCCACAACCCCCACTCCCTCCCTCCCAAGCTCCCCATAGCCAGCAGCAGCAATAACAACAACAGCCGCCGCTGCTCGCATGTCGCTGCCGCTCGCCACGTCCGCCGCTCGCTGCCGCAGCCGCTCGCGCGCCGCTTTCGCACGCGCGTCGCTGTTGTTGTTGATGCTGCTGCTAGGGGGAGCGGGGAAGGGGAGAAGGGAGAGCGAAGGCTGTGGGGGGAGGGATGGAGCGGGGTCAGTGGAGGGGATGGAGGGATGGGGTCGACGACGGCGGCCGCCGTGGGGAGAGGGAGGAGAGGTTGAGAGGAAAGAGGAAGAAGACGATGGTATTTTTGTCTAATTTTTTTTGTCAAATGGGTTGACCATTATTTTTAGACGAATTTCGTCAAAAGTGTAGGATATTTATATCATGGAAACAATGTGATACGCACCCTTAAATATGAGAAAAAAAGTTGAGGATAAGTCAAAAAAAACAAAACAAAAAACATTTACACCATGAAAGCTTAATGTAAGAGAAAAACTTTAATAGAGATGATTGTATCAAAGTTTTGATACAACCGCTATGACAAGTGAGTCTCACATCAAAATTTTAATACAACCACTGCATGACAAGTGGACTCTCCTTTCGTTTCGTAAAGCATTAATTTTAATGTGGAACCCACTTGTCATGCAGCTACATCCATCTTTATCAAAGTATTTAGAGAGAGAGAGAGAGAGAGAGAGAGAGAGAGGGGGCGGGGGGATACACTTGTTTGTTATGATTATGAGCATGAGATATCTTCAATAGATTGTTTTCTTTTGTCATCTCTCCCACTCATCACAAAAATAAAGGGCAAGAAACTGAATAGAGAAAACATGATTGTCATGCCTATTGCTTTCGAATGCGACACACTATAAATCAAAAATGGGCCAGGTGCAGATGGCTCTACTATATCACAATAGCGAGAGAGCAAGTTGCATTACCCGTAGAGTAGATGCTGACAATGAATCAAATCAATTATTTATGGAGGTGCAACTATATGTGACAACTATATAGTATTATGTAATGACAACTATATAGCATAGAAAAAGTTTTTTTTTTTTAATCTTTGTCTGATACAAAATTTTCAAATTATATGTTTTGCAGGATGACCGTTCACCGTTGTTTCCAAGTATGTACAAGCTGTACGATCGTAATTAATTTAAAAAATTTAATGATCTTAATTTTTTTTTAATCTTTATATATATATATATATATATATATATATATATATAATTTAAGTTATTCTGTTTTTTTAAAATTATAGTAATATGGTCTTTAGAATGTAAAAAAAAAAAAAACTTTTTTCAGAATGGTTAAGAAAAAAATACTAACTTTTTCCTATTTGTACATAACCCTTGAAATGTCAGAAAACGACCTTGAGCCTCATCTTTTATCTTGGTTCTGAAACTTCACATAACTACATTCTTTCTAGCTGAGGTTCCGTTCCCAAAGTCCATTAGTTTAACATTAAAATGGGTTGTACTTAGGACTCGGTTTGATTCTTAGGACTCAGTTTTATTCGTAGAAAGAAAAGGAAAAAAAATTAATTCTAGTTTTTATTTTTGGAAAATTGCAATCCCTTTCAGGTGTTTAAAATCGTTCGAAAATTTGTGAAGAAAAGTAAATAATTGAGGAATAGAAAGTGAATCCATGGGTGAGTTTTTTCCTCTCTCTTTTTTTCTTTAAGAATAAATTTTTTGTTCATTTTTTTTACATCTAAATACATAAAATAAATAAATTTTTATTTCAAAGTTCTGATTTCACGAACCTAACGAGACGTTAAAAAAATACATAGACGGAACCATAACTACAGATCATGGTGTGTATTGGATCGATCCGGGCCGACCCGCGGTCCATTTTGATCGAATTTGACCGGATGTGGTCAGGACTGGACTATACCCGTCTAAAGAAACGAGTCGTACCGGACTGGTCCGGTCACCAAAGGGTCGGACCCAGCCCGGACTCACGACCCGATCAGCGGCGGACCGGACTGAACTGGTCTGGGCATGGCCGGGCCGAACCGATTCACGGTTTGGGTCGGGCCGCCCTGGATTTTTTTTTAATGTAAAATATGTGATAAATTTAAAGATAAAGTAAGTAATATTATATATATATATATATTTAAATAAAAAATTATAAGTTATTTGTTAGTGCAGTTTTTTATAATTTATATATACTTTTATAAATATATATCCTTTTGTTAGTATAATTTATATATACTTTTATATAAGTTTAAGTTATTTGTTAGTATAATTTTTTTATATAAGTTATTTGTTAATATAATTTATATATACTTCTTTGTAAGTTATTTGTTACTACTAATTTTTTATATAAGTTATTTGTTAGTATAAATTATATTAGTTAAATTAACATATATAACTTAATACATTTTTGGAGAAAATACAAGATTACTATATATTCATAGAATTTTAAGCCACCTACTTCAACATTTATATTGTCATTAATAACTCATACTAATACTACTGATACATATGAAGATCAGAAATACAAATTAAAAAAACGATACATTTTTTTTCAAAAGAGTACAATATTACTAGATATTCATACACTTTTTCAAATGCCTACGTAGGATTCATGTGCCACAGTTAGTTTTTTTTTGGAATCGTTTACCACAATGCAAGCATGCAACAACAACTCCATTCGAGAATATTCTTTCCGTATCGGGCTCATTTTAGACTCCGCTAAAATGATGCAATATTTTTTATCTTCTTTACAGTTGAGGCCCTTGTTGCGGTGCTGGCGGAGGCTGCTGATCTTGCGGTTGCTGTTGTGGTTGATCATTTTTCATGATAGTAAATAGTCTCTTCACACTAGAATCTAGATTGCTTCTAAATATTGTAAGGGGGGCACAATATTGTTGTGATTATTTTTCATATTTATTGGACTATTTATATAAAATTTTTGACTAAAATGACCCATCGTACCCTCAAAATATAGTTGTTATAAGGGTATTTTGTTATTTTCAGAAAAAGACCAAAATATTCCTAAAACGTTCAAAAAGCTGCAACCAAACCGGGATTATTTTGGTAAAAATACCCCCGATTTAGGGATATTTTGGTCAAACCGGTCTACATTCAAAAAAATATATATATATTTCGGCCGAGTCAGGCCGGGCCTGGACTGGGTCGACGACCGTAGCGGTAACCAGACCCGGCTCGGCTAGCGGGTCGGTATCTTGGACCCAGTCTGAACCCGCAAGAAGGGTGGCCCGAGCCGTGCCGGTTCGTTGACCGGGTCTGAGCCGGCCCAAATCGACGTTGACCGGGCCGGGGTCGAGCCGGTCTTCGGGCCGCCCGACCCAATATACGCCATGAACTACAGGCAAGGGAGCTTATCCGTCGCAGATAGGACAACCTATGTGCTGGTTTGGGTCTGGGTCGACCAGGTTTATTTTTAATTTTTATGTTTATTTATATATATTTTATATATAAGTTATATGATTTAAATAATAAGTTAATAAATTCAAGTTAAAATTTATAGGTTTTTTGTTACTAAATTATTTTTGTATAATTTCAAATTTATAAGTTTTTTGTTAGTAAATTTTTTTTGTATAATTTATGTCAAAATTTATATAAATATTAAGTAAGAAAAAAATATTTGATTTCTTTATATCGATATTTATATAACTTTAAATATAAATTAAAATCTAAATATTTATAAGTTAAAATATCCCTAAAACGGTCATAAATCTGTTACTAAAACAGGGGTAAAATACTCCCAACGGTTATATTCCAAAAAAAAAAAAAAATTCGACCGAACCAGACTTGAATTGGGCCGATCCGGACCGGGCTGATCGGGCTAACCTGAATTGGACTCGAACCGAACTACGAAGGGAGCTGTCCGTACTGGGCTTGCGGGTCGAATTCTCAGACCCAGCCTGGATCCTGGAGGAGGGTGGGTCGGTTCGGACCGGTCCGTTAATCGGAACGGGCTCAGGCCGATTTTTGGGCTGTCCGACCCATTATACATCATGTGTTGGAGGTATTAAATTGGGTATTTATAATTTAAATGAGTTTTGTTGATGTGGGGAAGAAGGACAATATGAAAAAAAAAAATGTTCATTTTGTCAGTCTAACGTCTTTTTGTTAGCTTCTTTTTTATCTTTGGGCCTTTTTCAACGGTCGCTTGTTGTTTTGGTTTCCATTCTACGTGTCAAAGTCCTACAGCTCGGGCCCTTTTTCTAATATAAAATTTTAATTATAAAAAATATATTTTCAAGATGGGTCTTTATATTTAAGGGTTTTTGATATTATCTCCTGTTAGATGGACGATATTGATATTACTCCCGTTAGATCAAAAGTTGAGAAAGCCCTCCTGTAAATGTCGCTAATAAATTTTGAAAGTGTCGCTAATAAGTTTTTAATGACACTTACAGGGAGGTGTTCTCAACTTTTAATCTAACATGGAGATAATATTGTTATTATCTAACATGGAGGTAATATTGATATTACCCCCATCTAACATGGAGGTAATATCAAAAACCCCTTATATTTATTCCAATTTTACTAACATTAAATAAAAAATATTTTTTTAATTATAGTATAGTAAGTAATTTTTTACGTGAATCCATTTTTGTAGGCCGATGACATAGTCAAGAGCTATATGTAGGTCGTCTCTTTATTTTTAATATTTTTCATCTAGGATGGAATCTTAAAATATATATAAAACATTATTATTGATGTGCCCATCATTATTGATTCAGAAAATTTACTGTAGCGAAATAAATTTATATTAAATTTATGCAAACGAAACAAGTTTGCAAAATTTTGAAAAAAAGACAGAGTCCGTCAACAGTGTTAACAGAAAACAGAAATGTTGTACACGTGGCAGAAAATAAAATAAAATAAAATAAAACCGCTGTACACGTAGCAAAAAAAAAAAAAAAAAAATTTAAAAAGTGGGGCCCACAGGCCAATTTGCGCCAACACTGTTTGCTGAAATTGGCCCCCCCTCCCAAATTTCAGCCAACTGTGTTGGCGAAAATTGGGTGTGTGTGGGGCCCACTTGGTTCGGTTCGGTTCGGTTTGTTTGGGATGGATTTGTTTTGTTTGTTTGTTTTAATTAGTTATGTTTTTATTTTATTTATTTATTTTTGTTTTGTAATTAGATTTAAGAAAATTTATTTTAACGAAATAAAATTAAAATAAATTAATTGGAAATAAAAATTTAGAAATATTTTTTTCGAAAATTTGTTTGTTTCCAAAGCTTAAAAATTTGTATAAATTCCATCTAAAGCATAAAAGTTTAAAAATTACGAAAAAATATCAATTGGACGTTTATATTTATAAATATTATATTTAAATAAAAATTTTCTAATTTATTTTGGAAACATTGTTGGCGGATCAACAAGCCAATTTATATTTAAAGTGGGGTCCACAAGCCAATTTAAATATAATATTTATTTATTTAAATTTTTCTAATTTTTTTTTGTAGGTCGAAACATCGTTTTAAATTCGTTGGCCCCCACACACAATACAAATTAATTTCGCTACAGTAAATTTTAAATATTCGAAAAAAAAAGACCGAAAGTAAAATTTGGAGGTCGAAACATCGTTTTTTTACGATTCTAAAAAATTTCGAAGTCCGTAAAACGGTGAAACAATTTATCCGGTAGTACTTTTCGATACGGTCGTTTTGGCACAAACTGGAGCTTGTTTCGATCTCTCAGTCAAAAGTTATGATACTTTAAAGTTTTAAATTTTATATTTTTGTCTGTAACATGTGCGTCTTGGTTCGGATAAATTTTTTTCCTACACGATTTGTGTTACTCTCGTCGAAAACATACAAATCGACTTATTATTTAACGAAAAACTATTTCAAAACAAGTAGTTATGTCCGCTCGAAGTCTGCACGACGGCAGACGTAATATTCTTACGGCAGATTATTATTATTTTAACGTCTGTTAACGACGAAAAAATTAACGATAAAAATATAATATTTATAAATATAAACGTCCTATTGATATATTTTTTTCGTAAGTTTTTAAACTTTTATGCTTTAGATGAAATTTATACAAATTTTTATGCTTTGGAAACAAACAAATTTCCGAAAAAAATATTTATAAATTTTTCTTTCCAATTAATTTATTATAATTTTATTTAGTTAAAATAAATTTTCTTAAATCTAATTACAAAACAAAAATAAATAAATAAAACAAAAACATAACTAATTAAAACAAACTATCCAAACAAATCCATCCCAAACAAACCGAACCGAACCGAACCAAGTGGGTCCCACACACACCCAATTTCAGCCAACACTGTTGGAGGAAATTGGCCTGTGGGCCCCACTTTTTTTTTTTTTTTTTGGCTACGTGTACAGCGGTTTTAATTTTTTAATTTTTTTTCTGCCACCTGTACAGTATTTCTGTTTTCCGCCAACACTATTGGCGGACTCTGTTGTTTTTTTCAAAATTTTGTAAATTAATTTCGTTTGCATTAATTTAATTTAAATTTATTTCGCTACAGTAAATTTTCTGTTATTGATTATTTTGATGATTATCATTCATTTATATGCTCGGATGAGGCCCATATCATTTATATGCTCGGATGAGGCCCATATGTATGCGGCATCTTATCCTTGCTATAAGCAGCAATAACCTCCCTAGAAAAGAAAGAAAGAAACGAGTCCTCTTATCTACCAATGTTCTTCCTCCAAGCTACACTTGCTCAACTGCACTATCCATGCGGCCTCCTCCCCTTAACTCCTGTCACTCTCTACACAACAACAGCATCATCGAAGATGGCTCCCATGACCTTTCCATTGTGTCGAAAGGCTCTTCTGACGCGTTCTCGGGAGCTGCGGTGTAGTGCGCGACGGAGAGTGAGATACGATGAAGAGGACGACGAAGAGTACGGGCACAACATCGATATCGCGAGGCTCGAAGCCTACACCGAGTCGGCCCGCTCGGTGGTGCTGCTAATTAGAGCCACGGTGGATGGCGAACAGGAGGAGGTGCTCATCTTCAAGGTGACCAATGCCTATTTCTTGCTTAATTGCTTCTCCTTGTCTTTCATATCAGGGCTGGTCCAGAATTTTTGGATATACAGAGAATGGTGTTCAATTTCCGCATTTAAGTATTTTTTTGCATGTTTTTCAGAATAACATGGTTGGATCGGTTTTTTTTTTTTTTTTAACCTTTAGAATAGCATGCGTTGGATCGATTTAAATTTTCTTAGAAATTGAATAGTTTAAAGATATAATCTGAGCGGTCAAAAAGTCAATTCAATTACTGTAATTTCAAAAAATTCACACCAAACCCTAAAAATTGGTAGAAATTAGTTTCATCTGGCTTAATGGAGTTAAAACGCATCAAATGACTGCAATTTCGAAAAATCCACAAAAATTTGCTTAATGGAATTAAAATGCATCTAATGACTGTAATTTAATCCACATCTTACCGTAAAAATTGACAATAATTAGTTCCATCTGGCTTAATGGAATTAGAATGCTTCCCCAATTGCTCGAATTAGCAACCTCTTGTGAGGATATGTCTCTCTCTAACCACTTGAGTGAGAGGTTATTGACACATTGGAATATATATATAGAGGAGGGATCCACATCTCCAATTTTTTTTATTTCCAAGCATCTTCATGTTATCAACCGTTGGATCTTATTTAATCATATAATCTTAACTATTGATTTGAATGGTTCAAAGTAACGATTAAGATTAGATGACTTAAATAAGATCCAACAGTTGTAAATATGAGAATGCTTGGAAATGCATAATAGGTGGAGATGTGGATCATTCCTTATATATATATATATATATATATATATATATATATATATGTATAAAATCTAAGTATTTTTTTGTTGCTTCTCAAGATTTTGAGTCGTGGACGGTTGTCTGTCCTAGTTTGATATAATTAATACATTATCACCATTGTGAGGCTTTGTTGTACTATAGTAGAGATTTTGAAAGAAGTATTATCTTTCATTAACAAATTTCATACAAACAAGGAAAAACAGGGGGCAAAAGGTGTAAAATGAAAAGAAAATAATAAAGAATAAAAAAGAGAGAAATTTGATTAGTTACTTCTAAAGCCCATACAATTCCTCTTAATGGTGTCTATTCCAACTTAAACCAGCATGACAGAGAGAAAATGAAAATCGAAGACTTATTGTTCGTATTCGTGTACTCGCACGAGCTACCGTCCTCCCTCCCCCGGCCCCCTCCGCTGGCTCGCGTGAGTGCTGTAATGAAAATGACCAAGATTCATACTACTAACAACTTTACAATCTCAAAATTCTATATAGATGCTTTTTTTTATGTATATTAAGATAACTTCATTGCACAACAAAATAATTTCAGTTTATGAATTTTAAATTAAAATTTTGGATATTGAGTAATAGTTAAACATCTATTTTTTCAGTCATAAATAATGCATTATATAAATACCATCTTAAAAATCTCTAGAAGAAAAATAGAATATCAATGACGGAAGATCAATTATGGATGCATAATTCATACCTGGTTGAAAACATGGGACCAATTGGATTTTCTTTCCCATGGGAGGGAGGAGGAGGAGGAGGAGGAGGAGGAGGAGGGACCAATTGGAAACTGCCACGTAAGTAAGATGGTTTAAGCTTAACATTATGGAAAAAAATATACTAGTGACTGATTCGTTGACGAAAACAAAATTCCATAACTTAAATATAGACAAAACGGTTTTTAATTTGGAGTCACAAATTGATTGTTGACGCACTTAAGATGTCACTGATTTGTCCCTGATCACTAATCTATGGATCCGAAAATATCAAAACCTTATCGTGATCCTAGTCACATTCATTTTTCAAAGTTTTTTTTTTTTTTGAATTACTACATGTTCATATTATAAGAAAACTATATCAAATTATATAGTACTAGAAGCACATATGCACATAGTAATTATAACCAACAAGCACATATGCACATAGTAATTATAACCAACGTACTAAATAATTAGGGTTTGCGATTGCAGGGTTTCTCGTCTCGCTTAAGTGGTAGAACTGCGAGGGATCTATCGAAGAGTGTTCTTCCAGCAAAGGCAGTTATAGAGTCCATTGATGTGATCAAAGGACCATTTGATCCCTCCAACATTGAGTACTTGGAGAAGGACTTGACGTGGAAGACATTCAAAACTCGTTTGCAAAACATATAATATAAATACAAATTGTAGTGTTTATTTTAGTTTATTTTTATTTTATTTATTGGTTATAGAATGATGTCTTCGGTAGTTTTTTTTTTTTAATTACTTTTTGAATTTATTTACTATGGCTTGGGTCAATTAGGTGGTAATACCTTACCTGGAAAGTGTGAGTACTCATTCCAAGTTACTCTACAAGGAATTTAAACAGGTAATCCATCCAAAGAAATCAACTTGGTGCATGAAATTGTATTGTTTCTATAGCCGGTGCAAGAAATCTATGAAAATACTACAAGCTCTCTGCATTGTTTGTCTTTGCATCCACATATGGAGATATAGGAGAAGAATAAAAGGGAAGCTCCCAAAGATCTAAGTATTATAGATATTAATAATACAGATACAATAAAATACAAATACAATACATTTGACAATAATTGGGCAATGCCACTTGCCAAGTGTTCTAGGTGACAATGTCTGGTTTGGGTCGAATTGAAAATATTGGCTAATATTAAGAAAACAATCACTACTACAACAACTACTACTACTACTACTGTAGGAGATAACTTCGACGAAGTCGATTATGGGGTCGGTTTACAGCAAGAGGTAAGAGAGTACTTGGATTTGTGGTATAGGCATGGTGCGAGATGGAAAAAATGGGAAGCACGCATGCGACGACACGGTTGTGAGGCTAAGAAAAAGATTAGTGAGGTGCGACGAGAGTGGCACCCAAGAGAGAGACGGGTATGCGAAAACAACAACGAGAAGAGTGACATTCATAGTGGCACTATGCTTTACTTGTGGTGCAATCTAGGTTTCGGGCACAACGTACATGACTTTGTACGTATATGCTACGTTGTATATCTTTTTGTCCACTGTTCTCCAACTTCCACCGTTTATAAATAGACGAAATAATACATCCCCGTGGCTCTATGCCTCTATCCATTGATCTTATGCAACTTAAAACCCACATCTTAGGTTTTAAGTTTTAAATAGAGAGGTATTACAAACATTTTATATCTTTTAAGAAAAAAGATGAATATTGAAATAAAGTTGGAAAAGGGAGGGGACCGAAAGGAAAAGACTTGTAAAATGGAGGATACAGAAAGTTAAGAGGGTGCCGTTACAAAATTTCTCCTAAATTTAATCTTGCTTTAATGGTGGTATCTCCTTTCAAAGGGCGAACATAGTCTAGGAAGCAAAGATAAATTCAATTTTTTTTTATCTAAGGCCGCAGATGAATTGGAAAGTGTTGCGTTCTCGTTTTCGTTGTATAGTCGTTTTCCACATTGAAACCAATGGTTGTATCGGGGAGGAGCGGATATGAATTCGAATTCCAATTCGGACAAAGTTTGCTTAAATATATGCTTTCATGGACAAAGACGATCGACCTCCTCTCAAAATTATAAACAATGGTTGCATCAGTTCTTAATTTAGAGAAGCTTCTGGTCTGGGGTAGAGATTTTTGCAATTTCTCAGAAATATTAACTCTTGGAAGTAGGCACAAACATGAAAATAGTAGTATAAGAAAGTAAAGCATTCATAGATCAACAAATGGTAGTACTCGTCTTTTACATTACTAATATCAAAGTAATCTGGATGAGCAAAGGCCAAAATTTCAATAATCTGGAAGCGACACCCATTAATTTCTGTTATAGCCGTAAGTATTACATATTCCGTATAGATGAGAAACCGAAAGCAATTGCTAGTGCCATCCTTATATCAAAGAAAAGGAGGGGTTAAAAAAGGGAAAATTTATGTAGTCTTTACCGAGTATTGATATCTCACCAACTGAAAACCAAATAACGATTGAAGAATCAGTAGGGGAAAAAGAGAGAGATATTGACAGGCTATAATGACAGAGAAAGTTATGTGATCAGAATTTCTACTCAAGTGAATTGTGGATATACTCCTCCCGACCTGACCTGACTTCATTTCCATGCAACAGAGTCGATTTCGTCCCTGGCTGACTTGTACAGCTCAAGCCGTCGAGCTATGGCCTCCCTCTTCTCCATCAGAGCAGGGTCCTCGTCTAACATTGCGCCAAGTTGCTTCTTCTGCAGCATATAGAAGCAAAAGCCAGATCAGATGCATCGATCATCAACAAATTACATCATAGCCTCTTGCAAGAAGACTAAATGATTTTCCATTTTCCTGAAGCTGCGAGGAAAAATAAATCCAATTTTCAAATTGAAAAAGAAAATTGAATACGCTTAGGTTGTGTTGTGTTTGGTTTTGGGGGAAGTGAGGGAAAGGGAAAGAAAAAGAAAGAACAAAGCAAGGAAAAAAGATATTTGGTTGCTAACAAAATGTAATGAAATCCCGCCATTTTAGAAGGAAAGTTTATTTTAGTTATTTGTCTCTCCCTTTCATTTTTCTTTTCCTTCTCTCCTACCGAACATAACAACCATATTTTCTTTTGTCTCACTTTTCCTCGAACCAAACACAACCTTACTATATTCATTCCAATAATCGTCATCATAGTTCTCAGGTAGCTTATCAAGATTATTTCATAGATTTCTTACACATATCGATAAGATAACAAATTGGGATATTTCAACATTATAAGGTTTCCTTTATAGAAAACATATGAAGTAACGCTGCAAACAGACACACCCCATGTAAATAGTTTACTTAGATTGAGAACAGTATATACCTCTCTAGCCCCAACTTGGGCATAGAAATGATTTAGCAACGACCTCTTGGCCTCTCGGACCTGAGAATGGGCAATGGCCTTGGGAATAGTATTCTTCAACGTATCAGATACCATCCCAACATAAGCCGTCACATTAGATCCTGATATAAATTAACACGAAACCATATATGATGTGTTATCAGCTAAAACAAAAGAAGAGTGATATATATCATGTCTCACTAATCTTCCATAAACTTAGTTATAAAGTTTATATATGAAAATGACTAATTGCAAGTACAGTTTACTAACCAATCCTTCTGAGGTGGTTCTCATTGTATCTATCCATGGTCGGCGCTTTGGTATCTGCACCTTTATTGTCAGGTTCAGTCGGAAGTTTCCGAAAGAACTCCACAGTAAGGTAACTGGATTCCATTTCTACCAGACGAAGTACTGTTTTCCGGCTTTCATCACGGAATCTTTCCAAGGCTTCATTTGATGCAGCTGCTATGTCAGATTGGAGGGTGGGGAAGCGCTTTAATTCCTATCAAAGTTTAATTAACCATATCAGAAGTCAGAGGGCACATTCAGAACAGCTTTGAGTACTTGAAGAAAATACATCAGGTACATGGTACAACAAGGACAATGAATTGAGTAGCATAATTTTATCATATGAATAGCCATTTCAGGGCAAACCATTCTGAATATGATTTTAATATGATCTGTAGATGAAAGATGTGTAAATTTCATTTAGAGCTAAAGTGATAGATAAATTCCTACATATATATTGGACAACATTGGACACGTGGGCTGGTCAGATCACATCAGCTCATACTGAGAGTTTGAAGCATAACTTTCACATGCTACAACTCTAATACACTCCACACACAGATCGTTTACAACAGTTTATGACCTTTTTTTTAATCAAAACTAGACAATTGATAACAAGATTAATATGTAGTGGCAAAGAAAAAGCCTATTCTTTACTATTTAAATCACTTAACTACTCATTTTATCGTAGGTCGACAGTATAATTGTCCTACAAGATAATGTTTATTGACTGAGAAAACTACCAGAACTTAGTAAACCAAGCATATGCATCTCTTTTAAGCGGATTAGAAAGAAAAATATGTTGCAAGAAATAGTATAAGCTTCAAAGCTCCCCCACCAACCCCCTTCAAATTTCAAAATTCACCTATCCCCTTCAACTTTGACTGCCTCCCACTGGTGACCTCCAGTGATTGGTTTGGAGATATGTAATGTAAATTTGTAATCATCCAAGCCTTTCCCATCATGATGGGGTTGGATGTAACATAGAATTGGATTAGGAAAGCTCAACAAAAGCATAGAAGAATGTAAATGAGCACTTGTGAACATATCATCAGCGCCTAGTAGTTGGCACCAAATTTCTAGGTAATGTAGAAGAAAAATCCTTGTCATAGAACTTCAAAGACCAACTGAAGGTGGATGTCCATATCTTTTTACTGGAAGTGTAGTTTAAGCTGATGCGACCAAGAAATAACGTCCAAGTTTCCTTGGACTTAAAGAGAATCAAGACAAAGCAGCCAATGATAATAAAACGTAGGACTTTGAACTAAATACTCTCGAACGACATGTTCAAGAGAATATAATGTTGTTTTGAATTAAAATTTCGTAATGCTAGAGTGACAGAATCAATAAATAATCTGGCATATGATGAACAGAAGCTATCTGAATAGACTTCCTAACAAGTCACAGGACATCTAACTAACCTCTGTTTCTCCAATAGACTTCCTAACAAGTTCCTTCAACACCAAGTGCACCTAAAAGGATTGCCAAAAATGTCAAAGAACCAGAGAAGAAATGATTGGTCATATTATCTTTAGATATCCAATGAATTTTCATAGCCATATTAATAAACTAAACCATGAAAGTAATCAGAAATTCTGCAAAAAAGAGTACAATCAATGTCAAAAGGGTGATATGTCCAAATTTCTACCACAAGCAAGAGACATGCAATAAAGCCACAAATTAGGGGATTGAGTGAATATGTTTTGCACCAACAAAGAAAATAAATTAAAACGTAAACAAATTCAGATATGGACAATTAACTAATTTCCAAAACGAAGTTTCTACATATACACAGATATATCTAGTTTAGCAAGGAAACCACAAGAACTATTGCAGTTGTGGCAATGTTGACCTTTTTTCCAGCCATTTTACAATAAAACTGTCCCATCTGCAGTTTGCATTGTAAATCAGTTTTTCTAAGTGCAGATCTGAACAAAACATGTCTCAAGTCTGATTTTGCATTTTCCTTGGTGTCCACTTAGGTCTTTCTGTCTTCCAAATGAGACCTTTATATGATATTAATCCCCTCTTCTTGTTAGCTTTATGAGACTTGCCCTTCTCATGACTCTATTATATAGCACACTTTTTATGATTTATAGCATATGCCCTTCAAAATACCCAAAACTGTACCTCTATTCTATGTAGGTTACCTGTATGGAGACAAAATGAATATGCACCCACTTAGATAAACAAATTTAGTACTTCACTGAGACCTTTCTACGAGGATCAGCATTGGCTCTTATTACACTGGTTAGCTGAGGAAAGGACTCGAATAAAATTTTCAAAGTCTACAGGGCCGGCCCTGTGCTCATGGGGGCCCAGACGAACTTTCAAAATGGGACCACATATATAATATAAAAATAATTAAAAAAATTTAAAATTATTCTTATCACCAAGATTTAAATTAAAAAACTCTAGGGTTCAAGACTAATATGTTAACCACTATACTATAATTATTTTATGTTAACTACTACACCACAATTATTTTATGTTAACCACAACATTGTATCAACTCTTTGCCGGAACGAGTCGAACTCAAATAGAGCTATTATTATTTCTGACTATAAGTAGTCCTCTTGTTTGGAGGAACAAAAAGTAGAGGAAGGAAAATTTTAAAAATAATTTTTTGTTTGTTTGTTGATAGAGATATAATTACTATTTAATTCTTGATATTCTCAAATCATAATTTATGCTTACCTTTATTAGGGGTAGTTGGGTAAATTCTCCCAAAATCCTCTCAACTCTCTCCATTTTCCTCTCAATTTTGGGAGATTTTTTTTTTAGTTGGACCCACATAAAATTTTCACTCAATTTTTTCTCCCCCATTTCCTCTCCCCCTTCCCCAAAACCATCATTTTTAATTTTCTTCTCACTTTTCCCTCAACTTTTTCCTCCCTCCCATTTTCCTCCCTTCCCAAACAATACCTTACCCTTTTAGATATTAGTTTTGTAGAAACAACCCTTATAAACACTTGAAATTTGGAAAAGACCAAAAATAATTTAAATTTGTTGAGAATAGGCTACACATGCCCTTTAGTCTAGTATATGCAGTGGAGGACACAGGAATCCCACGGGGGATACAACAACAACAAAACTTTTATCCCAAATTTCTATAGGGGATGCAGTTGCAAATTAAGAAAAAGAGAGGGGATTAAACTTAAAGAAATGTTTCTTGCCAATGGAGTAAAGCAGATTCCAATGGGAATTTAACAATGTTAGCTGGGGTATTCGATATGAATTTAAAACAGGCATGTGCAAACAAAAAGAAAATTAGTAATTACTGAAAGATGGGGTGAAGAAATAGTACAGCGTCAACTGAGGCTTCAGCTGGACCCTTAAAAAAGCCGAGAGAGCTCTCTATAAGCCTTCTATATCCTTGCTCAGGGGCAATCAAATGGGGCTGATAACCATCAGCCTCTGAAATAACTTTTCGAACATTGTGTAAAGAAAGATGCTTATCGAACGGGAGCTTTTTCAAAGCTGCAGGTAGTTGGTTGTCAAACACTCCATATATCCGATCTCCGCCAGGTCGCCTACATAAATTAAACAACAAATAGAAAAGTACAAATTGAATCAGATAGCAGATGGTTATGGAGCATTAAAACCATGACATTTCAAGGAGTAGCATTTTCGGTGTAACGATAATTTCCGTACATCTTAAGGATGAATAGTTTTTTGATATATCTATAATCTATTCATTAAACCTTAGAAAGAATAATATACACAAAAACTGCATATGACTTGCATTCTACACAATTACTTCTCCAAGTTGCTTCCCTAGTAACCAAACAAATCTTTAATGTCACTTTTGTTCCAAAACTGGAGCACTTAACATGACTATCATATAAATATGAGCAGCTTTCTTGTATAGAACTAGACATAGTAAAAATGATTGAAAAAAAGGACATACAAAACTATATATCTAAATAAGGCTCACAACAATCATCATACTTCAAGTGATGTTTTGGAAGAAAATTGAGCTTACACTATATTCTTTATCCTACATAAAGACTTGCACATGAATGGAAGATTAATATTGATCCCAATTTACTAAAGTAGGGTGATGGATCTCCAAAAAAGTAGATGGGAAGCGGATGGTTGATAGATAAAGGAGAACAAGTGAAAACACAAGAACAATATAGTTTCATAGGGAAACACTCCTCTTCCAAATTAATACTTTAACTAGATCCTCTTCTTCCCTTTAGAAAGAAGAGTGAAGGTCCCAAATTCTCTCAAACTCCCAATCTAAGTTGCAAGGGTCAAGGGACCTTCCTTATATAGCCACCAAATGATAACCAAGAGGAATATAACACCAAATTCTCTTACATGGATCCTTAGCAGCATGATCAATCTCCTCCCTAGGATGAACTAAGTACATCAATTAACTAAGTACATCAATTAGGAAATGAAATTACCCTAAAACTAGTTATTCACGTGAAAACCAACGCACCCTGATTGACCAGTTGGCAAAACGAGTTCAAGTCAAGGTTCGCAATACCAGTATCCGAATCGGTTTTAGAGCCTGCTTATGAGGGTATCAGTGGTTTCGACAATTTCGGGTTAGAGTTTCATTGTTCTTGGTTACAGGAAGCCAAAAAATAATAATATATAAAACTTAGATGATATTTGATACATTTAGGCATAATGTTATGTATTATTTGTTGTTTCCATTAATTTTGAAGGTAATAATATTCAACATTGTTGAATCATCCATCCACAAGCAAAGTTCCTCATAATAGATAGTTTTGAATGGAATAATATTAAGATTTATGACCATTGTGAATTTATAGTGAACAACTTCGACAAATAATAATGGTTACATTGTGTAAATAAATTTTTTTTATCGACACACTGTAGCTTGTTGATCTTCGGCATGATCGAATCAATGTGTTGACAATGACATTGCCTTGTCCAGACTTCTCTATTCTTTCTTTTGATTTTTTTTCTTGTTGAATTAACCACTATCACCACAATTTGGTATCGAGTGGTATCAGTCGGGGTGAATACCATATCAGACATGACAAAACGATATGACACAGCCTATGCATATTGGTATCGGCCGATACTGTGAATCTTCATTTTAGGTCAACATACTCGCTTGCATGCCAAAACTATAGATCCTGCAATTTTGCAATCGTAGAGTAATCTATCAATGCATTTGTACCATGACTTCTGTAATAGTAAAACCAGAATGTTCTAAGTAATATTATAAGCAAGGTGGCAGAGCTTACCCTCCATCCAGATGCTCCTTAAAGATACGGTCAAATGCTCGACACATGTCTAATATTATGTAAAGTTGTGCCTGTAGATATGACACAAGGAACTTAATAGTTGTTAACATAATATTTCACAAGTTGATTAAACAAAACTGTTTCAGTTTACCCCTGCGTCAACCCCAATGGGTCTGCCAAGCCTATCCAATTCTGCATCAAGCTCATCTATAGTTTTATTTATTAGAGCTATAATGCTTGGTATGCGTGCTCTAATCACAGCCTCCAAATGCTGAACAAAAATATCAACATAACGTGTGAACTCCATTAGCTACAACATATAACACAAGGATAAACCCGGAAAATAGAACCTTTGTCCTTGGAAAGAAGTGAACTCCATTAGCTATGGCATATAACAAAAGGAAAGTAAACCCGGAAAACAAAATATTTCACCTTGGAAAGAAGCTTTGCAAGATACTCTGAACCCATTTTACTTGCCAAATGTCCATAATCAGGACTGCTTGCAAAATACTCCTGCTCTTTACGTCGAGCAGCAATCATGTCAACATTCTTGTTGATTTCAGCTTGTGAACGATTGACAATGCCAACCCAAGGGTGTTGTAGGCGGTATGATCTGCCTTCCAGAACCTAGAACAAGCAAAGAACACACCAAGTTTCTAGTGCAACATACAAGCCTTCAACATGAAAACTAATCATTAAAATAGAAGGAAAAAAAAGCCTCACATAGACAGTTGTAAATAGTTAAGCATAGGTTTAAAACCTACATCAAGAGCATTGGTACCCTGATCCATAAGATCGAGCTTCGTTAAAACTCCAAATGTTCTCTCACCTAGAGAAACAAATAAATAGCAGAACATGGATGAGCGAAACTCAGAATGGTAATGAGTTTTCCTTAAAAACAAACACCAGTCAAGCTAGTTCATAAGCCAGGTACAACAGTTCATAATGGACAACACAAAATAAACAAAGTATACAACCTGAAGGATCGACTTCTCTTGCAAGTTTTATAGCATCTGAAGTTGCAATATCTTGATTAGCAGGAGATATGGCCAATATGATGCAATTAGGCTACGATACAGATAGAAATGTTAGATTATTAGCAACTGAAATTTGGTATTATATATAACTTATCTTTCTTATAATCTTAATATATAATGCCAAAAGTTACTATAGGCTTCACCGTGGGACTTTCATGTTCCAAAGTGCCCTTCTCCAACCTTGTATATATCAAAACAAGTTTAAATTAACTAGGATGAAACATGTAAATTACATATCTTCCCACTAACATAATTACTCACTACTAATAGTTACAAATTTCCAACTATAATAAATGTTCATCAATTAAAAAATAAATATACTTTAAAATATTTAATACTATTTCAAAATTGGTTTGTCATACAAGTAAACATTTAAAAAGTGTATTTAAAAGTGAAAAAAAAAACATAGACAATAACACGTGCAACACACGTACACGACTTCTAGTATATAATAAGAAAAGTTCTAGGCTTCACCGTGGAACTTTTATGTTCCAAAAGTGTCCTTCTCTAACCTTATATATATCAAAATATACTTAAATTAACTAGGAAAAACATGTAAATTATACACCTCCCCACTAACATAATTATTAACCACTAATAATTACACACTTCCAACTACAATAAATGTCCACCATCTCTAAATTTACTTCAAAATATTTTTACACTATTTCAAAATGGATTTGCCGTTCAAGTATGCATTTAAAAAGTGAGAAAAACAGACAAAACATACGTGCACGAGCGACTTCTAGTGTGTGTGCATATTACATTAAAAAAAATGTACCTTTTCAACATATGACCGAACCATATTCTCAATGTCCGCAACTATAGAGTCTGGTTGTCCCTCTGCACAGGCCAATATTTACCAGTAAGCCCAATAATCGACATCAATCACATAAATCAGGAGAAGATAGAATTTATGATAAATGGAAAGTACCTACAGCAACCTTTGTGAGCCCCGGAAGGTCCACCAGTGTTAAATTTACAACTGCCAATACATAAAATTAACAGGACTGAGATTTCCGGAAAATTTTGATGCTAGAGATTTATGATATGTAAATGCAGCATATTGCTGAAATTAGCATGTTATGAAGACCGACTTTAGTATCAATTGAGTAATTTGTAAAACAAATCTTTTTTAGCAGCTTCGGTGACAACAATGAATGATACCAGTATTAGCATGACAGTAAACATACTCTATATAAAACGAAAAAACAAGACTAATTGTATTCCTAAAAGCACGTAATTCTTGTTTCCTACAAAAGCACACAGATAACCTTAGTGCGAGCGGGTCATACTTAGTATACATTACTCTTACACTTTCCTCAAAAATGGAACTATCAAGAAAATTGTACATTGGAAATGATTACACCCTGCATGTGAGAATTTTGTTCCTCTTTTTCTATTTTCTTGACAACCTCAGAAAAGATGAGAGGATCCATAAATATTTTTATATCCTCATATGTTTTGTATATTGATCAGGCTCTCAGGTAAAGTCATTACATTGTCCACACTTCGTTTGCACAGTTATATACATTGAGCACTCTCAATGATTATTTCAGGATTGTTTTAATTCGAAATTATAGATCGCTGATACAGGCCTGCTAAAAGATGACTTACAAGTGATTCATGGAGATGTCAAGTACCCAATATGAAAATGTGATTGTTCGCAATATTGTTGGAGATAATCAATATTACATGTACAAATAAAAGTATACATACAAGATAATCAATATTTACAGTTTGTTTACATATAAGGTTTCAAAAGGCAGTCTAAGTGGCCTGCAAGACGAAGCGGCCATCCGGCACTGCCTACGGCCGAGGTGTTGTCTCAAAAAGAAAAAGAAAACTCATGTTGTTGTCTCAGCATCCATCATAATCAAGTGTATAAATATGTAACTCAATATTACAAAAACATAACAAAAAAATTGAATCACTTCAACAGGAAAATGTCATCATGTGAAACAATATGTATAAGCTAAACAATATGTGTATGCACTAACCATGAGGGGAGTAGATACTCAAATGGATAGGAACATTAGATATGGCCTTTGTTTTCCCCGTCATTCGGTCTGTTTCATCTGAAATCTCCTTTCTAATCGCAGCTGCACATGTACAAGATTCAGTATATACACAAAAAACATTGTAGTGTTTGTAGAAGAAAAATATGATCATGGGTAATGTTTTAACATTTTCATAAATAATCACCCCTGCAGTATACAAAAAAACGTGGAGAAAAGAATTTCCATTCATTATTTCTAAGAGAACATGCATCAAAACAGTTACATATCGATCAATAAATGTGCTAATACTTTGTGTTGATATGGTATGTTGGGTGTCATATTTAAGTATAGTATAAGCACATGGGAATATCCTGAGGACATATTTGGGATGCCAGAATATGTCACAGGATATTCCATTATGAGATTATTATCATAATGATTGAGATCATTGTATTAATGACTGTAAGGCTATATAATGCCAATGAGACAATCAATAAAATAATCAACTAATTTCAACATGGTATCAGAGCCAAGTTTCCACAAACCCTAGCCGTCACCAAGCTTCCACAAACCCACAGGAGGATTTCCTATATCTCCTCCACCGAACTCTTCTCCGCCCTTCGCTCTTGCTGCCCCGTCCCGCTACTGCTGCGGCTACTACTGCTGCTGCTGCTGCTGCTGCTGCGACTGCTGCTGCTGCTGCTGCGACGGTGGCTGTGACATGCGTGTTGCCGCCTCCTCCGCACCAGCACGAGACAACGACTAATAGGGATGCCTAGATTTGAAAAAAGGGGGGACATGTTCGGATCTAGGAGTGGACGACGAGGACGAGCGTGAGTCGTGGAGCGGACGTGACATGATTGGATAGACGACGCATCGATGGAGGAGATCATCAAGAAGCTAGATTCTGCAGAGGTGGCGACGTTGATGAAGTTGTTGACGATGTCGGCTGGTGAGAACACGACACGAACGTCGCCGGAGTTGAAGCTTCCCTCCATCGATCTAAAATTAGATGGACCAGCCACCTATCTGAGTTGGTCACGGCGGGTGAGAAGAACCACACTTGGGAGCTTGTGAGACTGCCAGAGGGGAAGAGAGCAGTTGGATGCAAGTGGGTCTTTACCGTGAAGCAGAACCCAGATGGACAGGTTGAGCGCTACAAAGCTCGACTAGTAGCCAAAGGATACAGTCAGACGTACGGCATCGACTATGACGAGACCTTTGCACCAGTTGCAAAGATGAGCACTGTCAGGACTCTGATTTCTCTGGCAGCGAATGGTGGATGGAAGCTACACCAACTGGATGTGAAGAATGCATTTCTTCACGGAGATCTAGTGGAGGAGGTGTACATGGAGATACCACCAGGATTTGGCACCAATCAGACAGTAGGCAAGGTCTGCAGGTTGAAGAAGTCCCTCTATGGACTGAAGCAGTCTCCTCGAGCGTGGTTTGACAGATTCAGAAGGGCGATGATAGGGATGGGATATCAGCAGATCAATGCTGATCATACTGTGTTCTTCCGTCGGAGTGGAGGCCACATCACTATGCTTGCGATGTATGTAGACGATATGATTATCACAGGAGATGATGAACAGGAGATCGCCCAACTCAAAGGAAAGCTTTGGCAAGGAATTCGAGGTGAAGGATCTCGGCCTTCTTCGGTACTTCCTTGGGATTGAGATTGCTCGAGAAGCAGAGGGGATTGTTCTCTCTCAAAGGAAGTATGCACTGGACCTTCTCACAGAAACTGGAATGTTGGGGTGCAAACCTGCAGCGACACCAATAGATCAGAGGTTCAAGATTGATGCTGAGGCTGGAGAACCAGTTGATCGGGACAGATACCAGAGACTTGTTGGCAAGTTGATCTATTTGAGCCACACACGTCCTGATATCTGCTTTGCAGTAAGTGTGGTGAGCCGCTACATGCATGACCCACGGAAGGGTCATATGGATGCAGTGTACCAGATTCTGAGGTACTTGAAAGGTGCTCCCGGGAAGGGACTAATATTCAGGAAGAACAATCACGTGAGCATCGAGGGCTACTGTGATTCTGACTGGGCTAGTTGTGCTGATAACAGGAGGTCTACCTCGGGATATTGCATATTTGTAGAAGGTAACTTGGTCTCCTGGAGGAGTAAGAAGCAGTCTGTGGTGGCCAGATCGACAGCTGAAGCAGAGTACAGAGCTATGGCCTTGGGAGTTGCAGAGCTGCTATGGTTGAAGAATATGCTGGTGGAGCTGAAGCTGGATCAAGAAGCCAAGATGAAGCTGTGGTGTGACAATCAGTCAGCTATTAGTATCGCCAACAATCCAGTACAGCATGACATGACCAAACACATTGAGATTGATAGATTCTTCATCAAAGAAAAGTTGGATAGTGGATTACTGGAGCTTGGCCATGTTCCAACCAGGGATCAAGTAGCAGATGGACTAACCAAGGGACTCGCTTCAGTGAGCATGATTAGAGGATGTGACAAGATGGACTTAGTGAATATCTTTCACCCATCTTGAGGGGGAGTGTTGATATGGTATGTTGGGTGTCATATTTAAGTATAGTATAAGCACATTGGAATATCCTGAGGACATATTTGGGATGCCAGAATATGTCATAGGATATTCCATTATGAGATTATTGTCATAATGATTGAGATCATTGTATTAATGACTGTAAGGCTATATAATGCCAATGAGACAATCAATAAAATAATCAACTAATTTCAACACTTTGTAATGAATTAAACTATTTAGGCCAAAAAAGACACCATCTAAAAAAGTATCCTGTAAATTTAAACTGAATGCTCACTGCAAGCACTAAAGAAGTCCTTCCCAAAATACCTACATGTACTTGATAAATAATCCATGCATTTTGGAATAATTATGTTCAAGAATAAGCTCTGTATTGTTCCCAGTTAAGCACAATCATACTTTCTGCTCATACACAGATAGAAGCTGATCAAATAGTATGGACAGGCTTGCTTCTTCTAAAGTTGTAAGATAATAGCATACAGTATTCACTGTTTAGGCTATCATTAATTATTAATAGCAGCATTATATGATTCCTTGTACCTCCTTATGGGCTTGAATTGAACTTATAAACTTATAACCATGATAGCCAGTTATATTATTTGGATCCAAAACTATATTAGACTAATGGGTTTATGTCAAAGATAATCAGAGATATGACCTGTTCCAGATTGAATTACTTCGAGTACAATACTACAATGTCCATTTACCACCCAAACAAGATTTTCAATGCTTGTAGTGCTTGTCAGTTTGGTTCTAAACCTCAGCCTTGTACTTCAGTTATTTCGCTTCAGCAGAAAGAGACACCCATTTTGACATCACATTTAATCCATAGTAAGAACCCATCTCAACCAAGAGCCAAACACAGTGTCAACTGTCAAGGGACAGCGTAAAGCTCCCTTCAAGGCCAGCTCAAAACGGTCACCTAATTACTCATAAGTTATACTCGACAAATGCATCAAAACATCCCCCATATTAACTGATCAACATCAATGAGTGATCCACAAAATGGTGACTGTTCACATAGAAGGCACCAACAAAATCTTGGATAGGAAGGGAGGCCCAATTGTGCCAATGGAGCCATCTGTATATTAATGTGTTTAGCCACCATCACAAGTGACACTGCCAAGGGTCAATGTGGACGAGCAAGGCTTAAGATCTATGATCATATAAATAGATTCAATCCAGATACAATATGACTAATTGTCAGAATCCACCTATCAGACCTACCTTGCATAATACAATCCCGACAAAAAAAAGAGAGTATGCTTCTTTACAAAAATGTAAAAATTCACTGTTAGAACAAAAATGAAGGAAATCATTACAACACCATTGTGCCATCTGTATTCTTTAATTATGCACTTTCCCAGGTGTGAAAATTTAGGTTCATTCTTAGTAATATAGCTATTGCTTGCACGTTTTGTTCTACACATTCAGAGGAGACTTGAGCTTGTCATTACCTCAGACAAATTTTGAGAGCACATTATCCTGTCTCAGCATTCCCAGAAATTATCCGACCTCTTTTACGAGAGAGATCTCAGACATCAAACATTTGGAGCCCATCATACCTCTACTCTTCTCTAGCAAATAAGAGGAAGCTGAATAATCAGCTTTGCCTTGACCTGGTCTGGTTGACTTCCCTTTTGGTACCAGAAAATAACCATGATTTGGATCTGTCTGACCAAGAGGACTATCTCTCAGAGTCTCATTCTAAGTTCTTCAAACTACATTGGCAGGAAGTAAAATAAGACATTATGAGAGCAGTTCAATTGGGTTTGTCTGGGAATGTCGTTCCTTCACTCTTTGGCATAATGTGTCAGAGAGATTAATGCAATTCTCTATAGCAAATTGTATCATCTTACCTCTTCGTCTAAACTCTTTATAGTCTAGGAGAGCTTGGCGGATGTTCCTTGGTTCAATGAGCTTAAATTGCAATCCAATTGGTAGGTTTACCTACCTGCCAACTGGACACCTATGTTTTATGGCATGACCCTCTCATGCTCATACTAGCTTGGGTAGGAATTTTGCACCAAAATAGAGGGTTGACGTTAGGTCGACATTCGCTCATAAAACTTTGTCTAACCTTGTATGGAGTTTTCTTATGCTCCATAGCTGACCACATTATGATAGAACTAGAAGAAGGCTTGGATGATGATGATCATCATCATGAGAGAAGTTCAGAATTTCTTTAGAGAAGGTAGACTACTAAGGAAGTTGAATCACACATTCATCACTCGTATCCCAAAGAGTTATCAGGCTAAGATGACCAAAGACTATAGGTCCATATCATGTTGTAAGTTTGTTTACAAAGTTATTACAAAATAATGTACATTAGACAGGATTATATATTCAAGAACTGACTGCAAAATATCAATCAGCCTTCACCAAAGGGAGGAACATTGGTGATAATATTCTCATTGCTCATGAGCTAAACAGATATTCTGACAAGAGGTGTGATGAAAAAAGTTGTATAAAGGTCAACTTAGGAAAACTATATCACAGTCAATAGAGACTTTATTTGCCGTAGCTTTAGAATGCACGGGTCTCAACAATCACTGAGTTGCTCTAATTAGGGAATGCATCGCTGCTGCTGCTACTGCTGCTGCTGCTGCTGCTACTACTGCTGCTGCTGCTACTACTACTACTACTTTCTCTGCTGCTAGAGCGGAAACCAAGGGGTTTGATCGATAGTTATAGACGATTAAGGCCGAGGGATCCAATGTCACCGTACTTATTCTTTATAGCTCCACACTGCTTGAAACGGATGTAGCTACAGGAAGTTTCAGACCTTTACAGCAAAGAACAGAGCCTATTATATCTCACCTCTTGTATGCTGATGATGTGCTCTTGTTTGCCAAAGATAATGTAGAATTCTATGGTGACCATCAAGGAACATTCAGGAAACTAGAGGACATGACAGGACTCAATATGAATGCACTGAAGAGTAAATTTTACTTCAGTAAATTTTGCAGAAAGAAATGTTTTCTAAGGCGGATCATTAGTGTAGAGGAGGGAAGACTCGCAGTCACCTATATGGGAGTGTCCCTTCCAATAAGGTCCTAGAGAAATGGAAGCTCCAAACTGATTCAGTCTTGTAGGAGAAGAATGGAGGGCTGGACTTCTATGTTACTGTCTTACTCAGGGAGAACTGAACTCATTAATTCTGTGATCAACAATATTATCCAAATTGTATGTATTCAAACTCCCAAATCTGGTCATCGGGAAAATTCATGCATTATGCTCAAGCTTATTGTGGGGATCTTCTAAACACTATTAGGCTGAGTGAACTAACAAAGCCTAAGGAGGAAGGAGGGTTGGGGCTCAGGAACTTAAAAAAGGATGAGGAATAAGTATCTTAAGGGAAGGAGCTTCTGGGATATACAGGAATAGAATAATGCTTCTAATACTTGGAAGGTATCCTTCAAATTAGGGACATTATTCTCCCAGCAGTTAATAGGGCTATAGTCAATGAAAAAAAATCACTTCTCTATGGTTTGATTCATGGCTAGCCCAAGGTAGACTGATTGATAGATATGGATGACAAGCCTTTACCATATAAAATGTATATAGTGAAGATTTTACAATGGCTAGAGTAATTAGTGAAGGAGACTGGGACAAAAAGCTACTACAAAAACTACTTCATTATCAGAGGAGTTAGCAGACTGAAATTCACAAAGAAAGATGAGAATTATTGGATCTGGAAACTAGACAAGAAAGGGGAAGTCACACTCAAGTCAGCCTACGCATTGCTAAGAGGAGGCGAAACTAAGTATTCTGGACATTGTTCAATAATGTCATATTGTAGCTGTAAGGCTATGAAAGAGAAACTACAAGCTAGAGATAGATTAGCACATTATAGGACAGTGGAGGACACTACTTTTATTTTGCGCAATCAAGAAGTTGAGAGTCATAAGCATCTATTCTTCAAATGCAACTATGTCAATCCCACGTGGACAGAGTTCAAGAATACCATGACCTTGTCCAGCAACAATCAGAACTTAAGTATCGAACACCCCCTAGCACACCTAGGACTTATGTCTCCAAACTCGACCACTTGGACTACAGCTCTTTGACACACACACACCCATAGATGATTATGTCAACAGCTTTGTTATGTTTTGTATTACCCTACTCTTAAATTTGGATTTTATTTGTCTAAAAAACATTCTTCAGGTATCGTTCTCTAATTCCAATCTCGGTCTTCACATCCTTCCATTGTCATCCACCTCCATAGTTCCACTTTGTCTGCACCTTCTCCACTTGGGTACTTCCACTGCTATTTTGATCATTCCAACACACACACTGGTACTTCTTCCTGTCAAACTCCTCCAACTACGGTTCCTACAAGAAACCCAATTGCGACCAGTCCTGATTCTCCTCGAACAACAACAGCTTCAGCCTCTATAACAGACAAGTGCGAACGAGATAATGTCAATCTTTTAAATTTTTATTTTTTTGACATCGCACTTTTCGACAATACAATGCTATTTGCCAAAAAACGCAGTGATGTCTACAACTCTCTACAGTGTTCAACATGCACCACCGTGCTTCCTTAATACTACATGGTATCATCACATCTGCACTCAACAATTCAACCCATTTTTTTTTGGGAGCATCACATTAACGTCTCTGACATGGGAACTTTAATTGTAAACCCTCTCTACCCAGAATTCCTGCAAAAAACCCTGCCTGTGATTATAAAATAGGCTCATTACTCTCCCCATTATTTTCCAGTTATATGCAGCCTGCAGATTTCTGTACCAAAGATCACACAGGTCTTCATTCCATCAGCTTTGGGCAAACTCTTGTAATTCAACTACCATAAACTTTGAGAATATCATACATTTCTGTTAAAAAAAAGTATTCCTAAGTTATTCATAAGTTATCCTCCAAAATTATATCACAAAATAATCCACTTGGCTCCTACATTTACCTTTGTACTATTATTTCCAAAAGTATTCCTACCAAGCAACAATGACACTGGCTGGAAATCCCAAACCATCTAGTATTACTAGCAATGACTGGCCAAACTTTCAATTCAGTTGTTTGTGGACACTTTTGAGGATGATAAAGATGTGAGTCAATATAAGACGGTAATTAGGTCTACTTATGCATCTGTCTCCCTCAAAAGTTTTATCTTGTGTGCTCATACACACGTACAAACACACGCGGAGACATGTTTATGTAAAAAAAGGAGTTCCAAATAGTTAATCTCAATGTGGTTAGTGCATTCCTTAACTAATAGCTCGCCTTGGAACCCTATAAATCACAACAGCAAACCCCATTATCCATAGGATAAAATCTCTGCTACTTGTCTCGGTAGCTTTGCGTCCTAACTTCAGATTCTCAAATTGAAGTCCATCCTGTTGCATTTTATTCTATTTAAAACAGAAGATGTGTAAAATTCTACAATTGAGAAATTACAGAGAACCATGTTCTATGAGCCAATTTCCAGACGTGCTAGCGTCAGCCAAGTTGGTCATGAAGAATGTTGCGCGGTCAAGTGTATCCCCAAACAAAGAAAAGGGTCAATAAAGCATAATAACTGAGTATTATGAAGACCTATGCACAGCTCCACTGACCTAAACTTATCTTACCATAATGATGTCCATTTCGTTGAATGACTCTCTAGAGTTCCACACAAAAACTTAAAAACCTTTCAAACCTATAACCAGACTACTCATAACAAATATGTAAATATCAGAACTTACAAGAAACATAAATAAAGCAGTGAAATTCAACACAACATAATAAGAATAGAGTTGGTAATACACCAAAATCAGGAAATTTCCTCCTTGGAGCATGAAGGAACTCTCCATACTCGGGCTTCCCCTCCTCTATCTTGTGAAGCTGCAACACCAACGGCCTCCTTGTAACAATGCCTATAATACATCTCCAAAAAAACATCCAAATCAAATTATGATTCGCCCAAAGAATAAATCAGAAAGTTGTATTCTACAACTTAACAAGGATGCCAAAATGCAGTAAACTATTAACACACTCGGTCAATACCAATCGACTTAAAAATATAGGTTGTCAACTAGCGATTATTATCGTGTATCAATTTGCTTAAATATTTTATCATGTATTGTGTATCGTATGATACAGTAACTATAAGAGTTTAGTCAATACTTCTAAATCAATATAAGAACATTGTTTGTGTCTATGTTGCTCCAAAATACATTACATGACTAATGTAAAATAAATTGATAGTAGCTATCAGCCAATATGTATCCGTATGTGATCTACCATATGTTAGGAAAGGGTAGTATATCGTATCGTAAGATATTACTATATAGCTAAAATAACACATCAAAGAAAGTAGAAATATATATGGACCGTTCGGGGGGGGGGAGGTATTAGGGAACTTATTGAGGGATTTTTGAGTAATATGTGACTTTGTAATAAAAAAAACTTCTTTAAATAACTGGTTTTTCCAAAAAATAATATCGAGAAGTGTCTATTCATTAAAAAAAATTTGTGTTCCCAAAATGCCATTTCATTAAATATGCCGTGTTTTTATGAAGCAATTTGTTTAGTGAAATTGCCTTTTGGAAATGTGACACTAAGAACTGTTTTATTCTGATAATATTATTGAGGTGCTGCTTTTAAATATTTTTTTGCCAGTGTTTATTATAAAGCCACTTGCTCCTTTCTTGCACGATCTTTGAAACTGCATGACCAAAAAAATATAGGCTCACCTATGCACCAACTGACCTTCTAGGCAAGACACTCATTTGCTTATAGCTATCTTGGGTAGCATTGTGTTGCACGGACAAGAATAAGACACGACGCACGAAACTATCACGGTGGCATGGACAACATTTTCAGTCCGGATGTATTTTGGAGTGTTACTGTCGTGTACGATATGTGTGTCCAACACAGACACCACAACCATTTTGGAGCGTCCATGCTTCATACCCAACCCCATAGTAGTGTGAGAAAGCTTCCGTACAGTAAATCATAAAAAAGATCCTAAATCCTCAACAGCACAAGCACTCCGATACCACCTGTACCGTATCCGTGTCAAGTCGTGTCGCCATGTCACTGTTGTATTCGTGTCCGTGAGACATAGGCTAAATCAAATATCTCGAGATCGTCCATGTTTCCGTCGTGTCCGATATGTGTGTCCGCAACCACATTGGAGCGTCCATGCTTCATACCCAACCCCATAGTAGTGTGAGAAAGCTTCAGTACAGTAGTAAATCATAAAAAAGATCCTAAATCCTCAGAAGCACAAGCACTCCGATACCACCTGTACCGTATCCGTGTCACGTCGTGTCGCCATGTCACAGTCGTATTCGTGTCCGTGCGACATAGGCTAAATCAAGTATCTCAAGATCGACGTGGCGAGAAAGAGAGAAAAGAACGATACCGGATCCACGGGGAAGGAAATCTCGGCCGACGATGCTCTCCAAGACCGAGGACTTGCCGGAGCTCTAGATCAAGAAGAAAATTCAAACAAACAAACACATCAAATCAAATAAAAAAATTAGAAACTCAAGAGAAAGAGAAAGAGAAAGAGAGAAGAGAGAAGAGAGAAGAGAGAAGGGGAGGGAGTTCTGGAATCATCTTGACCTGTCCGCCGACGACGGCGACGGAGGGGAGAGCCTCCCAGAGGGACCCTCCCTCGCCGCCGTGGTCGCCGAGGACGGTGCAGGCCCTCTGGATCCGGTTCACCAGACCGATCAAGCTCTCCATCGTCGCCATTGCTCAGAGGGGGAGGAATATTATGAACTAAAATAACGGTTTTTGGGAGGGAGAGAGCAGTGGGTGGTGACGTCATGGGATTGCTCCGGCCGAGCCGGCTTCACTTTAAGAATTGGTCTAAACTTTGTTATATTAAAGCGTCTTTTTTATTTTTTTTATTATTATTATTTTATTTTTTAGCGTTTAACGTTTAACGAAGTCCCAAATGAAATATAACTAGAATTCTATATCCAAAATTTGAAAAACTTATTAAAATATCAGACTAAAAGGCTGTGCCTTGTCTAAGCTGAGTCATTCTCCTTATTTATTTACTGACATTAACATTAACTTTAATATTGATATTGAAAATAAAATTAACATTAATATTAATAATAAAAAAAATTGGTTGATTAATTTTTGGGTTAAAATTTGCCAATTCAGCTGCAATGTTAGATGTCACATAATGTTATTTAACATGTCACGTCAGTTGTCACACAAGAAAAAATAATTTCAAGGTACATTTTAGAAGGTTTAATAACATCACTATTTTTTAACTACTATTAAAAAAAATATCTAAGGATAATATTATTGTAGTTTCTAAAAAAAATAAATAGAAAGACCTAAATCTAAAAAATAGAAATTTCACATTAGTAAATTATACGAAAGTTAAAAAATTTGAAATCTTAGGATTTTTGGGCCTTGTGTGATTGTACAACTTACACATACTTAGAAATGGTCGTGGAGTACTTTGCTACATGTCTTATAGGACCATCTAAGCTCAGAAGTTGAAGCTAATCTTATGAGACTAGTAAATGCACGTGCGTTGCACATAAAATAATTTTTTTTGATATTATTATAAATTAGTTTAAATATATTTGAATTAAAAATTATTATATATATGTTTACATTTTAATTTCGATTTATTATAAATTTAATAATATTTTTTTATGGATATATCTTTAATTTTTATAGAAAGTCTTGAAAAGATAATCGTCTAAACCGTACGTATATTCTCACGTAATTACAAAAAAAAAAAAAATTTAAATAATCTAAATAATTTATTAGGAACGTTGTGTGATTTCAACAAATACGATATTGAACTGAATCAATATATCTTAAAAATGAATTCCTATTGTAAGATCTGAATCAATTCCAATTATCTATATCCACCTTAGCTAATTTTCGCTAGCCGAACAATCATAGCACATCCTGACTACCTTTGCTCGTTCCCGCTAACCGAACAACCTTAGCACACTCCGGCTATCTTTCTTCGTTTCCGTTAACCGAGTACCCAAGAGATCCAACAAATTGTTATCTCGATCCGTTCAATCACAGAACCAAACCTAACACCAGAACCAAACCTGACACGTCCATCCACACCATCAGTGTGTGCCAACCACAACATCTTGTTCCACCTATAAAGCCAATTCGTGTAGTTGATGCTCCTACTCCATATTGAGAAGAGTCCGTATAATCCATGAACGTTCAGCACTATATGTCTCGAACCAATTAGAGCTGCTCAAACCAGTTCCGTAATCTTTGGCTCTGATACCACTTGTTAGGAACGTAGTATGATCCGAATCGGAGTTGGTCCATAAGGTACGATATTGGACTGGGTCCATATACCTTAAAAGAAATTTTTTTTTGTAAGATCTGAACCAATCTCAATTACCTACACATCATGATCCCAACTTCTATTCAATGTGAGACTAAATTATCGACTTTATTGTTATCCTCCTTTGAACACTAAACCGAAAACGAGATAAAATCAACATAATTAGCATATCTGGTTCATTAGGCAAGTTAGTGAGCCGTGTTGAATATCTACCTACACTAAACCGAAAACGAGATAAAATCAACATAATTAGCATATCTGGTTCATTAGGCAAGTTAGTGAGCCGTGTTGAATATCTACCTACAAAATATATATATGGATTTGTCACTGTGTAGATTTCAACTTTCCTGTCACACACTCTATGCCCTTTACCGAGGCGAACATATACCACCTACTTGCAAGCATTTTACCAGTTTTAGTCCCGTTCTTCTCCTTCTCGTGTGTGTGTGTCTATATATATATATATATATATATATATATATATATATATATATATGAACCATAGGTTAATATTTATACATGAGTTAATGCACATGTGAACTAATAGAAATGGAGTATACTAGTGCACATGGGTACATATGAAATGGGTGCATATGGAATGTATAAATTCATTTCTATTGGTCCACATGTGCATGGTTCATATAGAAATATGAACCTATGGCTCATATCCCGTTTACTCATATACAGGGGAGGATGGACCAGTAATGCACTGGGGGACAGTGCCCCCAGTGAAAAAAAAATTGAATTTTTTTTATGTAGCGGTACAATTAGGGGAAATGGTGGGTCAAGTACTCAGGTGTGCCCCCAGTCAACAGAAAAAATAGAAAAAGAAGTAGGCAACATCATGTGGACTGGTGTGTTGGTGTTTGAAATTTAATTCTTTTACTTAACATGTGGGCCCCTCCCTCCCTACCCCCACGTGACATCCCACACATTATTACTCTTTCCAGTAGCATTTCAGCAACTTGTGAAGTTGCCAACAACAAGTCTTTCCCTCAACACCCCCCCCCCCCCTCCCCTCAAGTACTCGGGTGTGCCCCCAGTCAACAGAAAAAAGAAAATAGAAAAAGAAGTAGGCAGCATCATGTGGACTGGTGTGTTGGTGTTTGAAATTTAATTCTTTTACTTAACATGTGGGCCCCTCCCCCCTACCCCCACGTGACATCCCACACATTATTACTCCTTCCAGTAGCATTTCAGCAACTTGTGAAGTTTCCAACAACAAGTCTTTCCCTCAACCCCCCCCTCTCAAGTACTCGGGTGTGCCCCCAGTCAACAGAAAAAAAAAATAGAAAAAGAAGTAGGCAGCATCATGTGGACTGGTGTGTTGGTGTTTGAAATTTAATTCTTTTACTTAACATGTGGGCCCCTCCCTCCTACCCCCACGTGACATCCCACACATTATTACTCCTTCCAGTAGCATTTCAGCAACTTGTGAAGTTGCCAACAACAAGTCTTCCCCCCCCCCCCTCCCTCAAGTACTCGGGTGTGCCCCAAGTCAACAGAAAACAATAGAAAAAGAAGTAGGCAACATCATGTGGACTGGTGTGTTGGTGTTTGAAATTTAATTCTTTTACTTAACACGTGGGCCCCTCCCTCCCTACCCCCACGTGACATCCCACATATTATTACTCCTTCCAGTAGCATTTCAGCAACTTGTGAAGTTGCCAACAACAAGTCTTTCCCTCAACCCCCCCCCCCCCCCCCCCTCAAGTACTCGGGTGTGCCCCCAGTCAAAAAAAGAAGTAGACAGCATCATGTGGACTGGTGTGTTGGTGTTTGAAATTTAATTCTTTTACTTAACATGTGGGCCCCTCCCCCCCCCCTACCCCCACGTGACATCCCACACATTATTACTCCTTCCAGTAGCATTTCAGCAACTTGTGAAGTTGCCAACAACAAGTCTCCCCCCCCCCCCCCCCCCCCCAAGTACTCGAGTGTGCCCCAAGTCAACAGAAAAAAATAGAAAAAGAAGTAGGCAACATCATGTGGACTGGTGTGTTGGTGTTTGAAATTTAATTCTTTTACTTAACATGTGGGCCCCTCCCTCCCTACCCCCACGTGACATCTCACACATTATTACTCCTTCCAGTAGCATTTCAGCAACTTGTGAAGTTGCCAACAAGAAGTCTTCCAACCCCCCCCCCCCCCCCCCCTTTCTCTCTCTCTTCTTTCCTTTTCTTCCATCTTTTTTTTTCTACAACATAGCTTAACAAACAAACAAAAAAAAAAATTATAAAAAGGAGTTGTTGCTGGAGAAGCTACCGGAGGAGTGGAGGACGGAGTTCACGGAGTTGTTGCTGGAAGGAAAGCAACATTTGCAAAGGTAAATTTCAAAATTAAATTAGGTTAAGATTTTTTTAGATCAGAATCGTGTTTCTGTTTCTGTAGGTACTAGAGATGATAGATTTCTATTTCTGTGATGTGAATTAAATTTGTGAATTTGTGAAATTTTTAATTAAAAAATTATGTCTATGTTTGTATTTGTAGAATTGATTTGTGGAATTGGAAGTCAGAATATGGAAATATTTTGTAAAAGAAAAATATCACATGAAAGTGCTACTAGAAGTTTAGGGGAGGGTGCATCTAATAGTCCTCAAGAAAATTTTTCTTCAACTTCAGTTAGTAAAGAAATTGTTGATTTGAATAGTCTCCCTTTAGTTCTGATTGAACGAAAAAAGATTTCTGAATATAACCCAAATTAAGTTGACGAAATTAGATTAGCTTACTTGGTAAAGGGACCTTGTCAACCTCATGGTCATGATTTTCTCAAGAAAATGATTGAAAATAAATGGCGTCGATTTAATCCGGTTTGGTTTGATCAATATGCTAATTGGCTAGAGCATAGTGTAAAAGAAGACAATGCGTATTGCTTGTGTTGTTATTTGTTTATGGATCAATTTGGCAATCAAGGTAGTAGTGGGGCATTTGTAGTTGATGGTTTTTCTGCTTGGAATAAAACAGAGAGGTTAGATTCTCATGTTGGGGTGGTTAATAGTGCTCATAATTTGTCATTGAAAAGATGTGAGGATCTAATGAGACAAGAGCAATCCATTGCGGTTGCTCTTCATAGACAATCAGATATTGTGAAAAATGAATATCGGATTCGTTTATATGCTTCAATTGATCCTTGTAGATTTTTGTTGCACCAAGGGTTACCTTTCCGTGGCCATGATGAGACCGAAGCTTCTACAAATAGATTTTTTTTTCTTGAAATGATTAAGTATACAGCTGATCAAAATGAATATGTTCGTAATGTTGTTCTTAGAAATGCTCCAAAAAAATCATCAAATGGTTGCTCCGGACATTCAAAAAGATATTGCTCATTGTTTTGCACAAGAAATAGTGCAAAATATACTTAAAGAGTTTCAAGATAATTTTTTTTATTGATGGTGGATGAGTCTAGTGATGTATCTGGCAAAGAACAAATGACGGTGGTTTTACGATTTGTTGACTCATGTGGGAATTTGAAAGAGAGATTCATTGGTGTTGTTCATGTGATGGAGACTTCTGCTTTATCTCTAAAATCTGCTATTGATAATTTATTTGCTGATTATGGTTTGAGTTTGATGAAAGTTCGGGGTCAAGGTTATGACGGGACAAGTAATATGAAAGGTCAATTCAGTGGGTTGAAAACTTTGATTATGAATGAAAACGAATCAGCATATTATGTTCATTTTTTTGCACATCAACTTCAATTAGCTCTTGTTGCTGTGGCTAGAAAATATGTGATATTGCAGATTTTTTTAATATGATTTCTACCTTGATGAATGTTGTGGGAGCCTCTTGTAAGCGTAAAGACATGATTCGACAAAAGCAAGCAGAAAAAGTAGCAGAAGGAATCAGTAGTGGTTCAATTGAGACGGAAAAATGATTGAATCAAGAGTTAAGTCTTAAGAGGGCCGGGATACACGTTGAGGGTCTCATTATAGATCATTGTTGAACTTAGTTGCTTTATTTTCTTCTGTGGTTGAAGTTCTTGAAGTTGTTTCATGTGATGCTATGGGTTCATCGAAAAAAAGCCCAAGCACGTGGTCTATTGAGATATTTGCAATCATTTAATTTTATCTTCAATTTGCAATTAATGCTATGTTTATTAGAGACCACGAATGAGTTGTCATTGGCTTTGCAGGTATTTGCAATCATTTGATTTTGTCTTCAATTTGCAATTGATGCTAAATATATTGGGGATCACAAATGAGTTGTCATTGGCTTTGCAAAGGAAAGATGAAGACATTTTGAATGCTATACTACTTGTAAAAGTGGCTAAGGGACGATTGCAAGCGGTAAGAGAAGATGGATGGGATCTCTCCTAAGTAAGATCACCACATTTTGCAATGAGAACAATATTGACTGTTTGGATATGAATGATGAATATGTTGATCCTTACCATCCTCGGCATAAAAGCAACACTACTAATGAATTTCATTATCGTGTGTAATGCTTTTATGCGATTATGGATAAGCAATTTTTGGAGATTAATGATCGATTCAATGAGGTCAATTCTGAGTTACTTCTTTGTGTTGCCAGCTTGAATCCAAGTGATAATTTTGGTGATTTTAATACATCAAAGTTGACAAGGTTGGCTCAATTTTATCCTAATGATTTCTCTCTAATTGAATACATGACTCTTGAGCATAAACTAGAGACATATATTATGGATGTGCGAACAGATGACAGATTTAGCCAGTTGAAGGGACTTGGTGATCTATCTAGATTGCTAGTGCAAACAAAGAAATACCTTTCGTATCCTTTGGTGTATCGACTTTTGAAGTTAGCATTGATTTTGCCTATAGCAACAACATGTGTGAAAAGATGCTTCTCTATAATGAATATTGTTAAGACGGATTTACGAAACCGAATTTATGATCAGTTTTTAAATGATTGTCTTGTATGTTTCATAGAAAAAGAGTTGCTTAGTAGTATCACAAATGATGTTGTAGTTAAACGCTTTCAAAGTATGAAAACTCGTAGAGAACAATTATGAGATCACTAAGATGTAATACTTTATTGTATGAAAACTCGTAGAGAATAATTTTTACCTTTTGTACTAAAAATTAGTCCTTTATTTGGGGTTGTTTGTAGTGGTCTGTATGTTCAATTTTTAATTCTGCACTTTGTTCATATATGTTCAATTTTCGAAAATATTGTCTCTGAACCCCCTTGTGATTGTGTCCCCAGTAGAATCTCATCCTGAATCCGCCATTGCCTATATATATATATATATATATATATATATATATATATTTGGATGACACATGGGTGGGTTCCTTTGTTTGTACTATTGTTACTCTGTTAGTATTGAAGGGTGCATATTGTGATATTCTGATGGTAATGATCAGTAGGAACCAGTGTATGTTTGTGACCATCCATATGTTTGGTTGATGTAATGAGAATAGAACTTATAAGCATTCTATCAGAATTTGAAGACTTGATGGAAATGCTGAGAACTTTGACAAACAAACATATATATATATATATATATATATATATAATAGTATACATGCACGTGCTTTGCACGTATCTTGGAGTGGATGATTTTGATAAGTTGGTTTAACTTTGCTGCTTTTAATTATATAGGTTAAGAGTTCAACCATTGGAATTCCTTGGTAATAGCTTAGAAAACTTAGCAAGTAGTATGAACTCTTTAATTTCTATAATATATTAATGCATCCCTTAAATGGTTGTCATTGAAATTTATTGTAGGTATTATTTTAATTAGTAAATACAATGAAGGGTATTTTTGGAAAGAAAACTTTCACGGTGAAGCCTACTTTCCTCATTATATAGTAGAATATATATATATATATATATATATATATATATATATATATATATATATATATATATATATTTGATCTGCTCAAAGTCCAACAAAAAAAAACAAGAAGAAGAAGGACATAGTTTTCATTGACTTATTTATCTTGGATTTTTGGTCTAGAGCTAACTGTAATCTTTTACTAATTTGGTTGTACTCAAAAGTTCAAAATCTGATCTTTGTTTATCATGCTCAATGGGAGTGTTATTCATTTTCTCTCATTGGCAGCTTAATGTGTCTTGGAGATGCGGGTGTGGATTCAGAATCCAGAACCGGAGATTATTAAATGGCACCACTAGGCCAATGGGGGTGCTCTAGTGGTAGCATTAGTAAAAATCAAATGACACACTAGTATGTTCTAGTGGCAACACTAAGTATAGTAGGAGAGAAGTGGACATGGATTCTAATTTTATACCAGAAAATTATTAAATCGGAGAGGAACTTGGCACTAAGTAGTTGAAAACACCGACGGTCATTAATGACTTATTTTAAAAAACATATATCTTGAAAATGAATTCAATTCCTATCGACTGTATATTCTTTTCGTGTAAACTCTGCCTAGGAGCCTTAAAGAAGTAGGTCTATTATTCGTCAAATAACAGCCAAACTCAAGCATGGCTAGAACTTTCGCACTAATACAGAGAATTGACTTCGGATTGAAAGTCAGGTCGTAAGAACTTTGTCAAAATATCTCACAACATATAGAAAAAAAAAAAATTCTATGCAGATATCTGTGTTAGCGGGGAACGAAAATCATTAAATGAGTAGATACTTCAACCGACTCTAATACCTGACCTGCACAAAGGCAAGACAATGACTTTCCACACGTTTTTGTGTCCGGCCAACCACATTTTCCAATTTAGTGTGAACGTTAGGAATTTTAAAGATCATTTTGTCGATCTTTCACAATAATCTTGTCTTTAGTTGCTGGAGAATACATAGATGACAGAATTTCCTTCCAAATATATATATATATATATATATATATATATATATAACAACCCTCTCCACAACTCTCTTCCTTCCTTTTCTTTCATACTGTCAAAATTTTGACAGTCCTACATATTAGAAAGACTGTCAAAATTTTAACAGTCCTAAATAATCAACATATTTTCTTTAGAACTGTTAAAATTTTGAGAGTTCTACCAAACTGTCAAAATTTTAAGAATACTTACAATTGGTAGGACTGTCAAAATTTTGAGAGTCCTGACTATAAAAAAAAAAAATATTAGGTGTGGACAGTCCCGTAAGTAATTTTTGAAAGTGACAAATTTATAATTATCAAAAAAAATTTAGACCGTCCTGATCAAATTTTGTATTGCCTTTATAAGCAAAATAAATAAATAAAACATTTTGAACAGTATGAATAAGACCATATTTTACTAAAGTCTCAACCATTAGTTTGCCAAACTTTGGTTCGCCGGCTAGACTTGGTAGAGAAAGTATGCAAGGGTATTGAAAGCAGAATCCCTTTGTGGCTTCGACGAATCGTAAACCTAATGAAGTTTCTTAGTAGCTCAAGGTAACTAGTTTTTGGCAGAGGGGCACAAATTTAGAACTCCAATTTGAGTAGGTGAATACAAAGTTTGACATTATGGTTAGATCTCAAGAGTCATGTGTAAGGATCCAGTCTGAATATGGTTAAAATTTGAAGTTCAAATATAGTCAAAGATTTAATTTGATATAATTTAAAATTTTACATTAAATGTAAGATTTGATTCGATTTTAAATTTGTATCAAATATTTAATTTGACCATATTTGGACGTCCATAATTGATGTTGGACTATTTTAGGTGGAATATGATTCTTATTTTAAGATTTTTTTATTTAGGAAATCATATTATGACCTAAAATAAGATTTCTCATCCTATAAATATAGGAGGAGGGTGGAGGCAATAGCACAAGTTGGAGATTCGGGGTGCTCGTTCACAGAAAATCTAAGAGAAAGTCCGTGCTTTGCTCTTAGGACTTCGTCATCTAATACAGAAGGAAGAAAGAGATCCGATCGAGCAGTCGTCGCCTTCACTCAGGAAGATTGCTACGGGTTGGTGAGTGATTTCAATTGTAATCTCTTTCTTTTCTTCTTGAGTGTGTTGAATGGGTTGAATCTATTAGGGCAAATGGTTCAATATTGATTTTGTCAATCTTGTAATTTCACCTGAGTTATAAATGTTGGAATTTATCCAGGTGACGTAGTCACCGCCATATACTTGTCTTTATCTATGTTTGGTGTTCGTTAGACAGGGGTTGGTTATCTCAGGTGGGTTGGCCTAAGGTTTTCGCTGAGGGCACCATCAGACACGGTGTCAGAACGTTTGTAGGGCGTGTCCGATTTTCAACATCTAGTATCAGAGCTACTGGTTTTGGTTCTAGTAACTATGTCTACGGAGCAGATGAACACTCTTACGATCACCCTCACAGGGGAGAATTGAGCGATTTGGAAGCCAATGATGGAGGATATACTCTGGTGCAAGGACTTGCATGGTCCGTAGGAGGGCGACAACGCTAAGCCATCGGACAAAGCTGCTGAAGACTGAAAACGACTGGATCGGAATGCCTTTGGATTCATCCGCCAATGGCTGGACGACTCGGTGTTTCACCACGTATCCATGGAGAGTTCGGCAAAAGCATTGTGGGAGAAGCTGCATTCGCTATACGAAAGAAAAACGGCTGGCAACAAGGCATTTCTGATTCACCAACTCGCCAACTCGAAGTACACGGAGGGTGCCCCAGTGGCACTGTAATGCCCCGCACCTAACGGATACTTATGGAATATTTGTTACTTTGACTCGGTTGAGAATCGAGTCTCGAGAAAATCTTACCGCCAAATCAACACGGACGAAATGCAATAAACCCTTCAAATTGATGGAACGACTTCTATTGAAATGAGTCCAAGAGTTTTCGTTGGTTGTTTTGCTTCTTGGTTTTGTGTTGCTTTGTGTTTTGTCTTGCTTCCAATGACTTGGTTTTCATGATTCGCTTTTCTCGCTTGCGCATTCTTTTTGAATCGTAAGAAAAATAGATCGAAGGATGCTAACCAAGTATTGTTGCAATTTCAGGACGCATAACCAAGGAGTGGCCGTTGCATAAGGCTTCCCCATCCTCTCGTTCGATTCAATCGGTGAGTGGCTTAGGCCCTTCGATGAATCCTTCAGTAGATACGATTAAACAAATGATCTCTAGTTTACTTGAATTGCATGTCCCTATGGTAAAGGTTAACTCATTAACAAGATATGCTAAAAAGATAGAATTTGCATGCTAGATTTATAGAATTGTTATTTCCTTGTTTCTTGTTAAAAGAACTATATTGTTTGAAACATAGAAATTGCCTTGAACTCATTTGGGAGAACTGATGCTTAACTCCTTATCGTTTAAAATGATTGATCTGACAGATTGAAGAGCTAAGGCTCTATCGAAAAGAGATAGTCCCTATTGATGCATTTTGTTCAATTTTTGCTACAGAAATGTTATTATTCTAATAGAACGCATTCATCGCATCGGTCTTGGACAACTTGTGCACAAGGTACCGATCTCTCGAACGGTTCCTGGGGCACTGAAAATCCTTCGTCCTGGGGGAGATAATAGAAATACCCTGAGGCTTGTAGTCCTCGCGAATAGGGGGTGTCCTTGTAACGACCCGTTCCGCTCAACCGGACAGCCGATTCAAACGGCAAAAGTGTAACGACCCGACCCGCTTTGCTCAGCGAGAATACTCGTTTGAGACAAAAAGGATTTCCAGACTTAGCCCTTCAGGAGTTCCGGCTTGGACTTTCAGAGGCTCGCTCGGAGTATCGCTCGACCGAGGCGAATCATCGCTAAGGTGGGTGGCTACGATGAACTTGTCTTTGCTTAGCCAGCACACTTAAAAATATGGACGATACATGCTAGTCGCTAGGTGAATCACGCCCTGCATGCTAACAAAGAATACAACGCACATAGCTAAGGGAATAATCCCAACTTGTATCGCTTGTATTAGAACATGGAAATGAAACTTTGCTCATATATGGACCCTCACATGCTAAATTTGCCTTGTGCAAGTAGACCCCGCTATGCCTCGAGTAAAACATTATACTCTTCGTAGTGCACTGTTCACTTGTTTACACTGCACGTCCCTAGATTATGCCACTTGGTATGCCCCTTTACGGTAATACTTCTCGCTTTACCTTAGACCCGTGCCAACGTGAATGCTTAAATTTCAACATAAATACATGATTGCCTGCTCATATGCTAACTTATAATTGTTGCCTCGTTCCAATGCTTGCCACATGAAACTTATGCCATAATCAAGTAGACATTATCTTGCCTTGCATTAATCCAAACCACCGGAAGACTATCTAATAGTCGTTTCGTGCAAGTATGAACATTGAAAGTATACGGGACCGTTAGGTCCCCAAGGCATTTTTCGAACTAGGAAACTGCATCAATGGACAGTTAAGCAAGATAACATCACAACACCTCAGAAAAATTGATACTCGTCTTGTGCTCAATCTAATGCCTCAGGGAGACTATGCAAAGACAGATCATGCTATGTGATCGTCTCATGCTCGTATTTTCTTGGATTGCATCAAATCAAGTTGAACACTGAACGAGAATCATGTTAAGTAAATTAATGAATCACAGCTCGTGGAGCAATGCTCATTCAGAAAAAGAATCAAGAATTATCGTTATGAATCTGGAATAACCCAAGACTTGCATGTCGCGGACAACTTGTGCACAAAATTTTTGGTTTCCGCGGACGATTGCCGGGGCGCTGTGACCGATCCGGACGAAACATATCATATGGTCGTTTGTATGAAAGTAAAGCAAACTCTTTATTGATAGTGTGCGGAACATAATAGAATATCGCCCGAACGGTTAGCTATGCACACAGCCTTTCGGCTAAGTTGTGTTGAGTATCGCTCGCCAAGACCCTTTGGTGCAAGCTAAGTTACAACGAGATTGGGATATCGTTCAGATAAGAGACAAGTCAGACTTAGAATGGCACCCGATAGAAGCATTATCAGATTATTGCTTAGGCGAATATAGATAATCATGCTTGGATTTTGGGAAATAGTTCGAACTGTATTTCGTGTCGGAAGATACAAATCGAATATGGTTTGCTTGGATGACTATCAAAATGATATATATATATATATATATATATATATATATATATATATATATATATATATACGAGACTAAGATTTATCAGCTGATGCTATGTATCGTGCAAGAATTCTAAGGAACGACTCGACGAATACGCTAGCGATTGATGCGAACATCGATTGAGGATTTAATTGGGTGACTCTATTCCGAGTGGTGTATGGATCATTTAGAAATGTCCAAACGGATTCATAGGTCTTGTATAGTGGGATTGAACAATTTAAGAATGTCTTGAATAAATGATAAGGCTTATATCAATTAGGGATTCATGGAAATGGGAATCGATATCTTGGTTAAGAAAACTTGTTGGAAACTTGAGGATTGTGCAAGTAATTTTGGATTTGAATTAAACGAAATAAACTTGAATACAATTTCACTCGAATAGAAGTTAGCCCGAAAAAGAATATTGTGGTTCGATGAAAGAGATAAGCGATAACGGATTCGACTTGGAGTTTGGAAGAACGATCTTGAAATCTAGTTCGAAAAGATAACCTTCAAAATCAGTCCCAACGAGAACAATTATCCTGCGGGAGCGCTGGCGTGGTGATTTCACGTACGACGGGGATGATCGAACTCACGGGAACATATTCGGTGATTATTTCAAACGAACTCGATGAATGTAACGTATCAAAATGGATAGACTTGGGCTTGAATATTTGAAACTTACTTGCTTGAGAAATGCTAGAAGTAGACGATAGATTTACCGAACGGTAACATTGAAGTTGGATGATTTTGCTAGACGAATTATAATCACTGCATGAACGGACATGACTTGATGGATTATATATATAACTTGCATGGAGCAAAATAAAATGATAAGGAAGTCTCAATCATTTCGATAAAAACTATAATGTTCAACATTCTTGTCTTGTGCGAACGTAACTCTATGCTCGTACATGCGTCACGTCCGAATTATGACGATTATCCAGCGGGAGCGTTGGCGTGGTGATCTCATGTCCAACAAGGGTGATCGAACTTGCGGAAGACCATAGCGTGACAACTAATGGATCTTCTTAACTTTTGGTTCGACACGATAAGACGAATTTGGAAATACAACTGAATCAGAAATGTTTCATGGATGAGTTAGCCTAGAACCTGGAACAATCACGCTTGATGGTTTCATGAATGGATACATAAATCTTGTTGGATGACTTGGAGTTATAAACAAAGGTTTAGAATTGAATCTTGGCTTGGTGGTCTAGACTTGGTATGGATAGAAATTCTATCAAAACATGTTTGGAGAGATAGACTATGCAAATCACTAGTCTTGTCCTGCAACTTGGATATATCGTGGATTTGACTGAACGGGCTCGAACCCTATACAAACGAATGTGTTATTGAGAGTAGGATCATCTGTGCTTGATGTTTAGAAATCTGAGTGAAACGGTCTTGGGTAGAATATTCCGTGCAAATGAATAATGATTTGACCCTATGATTTAGGACGATTGTACGATGAATCGTGTGCTTGGACTTGTACCTATGACCTTGTGAGGTGACCTAGTAATTAGGCAGACGACCCTGTGCCGAGTGATGGAACTTGTGTGACCAACTTTAGCATATTGCTTGAACAAAGCCATAGAACTGGGGCAGCAAGACTTAGAGTTAGACTCGTAACGGTAACGTGTGCTATGTTTGACCCGAATGAATGGACGCTAGTCGGTAAATCGGATAGATCGTGCTTAACGGTAGTGCAAATACTTGATTTGAATTGGAATGAAAATGACTTAGATTTTATCGACCCTGTTGGGAGTATCATCGTGATTCATAAAAATGAGAACCTTGAGATTTTTGCTAGTAGCTTGTCCGATTTTACTATCTCTAAGTTTGGTTGAATGCATATATTTGAGGGACGCCTTGAACGTGTGCACGATCCAAGACTCAATGATATGTGAAACTCGAGTGCTAAGACTTCGCTATCACTAAGTTGGTTGACATGCATATATTTGAAGGACGCTTTGAATATGTGCACGATCTAGACTCGCGATATGCTGATCTCGAATGCTTGTGCAAGTGAAAATATTAGACCCGTATGGACAAGTATAACGACTTGTACAAGTTTGCCTCAGCCTTAGATCGTTATTCAAGATAGATTATAACGTACCCCGCGTTAAGTAATATATGTTCCGCGCTAAGGCGCAATTGAGACTGATTCAGAACTTGAATTGGATGATAGAGTTATTCAATGAGACCGACCCGGCATACACGCGATACGATATAAGGAACGAATAGGAAATTGTGTTTGAACGGATATAGTGGTACCGATTGCTACGCTTGGGATAGATTCGATAATGCGATAGAACGGCTTGCGCTCAGGAAGTCTCGAGGATGAGACTTTTTATGAGTGGTGTATAATGTAACGACCCGTTCCGCTCAAACGGACAGGCGATTCAAACGACAAAAGTGTAACGATCCAACCCGCTTTGCTCAGCGTGAATACTCGTTTGAGGCAAAAAAGATTTCCAGACTTGGCCCTTCAGGAGTTCCGGCTTGGACTTTCAGAGGCTCCGCTCGACCGAGGCGAATCATCGCTAAGGTGGATGGCTACGATGAACTTGTTTTTGCTTAGCCAGCACACTTAAAAATATGGACGATACATGCTAGTCCCTAGGTGAATCATCCCCTGTATGTTAATAAATAACACAACGCACCTAGCTAAGGAAATAATCCCAACTTGTATCGCTTGTATTAGAACATAGAAATAAAACTTTGCTCATATATGGACCCTCGCATGCTACCTTTGCCTTGTGCAAATAGACCCCGCTATGCCTCGAGTAGAACATTATACTCTTCGTAGTGCACTGTTCACATGTTTATACTGCACATCCCTAGATTATGCCGCTTGGTATGTCCCTTTACGATTTCACTCCTCGCTTTACCCTAGACCAGTGCCAACGTGAATGCTTAAGTTTCAACATAAATGCATGATTGCCTGCTCATATGCTAACTTGTAATTGTTGCCTCGTTCTAATGCTTGCCACATGAAACTTATGCCACAATCAAGTAGACATTATCTTGCCTTACATTCATCCAAACCACCGGAAGACTATCTAATAGTCATTCCGTGCAAGTATGAACATTGAAAGTATTCGGGACCGTTAGATCGCCAAGGCATTTTCTGAACTAGGGAACTGCATCAATGGACAGTTAAGCAAGATAATATCACAATACCTCAAAAAAATTGATACTCGTCTTCTGCTAAATCTAATGGCTCAGGGAGACTATGCAAAGACATATCATGCTATGTGATTGTCTCATGCTCGTATTGCCTTGGATTGCATCAAGTCAAGTTGAACACTGAACGAGAATCGTGTTAAGTAAAGCAATGAATCACAGCTCGTGGAGCAATGCTCGTTCATAAAAAAATCAAGAATTATCGTTATGAATCTGGAATGACCCAAGACTTGCATGTCGCGGACAACTTGTGCACAAGATTTTTTGTTTCTGCGGACGGTCGCCGGTGCGCTGGGACCGATCCAATCCGGACGGAACATATCGTATGGTCGTTTGTATGGACAGAATGTTATGTAGCGAGGCTCGCTACCTGCGTTGCATATCGGTCTCGTCTCGAGACTATAACCCGTCCTTTATGGCTTTGCTAACGACAATTATTCATATAGATAAGTCATCATCGCTTAGCGACAATCCGCATGCGAGTCATTATACCGTAGACAAATGCTCTGTATAACACACATGTACTCATGACTGTATTGGAACACCTAAATGGATATGAATATCAAACACTTGTGCATAATGGAACACATTGAACATCTAATGCAAGACGCCTTACAATTTGTGTAATCATGCACCCGAAATATAACCTCGCTCACGACACGTGTTTGCATATGTCATTTGCCCTGGATTTCATTATATGCTCGTGCTTGATTTAACTTGGTTTGCTTTGGACAGGGAAGAACAAATGGTAAGTTGGTAAGTCTCGCCGTGTTCCTTTATATCGCACGGCGTACTGCCACACGAGTTAGGCTATTCATTATTGCCATGTCACGCCCCAGTCCCAAAATGCCGAGGGACTGGAGATGCGTGGCAATGGCCAGCAGCACGCACCGATGGATAACCCAATTTAATGGAGCCATCAGGGCGTACTTAAGCTGTAAATAAGGTCTACTACACAAGTCACACTAATCTCATCCATAAAGATAAAGAAATAAACTGCATAATCAAATGGAAATAATGTAGCAACATCATCACAGCAAGTCAGTCGGAGAAACAATCCGACTTAAGTCTGAATAAACTGGCTCTATAGGCCAGGAACAAAAGATGTAAACATGAAATAAAAACTGAGTACTGGAACAAGCACTCAGGAGAAGTCCTAGGCAGTCACCTCGTCTTCAGTGTTCGGTTCAGCTCCAGCAATAGCTTCAGCTCCTGTCCCGTATATCTCGGGATACTGCTCCTCAGCTAAACCTGGGGACATAATCCATTCCAGGTCCTCAGTGGACATAGCAAGGCACAAGATAAAAACAAGCAAACTGAATAAGCAGTGCAATAAATAAATGAACAGCAGGGTAAACTAAGTAACCATCTATGTGATATGCAAATGAGAGCAACACTAGTACTCAGGCTGAGACCGCTACAAGCTCTGTGTCGGGGAGCCGGTAGCAGTAATAACACGTAAAGGGTCTAGCTCTGCTGGAGAGTCTACAACCTCACAATAATAGTAGATATATATTTAGAACAGCCTGTAGCCTGTGTGTCTCTCCCCACCCAATGTACTCCCGCAAGCCATGACCATAACGTCTCATGTCCATGTCAGCGGGATTATAACTAATGCAACAAGTCATACTGTCTATAAATAATTAACTCTATCAAGTCCTGTATCCTATTCAGATTCCCCACGAATAACTCGGGAAGATTCTGTCCATGATAGTGTCAAGTGTCCTGGGTTGTAGGGTACTTGATAGGTCAAGTACAAAGTAAGGGAATCGTAAATCCATCTCTAAATGACGAACCCAACACCGCGTACGGTGTCGGCACCCGACTATGATCGGACACTAGGTACGTCATACGTTCCCTAGGTTAAGCAGTTTAAAACAGTTTATATGAATTGCACAAGAAATCCAGCAGAGTATTTTTACAGAAAATAAGAAAATAATGACTGCAAGTTTGGCAAGGTGCACTTGCCTGAGGTTTGGATTCCACTTAGGTCCTGGTTTCGGAAATTTCCAGAGATGTCTCCGAAAGCTGAAATAAACAGTACCATCACGCTCAGAAGGTGTCAAACAGCTAGGATCGCCTGTCCTTGGGTCCAATTTGGAGACAAGGGCAGAAACGGCAATTTCGGCCCAAAACGGGGTCCACCGGTGGGCCCGCTTTGCACCGAAAAATGTGTCAGGGTCAATAGTCTCCAAATTCACCAAACTTAGTGTCAACAGGTCAGGAACGCTGATTCGAACCCAACGGAACTTTCAGATTTGAATTCCGATGAGCCGATCACGAAATTGTCCGTCGAGCGGGGCCTGTGGGGCCCACGACACGCAATTTCGTCAACGTTCTCAGAATCGAACCAAACTTGACCCACAGGGCCAGCGTATCGCTACGAGTCCGATGGCACAAGTTTCGTCTCGATCTGACGTGTGTGCACGAAGTTAGGGTAAAATGTAGAAAAGGCGGATACGGAGCGATGTCCGCGGATACGCGTTGATTTCGGTGTGCACGCACACCCGAATCAGCTTCCGCGAAATCCCACACGTCCGTATCGACGAGGCGCACGTATCTGTGAAGACCGCACGCGACCAAGTCGTCCCGTTTGGCGGGGCGCACTCAGTTCCGGGGTGAAACAGGGTCTGGTTTTCCCTGTTTTTGGATCACGGTGTGCGATCACCACAGGACGCGATGCCCCGAGCGGTTTGTCCGGGCACCGAGAGGGTCATACAGGCTTCGCGTAGAAATTTACAGAATTGAAAACGGAGATCCGAGTTGCAAGATACGAGTACCTGAAGGGGACCCGAGAAACCGGGGTTTTCTGTGTCCGAATCGTGTCCTTGACACGTGTCCTCGGCTAGGGCTAGGGTTCAGGGCTGTGTCCGCGTGTCCGGGGCTCTGGGGGACTGGCCGACGGTCGAGGCGACTCGGGGCAGTGGCCGCGGCTCTGCCGGAGGGGCTGGGCGGCGCCGAGGGGGTCGGCCGGCAGCTCGAGCAGCGGGGAGGGTTCCTGGAGGCCGGGGTCGGCTCCGCCTGGGGGAGGAGGAGGAAGGGGAAGGGGCGCTGGAGGTCTCGGCGGGGAGGAGGATGGCTGAGAGGGAGGTGGCGTGGGGGTCTCGGTCGTCGGAGGGGCTCGTCGGAGATCGGGGTAGTTAGGGTTAGGGTTCGAGTTTGGGGGAGGAAGAGGGCGGAGGAGGAGGATATATATAGGGGATCGAGGGGGCTCGGCCGGGGACGACGTGGCCGCGGGATCCGGAGGGGAGGCGACGGGTCGTGGGGGCGTGGACGGGGCGGTTCTCCGGCGTCGTGGCCGGAGAACGCGGGTTCGTGGGTGACAGGGGAGAGGGGAAGAAGCGGGTCGGGTCGGTGCGGGTTCCGGGTTGGGCGGACCCGCCCGACCCGCTAAGTCCGGGTTGTGGGCTGGGTTTTCTTAGGTGCTGACGGGCTCGGCCCACTGGGCCGGGCCGGCCCAAAACCAATAAAATAGATAATAATAATTATAAATATCAGTAATTAATTAATTTAATTTAGAAAATAGTTTTTTGGCTTTTAAAAATAGGTCCGAGGCCCAATAAAATCTCAGAAAATTATCCTAAGTCCGGTTTTCTATTTTACACCATAAAATCATATTTTCATTTCATTTTAATATTATTTATTGGCAATTAAAAAATTACAAACTCATCACAGGTCCTATGTAAATTCTTGAAAAATGCTTTTTAAAACCCAAAATTGATTTAAAAATCTGAAAAAAATTTAGGGTGTTTACAATCTACCCCCCTTAAGAGGATTGCGTCCTCGCAATCGAAGGGTAACTATAAAGGCAAGATTTACAGAATTAAAGAATGCTTAGGTTCTACCTGATTCTGCAAATAGGTGTGGATAACGCTGCCGCATAACATCTTCTCGCTCCCAGGTCGATTCGCCAGGAGAGTGCTGTTTCCAAGCTACTCGAACCAGCCTGATTGTCTGCCCACGCAGTGTCTTCTCGCTGGTGTCGAGTATCCCCACTGGCTGCTCTTCGTATCTCAGGCTAGGTCCCACCGAGATCTCAGAATGATCAACTATATGACCTGGGTCCGTCACATATCTCCTCAATTGTGAGACGTGGAATACGTCATGCACTCCTTCTAAGGATGGAGGTAATACAAGACGGTAAGCCACCTCACCGATGCGCTCCAAGATATCAAATGGCCCAATGTACCTTGGGCTTAACTTGCCTCTGCTGCCGAATCTGATAGTACCTCTAGTGGGCGAGATCCTCAAAAATACATGCTCTCCTTCCTTGAACTCCAGGGGTCGTCTGTGTGCATCGGCCCAATGCTTCTGTCTATCCTGGGCTGCACGGAGATGGTTCTGAATCTGTTTTACTTTCTCCACTGTCTCTGTTACCAACTCTGGACCCAGTATCTGACGTTCACCAACGTCGCTCCAGCATATTGGCGATCTGCACTTCCTTCCGTACAACGCCTCGAAAGGTGCCATCTGAATGCTTGCCTGATAGCTGTTGTTGTAGGAGAACTCCACTAAGTGCAGGTGATCTTCCCAAGATCCTCCAAAGTCCAGTATACAAGATCGCAGCATATCTTCTAGGATCTGAATTGTGCGCTCTGACTGGCCATCTGTCTGAGGATGATAGGCAGTACTGAATTTGAGCCTGGTGCCGAGACTCTCTTGCATGCTTCGCCAGAAGTGAGAAGTAAATCTCGAGTCTCGATCTGATACAATACTAACCGACACTCTATGTAATTTTACGATCTGACGCATATACATGTCGGCTAGTACTTCCGTGGATTGTCCAACTCTGAACGGCAAGAAGTGAGCCGACTTAGTGAGCCGATCCACGATGACCCATACTGCATCCTTACCACTAGGGCTTCTTGGAAATCCAGTGACAAAGTCCATGGTAATATGCTCCCACTTCCATTCAGGGATGGAAAGTGGCTGCAACATACCTGCAGTCCTTTGGTGCTCGGCCTTCACCTGCTGGCAGACTAAGCATTTTGCCACAAAGCGGGCAATCTCCCTTTTCATTCCATGCCACCAGTAATATTGTCTCAAGTCCCGGTACATCTTGGTTCCTTCTGGATGAACCGAGTATATGGAGCTATGGGCTTCCGTCATCAATTCCTGTCTTAATTCTCCATTTGGAACACATAGGCGATTTCCGTACCTTAATGTTCCGTCCTCGTGGATGCGAAGTCCCGTCTGCAAGCCTGCTTCTGTTCTTTCTCTCAGCCTTCGGAATCTGGCATCATTAGGCAAAGCTTCCTTGATTCTCTCCACTAGCGATGACTTTACTTCAAGGTTAGCCAGCAATCCATTTGGTCCAGGTAGAACAACCTCTATCTGAAGATCTTGCAAGTCTTGTAATAGCTGAGGCTGCTCCGTTAAGAAATAAGTCGAGGGTTTTCTGCTGAGGGCGTCGGCTACAACATTTGCCTTCCCCGGGTGGTACTGCAGATCGATGTCAAAGTCCACCATCAACTCAAGCCAACGCCTTTGCCTCATGTTGAGCTCCTTCTGTGTATAAACATACTTCAAGCTCTTATGATCAGTGAATATCTCGACCTTTTCTCCATACAGATAATGTCTCCAGATCTTCAAGGCAAAAATTACTGCAGCTAGCTCCAGGTCGTGCGTCGGGTAGTTCTTTTCGTGGACCTTCAGCTGCCTCGACGCATAAGCGATAACCTTGCCATGTTGCATCAAGACACAACCTAGTCCACTACCGGACGCATCACTGTAAACAACAAAACCTCCTGACCCTGAGGGAAGAGTCAAGACTGGTGCTGTCGTTAGACGCCTTTTTAATTCTTCAAAGGCATGCTGGCATTCTTCCGTCCATATGAACTCCTGATCCTTCCGTGTCAGCTTAGTCATCGGCTCTGCGATCCTTGAAAAATTTTCTACGAACCGTCGGTAATACCCAGCAAGTCCAAGAAAACTTCTCACTTCCGCAACAGAGGTAGGGGTAGGCCAGGTTTCTATGGCAGTGACCTTTTCTGGGTCCACAGACAGTCCTTCACCCGAGATAATATGCCCTAAGAATGGCACATTGTCCATACAGAACTCACATTTGCTGAGCTTGGCATACAGCTTCTCCCTTCTCAAGGTTTCTAGCACAATCCGGAGGTGTTCCTCGTGCTCTTCATGGTTCTTAGAGTATATTAGGATATCATCAATGAACACCACCACGAACTTATCCAAGTACTGATGGAAGACCCCGTTCATCAAACTCATAAGTACGGCGGGTGCGTTGGTTAAACCAAACGGCATAACTAGGAACTCATAATGCCCATACTTAGTTCTGAAGGCCGTCTTTGGGATATCTTCCTTCTTCACCCTAATTTGGTGATAACCGGATCTAAGGTCAATCTTTGAGAATACCTTAGCACCACTCAACTGGTCAAACAAATCATCAATGCGTGGTAATGGGTACCGATTCTTAATAATTACAGCATTAAGGGCTCTGTAATCAATGCACAGCCGTACGGATCCATCCTTCTTGGGTACAAAAAGTATAGGTGCTCCCCATGGTGAAACACTGGGCCGGATAAATCCCTTCTCCAGAAGGTCGTCAACTTGTGTTTTCAGCTCCACTAACTCCTTAGGTGCTAGCCGATATACCGATAAGGTGATAGGTTCGGCTCCTGGAGTTAGGTCTATCGTGAATTCTATCTCCTGATCAGGTGGTAAACCTGGAAGATCGTCGGGAAATACATCCACAAATTCCGTTATGACTCTTGGGTAACTTGAATCTTCTTCTACGGTCAATACCCTAAGAGTTGGCTGGACCCCTTGTTCTACAGCTCCTCGTAGAAATTCAAACTCAGGAAGGCTAGGGGGTCTAAATATCACTTTTCCAAGCCGGCAATCCAGTGTCGCATGGTACTGACTTAACCAGTCCATACCAAGTACAACATCGTAATCAGGCATAGAAAAGATCAGAAATTGGGCTCGCATCTCTCGACCACAGACTACTACCGAACACGATCTACAAGTATCACTAACCGGGATAATTCCACCTCCCGTTAGTATTCTCTTCATCTTCGAGAGAGGTACGGTAGCTATTCTATGTGTGGCTACGAAGCTAGCAGCAATAAATGAATGCGAAGCTCCAGAATCAAATAATGCTACAGCAGGAATTGAAGCTACTAATATGGTACCTGCTATCACTTCGCCTGCAGTAGCTTCCTCAGTGACTGCTAGTGCATATGCCTGACCTCGTCCCTGAGCGGGACCCCTTTGCTGACGAGCTTGTTGGAACAGTGCTGCCTGAGGTGGTAGAGGTGGCCTGGCTCCTCCAGGCCCTGTCTGAGTTGCTCCCCCAGCTGGAAGAGCTGCAGGTGGAGCTGGTCGATTCGGAACTCCCTCTCGACGTTCCGAGCAGTCCCTTGAGAAGTGTTGTCCAGATCCGCAAACCAGGCAGAGTCCCAGCTTGCGTCGACATTCCTTTTCAATATGTCCTACCTTGCTGCAGTAGTGGCAAGTAGGCAGGTTCTTAGTTGCTGCTCTTGGAGGCGGACTCTTCTGGGGCCGTTTAGCAGATTCCCCTGGTGATGACTTGGACGGTGCTGAGGAGAAGGGACGTTTCAGGCTTGATTCCCTCCGAGTAACGCGCTCCAGCCGACGTGCTGCAGCTAGGACATCGGTGTAGGAGGTGGGCGCGACCGATCCGATTAACTTCTGAAGCTCGAACCTGAGCCCATCAAAGAACTTCTCCGCCTTCTCCTCTTCGGTAGGAATTAGCGAAGGGGCGAAGCGGCTCAGGCGAATGAATTCGGCGTTATATTCCTCCACCGTCATGTTGCCCTGGATCAGGCGGTTGAATCTGTCTCGGAGTTCTGACCGAGCCACAGCAGGGATGTACATTTCCTGGAAGAGTCTGGAGAACTCCTCCCAGGTAACCTGATCATGTCCGAGCCTTCTTTCTTCGGACAGCCACCAATGATGCGCGTTGTCCGTCAGTTGCATCCTGACGGCAGTCATCCATTTGTCCCTTGGTAGTTCGGCGGCCTCCAACTGATGCTGTGTGTTTGTAAGCCATTCATGCACTTCAGTTGGTCCTTCCTTGCCCGAGAAGGTACGGGGCTTGAGTTGACGGAAATCCGTAATAGATCCCGTCGTTGGCCGCCTATTTGGTGGATTTGCATGCTCCAATGCCGCGACCAGGCTGTTCCTTAGGTTCTTGGCCTCTCGGCGTTGGGTCTCCTGTTGAATCTGTTGTTGTGCCTGCATCATGGCGTAGAACATCTGGAACATTTGCTGGCCGTCCATTGCCTGTCCTGGGGGAAAGACAGGCATCGTTGGAGGGAACTGGGGAGGAGGCGGGATGTCATCACGCCTGAACCTGAAACTTGGCTGGCCAGTTTGATTGCTATGAGAGGATTGTCCTCTAGTATCTGGCGTCGTTCCAGCCTCGCAGGTGAACCCTGCTTCAGTCGGTGTACCCAAGGGGGTCTCGTCACCATGTCTGGGATCCATTTCTCTGCATCAAAAGAAAACAATGAGAACGCACAGAGGAATCAAAATAGGATGCAATTCAAGCAATTAAATTGAATTCGATATAGAGTTCAAAAACGATTCAATAATGGATTAGATCCTATAAATTATCCTATCTTATTGCAGGCCTGTTCGGTCCCTAAGTTGAAACCGAACAATTTAGTTTGGACCTGCATGGGCCACCACAAAAACCATGTCACGCCCCAGTCCCAAAATGCCGAAGGACTGGAGATGCGTGGCAATGGCCAGCAGCACGCACCGATGGATAACCCAATTTAATGGAGCCATCAGGGCGTACTTAAGCTGTAAATAAGGTCTACTACACAAGTCACACTAATCTCATCCATAAAGATAAAGAAATAAACTGCATAATCAAATGGAAATAATGTAGCAACATCATCACAGCAAGTCAGTCGGAGAAACAATCCGACTTAAGTCTGAATAAACTGGCTCTATAGGCCAGGAACAAAAGATGTAAACATGAAATAAAAACTGAGTACTGGAACAAGCACTCAGGAGAAGTCCTCGGCAGTCACCTCGTCTTCAGTGTTCGGTTCAGCTCCAGCAATAGCTTCAGCTCCTGTCCCGTATATCTCGGGATACTGCTCCTCAGCTAAACCTGGGGACATAATCCATTACAGGTCCTCAGTGGACATAGCAAGGCACAAGATAAAAACAAGCCAACTGAATAAGCAGTGCAATAAATAAATGAACAGCAGGGTAAACTAAGTAACCATCTATGTGATATGCAAATGAGAGCAACACTAGTACTCAGGCTGAGACCGCTACAAGCTCTGTGTCGGGGAGCCGGTAGCAGTAATAACACGTAAAGGGTCTAGCTCTGCTGGAGAGTCTACAACCTCACAATAATAGTAGATATATATATAGAACAGCCTATAGCCTGTGTGTCTCTCCCCACCCAATGTACTCCCGCAAGCCATGACCATAACGTCTCATGTCCATGTCAGCGGGATTATAACTAATGCAACAAGTCATACTGTCTATAAATAATTAACTCTGTCAAGTCCTGTATCTTATTCAGATTCCCCACGAATAACTCGGGAAGATTCTGTCCATGATAGTGTCAAGTGTCCTGGGTTGTAGGGTACTTGATAGTTCAAGTACAAAGTAAGGGAATCGTAAATCCATCTCTAAATGACGAACCCAACACCGCGTACGGTGTCGGCACCCGACTATGATCGGACACTAGGTACGTCATACGTTCCCTAGGTTAAGCAGTTTAAAATAGTTTATATGAATTGCACAAGAAATCCAGCAGAGTATTTTTACAGAAAATAAGAAAATAATGACTGCAAGTTTGGCAAGGTGCACTTGCCTGAGGTTTGGATTCCACTTAGGTCCTGGTTTCGGAAATTTCCAGAGATGTCTCCGAAAGCTGAAATAAACAGTACCATCACGCTCAGAAGGTGTCAAACAGCTAGGATCGCCTGTCCTTGGGTCCAATTTGGAGACAAGGACAGAAACGGCAATTTCGGCCCAAAACGGGGTCCACCGGTGGGCCCGCTTTGCACCGAAAAACGTGTCAGGGTCAATGGTCTCCAAATTCACCAAACTTAGTGTCAACAAGTCAGGAACGCTGATTCGAACCCAACGGAACTTTCAGATTTGAATTCCGATGAGCCGATCACGAAATCGCCCGTCGAGCGGGGCCTGTGGGGCCCACGACACGCGATTTTGTCAATGTTCTCAGAATCGAACCAAACTTGACCCACAGGACCAGCGTATCGCTACGAGTTCGATGGCGCAAGTTTTGTCTCGATCTGACGTGTGTGCACGAAGTTAGGGTGAAATGCAGAAAAGGCGGATACGGAGCGATGTCCGCGAATACGCGTTGATTCCGGTGTGCACGCACACCCGAATCAGCTTTCGCAAAATCCCACACGTCCGTATCGACGAGGCGCACGTATCTGTGAAGACCGCACGCGACCAAGTCGTCCCGCTTGGCGGGGCGCACTCAGTTCCGGGGTAAAACAGGGTCTGGTTTTCCCTGTTTTTGGATCGCGGTGTGCGATCACCACAGGACGCGATGCCCCGAGCGGTTTGTCCGGGCACCGAGAGGGTCATACAGGCTTCGCGTAGAAATTTACAGAATTGAAAACGGAGATCCGAGTTGCAAGATACGAGTACCTGAAGGGGACCCGAGAAACCGGGGTTTTCTGTGTCCGAATCGTGTCCTTGACACGTGTCCTCGGCTAGGGCTAGGGTTCAGGGCTGTGTCCGCGTGTCCGGGGCTCTGGGGGACTGGCCGACGGTCGAGGCGACTCGGGGCGGTGGCCGCGGCTCTGCCGGAGGGGCTGGGCGGCGCCGAGGGGGTCGGCCGGCAGCTCGAGCAGCGGGGAGGGTTCCTGGAGGCCGGGGTCGGCTCCGCCTGGGGGAGGAGGAGGAAGGGGAAGGGGCGCTGGAGGTCTCGGCGGGGAGGAGGATGGCTGAGAGGGAGGTGGCGTGGGGGTCTCGGTCGTCGGAGGGGCTCGTCGGAGATCGGGGTAGTTAGGGTTAGGGTTCGAGTTTGGGGGAGGAAGAGGGCGGAGGAGGAGGATATATATAGGGGATCGAGGGGGCTCGGCCGGGGACGACGTGGCCGCGGGATCCGGAGGGGAGGCGACGGGTCGTGGGGGCGTGGACGGGGCGGTTCTCCGGCGTCGTGGCCGGAGAACGCGGGTTCGTGGGTGACAGGGGAGAGGGGAAGAAGCGGGTCGGGTCGGTGCGGGTTCCGGGTTGGGCGGACCCGCCCGACCCGCCCGACCCGCTAAGTCCGGGTTGTGGGCTGGGTTTTCTTAGGTGCTGACGGGCTCGGCCCACTGGGCCGGGCCGGCCCAAAACCAATAAAATAGATAATAATAATTATAAATATCAGTAATTAATTAATTTAATTTAGAAAATAGTTTTTAGGCTTTTAAAAATAGGTCCGAGGCCCAATAAAATCCCAGAAAATTACCCTAAGTCCGGTTTTCTATTTTACACCATAAAATCATATTTTCATTTCATTTTAATATTATTTATTGGCAATTAAAAAATTACAAACTCATCACAGGTCCTATGTAAATTCTTGAAAAATGCTTTTTAAAACTCAAAATTGATTTAAAAATCTGAAAAATTTTTAAGGTGTTTACATGCCATGAAACTGATTCTAAGGCAAGAATAGAAAGATAACAAAATAGATGTGCACGGAACCTATATAACGTGTTTGGATTTATCGAGTGGGCGAGAAGCCTCCCCACAAGTGCATTTATGTACTGATAACCCACCAGATTGCTTGCAGGGTGCGGGAGAACCTCGTTCGGTGCGGATGCCTCCTTCGTGCGTGCTAAGGCGTGCAGTTCACTCTGAAGCCTTGGAGCGTTACATCCGGAACTGAAGCACATATACAAGACATAATATTGGAACATCGCCTATATATCATTCCACAAATGTAGCCACTTGGCACGCTTTTACTGTTTAAGAGAGAGGCTTGAGCGACTTGTAATCTCGGTCTAGCGCCGCTTGTAACACTTGTTCAATATTAATAAAGAGTTTGCTTTACTTTCATACTTGTGTTATTCAATGCTTTTGCTATTGACGACTCAGTGAACTTGTTACCAATCACCTATGCGTTTATTATTCTACTATACTCGGACAATCTGTGCGACTCTGTAGCTTAGACCTCTTACCGCCTTTTCGGACCTTGGCCTTGCACGAACGCGGCTCACGCTCGTGCGGCATCACGCCCAAGATGGGTCAAGGATCGTCCTGCGGGAGCGCTGACACGGTGATTCGTGTCTAGCGGGGACGGTCGATTGCCTGCGGGAGATCGGGGGGTGACAGTCCTGTCTAATAGTTATCCTAGGCTTGTAGTCCCAGCTGTTGTTATTCATGGGTCTTCCCATGGACCATCATATAGTTAGGTCGTATGCTAGATTTACCTTCTTGCATACCTAACACTTGTTGCCAATACAGATAGACGCATGAGTTTTATACATATATGTAAATTGTTGCTAACTTGTGTGTCTGCTGCAGGAATAACCGCTCGACCGTGGGTAAGATTTATCATATACATAGTCTATCTATCGTCTATGTTTTCTTGCATGAATTGTTAAAAAGAAACTAGACAACTAGAAAGATCACCTAATAATGCTAGCTTCACATGCTTACTTAGTGTGGATTTCTAGGTGAGTTTGGCCACGATCGCTCATCAATATATGTTGTAGTACTGATCCACGTTTGTGGACAAATCTTCAGGTTCTGGTAGCGAGAGCTTGGCGAACATTTTGAACCAGTGTTAGCGCATCCTTCCAGCGGGACCATGCTCGTGCTGCTTCCTTAGCTTTCCTCTCCTGTGTGCAAACTTCTCTTCAGCAAGTTGTTTTGATTTTGGTCCTACTAAAAGGATATAATGTGTAACGCCCCGCTCCGCGCCGGCGTTATGTATCAAGGTGAGTGGGCAGAACTTCGTTCTCTGATTCTTGCACGCCTTAATAATAACCTGAGTTTTTGCTTGCAATATTTTCTTAAGAGAATGATAGAACCTCCCTTGCATGTTAATGAACGAACTCACCTAGCTTGTCTTTGAAACAATGCCTGCTTAACGAGAATCCTGAATCGCCTGCTTAGAGTGCATGAACATGTTCACTATCGTCTATGCTTCGAGAGAACCATACTGTGCCTGAACGTGTTCAAGTGATAAGTCGGATTGCCCCGCAACAAAGATTGTATATAGATGGTTCTTCTCGTCTGCATACTAGAGTTTATTTGATAGTGTTCCATGCATTCGTACGCGGTCGAACAATGGCTATTGGTGGAGAGCTGAACTGCATGTGTCCCGGCTGCTACCATGATAGTGCAAAGCAACCATGAGTCACAGCTGCCTCTAGCATCAGATAAATGAGTCATTGGTATGCTGGACTAACCGCTACCGATCCTGAGATACTCGGAGACCGCCCTGCATATAGCTAAGTCATTGTGTTGGCTTGGATAGTGACTGCCCCTAAGAATGTGCATCGTGTGTCTAGCCTTGCATCAGACCCTCGAGTCGCACGAGACACGCTACGCACACCCTGAAACATAAACGGTTTACTTGCTTGCATATAATATGAAACTCTGTTTCCAAACATGTTTCTAAACAAGTAAATCAACTCTGCTAGAACTGCATGAAACGAACCTAGGTAAAACTAGAAAGATCACTAGTAATGTAATGTTTTATAACATGATTACTTAGTGCCTGTTTGAGTGAATGCTTGTTTCTGTTAAGTTGATTTATCTCACCAGTACTTGTATAAAGTGCTGACCCACCAACAGTTTACTTGTTCGCAGGTACTGGATCGTCCGAGGGAGCGATAGGCGTGCCACAGTCCCGAAGACCCGGAATCCTGGTTCGATTGTTGCCCCGAGAATGCTATCGTATAAGGGGGCATAATGTATGGAACGAGCGTGTGCCTTTGCTAAAGGAAACCCAAGTTGCCTCGATTGTCCCGAATACTCAGTTGGCTAATGCATTGCATTGCAACAAGTCTCTTTCCGCTGCTTACTCGATTGATGCGATGATAGCCAACTATCAACTTAAACGATTGGCCTTGCACGGGCGCAACCCCAGGCCCGTGCGGCATCACGTCCCCCGAAAGCTCGAACGGGCCATTCGCTTGGCTCCCTTCCTCCCTCGCGCCCGCGGGACGGACGCGGTGATTCGCGTCCGGCGCGCCGAGGCACGGTGATTCGTGTCCGGTTCTTTAATTCCCGGCCACACGGGGCGGGGCAGGGCGGAGCGGCGGCCCGGGCGGGACCGGGGCATGACAGAATGGTATCAGAGCGGAATCGATTCTCTGGCCCAAACCGTTGCTATGACTCTGAGATATTATCGATATGGTCTTGCAAAGAGCGTTCCATACAATAAGTCCATAGATATTCTTAAAGTGCAAAATATTCCCTGAACGTGAATTGCTTGATTGTTTCGATTGAGTACGGCGAGGGACGGCACTATCGCTACTCGGGATATCGAGAAGTTTATCCTTGAAGTTTCGAGGACGAAACTTTTTGTTGGTTGGTAAGTATGTAACGCCCCGCTCCGCGCCGGCGTTATGTATCAAGGTGAGTGGGCAGAACTTCGTTCTCTGATTCTTGCACGCCTTAATAATAACCTGAGTTTTTGCTTGCAATATTTTCTTAAGAGAATGATAGAACCTGCCTTGCATGTTAATGAACGAACTCACCTAGCTTGTCTTTGAAACAATGCCTGCTTAACGAGAATCCTGAATCGCCTGCTTAGAGTGCATGAACATGTTCACTATCGTCTATGCTTCGAGAGAACCATACTGTGCCTGAACGTGTTCAAGTGATAAGTCGGATTGCCCCGCAACAAAGATTGTATATAGATGGTTCTTCTCGTCTGCATACTAGAGTTTATTTGATAGTGTTCCAGGCATTCGCACGCGGTCGGACAATGGCTATTGGTGGAGAGCTGAACTGTATGTGTCCCGGCTGCTACCATGATAGTGCAAAGCAACCATGAGTCACAGCTGCCTCTAGCATCAGATAAATGAGTCATTGGTATGCTGGACTAACCGCTACCGATCCTGAGATACTCGGGGACCGCCCTGCATATAGCTAAGTCATTGTGTTGGCTTGGATAGTGACTGCCCCTAAGAATGTGCATCGTGTGTCTAGCCTTGCATCAGACCCTCGAGTCGCACGAGACACGCTACGCACACCCTGAAATATAAACGGTTTACTTGCTTGCATATAATATGAAACTCTGTTTCCAAACATGTTTCTAAACAAGTAAATCGACTCTGCTAGAACTGCATGAAACGAACCTAGGTAAAACTAGAAAGATCACTAGTAATGTAATGTTTTATAACATGATTACTTAGTGCCTGTTTGAGTGAATGCTTGTTTCTGTTAAGTTGATTTATCTCACCAGTACTTGTATAAAGTGCTGACCCACCAACAGTTTACTTGTTCGCAGGTACTGGATCGTCCGAGGGAGCGATAGGCGTGCCACAGTCCCGAAGACCCGGAATCCTGGTTCGATTGTTGCCCCGAGAATGCTATCGTATAAGGGGGCATAATGTATGGAACGAACGTATGCCTTTGCTAAAGGAAACCCAAGTTGCCTCGATTGTCCTGAATACTCAGTTGGCTAATGCATTGCATTGCAACAAGTCTCTTTTCGCTGCTTACTCGATTGATGCGATGATAGCCAACTATCAACTTAAACGATTGGCCTTGCACGGGCGCAACCCCAGGCCCGTGCGGTATCACGTCCCCCGAAAGCTCGAACGGGCCATTCGCTTGGCTCCCTTCCTCCCTCGCGCCCGCGGGACGGACGCGGTGATTCGCGTCCGGCGCGCCGAGGCACGGTGATTTGTGTCCGGTTCTTTAATTCCCGGCCACACGGGGCGGGGCAGGGCGGAGCGGCGGCCCGGACGGGACCGGGGCGTGACATAATGTATGGGCGTTGTGGCTAGTTTTGGGATTGTAAAAAGATTTGTAAGCCTTCTATGGCATATTTTGTAACTCAGCCAAGCAAGTACTTTGTAATCCAAATCTTCAAGTATTTAATAAAGAAAGTATTTTGTGTTCCTATCAAATATGTTCAACTTTGGTTCTCTGCATTTTATTCTGTGCCTATATATATATATATATATATATATATATATATATATATATATTTGTCTAACTTGTGTCTTGTGCAGGTACTATGCCTGGTGCAAGCGCAACTTAGGTTTGCATGCATGCCCAAGCAAGGACGATCGGTTCCGTAGGGACCAAGCGAGGACGATCGGCCCTTACCGGACTGGGGCATGACAGGAACGACATCTAAACGAGGTTTAAGGTATTTTCAATCACCTGTCTGCGATGAAGATGGTGATTGATGATGAGCTTTGGGCCCTTTTTCTTTTGAGTTCTCTACCGGAAAGATTGGAGACGTTGGTGGTGTCGGTGAGCAACTCCGCGTCTGGTGGAGTTGTCACGAAGGAGGCAGTCAAAAGCAGTTTGTTGAACAAGGAGATCCGGCGTAAGCAAGTGGAATCGTTGCAGGAGTCTGCTCTGGTGGATTCCTACGGGAAGGGAAGACCCAAGTCACAGACGAGGACATGGGAGAGTTCTCGGGATCTTGCGACTGTGGACCACAAGTTGGGCTGCTATCACTGTGGCAAAAGAGGTCATATCAAGAGGAACTGTATGAAGCTCAAAGCTGAGAAGGCCAAAGGTAAGGATGATCAGGAGGATCTCACGGCTATGGAAAATCTCATCATCGCAGCAACTGACGCAGAGGAACCTTGTGGCATGTGTCATGATGGCAATTGGGTCATGGACACGGGGGCGTCGTATCACGCCACTCCATATAGGATGATCTTCATGTCATACCACGATGACAGATTTGGACGTATGAAGATTGACAACAAGGGGATGGTTGCAGCTGTAGGCATCAATGATGTGCACTTGACAACGGAGCTTGGTGAGAAGCTCGTTCTCAAGGATGTGCGACATGTACCGAGTTTGCGCTATAACTTGGTTTCAGTAGGGAGGCTGACGGATGATGGTTGTCGCAGTTTATTTGGGGACAAAGATTAGATGCTTACGAAGGGTTCCCAACAGCTGGCTCGAGGAGATTTATGTTGTGGCATGTACAGGCTCAAGCCGCTGAGTTGTACAGGCAGGCCACTGACATCGGATGGAGGCTCGAGGGGTATTCGACAGGAGTTGGATCGTCGGGAACTTGCTGAGGAGGGGCTTCGAGATACTTTGAGGATTACAGAGGATTCGGTTCGTCGAGACAAAGCGACGAATGGTGATGAGCCAAAGATTGAGGGTCAGTATGTCGGTCCCATAACAGCTGGTCGGTCTCCAGGTAAGGGTTGCTTCACGGATCCGATTTTGGCAACGGGTAGTTTGCCAAAGATTCATAGAGCGACATTGGTTTCAGCATTTCGAGGCCAGGGAGGAGATCAAGGTTTGCAGCAAACTCAATCTGAGACGGGAGCGTCACCATTCACACAGTTCCGGGGGAGCTGTAGGTCATCGACGACATGCACAGTGCGTAATATTCTGCTCGAGGACGGATGTGTATGGAAAAGCTTCAAGTTCGGACATGAAGGTGGGCAGATTCATGAGTTCTAATCTCGGGAGAATCGCACCGTCCGCTTGGTTGGTCCAGCCAAGGGTGAAGAAGCTCGTCGGAACGTTAACACGTTTCGGTGGAAGATGAAAGTCGGGGACAGGAAGCCAAGACTCACGGTAAGGCTGATAGTTAGGGACTTTGCTCTCAGCCATGTCATTGATGTCAGAAGGATCCCAGTGGTACAGAAGGTACTACGTATGGCAGCTTGCGTCGACGTGACGGTCGAGGAGCTGGAGACGAAGGAAGATGCAAAGCAACTCGAGGGATCGGAGATCGGTGGCATGGGAGAGCAGGAACTCTGTCACGGGATGACATGCATGGAGTCCAGT